>OY728140.1:485955549-486670209 GCA_963277665.1 Viscum album
CTTGTAATATTTTACACTCAATGTTTGTATTAGTGGCATTCATGTTTACTTTTTCATCATTATAGGTTTGGGTTGTGAGTGTGAATGTGTATATGTACTGGAATAATGCTTCCCACTTGATGTATATTTCCTTTGACACTAGTCTCTAGCCCTTGGCTTTAATGAGGTGGGCATGGGGTAGTCGTGGCACAGAGTTGGGGGATGGGTGGTGATAGATTACCTCAACATTCAAAAAGATAGATTAAAGAATTATTGGAAAAAAACATAATTGAAAATATAAAATACTATATCTAATGATCAAAATAAACAATAAGGACTTATGAGATATCATACAAAACATGCATTGGATTATATTTCTACCATTTGATTTATGACGCACACGAGCCTCAGCCTAGTTGGTGAGGACTCCATAAGTGCATCCATGAGACCTAGGATCAAATCCAGGTGGGGGATAATTTTTGGGTTTCTGTAGCAGTACTGTAGCAGGAAATGTGCAGAACTGTAGCAGGTACTATAGCAGGAACTGTAACTGTCACAGCCTGGCACTCTAGTAGCCGGGAATATGCCCCCGTTTGGCCCTTTGGGTCACCAATTTGGTCCCCGAGTCCTTTAAGGCCTTCTTTACACCTAGGAATTCAGTTCAGTAAGGCCATCGGGCAACAACAAGGCCTTCAGACCACCTTAAGTGCATATGAAAATTTGACAACCTACAAGGAACAAACATCAGAAGGAGGAGGAACAATAATATTTCACCGTATTAGAAGATAAATGGATTGCAAGAATAAAAGGGTATGGAACCTGCCATCGGGACAAGCTTGTGCATGCACGGGAAAGCCTAGCCGAACAACCATGCGATGGTGGAGAGATGATTTCATGATGAAGATGCTGGGGAGGAGTAGTACCAAGTAGTTAGTCTGGGTTGTATGTAATGTTTTAATCCTACGGGTAATGAATTCCTCTAAGGCCTATGGGACATGTAATACTTATGCCTGTGGGAAATGTAATGGTTCCACCTCACCCCTTGAAAGGTGGTATCAAAAATCAATAAAACATGAAGGCCTTCGGGCCATTGTAGGATTTATGACAAGATTGTTTACTTACAATTAGAGCTAGAACATAACAACTATTAAGCAGTCAAGGAGATAAATCTAGATCTAAAAATAAGTGGGAAGGAAATAATATTGATTGTCCATGATCATTAATAAATTATAAGATATGGTTTTGTGAACTCTATGATTTACTAAGAGAATAAAATAATGGAACATGATAAACAGATTTGTGGAAAATGATTCTATCAAAGAGAATTAGTTTTACTTTAAAACTACATGATAAATTTTTTATTAAACATCATTCCACAATACAATATAATTTTTTGTTAATATTATATACATGTATGGTGCTATAAAGATTATTGTAAATTGAAAAAATATCTCATTCACAATCGATGAACACAAGATAAAAAACTAACCAGGGAGTCTTCTATAAGAACTAGTGGAGTATATAGAATTCATAGAAACTATATAATAAAATAACTAAAAGGTTTAAGATTTAATTAACACATTATTATTATTATTTATGAGAATAAATATATTTTCATATACTTTATCTATTATAATTAACTAAGGACAATACATTAGAAATGTGTGTGGGTGGGAAACCCCTATAGATTTTTTGATTCTCAAAACAATTGTCTTTAATTTTATTTTTTAATCCTTTTTCATTTTTTATTTGTTTTGTGTTTTTAGTCATTCAAATATCAATATTAATAGACATTAAATTTTTAATCCTATGTTAATTATTAGAAACTAATTTTATTAAACACGATCATTTTTTCAAATTCAATTTTTTGGAAATTTATGAAAACACCAAATAAATATGAATCACATGAAATTAAATAATTTGTTAAATTAAAATAATTTTCCAATAAGGCTTATAAACCAATTTGAAATCTTCTTTCAATTTCTATATATCTTAAGTGAACCATGAAATTATTAAAAATCATAACTTGATGGCTATTATAATAAAATTTTTAGAGCATTGAAGACCTTATGTTAAATGATTAGATAATTATTTTGATTATAAATAAACATTTTAAATGAATTATGCATTATCATATAGTGAAATTCAACCCATGTAGCACATATAATCGATGAGTTTCCTTCTTAGGTAGCTATATTTCATGCCCAAAATCTCTACCAACCATCCTCTAAATGATAATGAATGATCATTTTTGATCTCATGTTTGGTGGTGGGAGAAGGCTGATATGAAATGAATCTATGAAATCACTAAATATATTATATATGTATTGATCTGAATGAGATAGATGGGATGTTTTTTAAGATTTTCCATAAAGGACCCAAAAATCTTCATCGTCAATATAAATATATGGACAACATTGTCTAAACGAATGAACAAAATTTCACATTGTTTGTTGAAAACCCTTGGTTCCCCTAACACTTAAAAACACAAATCTATAAAAAAACTAAGAAAAAAAGATACTCTAATGATAGATGTGTAGAGATGAAATGTTTATTACTATGGCTGTGTTAATGGTATGAGTTATCCTTAAAATTTTAGTGTTTTTCAAATAGGATCACTATTGGGGACTATGTGTAAGAATTGTAATCATGGTTGAAGGTCGAAAATCATTTATTATGATGAAATATAGATCTTCATCTCATATCCAGCCTTACATTCCTCTCACACCTAAAATTTATGACCATTATCCATACATTAACCTAGAAAATTCTTCATGATAATAACAAGTACATCACGTATTCATTAGAAATACATAAATTAATTGAGACTACTTTGAGCTTTAAATGATCATACAATAAGAAAAAATTTCATATATTTTTTTTACTTCGGTGATGAAATACATACCCCCAATATTGGGATTATAGATTAGAATTGGAAGGTATAAAAAGGAAAAAATAAATTGAATATGCTTCAATAAAAATTAATTAAGAAAATTTTGGTGGCGTGATATGTTTGATTGCGTTGGATAAAAAATCAAGAACTGACATTGGATTGTGTTTTAAATTTTTTATTTGGTAATATTGTTTATGTTCAATTTTTCAAGAGTATAAAGATAATTTGTAGTGGAATTGACATAAATAATAAATTCATTATAATATTTTGATATCATATTCTTTTTATTCCCCAACCTTTACAAACTAATTGAATTATATAATTTTTTTGAGTTAAGTTTCATTTTAATGAATCAAGGGAATATTTCCTAAAATAGAAAAAATTATGAAATTTATTGAGCTACATTATTTTTAGAATAAAATGAACTCTTTGATATTGATAAATATTTATTTTGTTATTTCTTATGAAAAATATGTTAGTTGTAATTTAATAAGAGAAAAATTTCTATGTAATAAAGGTTGTTTATACCCATAATATTATATGTTTGACATGTGATCATAAGGTTCATTTCATGGAAATTTATATGCTAAAAAAATTGATCGAAAATCTTCATAATGTTTGTCTATAGTTTAATAAGGTTGAACTTAACTTTTTTATATTCATCATAATATTTACTCTAGAGTTTGTTTTTTTGAAAAATGACTTCATATTGTTCATCAGGGATCCTCATCAGGTTCATCATGGAACTTTTTATTGTGCATCATAAAATTATTATGGATCATTTCCATTATAAAATATGGAATTCTAAAGTAAATTCAAGTTAAATTTTTTAATGTTCAATCCCTTTGTGATTATTTATATAGGATTGTATATCATATTAGGAGTGTTTATATTAATCATGAAATAAGAATAAAAAATTTCAAAAACACATTGTCAGAGTCAAGATCATATTGAACAGGGATTATGATGTGATGTTATTAATGAATTAAAATATATTATTTTTTCAATGAATTCATGAAAACATGTTATGAAAAGATACATGTATTTTAATATTATTGCAAATAATAAATTATGATTAATAACTCTATAAATTATAAAAAAGGAAACTCATAAACATGGTGTATAATTATAGACCATGACTTATGGGTATAAATAAAATATCATGACATATATATGGCAAGAAGGATGAATGAATCTAAAAAATTAATAGAAATCCAATAAAGAATGGCTTTTATCTCATGGTGATGATTATACTTTTATTCAAGACTTCTAAGTCTATATTTCAATTTGTTACTTTATATGTGTTTAAATTTTCATCCTTTATTCTATGTATATGTAAAGAAATGATCTTCTCAGTACACAAGCCAAATCATATGACCCCGTCAGTCATCTATAATACCTTCTATGTCTTTAATACATAGCAAAAGTTACTATCAATCGAGATCACTTAACTGGACAATGGATGTCCCCATAGGATAACACATGTTATTTCATTGTTATTTTTCCTCACTCACACACACCCCATGAATATTCCTTGTAAGTCACCCATCCTGATACTACATCAGCCCAGAACATTTATCTTTAGCGTTTTAATCATGTAGGATTCCAAAAAGAAAAGATGGACTTGTTGGAATGGGTAGTAAAATTTACCCTTTATGTATTACATTTCCAGATGTGTTATAATAAATGATCCCTAAAAAATAATTACCACATTGTAAACCCCGCATCACAAACATAAGAAATAACTCTTTACTTCAGGAAATTTATTGGCTCTAATACCATTTTCTATGGCCCAGAATCCCCCGACCATGAAACTAATCATATGATCCTTGGGATCTCCTATAATATCTTAGTATCTTTCCCATAAAACAATAAAATATCACCCATCATGGTCACTTATATAAATAATGACTATCCACGCAAGATAAAATGTTTCACTCATTATTATTTGTCCTCAGTCACACACACCTTTGGAAACATCTCCCGAGGTCACCCATTGAACACTACTTTAAGCCAAGCATTATTAATTGAGGAGTTCAAAACAATTAGTCTCTTATAAATAATGGATCACCTTGTTGAAATGTGTAGTATAATTTATCCTTTAAAGTCATAATTTTTCATGGGTGTTAACATTCCACACAAGATTCTGCTCAACTGGTGCCCTATCATGGCACTCTATATAATCTCTTGCAGGCCTCCCAATATGACAAAGGATGTAGACTACTAGTTAGGGTTTAAGTTGATTTGGTGGGAAGATAATAACCTTAGTATCAGAGTACATTATATTAATTTCATTAATAACCATATATTTGTAATCACGTAGGCTACAAAAATAATGGTTCTCCTTGTTGACATGGGTAGTAACACATAGCCTTTTCCATCAAACTTTTACAGGGGTGATAACATCTCTCTCTAAAGGCCAATAAACTGGAATATTAGCCTAATACACTAAATAACCTCATTATCATATCCTAATAATTCATATGATGATGAATACAAATGAAATTTTTTTTGGTGCTTTGGGAATACCATACCCCCTATATCAGAGTATGTCATAGTAGAAATTAAATGAATAAAATAAAACATACCAGATAAAACTCACAACCAATAAAAGTGATTGAGAAATAATTAATACATTATATTCATTGAAATCGGTTCTGTGCCCATGAATCTTTACATGAGATGGTTTTCCAAATGGTCATGAATTGGTGAAGGTTTGTTGACATGTTGTATTTGATGGGGCGAGGCAGATCCTGTTTTTTTGTTTGTTTGTAATTATGAAAATTTTGTTTCTCAGTTTCTCCTTAAAAGTTTTTTGATATCAAAAAATTAATTTTCAGTTAGTAAATAAAACAATATATGTGATAAAAAAATATATTCCATACATACTAAAACATATCCCACATGGGTGGACCACACACAAAAGAAAACGAAAAGAAATGAATTAATCCTAGATGAAAAAGCTCATCCCTAACTGATCTCATGTATATATTTTTCTTGTAAAATATAATTCTTCATAGGAATCCAACCATCAAGAATCAAGAATTTTCCATGTCTACTCTTGTAATTATGTGGAATATACTCAGGTTCCCAGGTTCCATGGTATTCTGAGTACATCATGAGTTCAACTCACTTGTCCACAACCAAGAATCTCCCTAAAAATAACTATTCTGATAAAAAAGTGCTTTCATGGTTTTATAATTTAAATTTGTAAGAATTAAATTCAAAAGTTGATAAACCACACAGATTTCTAGGATCTTCGGTGACACCCTTGTTTTTTCATTCCTTCATCATCCAATTTCAATGTCTGTCTAAGTATGTCAAAATATCATGTAAACCTAATAACTAAACTATGTTTGGTGACCAATTGGAAGGGTGTTTCCCATATAAGTGTTAAAACCACCCCAAATGGTGTTTTGAAATATATATCATAACCACCCAAAATGTTTTTTTCCATATAAGCATCAAAACCCCCCTTGAATGGTATTTACATATAATGTTCATGACCCCCTCGATGGTTTTTTCTATTTAATTTACATGGCCATATTGTATGGGTGTTTTCCATATAAGTGTCGCATCAACACAGAAGAGTGTTTTATATATAAGTATAATGACCACCCTAATGGTTATTTTCATTGAATAACAATAATTTATTATTCACAACATTATACATTTATAAAGTAAATATATCACGAATTCACAATTCATCATATCAATTTTAATTTCTATATCAATTACCAATTAACATGTTTCAAAATTACATTAAATATCCTTTTATGGTCTATGGTTTACAAAATATAATTATTTATAATTTCATTTCTCACTATCTCTAGGAACATACCATATATTACTGTTCTTTTGATATAAGGGATACTTTTGTTCTCATCCATCAAACGACAATATATAATTTTTAATCACATCATGACCCACCATTTTTGAATAGATATTATCTATTTCATTATAAAATATCTACATTTATGTTCAATAGAGAACATATTAATCTTGAAAATCCTATTTAAAATTACTTAAAAATTATAATCACTTTCTCACATCAAATATTCAATATATCATTCACAATTAAATATATTTATATCACCTATTATAGTTCACCAATATGATTTACAAGGATACTTAATTATCATTGAAAACTTCATTATGAAAACCATTTATTTTTTATATTTCAATGATTACCCAAATTAGTTGATAAGGGAAACTAAAATACATAATGACCATTTTATATCCAAATTAACATATATCAATTCTAGGCATTGTCATGCTAATTTACCATCCACAATATTCAAAGAATGATTTTTCATTACATAAGGGCGTTCTAGTTTTCTTACCCTTTATCCAAAATCAAGTGACAATAATTAATAGGTATTTTCTCTAAAATTTCCTCTCATTTATGTTCCTCCATAATTATATTGGACAAAAAATTATATAAATTCCCAAATTATATAAATTATTTAATTTTCAACATATCATTTTGGTCAATAGGAGAGACCTCACAAATAACACAATTAAAATTTAAGAAATAATATGTGTGAAATTAAAAGAAAGCCTAAAATCCTCGGTGATGTCCACCCATCAAATATTGGCCTCCATTTCATCTTGAAAATAGAGATATCCTAAAATTAGGAGAAAATCCCCTAAAATAGGGAATATTTGACAATCATAGAAAAATATTTATTGATAGAGAAATAAAAAATGAGACAATAAAATTCATATAATCACCTTAAGAACATGATTACACCATAATAAGGATGAAATAAACAAAATATGTCAGAGATCTGTCATATCCTCCAAAAGTGCAAGAAAGGGTCAGGAGAGGTGTCTAGTGAACAAATCTAGGAGAAAAGCCCTATAAAATTGGTTAACAGGTGGAATAGAGAAAAATACCAAACTAGCCCTTCAAAATTCCAAATAGGCCAATGGATAGTTGACATCCTCTATCAGTTAGATGGTAGGGTCTTCAACTTACTATAGATCCAAATACCCTTATATGGCTCTTACATTTCCATTATCTAGATGATGTTTCTGTACTTTCTAGTCAAGGGAACTGTAGTAGGCCCTCCTAAAGTAGGACCACATTTATCATTCGAAAATCTATTCCCTGATCCCTCAACCCCCACATAACATCTCTACTTCCCAAATAAGATTCCCCTATAAGAGGAAACCAAACAACACTAACTAAAATTTTAATTTGAGATGCATCAAAAAAGATATTGGGTATTACAACCTCCCCATGATGTAAAAACTCGTCTATGATTTACACTCACTTCTATCATCAATAATCCTATAGTGAATAATTAGATAACCAAGATCACATATTGATGTTAGTACTTGAGAAATATATCATAGACAACACTTAAATGGATTGAGAATGCAATTATTTTCTTGACCTTCTTCCAAGATCCTTATCAACTATCAATCCCGAATCATCATGATCATCAAGACCTAAACCAAAACTAAACCATAATTATCTCATTGGTGACTATTATTTCATCACCACACCAACTATATTCACTATTAAAAAACTCATTGGATCATTTATCATTGAATGAATCCTTCAGTCATCTATAAGATGATTACCTTCTTCGAGTGGTATTCCAGACCACACAGCTAAACAAAAACACCCTCAATAGATAAATCCATGTTCAAACCTAGTCTATCCCTCATCAGAAAAAATGTAAAAATATATAAACCTTCAGATCACTTCTGATAAGGCTTGTAACCAACAGATGTACACAATATTCATTTCAAAACATCATTTCATAACACTATGTCCAATAAACCAATCTATTTACTAACTTATTTTCTGATAAACTCACTAGGTCATGAAACATTCCAATCATCCCATAAAAAATTATTATCAATTACTAATTATTCAAATTATATGAAAATCCAATAAAAATTCATGTACATTGGTATTTTCTTTAAAATAGACCACTTCTTGGATGGGTTCATTAACATGGCACTCTTGATTTGTACTAGGAACTTCTAAAAATGGGTAAAAAGTTTAAACTAGTCTATGGTGTGCTCCCAACCATAGGAAATCATTACCAATGATCATTTTTAACCTAATACTAGTTTTCCTGAGATGCATCTAATGCTCAGACAATATGAATATCATGGTCACCCTTGAAAATACTCTCCAATTCAATGAAAACCTTACCACCACACACTTGGTCACAAGAGATCTAGATTAAGATCATCAACTAGTCATCCTAAAACCATTCCCCTGCTATCTCATGGATCACAACACCAATGAACAATAAAATAATCTCGAACATAAGAGTTTGATCATCATAACTCCACCATAATACAAACATTGATATCAAAATTCCATGCCCTATACATTTCCAAATGTACGGTCTAGATGTGGTTGTTCCACACATAACCCTTTCACCACCAGGACACATTATAACAACCAATTAATAATCGATAAAATATTTTCTTTTATATCTTCAAGATTAAAATTCATAATGATGTATATACACCCAAAAATATATTTTTGTGATCCCCACAACATTTTATTAAATACCACTCCATGAGATCCACCACGATATACTCGACTAGTGAATATGCTTTCTCGTTTTCCAGAACCATGGTTGCCACATTCTAACAATACTTAACACTCCTTACAAGTTCAATCGAGGTTAACCATTCCATGAAACCCTTATCCATTCACAAAATCTTCATAAACATCCTAGTCACCTTTATTTGGGAGGGACACTTCAATGGAAACCTGATATGGCCACACGACTCTTTATTTTGCAGTTGTGTGCTAATTCTCATCCTGGAACTACCAGCATTGCACTCCTCAATCTTCTCAAAGGACCCAAATGATTATCAATGTAACCACACATGACATGTCTTACCAGACTAAAACCAAAACCTCCCTTCACATATCCTATGTGTATCATATTTATCCCGTCTAAAAGTAACATGTTCTCATACTTTTCACTCAATCATATGAACTAACAACACTATGTATATATTGCACATTCTTAAGACTAATATATCATTGATACCTAGGGTATACATGCTCCCATTGTGACTAAATTGTACCCCAAACTCAAAATTAGATGTTTCTTACATTACAAACCCTATTCAAACATTCCAAATGAAGAATCATATCATTCCTCCATGCATGTCAGCCTCATAAATTCATGAGTATAATCGGAACTCCATTCAAAAATTGGGAATCATACCATGACATAATTAACCACATGTTCACCCATCACCTAGGCATTGTTCTAAAACAAAAGGCATCTAACCACACTACAACTACCCTTGGCCAACCATCTCGTGTCCAAAACAACTATTGTATAGAATTTTTTCCAACTTCTTTTTGAATTTGAATGATCCAAGCTCCTGAATTGGAAACAACATCAAACCATAAACACTTAGGTATATTCCCTTACACAAATACAAGGAATGGACATGTCATCACCCTACACATGATAGTACCTATCGTGTACCAATTATATATACCAAATCATCTACCTAAAGTTCATGTATCTATGAATTCATAATACTAGGCTACACCCTTTCAAGAGTCACTCTGAATCACTAAAACTCACCAAATCACCATTATCCCAAGATTCCTTTTAAAGGCCACTATGATCTCACACCTATCACGTTATATTAGAAATCCCAACTGGGGCTATATCTCTAGACACTTATACTATTCCAAATATTTTTCATTCATAATTATAATAGTTTTAATCATATCCAACTATATAATGTGATAACAGGCCTAAGTCCTACATTTCCTCATATCAAATATCATAATCTCAAGGACCTCATAATTATTTAACACTCAATATCCCCACTACCCATATATAGGTTCTAGTCAAGTACGAAATATATATAAAATAATATACTCATTTATGAGTCATCATTTCTCAATACATTTAAAATTTCACCATTCCTACATTCACATTAACTAAGGGTCCCACAACTTAAGTGGAATTATATATAATATTAACCAATACATCTTTACATGATCACACACAATTATGTGCCCCATTTACTCATCACATCAATATTAAATGATCCCTATAATATTATTATATTATTTCATTCACTTATTTTTTAAGATTCCACATTTTAATCATTCATTATTTATTTGGATATTACATTTTAGGTTGGGTTTGAAATAATTACATTAAAATTTTGTAAAGGAAAATACCATATAAGATTCTTACTGTAACATTATTTATCCAATACCATCACATAATAATTCATTTATATCTAAAAATTACCAATAATCCATTAAAAGAATTGTTTATGTAAGATGCCACCATATATCTATATTTAAATACACAATATGAAATCTTTTGAAAATTTTAATAACAAAAACCTCTCAAACATTTTAGTCCATAGATATATATAATTTACATGTAGATATAAATCATAAGAAGTATATAAAACATTTTCATATATAAATAATAGGATTTTATTATTCATAGAGAATTTATGGGTGACATATTATTATATGTCCCAAGAATGATGTTGGAATACACACACACGATTGTCATACATTCCATGTTTAAAAATCCCATTAATCTGAGTTTACAGCAAAGATAACAACCCATATATTTAAACACCTTAATTCCTGATTTTTACATAATGATACACTAAAATCAATAATAAAGATCATTACAACAAGTTTATTTTTGTTATTTGATACATAGAATAATAACATGAATCAAGGGTATAACAAGAATATTTAAAAACTCAAAAACATGCCCTTATATTCCATCGATCTTCTAATACTGCACAGGATAACCTGGGGTTGTACATAAGAAAGTGGTGTGATGTAAATCAAAGTAAGTGAATAATCAAATCATAACATAGATAAAGTAATACATGGGAGTCAAGAGGTATATAAAGGTGTCATAAAAGCAGATAGAATCCTACACTTGAACATTGAATCATGATATAAGATGATAACATCAATGTTACATAAGAATGTGGAAATTACATAAAAAATTTCATTATAAGAATAAGTCAAGGATAACTGAATAGAAATTAAGACATAGTTTTCTTAGGGTAACCTCACAAGAACTATAAGATGTATCACATTGGATTAAAACATCACCAAATTCATTGGAGGAATATATAATTTTATCCCCACCCACCACATTCATATTATGTACATCGATTTGTTCCTCATAGATCAGTCAGATTAAGAACATATTTAGAAGTACCAATGGTAAGTAGTGTGGTTTACATAAATGGAAGTCCCCTGTCAGTGAAGGACGGGTACATCTGATTGAATAACATTAAGTGGAGATGGGGATGGGTATGCACAACAGAACTATTTAGTGATGTTATTCTTGGGATAATTACTAAAACATAACGAGTGTACATAAAGGTCTGTGGAAATATTTATTTAGAAAAAAATGTTAGGATATTATTATTTGGGAGATATAAGTAATGAAAATGGATTTGTTTAAAAAGATTCCAACATGAAAGATTGTAGAGTAGAAGGCATAACTCAAACAATGTGCATCAATAATGGTGAGGTGGAGAGAATCCACTTACTTGGGAAGGGCTCCCCTAATAGATTTAGAGGATCTTTTTAATAACACGGTAATAAATTTAGAGTTATTTTGATATAAATAGGGAGTGGTAATTAGTGATCAATGGGGTTTTAGTGGATATCAGTGGTAGTTTGGGTGGGTATTTATAATGAATGATAGGGAAGTTCTTAATTAATTTCTAAAAATATTTTTTTGACTCTATATAATAAAACAATCAAATCCAAAAACCATTACATGGTTAACCCATGGATTCCTAAAATGGTTAGCTGTTTTAAATATTTTTTAATGACATTATCTGTACATATTAAAATAATAACATTGTTTATGTGTACTAGCGCCCTGTTAATAAATAATTGATTTTAAAATTATAAAATATAACATATGCTTTGGAGAATTCATCAAGGGTTTATAAAAATATTCAAATAACATCAAAAACAAATTTCTTTATAAAAAATGTATATTTTTGTCTTTTTTTACATTTTTATCATTTCTTACATTTCTTTTTTATATTAAGACTTCATAAAACATAAAACTATTTATAGTCTATTTAATTTTTTCAAAAAATTCATATGTTTATAAAAATTGTGAAATATATTCCAATGGATAAGTTTTATGAGTTTATTCCATAAATAATATATATTTTATTGAAATTTATAATTTAAATTGGATAATTTATAATTTAAATAAAAATAATTATTTACTATAAAATACTTACATTCATGAAAATTACATCATATTATCTTTTACGACACTCAAAAATAGGTATATATAAGAAATTAAATGCTATGAAACTGATTTATAATGTCCTTTTCCATAGGCCACACAACTAGTGCCTTCATCCCTGTACTCTATGTAACATAAATTGCACCTCCTTACATTCTAGAAAATGCTAATTTAGTAGTGGTGTAAGGTGGTGTTTTGGGTGACTATAACCTTTGTATCAGATTACATCACATTAAAAATAATATGAACCAAATAACATATCCCAAATAAACAGAAAAAACTAATACAATTCCTAGAAAATTAAACAAAATACTACATGCAATAATAAAAAAAAATATTCCAAACTAACTAAAAAAATCCACCATCAGTTGATGGTACAAAAAATATAATAAAAATAATAAAAGAAAATTGTGACTAAAAGATCATCCCTAACTGCTCCAATGTATTAATGTTTCCCACCACAAAAATTTATTCCATGTAATCCATCCATTAAGAATCCAAAATTCCCCAAGTCTAGTCTTGAATACTATGGAATTTTCTCAATTACTCAAATAATCTTGGAGGTTCATAAGGGTGTCAATAAAACATTGTAAGACACCACTAGTGATGTACCTAAATATAACAAACCTGATAAAAAACATCATCTGATGTTACAAAATTTAATATTTTAGTAATTAAAAACAAAACTAAATAAACAAAAATTATGTCTGAGCTTCATGATGACACTTGAAGTTAGATCATAACTAGTTTGGACAGTACCAATGTGTTATTAATTATATCATGATATTTTCTCAATCTAATTATCATACCAAATTTCATGGCCACCTAAAAGTTTTTCTTACATATAAGTATCATGACTTCCCTAAAGGTTTATTTCCCTATTAGTATCATGACCAATGTAAAGGGTTTTTTATATATGGATCATGACCACCACTAATAGTTTTTTAGACAAATAAGTATCATGACCACCACGAAGTTTGTTTTTTCATGTCAGTGTTATGAATACACAAAGGGTGTTTTCCATATTAGTGATATTACCACAACAAAAGAGTTTTTATATATAAATATCATGACCACCTTAAAGGGTGTTTTCCATCTAAGAGTCACGCCATCCTTGAAGGGTGTTTTCTCTAAAAATATCATGACCACATCAAAATGTGTCTCCATTAAATATTAATCATTTACTATTCACATTCATTTTCTAAAATATTATATAAAGGATTTTAAATTCTTCATATCAATTTCCACACAATATTCATTTTCAACCATCATTTTTGAACATAATATTCACTTTAATTGTATATTCCTTGGTTTGTCAGATATTCATAATTACCCCTGAAAGGATCACTAACTTGAGCCACAGTATATAGCTTTCCATTAATTTTTTAAAAGGGATACTTTAATTATGATCCATCAAAACATATTATATAATTTATTATAACATCAATGGACATAATCTAGATATATATATGAATAAGGTAAATTAATATTTTCACCATTAAATTCATAAGAGAGAGTAAAAATCATGACCATCACGTTGATAAATATAAATCACATTACAATAACTATCTCACATCAAATTGACCATTTACCATTAAAAAATCAATAATTTCTATCATCAATTATAGGTCAACAGTATGATTTACAAGGCCAATTAATTACCATTGCAAAACACATTATAATGTTCCTTTATCATTTAGAATAAAATGGTTACAAAAGTTCAATTATACGGGATAATAAATTACACAATTGCCAATTTTTTTATACAATTACCATCTACTATTTATAGGTCATGTATGTCCAATTTACCATATGAGGTATTCCAAGAATGAAATTTCACTCCATCAGTCTATTCTTGTTTTCATATTATTTTTCCAAAATAATTTTTGAATGATAAAATTTTATTTCTATTGGGATAACCATTAATATAAGATCATATATATTTAATTAGTACATTTATTTATGGTAATTTAATTAATAATATTATTAATTAATTTTAAAAGTTTTAACTTGGTAAACCGGCAATACCACACAACACACACAATTAAAATTTAGGTGAGACTATATGTAAAATATAATTTCCACATAAAATATCCTTATAGATATCTAATAACCAAATATTGTCATATGGTGCATCCTAAAATAGTATAAATTAAGGATTAAGACAAAATTCTTGAAAATATTGAATATTAGACAATCATGGATAGGGATCTCTTAACAGTGAAGTAAATTATGAAAATAGGAAAGTACAATCATAGAATATTCATGAGATATAGATCACACTTGGTAGTATTAAAAATAGACCAAGGATAAAAAAATTTCCATCAAAGTATTAATTGTTCAAAGAAGGGAGTGTGGGAGGAATCTAGTAGGCGAATGGGGGCCAAAATCATAACAAATGGGTTAAATGTGGATAAAAGAGAATGTACCAAACTAAACCATTAAAATAAATCATAAGAGGCCACCATCTAGATAGTAGAACCTTCAGATTTCTAGTTTTGGGATTATCGTTTTTTCGGTGAGCCCATATTTTATACAAGGATGCTAGATTACCATAGATCAACTAGTGGATCTATACTGACATGTCTAAGGAATTAGACAATGACATTCTATTATAGGCCCTATATTATCCTTTAAAAATCGGGATGTCAATCCCTTGACCCCCCTCCCCATATCAATGATTTAAAATCCAAGCATATTTATAAGTTGATGTAAAACAAGTCTCTAAAATGTTTGGAATATATATGCATCCCAAAATAGGATAGAACTATAGTTAGTTACATCTTCAATAGAGGGGAAAAATTTTATTATTGGAAAAGGATGATTTCCTTTTGTAATTCTTGTATAAACACATTAATGAATAACAAATCTTCTTTTTATATTGTTATAGTATTCAATGGAAAAATGTTGATTTAAATGGGATTATAATTTAATTATTTAACATGTTAATGTTTTCTATATTAATTTTTACAAAATATATCCTTCCACATTGATTAACATATACATTATGGGATATTATAGGCATATTGGTGAGTGTATATATATTTCTTGAACATTTGTGGGACATATTAATCTTTTCTAAAACTAATTTAGACCATAAAAAATGATTATTTGCGTTCTCCTTAGTGATTTAATATTGGTTTAATATTTCGATTTCATTAATACATTTTCTCACAAATAATAAAAACTATTGATTAATTAGTGATTTTTGTACGATTATTTTTCAACATATCCTTTATCATATGTGACTGATGAAACTATTATGGATTCTTTAATATAGTTACTAACAAGAAGAAGAGTGAACTATTTTAATGATATTGATGGAATTGTAATTGGATATCCATCCCTTAACTTGTCTCTATCCATCTACTTGATTATAATATACCTATTTTAATTACATTAAATTTCTATCAAAAATAAATTCATTAAAAATCAACACCTCTCTAATGAATAATGAAAATTTAATTTGTTCAATCCTGATCTAAGAAATCATATTGTGTAAAATGTATTATATTTGTAATATCCTAGGGGTTTAAAATATTTTACAACATTGAATATAGTTGGGTTAGGAATAAAATATGAGTACAAATAGAAGGTATCATTTTCATACACATTTCAAATTTTTATGAGTTCAATGGTCTATATCCAACAACACAAAACACTTGAAGTTGGAGTTCATTGTAGTTTTATGGGTATCCTTGAAATAGAACTATAAAAAGTTGTTAAATGTAACCTTATGTATATCAATAGTTCTAAAATATTTTATCGCTATTTCATAATGAATGAATTATTTTAATTGTAAAAGAATTTTGGATTTGAGGGAGATTTTAAAACACATGGAAGCACCATAGGCAATGTGTTTTCTTATTAAGGCATAACATTGAGTTGGATTGGGAAGATTCAATAAGTATTTCATCTTTAAACATCATAGGTAGTGTATGATAGTTTTATTTCTTGTATCATTTTAAAATTTTAGTCTTGTTAATTTTACTGTATCAATAATTATTTTTTCACAATTTATGTTATTTTATGGTCTTAATGGTAGGATAAATGATTTTATTTTATTTTTAAATTTTCATGTATGTTACCTGGAATATGAGAAATAGAAAAGTTAAAAAAATTATTCTGTTTATTAAAAAATAAACCATCATTTCTAGTATCATAGAATTTCAAAGTGGAAACTATATGGTATACCAAAAAAATAATTTTGGAATCAATTGGGTGGAAAAAGTCAATCAATACAGGGATATCATAGGTAACTGCTGGGTTATGGAGCAGTGGTATGGTGTGTGGTGGAATTAGTGTTGGCCATTATATAGGGTGATACCATGGTGAGGTGGAAATTTAATTAGGGTATACCACATATATAATGTGGATATTTCCTAATAAAAATACCAATGTAAGATGTAAATTCACCCCATTATTATGCACTTAAACCAAAACACAAGTAATAGAACAAAAGTATTTTCATTCCAACTTTCTTCATTGTGTCTTAGGGTTCATTCTTGGATTACCATATCTACACTACACCTATAATAAAAACTGTCATTAAAAAAATAGTTATACTACACTGGTTTTCAGAGAATAAGAACACATCATATCAATGAACTATTTCACTATGAATCACATGGAGAATTTGATATATAGAAACATATCACATCCTTCCTACCTATGTCACAAAACAGGGTGGATGTTAAGTTTGTACAATAATGAAAGGGAACTTTATAATAAATACTCATGATAATTTTTAAATAAAATAAAAACATAAAATTCATATGGTTCCTCACCACAATTTATAAGGATAAGGAACTCTGATCAAATTTTGAAAATGAGTTAATGCCACATTATTTATATTTGTATCGTGATGATTTATATAGGAAATAAACTTAATTTTAAAGATATTATTAATACCTTATAGGATTCACAACCTCATTATAATGGAGACTATAGACGTATAATATGGAACACATGTCAAAGACATAATTGTTTTTGGGTGATGCTGCATTCACAGGGAAGCTATGTGGGAGTGTGATGGAGTTTTTGTATGTATCATAGTAGTAAAAAATTACTTCATCTCCATTTATTTTATTGAAAAATTTCAAAAATGAAGGATTTTGAGTCATAAAATATAATATGTTTCAAGAGTATCATATCTATGTAGATTTATATGCCAACAATTTCTTAACCATGCACATTTGTGTAGTTCTTTTTGGGGGAGAAACAAGGATTATCCCACTCATATTACATTCTACATCTAAGGAAATGGACTTATACAATCAGTGAGATAGTAAAAGGATATATTAATGGGATATATGATGACAAGTAAAGGTGTAAATGATGTTTACAAATGGAATTGGAGGACATCTTTGTTATAATTAATTCATTCTTAGAGAATTAAGCCTCTACCTAGAGTTCTTTCGTATGAGATCTTTTTTCTATAGTTATATAAATTTTTCACTCTCTCATAACTTTCATGAGGGGTGATATCTATTTTTTCTATTTGTGTATTAAATGGTTATTATATCCAGTGAACCAAACATATATGATTAATTCAATATGGGTTATTTCATTAATTAAAATCATAAAAAATATTATATTATTCTTCATGTATGACTATTGTATGTTGATTTTGGTCAATTTATAAGTCATTAACTAGTGACCATATTTAATAAATGACCGTCGTGTGGGTTGGGGAATATATGTTTAAATATGGTTTTGTTTAACCAATTTATTCAACATAAAGGAGTACCTAACCATAAGAAAAGTGGGTTTTTATAAATATAGTGTTATTTTCTGAACCAAATTATTTTTTTGGCTCAATTAAAATGGTATATTGAGTGAACAATTATCTTAATAAATTCCCTAGTGGTTGAATTTTAATTTACTTATTCCTCGTATGTTCCTTTTTAATGAGTGTTGACCAATTACTTAATTTTTTCACATATTATACCACGATTTTTACATTTTTTCTTAAATCTTCTATGTGGTTTTAACCACAAAAAAGACCATTTAAAACACTTTTTAAGATGTGATTAAGAAATAAAATTATTAAATCATAAACTCGTTTAACATAGGAATTAATGAAAATCAATATTTGGACCATGGTTTTGGAACTATTTATGAGTATGGTGTCTTAGAACATAAGATAATTAAGGTTTCATATATTTCATTTTATTTTTTATTACCTTGTTATGTTTATCCTATATATAATTTGATTTTTTTGGTTTAACCTTTATTATGCATCAATATATTATTCTAGGAAAAGGTAAAAATATATCTTTGACTTTGACCCTAATTTTGAAAGAAGTCTAAGTAGATAAAAGATTTTCGAATACATCGATAGGCCTGGAAGAGATCTAGTAATTGAACATATAATTGAAAGAATAGACCCTAGCAAATAAACATGAATGGTGTATGGATAACCTCTAAGTATAGGGGTCCACCCAAGCATCCTAGTCCCTTTTTTTGAAAAAAATAACTTCAAGATCAAGTTGGTGATCATTCAAATGATCTCAAATTCTATTCAATTCATTAGGTTTCCACACGAACACTCGAACGCCCACATGGAGGGATTTAATTATCTATACTATAACTTCTAATTTAACAACCTTTTCATTAACATACTCTGCTTGAGGTATTATCAATTCTAATTAAATTATAAATCCTATGAGTTGGTCCAAATATTTTCTTCCCATTTTAATTGAAAATGGGATTAAATTAAAAAAATTATGTGTTGTTTCTTTCCTCCCTCTGAGTCAATGAATATTTGTGTTTATATTTGAAATTTGAGAAACAATTGGTAAGATTAATTATAAAATATATATGATAGGTTAATAACTAGATTAAAAAATCTCCCCATCTTGGGTTAATGATTTATTTTCTGATTTAAATCTTTTATAAGGTTATATCTCAAGGAAATAGGTCAATAGTAGATGTAGTAGTTAGAGGATCTTTAATAAAAAAGATTCTTTAAAAATGTTTTGAATTATAAGATGAGATGTATAGTAATAACAACCCAATGAAATAAAAAATAGTGAAAAGTCAATGGGTACAGATGATTGATAATAATGATGGATGGCTAAAATTAGAGGTATTTCTCAAGAATATGGATATTCTCATATCGATGAACCAAACCCAATGTATGTATATCAATGATAAATATTGGTTTGATTATAAAAATTAAAAAATTAGGGGTTTAGTCCACCAAAATTAAGTTTGGGATATTAATAAATATCATCAGGGTTCCAACAGAAAAAATACACTATATGCAATGAAAAATCAATGTTATGATATAGAAATTGTTAATCTTCCTAACAAAAATTGAGGATACCATCATGGAGATGAAATATTGTTCAAATTATTAAATGTATTCTAAGATAAATTTTGAAATTACAAGTTATAAAAATTTCCATCCAACTCATTGAGAGGACTGAGGAGTAATTCTAGGTGAAAAAAGGTCAACCAATGTAGATAATTGATGATTATAAACTTGAGGAGTGTCACAACCATAAGGGATAATGTTGAGTAAATAATAAACTATTAATAAAATAAATAAAAAGAAAAATAAAATAAATATAATGAAAAAGGAGTAAATGATAAAGAAAAATGGAAAAAAAACCCAACATAGTGTCAAGAGTTGATTCTCCTCCCCCCACCTTCTTACAAGCCACTACCACAATTTTTTTATAAAGGATTAGAAACAGTATATTAGACTAAAAGTGATTTAAGTTTCTATAAATTTTTATAAAACTCCATATTAATATTCCATTTAATAAATATTAATAAAATTTAGACATGTATTGTGTTTAGGAATTATTTTGATAAAAATAAGATCAAAATTGAGAAGATGGATATAATACCATTAACAAAATAATTCTTTGTCATGGAGATAAGAAATATTTTGAATAAGTAATAATATATGGTTATGTTTTTAATTATATTAGATATTTAATATTATGATTTTGGAAATGATTTTTTTCTAAAAATGAGGGTGGATATTACAGAATAATCAATATTCAAGAGCTTGTGATTTGAAGCGATACCACAAGAGTTTTTATAAAATTATTATTCTCAATAATGATACATACATGAGGTTTATTTTATGGTTTTCTGGTTGAGGTGGATAAATTTTATATTTCAACTTAATTATTTATTCATGTCAGGTGTGAAAAGAAGAAATCCATTATTTTGGAAATGATATTTCATTACAGTTAGAAGGTTTATAATTGATAAAATCATTGATGAATTTTATTTAAGTCTTGACGGTGAGTATGAGGAATTTAATATTCATCATTAAATTAATTTTTTTTAATATTTGGAGTATTTAAGTTAGTACAACAATATGGGATTGAATATTTTTTGTCTATAAAGAATAGGATTGTACTATTAACTATTTTGAATAAATAAAAAGGTTAAATATAAGAAAATTATGAATAAAGTAGTATGATAGAGAGGATTAAAGGTGTAAATGTGGCTAATATACTAGAAAAATGTTAGGATATGAAATCTATTTTAGTTCAATGGATTTAGCACACCATATTCTTATTTCACCATATGTTATATTTTATCAATGTATGTATAATAGAGTAATGATATTGACAAGTGTAATTAAAAGCCTTAGAATTACCTACCTACCTTTGGAATCATATAGACCACGAAATTTTGGAGAGTAGATGCCCATAGAATGATGTTTCTTAAAAAATTATTTAATAAATATATTAAGGTTAAAAGGTTAATTTTGACTAGTCATTACCATTCTGAGTATAGAAGTCTCTATGAATAATATATTCTGATATTACTAGGTAGAAAACTTGACCACTGTTATAATTGTATATAGGGAATGACATGAATTGTGGGCTAGAAAATACATAGTGTTCCTGGAAGTCATTAAAATGATTTTTTTCTTCCATTGTTTTTAATTTAAATTTTTAATACAATATTTTTTAAATTTGGGTGAGGATCATCATTTTATGGTGAGTACGGTGTAAATAATTCAAACTTATGGTACACATAGTTAAAGGATTTTTCTAATAATTTTTATACTTCATTAAACATATAGGATATGAACTTATGGAGGATTGAGGATCCAATTACTAGTGGTCGTATGGTTTTCTGCTTCCCAAAAATTGTTATCTGAGCTCAAATATGAATCTAATCTATTTATCTCTATTTCATTATCATTATTTCATTTTTAGTGGAGTTTTTCACTTGAATTTATAGAACTATATGAAGGCAAGGTCATGAAAGATAAATATAATAGAATATATTTTCGATTATAGAGAATAAATAGAGAGGATCCTCTGATTCCAAATGACTGGGATATTAGATTAACTAATGTAATTATAGATAAAAAGGAAAATTTATAATGGGACCTGATGCACAGGTAAAAAATGCCTAAACGTATTTCATTGGAATAAAATGTTTTATTTATCATCAATTTTATTAATACAAAAGTGTTGATCATGAATGGATTAGAGTTTATGCATCAATAATAAATAAACCTCGGTAAATTGTACATTATATAGTGGTTCATCATTTTTTGGTTATCATAATGAATAATTATGGTAAATCTAGTGAATAATTCCAATATGATTTGATGATAGATTCAATTTGTAGAAGAGAAATTTGTGGACTATGTTTTGGAATGCCTAATGTATTCTTCATTATTGGGGAGTTGTAATGTAATGGTGATGGAAATTAGTACCTCATAAAGAAGAATATATCTTTTTTAATGATTCTTGAATTTTTAATCCTAATGAAAAAGATCATTATAGTGATGTTCAAGAATCATTTGGAAGTGTGCATAATTCTAACAACTGAGGAATGTCACCAAGGAGTATTTATCAAAAAATCATCTGAAGACAAGTCATGAAAAATAATATGAATGAAGTTATCCAGTATTTTTCCTATATAATGGAGTTGTGGGAAGATAGGAAATATAATAAATTATTGGAAAAATTTATTAGAAAAACACTATAAGGCCATTAACTTCTAGAAGTTAAAAATTAATTAGTATAATGGGAAAGAGAAACATATTGTTTCTCAGTGTCAACCTTCTGGTGGAATCATTGAGGGTTGATTCCAAAGAATATTTTAATTCAATGGCAGAATGTGGATGCCTAGTAAATTATGTATTATGATTATTTATAAAAATTACTATAGTGGGTGATTAATCCAAGGATGTATTCAGAATTGGTTTTTTATATATGTAAATGAATAATAGAGAGTTCATGAAACTAAAAGAAATTAGAGACATTAGCGATGAAAAATAATATTATTTTTGGATAGATTGATGAGGTAGAATACTCTATAATATTTTCTAATGAAGTCTTTACGGTGAATTAAAGATCTATGATAGTTTCATGGGAATTAAATAATTGAATTTTGTAACCTTTAGGAAGCATATAATGGATTTCAATTTTTAGAAGCACATTATTTGAGTATCTTAAAGTTTATCATTGTAGGACCGTACCCCATAGTAACAAAATAAAATAAAATTTATAACAGAGAAGGGAATGATAAATCATTATCACAAAAATATACTAATGTTTAAATGTTTTTTATTAGGGAAAACAGTAATGGTGTACTTTAATTAGAGAGATAGAAACTATGGCAATAAAAGATGGAAATCGTTCTTTCAAATAACTTGGTAATTTCCCATATCTTATCTTTCTATAGTTCTATTTACACTGTAACGTTTATTGATGATGATACTATAATTTTTTCAGTTTACTTGATAATGAATAATTATAATTTTTTTCAAGACTTAATTCCATATAAATCCATGGTGGAAATGAATTTTAGCAATAATTTCAAGTGTCTTCAATCCTAATGTGGTGGTTAATACATCATAAACATCTTCTGAATATATTTCCTGAGGAAATGGATAAAAATTGAAAATATACTAATTAGAAAAATATTGTCAAATATTGAGGATAAAAAGATGAATTGATCATTGAATAACAATGTTCAAATCATATGGATGTAAAACATAATGTATAATGTAATTTTGGAGGAGGTAGTAAACATTGAAGCCTATATCATCCATAAAAGTCTGACATCAATCTTTGTGAAATAACTTCTATAGGAGTTTTTGTGTGGTATGTGTTCATACTTTTGGAATAAAAGTCCGTTTGAATATTGTATAATATTCAGGTTGATTTTATAGATCAAGATAAGATTTATGAAAAGTATAGTTTAGTTTATTTCATTCCTAAAAAAAAGAACGTTTTGGATTTCATCTATGTGATAGGGATAGGTGACAAGCAATCAAAAGATGATATATTCTCCTTAATTATAATTTCATGTAGAAGTACTATAACAAGGATGTGATGTAAATTTAGATAAATAAATCTATTATAAAATACTAGTTTATTTGAGTGAAAATATAAGCATATATCATCTTATGGAGAACATATTTTAGAGTGTTGAAATTCTGGAGGTATGTCTAGTAGAAGATATGATAGTCTGATCAAGGAATGATAAAGCGTCAATGAGATAACAATAAGTTAGTTCTTCTTAATATATTAAAAAATGAGTATTATAGGGCATCCTTCTAAATTGATGATGCTAATGAATGATAGAATATTGGTTCATAGTTTTTCGAATACATGATCTTTTTCTATTTAACTGATACCGAGAAACCTGAATTCACCAATGAAGTGATGATACTTAATGACTCAAAATAATTGAATTCATAAACGGATGAAGAAATGTATTCATTATATTAGAATGGAACTTGGGACATTATTAATTTACTAAATGGGAAATTATATCTTTGTTATATGTTTTTTGACCATTGAAGGTAGAGGATGATGGTAAAAATCATGTTGAGCTATAGCTAGTTATAAAGATATTTAACAAAAATGAAGGAGTAGATTTCTTGAAGATATTATAAAAAATGGTTTGACATGTAACTATCCATACAGATTTATTAATAGATAAATTAAAAGGTTTATTCTTATAAAATATTATTTTGATGTCATCCTTCCTCCAAGAAACTTTAGACGAATAAATTTACATGAATCAACTGCAAGGTTACATGGAATATGGGAACTGGAAATTGGATTAAAAATTAATGATTGTTTCTAAATTGAAATAAGGGAAAATAATATTTATTTATAATTTTAATGTTTTTATATTGGAATAATAATTCAAATGGATCAATTAATATCCAGTTTATTATCAGAAATAGTTGGTTGATAGATCATTTATTACATATATCCTCTCTATGGATAAGAAATTGATGGTTTTTATAGAGTTTTCATAAATTAAAAAGAATAAGAGTAAGTTTTCTAGAATATTTGAAATTAAGAATCTTAGATATCGTTATAAGATCTTCGTATGACGATAAAGATGGATAGGAATTATAAAATGTTGTTTTTATCCTAGAAATACTACATCTAGATGATGATTGAAAAGTCTGTAATTACCATTTGTAATCCAATATCAACCCATCTTGTAGGGAACATAAAATTTTCAAAGGTAAAAGAACCTATAATACAACATGGGAGTTAGAATCTATGGAAAATTCTATTTTTCATTTCTATAAATGTTTTATGAACATGATGGTTTCCATTCTAGTGAACATTATATATCCTATGGAGGTTATAAGATAATTTATGTGAAATAATCAAAAGAAACACTGAACGTTTTTAATGTGTATCATCAAATACATGAATATATTAGAATATATTTCTCTATTCTTTAGGGAGGAATATTAGTTTCATGGATTTTTGGATTCATACTTAATTAGAGATTAAGATTCTTAAAAGATCACAATAGTTATTATTATCACATATATAGGTATAATGATTAGTTGGAGTTCAAAACTATAGAGGATTATTTATCTATATACAATGGAAGAAGAGAGTATATCTATAACGGTAGTAGGGAATTATTTTTTTTAATGTGTTTTATAAATGAGTTTCAAATAATTCTTGAAGGTGGGGTTTTTTTCTGCAAAAACTATAGTATAATTCACATTACATGGTAACATATGTTTCACAAATGGAAAATTAATATTGGACTAAAGTACCACTTCATCAAAAACAAGCCGGATGGTGAAGTGTTCAACTATAGAATATTTTTATAAGACAAAATATCTTGGTCATGTTCACTTGACCATGAGTTCGGGATATTATTTGATAACATCCCAACTTAGTTGGACTTGGATGAATGTATGGAAAATATAATTATGGAGGGTTTCCAAATATTCTCTATAATTATTTTCAATTCTGATATTTCTGAAAAGTGATGTTTGTTTCAGTTCACCGGATTTAGTTCATTGATTTTTTGGTTCATCGGATGTTTGATTGGCTTAATGTATAGAAATTATAATAGTATCCATCCAAAAAGAAAATGGAACAATCATTAGTTTTTATCTTCTAATGGAATCATGGGGTCTATAAATTTTGGTCCTCAAAAAACTCGTTAATGGTGTTTTTGGAAGTTTTTGAGGTGGAAATAAGTCAAAGTAAAAGGTTTATTGTAAGTTAGCAGTTCACATTCAAAATAGAGGAGTATTAGAAAATATTAGAAGTTATTGAAACTAATACATAAATAAAACTAATACTATAAAAGGAATTGGTTACTAACATGAATAGTTTACTAGAAAATAAACAACATAAATTCAATCAAAATAGATAATTTTATTATATAGTGTGATTCTGAGATTAATTTCCATTAGTGACATAAAAACTGTTAAAACATTTCAATTAATCCTCGATGTTGGTTTTGTTAGTTGAAAATTAAATTATTTTAATTTTAGTTATAATGAAATGTATAATGTCACTACAGCTTATATTTAACAAACCATCTAAATCTTGTTAATATATTTTGTTATTTTCTATATTTTTTTCTTCTATTTTTTAATTCTAATTTATATTCTTGTTATTTTCCTCGAATATATGTCAGTTTTGAATTTTTAATGGAAATTATATAGATAATGCTTAATTAATCTTTTACAGTTAGTTTAGGGGTGTGAACAAGTTATATTTACTGATACACTAAAATTATATTTCATAAACTTGTCATGTATTAAGGATCCTATTTCTGATAGTCACAGAAATGTTTCCAATCCAAAAAACATAAAGGAAGGCTTGTAGGTCTGATCAGAAATTTAATAAAAAATTTATTTTTTAGGGATGACTAAGCATTGTTAGATTAAACCTATGTAATAATAAAACATTCTACATTAATGGATATTAATATAATTATATTGAAAGGAATAAAACCCATCTCTGTGAAGGAATCCAAACTTTTACCATTTTTATATTGATTTGATAACTTATTTCCAACATTATATGAGACAACTAAAGAGAGTTACTGTATATATTGGTAGAAAAATAATATTTAATGTATATGTTTTTATTTCTCTTGTGTCATAGCTGCTGATAAAGCAACATAGGAATCCTTTAACATTGAATTTATAAAAAATAAAATTGAAATATTTTTTAAAGCCTGGTTTTCACTGAATTCACATAATTTTTTCAATGTGATATTCTAAAAACCTCATCCATTCAAATGATTATGGCACCGAACCTACACTAAATATTTTAATTCCATTTGATTTTAATTCTTTTTTTATTGTTTCTCCCCAACATTCCATCATTTATCCTTCTTTCAGATCCCCTAATATCATTTAGTCCATGAAAACCCTAATGAAAATGATTCATCACCTTACTCAAAGTATTTTTTTCAATCCAATTTATATATCATTTTAAAAATAATTTCCCTTCAATATTGCATCATTATAATTAATTCATCCATTCCTCAGTGAATTTACCTGAATAAATTTGTTAATTTCCTTCATTAACCTCCATATTTTGTATGTCATTTTTTAATTGTTAAAATATTAAGAATTAATTTATTAGCTATAAATTATATTCATAAATTCATTTGATTTCATTCATATCATTTTCAAATACACAACCTCATTTTTAAAATTAGTTTAATGTTATAAATTTATTATGATTATTATATATTTTTTAATTATATTTTTTATTATTGTAACTGTTTGTATTTATACAGTTTATATTTGTAAATTTTTTTCTTTATTTTATTGTGGTTAATATAATTTATTATTTTTTTAATTATAAATATATTTCTACTATAATAACATTGGGTTATAATTTTTTTTTGGTTTTAAATTATTATTATTTAATTCATATTCTGATATAAATTATTTATTTAATTTCATGAATGTTTATATAGTTACATATTAAAATGATTCAATTTATATTTTCATATTTATGTTTTAATATTAATTTATATTAATATAATCATCTATTATATCATGACTCTAGATAATTAATGCATCATAATTAGATAAATTCATGAATAAGAAGTAATTAAAATGATAATGTTATTGAAAATATCGTGGAATTTTATAAATTAAATATATAAAACAAAAATGTTTTTTTCAATAAATGCATGAATTGTTTCAATATTAGACTATTATCGTTTTGATAATTTAAATACTATCTATTTTTTTATTTATTTAGTCATAATTATAAATTTTAGATATATCTTGGTGAATGAACAAACAATTCCGGTCCTAATAAAAGTGAATTTGTTTAGCATGTGATAAAATATTTTATAGAATAACTAATTCAGTATGTAGCTGTGGAAACCATTGTAGATACACAATGTTTTGAATGATTATACAAATATATAAGAAACAATTGTTCTCATGATACACTAAATTTACAATGTTATTAGTAGTTTTAATATTTGTTTACTTAAAATTAAAAAATTATTGGGGCGATAAATGGTTCACGAAATTACTTGAACATTTAAAAGAGAAGCTTTTCATGGGAAAAATGCTTCAAAAATCCAATTATTAAGAAAAAATATGTTTAATGTTATTGGGGAATAAAAATATACAGTCTTTCCCCAACAACATTGTGTTGTATATGATGGAATATGAATTTCTTTAGAATATTATAAATGTAGGAAATAACAATATTAAATGGATGAAAAATCCAACCATAACGAGTTCTCAAGAACATAAACTAAACCTCACACTAAATGTGTCTTGTATATTCCAGGAATTTGTCATTTTAGTTAACTCATGGAAAATAAAAATGACTAAAATAGGCTAATATGGATTATAACTGAGTGGATATGTGATAGAATACTACCTCACCATGTTAATTAACAATAATGGAAGCTATTTGATCACAAATTTTGGGATTTGTTGAATAAAGTAATAAATATCAGAATGGGGCTTTTCATAGGTGGAATGGATCTTTATCGGAGCCTCACTACCCAATATATCTTTTGGAATGTAATTTTAGTTGTCTATAACTTGTCTATATTGATATGTATGAAGACGAAATATGAGGTTATGAGCATGATGTTTTCAAGAATAAAAGAACCTGGAAATGTTTTTTATTTATATTTATCATAATTCATTGATGAATTAATATTTCAATGGGAGATAGTTTTTATAGTATTTAATGTATACAAGAAACATTTTTTTCATTTGTGTGATATAATAATTTTCACTAAAAATGACTTTCCTTCATATAGAAATGTATTTGGACACATTGTTAAATGATATAAATCATGTAATTTTTTTGAATATGGAATATTATATCATCAATTATGGAATAGAATAATGAAATTGTACATGGAAAAGTGATGTTTTTTCAACTATATCATACTTATAAAATATTAAAAAGGAAACTGACTGTTTAAAAAAGTAGAATTTTCCCCAAAACCACTATCAAATGAAGAATATTATGAGAATGTGAAGAATATCAATGTCATATTTATATATAAATGGGGTTTTGTCCTTGAAAAAAATACATTGAATAAATTTTAAATTTTATTTTAGTGACCTAATAGGTACTTGTACAAGTAAGACATAAAATTGATGTTATACATGTCAATGATATAATATTTATATTATGATTGGAAAATTCTTAAACATAAAAGAAATGAGAAAGGATAGATTGAAAACATGTTCAAAATACATATCCATTATAACACATTTGAATTTAAATCTCATAATAAAATTAAATTTATCATATTTTCCTCCATCATGACATACATTAAGGAAGTGTGAAAAGATAAATTTTTGTTTATTTGTTTTTTTATTAACGTACCTAGTGGGATTTCATCAAATGTGAAAAATTTAGTGTTATTGATGTATTTAAATATAATAGGTATGGAGACTCATAAATATCATGTATTAATACAATAGTGTCTACCGATATGATTACATATAATATTGTAGTTACCATATAAAAATTCAATCATCATGTTGTCTTATTTTATAAATTCCATTAGCAATATAGTGGTAGATACAAATTTATTAGATTTCTTTGAGAATGATATTTTCAACATAATTTTTCTACTAGAAATATATTATCCAACAATTCGTTTTAAAAATAATGGACCATATTTTAATTAATTTAGTGTGAGGGATAAGAATATGTGGGCCTTTTTATTTATTTTTGACGTATCCTTTTAAATAAAATGTGACGATTTAGAATGGATATGTCAACAATCAATATCGACTAAATTCCGAAGTTTTTTAGAAATATATATTAAATGTGGTGATTGGGTCATGTATTAATTATTTATCTAAATCAGAGCATGTTGGTCACCCTATATTTTCCTATTTCATAGTTGATATTGAAAGTATATAGATAGATTAAAGGGATAGTTAACTCCATGGGATAAAGTGATAAAATCACATTTGTATAATTCTAACAATATCGGTGGGGTTCAACCATATATATCATCACATATTATTTGAATTAAGGTTACATATATGATAAAAATAAAATAAAATGATGAATAAACATAAAAACACATTTATTACATGTTTTAAGGGTAATGTAAAAAATGTTTTATCCTCATTAGAACAATTGAAACATATATGGTAGGATCATGGACATTTTGGAGATATGTATTATTGTCTTCGGTTAATAAAATGATTTTAAAGAGTATTATGGGCCTCGGGGGGTGTTTCAAGGGTTTGGGAAACTAAAAGAAGGAAAAATGAGCAAATTTGTGCAAAGAAGAAGGTCAGAACACTATTAATTAAATTTAGTGGCCTTCTCTGGAAACATGTACAACTATATATAGAGTCATTCCACATGGTCATAACTAGGTTTATAAACTGTATTGGGATACTAAGGTAACCATTATACCTAACCTCCCTTAGATAGTGAATTGCATGTGGTTTGTGTATGGTTTGGAAAACAGCGTGGGTAAACTGTGTGACCCGTTAAAGGTTGAAAATTTATGTTTTTTCTATAACATAATTTTTAATATCCCATCCAATTTTCGCCCATTTCGCTAACCACAATCCCTAGTGACAAATTGAAACCCTAAAGGGATCCCAAGGATAAATTTCCCTCATTTCTTGGCCATTTGGAGCACCATTGGTCTTATGGTGACTCAGTAGTATTGATGTCAACATGAGGAATGTATGGTTGAGAAATATATTTAACATGTTATGAATTATGAGGGGAAAAATCTGGCATCACTACTAGTATTTATCATGGGTAACCTACATGGGAAGTTTCAGAAGGTTGTACCTGGACCTATTCATGTTGTGCACCCAATAGGGGGAACTCCTGAAATACTACCATGGAATCCAAATATATTTTTTTGGGTACCCAATAATGGAAGTATTTTTTGGATGCTTTTCATTCTCTATGGTGAACCATCTCTATTGAGGTATTCCTATTGGGAGTTCATGTTGAGGCCCTATTTTCAAAACATACCTAGGAGGAACATTTCCTTGGAGTAGTTCTGAATTGATTCTTCTCAATTACATTATCTCTCAATTTTATAATAAAATATTTTTTCATGTGTAAGGGTTTCAACCTATTCATGTGGAAGGTGAGGTCCAAACTTAACATTACCCTTTTCGTTATAAGACTCTCTTTGAGGAGGAGTAAATGGTGTGTTTGAGGGAATAAGAAAATTCAGTGAAAGACTCTAGAACTGGGTGTGACCCCTTCCTCCAATTCTTCTCCTGTGTACCATATTGTGAACTAAAACATCCTCTTCCAACTCCTCCATATTGGCCTCATATTCTATAGTTTTTATAGGGGTGGTGATAATTACATTCACCAATGGTTAATGCATCGTAGGCACTTCATCTGTCTCTTTTCATGTATGCCCTTATTTTCACCTTCCATGAGGCCTTTTTCTCTCTTTCATTAGTTAAATTAGAGCTCTTAAATGGATGATAATACCAAGTGATCCTCTATATAGTTTGTTTCTATGTGTTTATAATGAAAATACTAAATCATATTTTGGGAAAAACTAGTAAGATTCCTTCTATAGTGTTCCCCATAATTGAGATAAGATTGACTTCCATTAAGGTGGATGTTGTTAAGATAAAAAATCCCCATCCTTGAGGGTTTGGAATATTCTCAATCAATTTCCAAAACTATTTGAGCTTGTTTTGATGACAAATAATTTTTTGTTAAAAAATCCTCCTTCCATACAGGTTGAATTTTCTCTAAAATTATTCGGGATGAAAAAATTATATTTGTCTTCTTGATTTTGTGAAGTAATGTTTGTACATGTCTTACATTCATCAGTTGTATTTCACCTAAACAACCCTCTTTAAAAGATAATTTTTCTATCTATGAAATTTTTATTATACAACATTTTACTTCCCATAAGAGGGAGGCCAACATTATATTGTCATATACCAAACACCACAGTCCTTCAATGGATTCCTCTATTCTATCTTGAGGTCAGTGAGAGTAAGTCAGGGCTTGTTTTATAGAATATTTTCTATTCTGAATGGAGTCTATTTATTGATTTTGGAGTGATTCTATGACATTGGAAGACACCTTATTTTGTGGACTTTTCTGATTGCGTATTGTGATGAAATAAAATGTTACATACTCATCCCATCCTTATATATTAATATTTGATGGGTATATATTATTAGATTATATAATACTATTAATTCATTGAGACATTCACACTGAATGGAACAATGTTGTTCTCCAATATCAGTTGTCGTGCAACCAAGATATACTCTTGGCCTCATATCCCATCTACTGCAATAACATGACCTCAATACATATCATAGGGTAATAAATTTTCCCTTGTTTTATAAAGATAATTCCATATATTGATGTGGATTTCATATAGGAAATATTTCAACAAACCCTCTAGAATGTTGTTTTGTAGAGTTCCTAATGACCCTAACATGACCGGTATGCCATCTTTAGTTAGATATCTTCTCATTTGAAACATTTCTTCATCGTCATTCATCAGAGTTTTCTCAACATGGTCCAACCAAAATAGACATGTCCCTTTTGATTAATTATGAACATCCCCATTGGTAGGGACATAATCTATTTTATCATAAGGCAAGAGATCCACAGGTGGTTCAGATAATTGTCATTAACTTGAGATGTATTTGGGGTGAGAATGTATTTCAATTTAAAATGATAGGTCATCAGACCTGAATAGACTCACATTACCAAATTCCTCATGGTAGTTGGGATTTCTCATCACTTAATCAAAAAAGGGGGGACACTTTTGATAATGCAAAACATTACTATAGAGATAAATTTCATAGTAAATCCATTATGCGGTGGAATACCATTATTTATTAATGTGTGAATGTGAGTAGAAGTATGTAAATATATACCATTGGAAGGACCTTTAGGGTGGATTATATATAGGGAAAGACTATATTGTTTTTTATATTCTTCCTATAAATATGGTGGTTGTGACACTCATCTAGAAATGGTATTTCGATATTGATTAGATTATGGACATGAAGTAGGCCTTCATGGTTATTTTTCTAGGGAGGGCCTTCAGAATTACTACTACTATTCATATAATTTGGTAATAGGATAGATGGATTATAATCTATTGTAGATATACATTTTCATTCTTCAAGAACTCTAGTGTTAATTATATGGGGATCTTATATCATCTTTTAGTTTTCAATTCATCCCTAGTGATTATTATTTTTGGATGCCTTATTATGAGCATCTGGGGACACTTGATAAGAAAAGTATTTTTTAGGTGTGGAATATTGTTTGACTATCTCCCATGTTATTACTAGAAATTTCTGGTAGGTTTCTATAATTTTTTCGGAGATTTCGGCCTACCTCTGAGTGGCCCATGGAATATTTCTATCACTTCAAGTTGGAATTGTGGTATGCACTTGATCTAGTTGTTCATATATCTAGAGGGAGTTTTCCCACAACCCTTATAGAATAGATCATAGGTGTGTTTCTTCTCAAGAGTGACATGCTAATCTGTCAACCCAATTATGTTGATGGATTTTTGTGTCTACCCCTATACAACATCCATTTCCACTATGATATCTTAGATGGTATGCATGATGTGGGAAATAGTTTTCAACTTCCCATTCATGATTTTCAGGATTTGATTGGTAACTTTAGTAGATGGAATTGGGATATATATCCATTCTATGGATAGAGTAGGGGATTGTGCCTACTCCAATCCTCCATTTCCTTATATAAGAAATTGGCAGTACTCTGGTTTATGAGTTGATATTTGGGTCTTCTCTTATTGTTCATCACGAATTTCTAGATGACTTCTCCAGATGATTGTAGATGAAACTACTGGAGGGATTGATAAATGTGTATATTTTGTGCACCTACTCATGGTTATCTAGAAAATTATTCCATTGAGATTTCTTTCACACTACAAGATGAGGATGCTAATGGACATGGTTGGTGTGGGTTGGTGTATGTTCCAACTCACGGGTTTCTTCCTAGTTTGTTTATAAGACTTTCAAGGAATAGTCAGGTGTGTATGCCTATCTCTAGTTTGAAGTGTATATTTTTTGTGGTATTCACTAGATTCGTCTAAAAATGTTTTTTGGTTGTCTTGATTACTGTGAAAAGGTGTTTATTCCTGATTGTATTTTTCCACCAAATTTGATTAGTGGACTTCTCTAAAGGTCCCAGAGGTATAGCCATGTTCCATATTGATGGGTCGCTTCACTCAGTGTGACATCTTTTTCTCCTATTTCAGGATGACCTAGGATGGTCTCTTAATGACAAATAATTTAACATGATGAGGTTTCGCTATCGTATGGTGTTGGTAGTGGTGATTACTAGCAGGATACCTTTGAAATAACCCATGTGTCCTCAGTATAAGGCAGTTTTTTTCCTCTTGATCTTCCTCCAAATGATAATGGGGTAGTTGATTACAAAACTCTAGGGATAATCTCATGAAATTATTGGGGTTTTCGATTGGTGTCGTCTTCTTATGGACCACTATTTTCCACTAAGTGGATCAGTGGAAGGTATTTGTGAGCTGGATGGCCTATCGAGAATCCTCTATAGTTTGGATTTTAAAATTTGGGCATTACAATAGGACTAGTTCATTTGATCCCTAGTGATGAATATTTGGGGTTTGAGATAGTTTCCTTAGATTGGACGAGGAACCAAAATAAATGATATCCATGGAATATATATGAGTTAGATTGTAAGACACCATTGGGATCGAAGAGATATCATGTCAAAGTTTTTTTTAAATACAGGTGAAAAGAAAAAATAATTAAACAAAATCAAATATATATCTCAATAAATAAAAAATTAATAATTGATTTTTTTATTGTATTTATTTCATTTTGAGAGATAAAGTGGCTCAATAGATAGTTGACATCATCATCATGGTTAAATATTCACATTGGGAACACTTTTTTTGTTTTGTTCCTAGATGAAATGTGGGGATAGAATTGCATTCTATGGAGTGGGGGGAATAAAATTTCCATTAAAACACATGAAAAAATATTTTTCAGATAGTTTATAATAGGGTTTGTTTGGGGACCCAGAGGTACCCAATGGATCTCACATCCTATATGACTCATTGACCTACATTCCAAAGGTAGGCGCTCATTGGGTAACTAACCCAATAGTACATTATAACTCACATTGGATGAGAGGATGGGGGTTTGGGGATATCAAACCATTCTTGGGGGAAATTATTTCCTATTCTAGGATTATCTTATAGATTTAATATATGTTCATGTATCCATCATTAATTCTCTAGTATGTCATGGGTCACCCTTGAATTAATAATCAATTATTATCATACATAGAATTTAGAAGCTGCATGTATATGAGTTTCTTCATCGATGGATATATAGGTATGTATCCAATGTTCTCCATCAATTGTACCCATTCATGTACATATTTTATATACTTTTTCCTTTTTATTACTTGATGGATTGGAGCCACACAATGGGTGCTATAGAGTTTATCATTATCAAAGGAAATAGAAGTCTTTTTATATCCATCACAGTCCCATGAGATGGTTTTCTTATATATCCTTATCAATAGAATCAAAACCCATGTTGTTTTAGGCCACATAACAGGATACATCATACCTTTTAAGGTTATGTGACAAGGAAAAAACCATGTAGTTTTACGTCATGCGATATGGATGTCTAGATTAAAGGTTCCAAGTCTAGGTTTTGTATGGTACTTATCATATACAAGCCCAAGGAAACTGGAATGGATATGGATTCCTAGGAAATATATGACCCTACAAAAAATGTGACCTATAGATAATTTTGGATTATTTTTGGGTGTTAGGTAGGGACCACATGGATGCTTCCTACATATCCCATTTATTCTTGAATCAAATTCCATGGGGTTTGGTTATGGGGACCCACACCTATAGAGGACCTATAACGGGTTTTCATGTAAGGAATATATATCATTAAGAGGATTAGGAATGGTTTTTAGGCTTACACCATTTAGTAGGAATCACATAGGTTTGATTTCATGGATTTTAGTGTATAGAATAATTCCCTTAGGAGTGGTTTATGGGATTATATTATAAATAAGGATGTTCTTTTGAGTGGGTCCATATGGAAAGTCTCAACTCTTAGTGACTTGGGAGTTTTATTGGGAATTAATTCAATTCATAGGATACCCATGTGTTCGGGATTGTGAAACAATCATTATTATCTCCAACCTCTAATCCAATGTGATTTATGCTCAATGTGAGAAAGAAGACGAAGCAGGGCACTCAAGAAACCAAAAAATCGACATTTTTAATAGGTGGATATAGCTAGAGTCCAAAGGGGGAGAGATAGGTTTTTAAGGTGATAATATCCTTATTTATTTTTGTAACCAGGATAGTCACATTAACTATTGGTTGTTTCCTGGAAAGCGAAGAGGAGAAAGAGTGCAACGTCCTACAAGAAATTATAGTGGATTTCTATAAGAAGGATTCTCATAGGACTGGTTCATGGGGAAGAGACGAGGATAAGACCATAAAAATCAAAGGGAATGGAAAGAGTGATCTTATCCCTCCCCACAAGTAAATAGACGTATTTTCTTCTAGAGATGAATTGTAGATTTTTAGGCTTCAAAATTATGTAAAAGTGTTAAATTAATTGTATATATTTTAAATTACCTTTTGATAAATTACTCTAATTTTTTATTATATTTTAAAATAAATATTTTTTAACTATTGAGATGAGTCTCCATTGAAATGATTCATCAAAGAAATTATTTGTCAATGATATGAGTCATAATCGAAATGAGTCATTGTAGAAATAATTCTCCATCGAAAGGAGTCATTGTCGAAATGTGTAACCAACAAAACGAGTCACCGTTGAAAAGAGTCAACATGAAAATGAGTCACCATAAAAACAAGTCACCATAGAAATGAGTTATCATGGGAATAAATCACCACTGGAATGAGTCTCCATTAAAATGATTCACCATTGGAATGAGCCACTATTGGAATGAGTCACCATAGGAATGACTCTTTGATGGAACGAGTAACCATTGTAACGATTCACTGTTAGAATGAGTCACTTTTGGAACAAGTCACCATTGGAATGAGTCACTATTGTGACCCATAGTTGTCTTTATACAATAGTAGGTCAGAAAGTCAGCTAACGATAGGTCAATAAGTCAGTGTTGGACTTCCAATGGTGAGTAAATTTTTTATAGTATATGACGATTCCATTTTTTTCATAGATATTCATGATGTAGTTAGTTTTTGTAAAACTTTATTTAGTTTTTATAAAACTCAAAAAGGTATCTCAAATGATTGATTATTGCCTTCAAGAAATGGCATGTCAAACGAGTCACCATTATCCATCCACCAGTTAATAAATTTACATAGTTAAATTTTCTTCTTCAACTATTTTTCTAAAATTTTACTTTTTTATATTAGGATAATGTTTTTATTATTTTATGATTGAAATAATAATTTTAATGTGGTTAAATGATTTTATAATACTTTATTCAATATGATTAATATTTCATATTGCGCTTTGTTTTAATGCTTATTTTTTCATGTTTAGAACTGTTATTTCAATAGATTTATTCATAAAAAATTGAATTATAATTTTATTACAACAGTGTTACTAGTTCTATTAGTTTATTTTATTGATATTTCATGTGATATATTATCATGATTGTTTTAATTTTTAATTCACTGTGTTTTTTTTATCACCTTCATGTAACATAATTATTAATGTTATTTTAACATGTTTTATGATGTGATTGGATATAGATACATGCTTTGTGGACTATATTTAAATGTTCCTGAAGAAATATTCAAACAAACTCTTATAAAATGGGTTATGTAGGTCATACAATTCATGTATATAAACACATACAACAAGAACATTGTGAGACTTCAAAAAAACATACTACTCTAAAAATGGATTCACAATCATATGTGACTTCCTCCATCTAATATGATCACATGAAGGACTAAATATTCAAAATATATTCCTTAAACTAAGTCATGATCTCATCCTACAAACATCAAAATCAATCAGATCATTTAATGATTTTCATTGTTATTGTTTAAATCATATAATGTTTTAATATTCTATTTGTCATTATTTTATTTTGGTTTATGATTTCCCCTTTTAAAGAATGTTTTCTCATTATATATTTATTATACCACCCAAAAGGGAGGCCTATATTGTGACTCCCAACTAAAAGTTAGGGAAATGGACAAGGGTAGTTTCCCATAGTAAATATTGTGTTGTAAAACTTGGTGTTTTATAAGGCATCATCTGTAATAGGTAATTACACCATTAAAATTATTTTTTAGTGGTAACTATTATCCTCATGTAGTATAGGAGATTGATGTGTGGAATATGATCTTCAGATCTAAACCACTAAAAATATTCTTTGTGTTCATGTTCTAAATTTTTCTACAGCATCTATTTATTGAAAATAACAAACCCATCAAGTCTTTTCATCATACTTATAATAATCCAATATGAATTATATGGTCCAAAACCTCACATTAAAGACCATGAAATCATATAATTTATCCCTAGTGTTTGGGTTATTATGGCCATGGGTTTTATATCTACATAAACCCTAAGGACCTTACTCATTAGGTGGGATGGGTGTGGGATACCTCTGACCAACAGAATGAATTTATAAATGCGAGATATAGTGATATGCTTCTTGACATGGTTTTCAAATTATGGAGAGTTTAGTGGAGTCTCAAATTTGGTCCCCTCAGAAGAGGGATCCATGGAAATAGGGTCCCTGTCATTTGTGGCTTGAAAGTGGGATTTGGGGTTTCTTATGCAGATAAAGGCTTGGCAGGTCAAGGAGGTCTTGAAAAGGGTGAACCTAGGAAGACTAGAAGGGATTCACATAGGTAGACCTACATGCGATAAAAGTGTCTTAAAGATAGTTTATCATCCATGAATTCTATTAAATTTGTTTTTCATTTAATTTCCATTATTTCTTTTTTTGGGGGGATTCCAATGTTTTTTTGAGGAAAAGTGAGTTTTCATGATTTGGGCCAAACTATGATCCCATTTCGAAATTTAAAAACAATTTTTTTTTGTTAACATTTTCATTTTTTTAATAATTCACACCTATTACAATTAATAAATGGCCTCCCTTGACAAATTCACACCACCATTTAGATTTGGACCCTTTAGGAATCGAAAATAATTGTGGGTTTCAGTTTTTTTAGGGATTTGGGCCATCCTGAAAGCCCATTTTCGAAAAATATTAGTTTATTTAATAACTTGTTAAATATTAACTATTTTTCCTTGATTCCGCCTCTAACACAAGACCAGTAAACTGAGGCTCACCCTAATTCTCTTGTCCCCCTCTATAGTGCTCCTTTTCTTTGCTGATTAAGTTGAATCTTTGTAAGCTTCCTTAATTTGAGTAGATTTATAAAGGTAATTTGTTTTCTTAATAAATCCTCATTTCTTACACTTTTTCTCCCATTCAAATTCCTACATGATATCCTAACCCTTTTTTAAACCTTCCATTAATGTTTAGATATTATAAAATTTACACATTGGTGGATTTAGGTTGATTTCTCTAAGATTCATTCAATTTAGTGTTCCTCCTTCCATTTTCATCCATTTCCTTAGGGTTTATTCCCTCTTTATTGATGTACCAAAGTGTCCAGAAGATAGGTTTAGATCCTAGGGTTTTATATGGTGTATTTTTGTTATAATATTTATATTTTAGGATTCTCTTCACTTCTTTGTGATGAGGTGGTGGTGCACTAGATTTATTTCACCTAGATTTGAGGGATTTGACACTATTAGTTTGTGGTTTTACGTTTAAACTATTATTGATGAGTTAACTTGTTCTATATTCTAATTCTTCATATTCGTCATATGTTTTCTGTGGTGCAAAAACTATTCATGATTTATTTAGTAAAGAGTTTAATTTTATAGTTTCATATTATTTTGATGTTGAGTGTTTTGCATGTGTAACACTAGTGGTATAATTTGGGTGTATTATAGAACATATGAAATTGGTTTAAATAATATTTTTTGGGAAGAAAATAATGAATTTTTAGGGTATTGGTGGGCCATTGGGTTTGAAAGTGGGATTTTGAATGGGTTTAAGATGTAAATCCATGTTATACTTCTTGAAAGCGATTTTGAAAACATGTTTTTCTCATGTGGATGTTTTGTGGTATTGTTTGAGGTATTTGTATAACACATGGGTTTTTCTTAATAAACTTTTTGGGGGCTTCCAAATATGATTTCAATTTGTATTAGTGTTATTTTATCCTTTAAAGATGTATTTAAAATGGGTTTTATGTGAAAAGCTTGGGTACACTCCTTGGAATTGTTTTATAAATGTTTGGAATGGTCTAATGATTTATTTAAGAGGTGAAACCATATTGTAAAAAAAAATTGGATTGCGTATATTTTGGAGTGGTCCATTTTAAATGATGATGGGGTTGTCATGTGATGTGTATACTCTGGGAAATATTTTATAAAAATGTTTAACCGATTTACCTAAATGTAAAAGCGGTATGAACGTGGTGTGGGATGTTTTTTTTAGTGTGATGTGAAAAATGATTTCATTTATTTAAAAGAGTTTTATGAAACAATTGAGTGGGTTTTTATGTGATGTATAACATATTTGAATAGATTTTATAGAATTTTTAGAGGATGTGTTGGATTGCGAAAGTAATGAAAATGTGTTGTGGGCTATTTTGGTGTGAGTTTGATTTCAAAATTCTTTTGAACGAAAAGTGGATATTTTGACTTGTGTGATGTACATGGGATGTTGGGTTAATGTGTTATTTTGAATTTACATTCAAATGTGAAAACTATATTTTTTTATTGTTGAACTTTTTTGAGCACAAGAGGGTAACCCAGGTATTTGGTTGGTGGATGTGTACTAGTATGCCTGTGAATCTGTGGGGATTGGCCTCAGTTTCATATAGCAATATTGTTTCTTAAAACAACAACTAAATTATGATGATGATGATGATTGGTAACCAATGGGTTATGGTTATACTCCATTCTAGTGGATTGTGTGCACGGGAACATATATTGTGATGGTTACTCTCACCGAGATATGAGGTCCCTGGGACCCACAACGAGCTAGTGCCTACGAGTTATTTCCTATTTCTTGTGCTCATTGGATAATTTGTGCTTACTGTTGGAAAACTATATTCTTGTATGGAAATTTCAGTAGCTTTGGAATTTATTTTAACAGTGATGATTATTTAAATTATCCCACTTGAAATTGTTATAATTTTTAATTTGCGTCTTTTAGAAATAGTAACTAGCAATGCATGTTCATGAAAACTTGCAAGATTTTTGTCTTTGAATGTTTATCACAGGGAAAATCATAGTGTAGATATCCTACTGGGAATTTTCTCACACCCTACTTACACCCTTGGGTGTAAGTAGACTTGGTTATTATTATTATCACAGGTTTGGGTACAACTTTTGTGCCAACAGTTCGGGTTTTTACTGGTCGTTCAGGATGCATTGTTGTGGGGATGGCTTGAGGGCAGTGCCTCTTTTCATGTGTTGGTTTATGGTATATCCTTATTTGGTTTAGTACCTTTGTAATGGTCTTTATACATAGTCTTAACTTATGTAATTCAGTTATGAAGTTTTTTAAAAGATGAATTTAGTTGAAAAATCTAGATTTGTTATATTGAGTTTGTTTGTTGTTTAATGATTAAAAACTCAGGTAAATCATTCCCAGAAATCATTTTATGATACCTGGGCACCTTTTCCAACACACGAGGATTGGGAACGCCCTTTGGTCCTTATCACGGGCTAGGTCGAGTGCTAGTTTTGATGGTGACCGGATTAGGTTTGTGATGATATGGTATCAGAGGAGGTTCAGGTTAACCCCTTGGGTCATATTATTTGGGGAATAGTCGAGATAGTATGGAGTTAGGATTATTGAAAATTAGAATTCTGGTTATGGGTAGTGTGCCGGATCACCACACCTTATGTCTGGATTCAAGTCACCAGGGGAGTCGGGACTTATTCAAGTCCTTCCATTTTCTTGGTTTGATAATGATTAGGAAAAATTACAAGAGAGTTGGGTTAATAGTCTCAGTGAGCTCATAGGGCCTAACAAGACATGTGGAGATGGGTACATTTCCCAAGATCACTCTGTTTAATGGTGAAGTGGTTGGCATATGGATGCTAACCATATGTTTGTGTCTCCTACCAGAACTTGTTTCCTCTCACATAGTCTTATGTCCAATAGTTTTGAAATCTTTTAAGTTCAGCTTTAAAGAAAACATGTCATTGTTTTCAGAAGCGTAAACTTTTTGTGAAATTATTTTCTAATAAAGAGGGAATGGTTATATTTTTTAAATGGGATAACTAAATTTTTGTATTTGTATTGCAATGGAAAATTCTATGTTTTTACCTCTTTTCAAATCATGAAATATGTCATGGTTGGTTTCGAAAATGTTTTTTCCAATAATATTTTATAAACTATTGAATGTATTTTTTATGGGATGTTATGTTTTGAGATTGATGTGAATGGATTGAAAGTGGTTTTTTATTTGAATTATTTTTTCTTTCAAATTTTTTTTGGTAAGCTATAATTTGGGTTTGATTTCATGGTTAGTGGTTTTGAGAAAAATGGTATAGGGTGACAGTTTTAGTATTAAAAAGGGGAAAGAATTTTTGCTTCAAACATTGGTATTCCCACGAGTGACCACATGCATGGGGTAATATAGTATTATGGATGGTATATGGAATGGATTAATGGATGTCGGGAGGATTTGAGGAGGGTGCCTGTTATGGCACATAAAAATGCATTTATGAGGTTCATGGGGTACCATAGGTGGAAATATTAACTGATGAACAATTTTACTTTCCCAGAAATGGTTTTAAAGGAAAAAATGAGGTTTTGAAAACTAGATTGGGATTGTGTGTATTATGTGTTTTTTTAATGTTTATGTTGTGGGATTTTTTGAGTCGAATAACCCTTCTTGTTTGGATTGTGTTTTTGGTCCGTGTTTGGTCGGTAAGGTGGGTAGAAGGACTGTTTAGTAGTTTCTTCTGATAAATTTTCAGGTATGACTTAAGGTTGGTTTCCGTCTTGTTTCTGGATCTGTTTTGTGGAACATTTTAACCAATGGTCTAGGATGGATGGGTCCTTGGGTTCTCTCGTTGGATAAGGTATGCCCCCATTAAATGCTTTTGCACAACTAAAGTGAAACCTAGATTGTTCCACCGTTGTAAAATCCTCTAGTTGATCAATGAATGGAATATATTCTAGATATTTGTAGAATGAGTCTACACCCTTTAATTTTGGTGTTTTAGGATATTCCTGTAGCGGTAGAGTGCTCGTGGAAGGTTGAAAGAGACTATAGTTTCTTAATTGTTTTGATTCGTTGAAGGTGGAAGTGGTGTGGGGTTGTTACTATGGATGACTATCTAGATGGTGTCTTAGAGGGCCTCTGGGTCCTTCATAGTCTCTTATAAGTAGTAGTTCATATTAAACTACCAGTTGGGAAATATGTCCATGAGATGATATTATGGCCACTTTCTAGAATTGTGTATTGTTTTGGGATGTTGTATAAGGTCCCTCTCCATGCATTTTTTATATCAGTCGCAATGGCCACGTTCGGTGACGCCTTGTGATGTCATGTGCTCGACTGATTCTAAATGTGAAATTTGGGAAATCCTCTTAGAGTCCCTATTTTGTAGGGATAATGTCACCCTTGGAAATAAATAAAAATCATTCATTTTATAGGAAGGTGAGTATAAGTGTTCTTTACTTCTATTGTTTCTCACCTGAAGAAACAAGGTGTGATGTAAACATCTTCAATGCCCTTGTTTCAGTGAAATATCGGGTTGGGGTAAAGTGTGTTTGGAATGTGTTATGTCTTGAAAAACTTATCGGGGATTGTGGTGTAGTTGTTGGTGGAACCAAAAGAAGAATTCCCATTTATGAGGTTTCCAATGCCTAATTATGAGGGCGAAGATGCTTCAATCATTTGAGCTCCAACCATAGGTCTCTGAGAGAAAGTGTCTGATAGTCAGGGGAAATCTTAGGTTTGTTTAAACCCTTCTACAAATTCATATCCTTCGTATTATAGATAGGAAGATTTTAAACCTTTTGTATCATCATCTTTATTATGTTGTTCCATTTTGTGGAAATAGGTGGAGGGCCTTGTACCCATGTAATTTCCCAATGTTATTCCCTCACCATTTGGTTTCCATTGAATCTTTAGAGAATGGTTATAAATTTTTCTAGATAGGATTAGAACATAGTTTTTTCATGACTACTAGTGACTATTTTCTTGGAAGTCATGTAGAATGAATGATATGCATAGTTAGTGCAAAGATTCCCTAAATGTGCGGACCAACCTTGCAGCCTTCCCAAATCTTTAAATTTTTTGTACTTTTTGTGCTGGACCATGCAGGTCGATTAGGATGGTCGGTTCGTATTATGGAGAGACACATTATGATTCTCATGTATGTTCCTTCTTAAATTTTAAATGTAATTCTACCCATTTTGTTGGGGATTCTATTCAGGCCTCCCCTTGTTAGTGTCTTAATTCTGTCTCGAGAAGAATTTAGGTTTTCTCTTATAGTGGGGAGCCTATTTTTGTCCCCCTATACCAATAACACAGATTTATCCATGGTCTTGGATTGGTGGTAGGTATTCTCGTTTAGAGCTATCTAGCTACCAATATCATCCTTGAGTAAACGTTGGGATTGGAGAAGTCCCAATGGTTTAGTTATAACAAGGTAAGTGTAACCCTATTCGATGTTGTTGTTTGTTTGGGTGAATATCTAGAGTCTGGTTCGGATAGTGTTTGAGGATTTTAATTTTGGGATAAAGTATGAATGTGATTGATCATTTTTCTAAAGTGGTTTAAGTTTTAGTTGTGAGAGTAATCCTTTCTTAATTTATCACTGGAGGTGTTTTGGCCTTTGGGAGTGAATCTTGGCAAATAAGTACGTATTTGTTTATCAGTTGGGTTTGGTTTTTGTATTTGGACTTAATATGTAATTATGGGGATGTAAAGCTTTCCTGGTAGGGAGAATTTTCACATCCATGAATTCTTTTAAATTTAATTTTCATTTAATTTCCATTCAATCATTGTTTTGGGGGTTTCTCAACTATTTTAGGAAATAGTGAGCTTTCATGATTTGGGCCAAACTGTGAGCCCATTTCCTGATTTAGAAACCAATTTTGTTTCATTTATAGATTTTAAAATTTTTAATATTTTTTACCCATTAAAATTCCTAAATGTCCTCCCTTTACCTATTAACAACCCCATTTCAATTTGGACCCTTTATTAATCCATAATAATGGTTTATTTGGGTTTTTTACTTAAGTATTTGTGCCATCCCAAAATCCAATTTCCTATTTTTTTAAAAAATTTATTTGTTTATTTATTAACATATTCAATTTTAACTATTTTTCTCCAATTCCTCCTCTATCCCGAGACCACTGAAGATAGGGGCAACCCAATTCCCTTATCCCCCTCTTTGGAGCTAATTTTCTTTGTAGATTATGTTGATACTTCGTAAGCATCCTCAATTCAAGAAAATTTATAAATGTAATTTGTTTCCATAATAACTCCTTTATTTCTCACTCTTTTCCACCCATTCAAATTCCCACTTGATCTCCCCGCCCTTTTTCGAACCACCCTTAAATTTTGGGCTATTTGATAATTCAAATACTGGTGGATTTAGGTTGATTTCTCGAAGATTTGTTCAAGTAAGTGTTCCTCCATTCACTTTATTACATTTCTTTATGTTTTAATCTCTCTTTATTAATGTTCCAAAGAGTCCAGAAGAGAGGTTTGGGGCCTATGGTTTTAGATGGTGTATTTTTTGTTTAATATTGAAATTTTAGGTTTCTCTTCACTTCCTTGTGGTGTGGCAGTGGTGCGCTTGATGTTTCGCAGCAAGATTTTATGGATTCGACACTTTTAGTACATGGATCCATGTGTAAACTGTTATTGATGAGTTAACATGATGTATTTTTTCATTCTTCATATTCCTCATATGTTTTTTGGGGTTAATAAACTTTTCATGATTGATTTGATTAAGAGTTTAATTTTACAGTTGCATTTTATCATGAAATTGGGTGTTTTTCATTTGCAACACTTGGGGTATTATTTGGGTGTATTTTAGAACATATAAAATTGATTTAATAAATATTTTTTGGGCTGAAAATTATTTATTGGTAGGGTCTTGGTGTGCCATTGGGTTTGAATGTGGGTTTTTGAATGGGTTTAAGGTGTAAATCCATGTTGTACTTCTTGAAAGCGATTTTGAATACGTGTATTCTTCATGAGGATCTTTTTTGGAATTGTTTGAGGTATTTTTATGACACTTGGGGGTTGTTTAATTAATGTTTTTGGTGTTTACAAATCTATTTTTAATTGCTATTGGTGTGATTTTGTTTTTTAAAGATGGTTTTTAAATGGGTTTTATATGAAAATCTTGGGTACACTCCTTGGAATTGTTTTATGAATGTTTTGAATGGTTTAATGATTTATGTAAGAGGAGAAACCATATTGGAAAACTATTTTTTATTGTGTATATTTTTATATGGTTTATTTTAAATGTGAATGGGTCAGTCATGTGATGTGTATACTCATGGAATGATTTTATTAAAAAGTTTAATGGATTTTCCGAAATGTGGAAGTGGTGTGAATGTGATGTGGGCTGTTTGTGTGAGTGTGATGTGAAAAATGGATTTTATTTATGAAAAAGGGTTTTATGAAACATGTGGGTGGGTTGTTATGTGATTTTTATCTTATTTGGAAATATTTTATAATATTCTTAAAGGATGTGTTGGATTGAGAAAGTTATGAAAAATGTGTTGTGGGCTATTTTGGGTGAGTTTGATTTCAAAATGAATTGGAACGAAAAGTGGATTTTGTGACTTGTTTGATGTACATGGGGATGTTGGATTTATGTGTGACGTTGAAGCGATATTTTTATGTAAAAACTATATTTCATGTCTTGTTTAACGTGTTTGAGAACATGAGGGAAACACGGGTATCTAGTTGGGTGGACATTTACTAGTATGTTAGTGAATCCGTGGTGTTTGGATTTAGTTTCATGTAGCAAGATGGATGCTTAAAACACTAAATGAACTATGATAATGATGATTGGGGGCCCCTAGGTTATGGTTATGCTCTCTAATATTGGCTCGTGTGTATGAGAATAGATATTGTGATGGTTACACTCATCGAGATATGAGGTACCTGGGACACACAACGAGCTATTGGATAGGTGTTATTTCCTATTACTTCTGCTCATTGGATTATTGGATAGGGGTTATGAGAATAGATATTGGATTAGTTTTACTTACCATGGGGATCTGGAACACCCTTTAGGACTTATCGTGGGTCAGGTCGGGTGCCCATTTTGATGGTGACAAGATTTGGTTCATAACATACAGACCACATGAGAAATAACACATTGTCATGGCCATGCTCTAGGATCCAAGGGATTCCTTTTGTGTTCCCAAAAGGATCTCGCACAGGTACAAGGTTTGGGAATGCGACTCTATGTAAGTTATTTTCAACTAAGTGGAAAGTGTTCCTCGTGCAAGTATTTTGAGTTTAGACCCTATAAGTACATTAATTCCACTATACCCCTACATTTCTTCTAATATTATATTTTTCGGAGATTCATGAATGGTTTTAGAATCCATGGGTGAGGGTATAGTGTGAGTATATCATTGGGAATTTTTAGGTTTTTCCTTTGTGAAAATGATAACCCCTAAGGTCCTATTTGTAGGTAAATATGGGACACTAATCAAAGGAGGTATCTCGTGCAAGTACTCCTCATAGGTATCCCAGACTGGGGTGGCTTTTTATTCAGAGACATTTTGGTGGTGAATTTAGGCTCCTTGCAAAAGGCTATTGATACATATAGACTATAGAGTAGTGGCCTATGAAAGCCTCCTATCACATAGGTTTTGTGTGTGCAAGAATAGCTGGGCGAACCACTTGGGAAAATCAACTACTTCAAACCACCGGGGTTAATACCCTAAACCCTTAATTTGGATCAGTAATGGGATTTGGTCATGGAACTTAATAAAACTACATTTTCTACTATGAGTGACCCCCATGGAAATTGGAGAGTCACAGCATGGACTTTTTGGGGCACATTGTTGAAATTTTGGTTCGTGATACATATAACCCCACCTCTGATTCCAAATTTATGGTTTACTACCATTGGGAAGTTCTTAGAATTGTTCCACTATATTTGTAAATATTTCATTGGAATCTCTATCTCTCAATGTGTGGTCATTTTTACAAAAAATGTATAGAGTGAATTTAGAGGTGTTAATAACTACAGTCATGTAACTGCTAGTGTTCCTTCAATCCCATCATGTAGTGTGTAATAATTTCATATTTATTCCACCAATTGTAAGGAAAAAATCATCCAATTTACATTGTAACTTGGGCATTGAACTTCAAAAAATTATTTTGGAATTATTCAAGTCATTTTCAGACACCGTTATTGTTATTCCCCCAATGTTCCTTGTGTCACAACCCAAAATGCCCTTACCTAAATCCTGGTATAGAATACATTCGTGTTTCTCCCCCAACATGAAAATCATAGTTGGCTTGTTCCTCTATATATTTTGTATATAAGATCAAAAATAAAACAAAAAACAACTATATTTCCATTTTTACTTTTCCCATGTCTCTCAAGGAAATAGCTTGATCAAAATAGTCACTATTTTAATCATGAGACATGTTTTTTGTCCTCATTTGACAGTATAGGTCTTCAATGAAATATTTTCGTACATAGATTCCATAATAAATATTTATATCTATTTTTTTATTCAAAATTTTACACAAGGACACGTCATAAGTACCACAAATTGAAACATGGGCTTGGCCAAGATCATTTTGATTTATTAGAAACTCTATACCATCCTTAAAGTGAATCTTCTAGAACCTAACCATTAAATTACATGTAATGGGATGATCTATTCTGTACCATGGGGACTAATACAATTTGGAACCAATAATTGTTTCCTGTTTTTTAAATTTTCATAGAATCATTTCTGCTTCAACGAGAGTGTCATACTCTAGACTTCATCATAATTCTTCTCCAGCTTCACCATGACCACCTCTAGGGTGTGGAACTTATCCGGTTGGGAAATATTTTACAAATAATGACTTATTATAATGCATGTTATACTTTATCCTTTTACAATATTACAGCAAACCATATTTTTATAAAAGCATTTTCCTCAAAAAAATCATCTCATTTTTTTGGAAACCAATAAATCACCCCTTTGGATTTTATTAACAATACTCATTTATATCTTCTTCGTCTCATGAAATTACTATTCCCCCTTGTTTAAAATGAAACATATGTGTCAAATAATTTTTTCTTTAATATATTTTATTAAAAAAAGTATTCCTCTAACGTTTTTCACTTCAAAGTGAGGTATGATATCACATGGTTGTTTTATAAAGTTACATTGATCAGTCAACTCTATATCTACATGGTCTATCCCTGTGTAGAAAACTTTATATATATAAATATGGTGTTATAATATGAACAAAAAAATCATATTGTGATTAATTTATTAGAAAAACTATAAATTAACAATCATCGGGCTATTATAAAAAAATTCAAATTGAATATCCATCAAACATATCAATAAGACATCAAATAAATTACTTTCTAAAAAATTTATATCCACATTTTTGTTGCCAAAATATTAACCAATACTACCTCTCAAAAAATAAGTTAACAATACTTATAATATTGGAGTGAAATTAAAATGTTTAATAACTAATTCTATATTTCATCAAGTTCTCTATAAATTCTATATTAAACAATTTTTTTGTCATAAGAGGCCCCACATAAAGGATATACTCATATCCTCTTCATCATGGATTGGTACTCCACGAAGAAATATCCTATTTTCTATCTATAAGTGACAAACTAAAACATATCCTTCAGTTACAAGCAATTTATAAATATATATACTAAAGAATAAAAGGATAAACAAGGTCCTCTTTATTTTCCAAGGGAGACCCATAGGCTACTAACTTCCTCACAACCTTGTACATTCCTTCCTTCTAATATTAATTGATTTTTTGATTCAATTTTATTCACCTGAGGAATGAAGACAACATCACTTCATTATAATTCAAGTGTCTTTATAGAATACATATTTTTCTCACATATTTTACACTTTACCTTCTCTCTTGTGAATTTCTTCTAAGAGATCTTATCCACTTATATTAAAACAATAATACATCTTTGATTTTCATTCTCATATTCTCACTAAAACTCCACATTCATTCTCACCTATTACGAGGTAAATAAATGTCAACAAATATGTCTATGCTTTCTATTTGTACCTTCCAAAAAAAATATCCCTAGAATTGAGATTTCAATAACTTATTATTATTTTTTGAGTTGTATTTATGTTATCCTCATTAGGAATTTATTTTTATAGCAGTGGTTTCTTTTCTTGTTACATTAACTTATTTCACCTGTGTATAGGTTTTCCTCCAAATCATTAAATATTAACATTGATAATATACACTGTTAAAAAATAATATTTTTAGGTTGAATAGGTGTAGGCACACCTTGTTCCTTTGATCCTTTCTTTTCACTTTCATGGGAAGGTTATACTCTAATCATGATAAATTTCCTTAAAATTTCTTTATATATATTCTAATCAGTTTTTCCTAAAAAACATTGACTGTGTTTCATATAGTTCATCTTCTTTAGTAGTCAATTTCTCCCTAAGATAAAATATCATCATCTCTTACACAACCACTATTAACTTGTGCTCCTTGATTTCTTCAACACATGATGTGTAATTACCCAAACATTTATCAATGTAATTTATTTTCTTATACTAATTTCATATATTATAAAACTCATAAAATTACTTATATACTATAATATTAACTATATAAATGATGAATTAATTAAATAAAAGGCTTTTCTAGAAATTAATGCACTGGTACTAATGAAATAGTAACATGACATTAATAAAATTAATATGAACCTTATGAATATTAAACATTAAAAGTGGATAGTACCATCCTCCATTAAAGTATAAATAAAATTTGTGGATCTTAAAAAGTATTGTATGGTATAATTAAATAATGTTCTAAGTAAATAAAGGATATAAAAAATTAATTAACTATTGTTATTTTTGTATGTAATAATTATTTAATTACAATTTCATAATTAAATTAAATATCTAAAATAAAAATGAATTTTTATAAAATTAATTCATAAATTAATATTTGGATTTATTTTGATTAAAATATAATTTTATGTGACCTTATGTAATTTCTCAATGTGTTTCAAAAACATTTATAATTTTGAAATCTATATTTTCCATGTAAATAAAAATTTTAATTAAAAATTAAATTAATAATATTTATAAACAATTTTCATAAAATAGAGTTCATTTTTTACTCTATAAGTTGAAAAATGGTAAAAGAATTTTTTTATTTTTATGAGGTACATGGACTATTTTGAATAGTAAAATATGGTAATTTGCAAAAAAAATCTAAATACATGAATAATGGAGTCATATGTGATGTAAGGAAGATGTAAGATCAAAATATCTTAATCATAATTATTATTATAATATATTTATAGATGATTCTAAAATTATTCAAAGTATTGAACCAAAATAATAAATTGTTGATAAAAATATTGAGAACCCCCCCCCCCCCTCCTACACTATATATACCACCCCTCACCCCCACATCACATCAATCCTTAAATGCTTTGATCCTTTCCTAAATTATATGTAATACTCTTTTATATTAACCCCTCAGTTATAGGATACCTTGACCTCAACAAAAGGCCAAAACCTTTTCTCGAAGGGGGTTCTCTATGAGAATAAATCCAAGGGGTAAAAACTCTTCTTCTTTCTTTTAATTCCTATTAAATTTAAATTCATTTATTCTATTGTAATCACCGTATCTTATAAAATTTTATAATAAATCTATTTTTTGATAAAATTAAATTATATCCTGATAATAGAATATTAACCATTATACATCACCCATTATCTATTTTATTTTAAAAATCAAATCTTTGACCTTGATGCGTCAATTTACATACATTGTGGGTGATGCATGTTAATTTTCCATTAACACCATAAAAGATGTTAACAAAACCATAAAAATGATAGAAAACATACTTTAAAATTTATTTCATAACAATACATATGTTCTGAAACCAAAATTTATACATAATATTAAATGATAAAACAAAATGAGTTCATTGTGATCGAAAAACAGCTAAAATTCACCTAGATTGATCATCTTATACTTTTAACTAATGATTAATACTCCTAATATATAACCAAAGCCTTTATAATATAATTTAAACTTTTATAATGTCATTAGAAACATGTAATAATAGTTATTTATATTTATCCTCATTTTACATGAATTTTCATTCATGAATACAAATTAACCGATCATGAATACTAAGAAAAAAACACTCTTGAAAGATTAAGTAGAACTCTATAACTCATAAAAAGTCCCATAAATAACTTAATAAAACCATAATAAATCAAATTCATTTATAAAAGGTTATTTATTTGTTCATTAATGAATCTAATGTGATAATACATAACATTAGTGTGAATGAATCATTCAAATACAAGGTAAAGGCAATTCACTAACCTAACTCTCATTCTTTGTTTTTTCCCTATTTTACACCATTTTAATTAAGGATAATACTTAAATATAATTTATTCATCATTTTATTACCTTTTTTTGAAATACTTGTTTCAAACATGAGTTAATGAAAAACACAATATCTTTTAAAATAACATTTCTTTGAAAAAAAACACCTTTTACTTCTCGACATCATTTATTCTTAACTCAAGATAGATGATTATTATGTTAATTATATTATTTACTCCTTAATTTGGGAATATAAACTTAATTAAAGTATTATTTATTAACTAAAACACATTCCATTCCATGAGTTATTTTATTTCAATGATTTTTATATGTTCAATATGGAATTCATTATAGTTTAAATGTTATGATGTGATGGGTGCACCTAGAATAATATAGAACAATGAAAATTTTATGATATGTCTGGTGTGCCTATAATTATATAGTGAACCATTTTATTAAGTAAAATAGTGTATCAGATGATAAAATTGAAATATGAGTGAAAATGAAGCCATATTTGTTCACACATATGTGAGGTAGTTGACCACTAAGACATGATTGTTTTATTTTAATACATTGACACATTTCATGCCTTTATCTAATTCTTCCTCTCATGAGTATTATTATGATGATATGATTATTCTCACCCCATTTTAGGTTGTTTCATGCTATAGTATATCGCCTTATAGGGCTTTTATACTACCTCATTCGTTGATGTATATCCTTAGGTGACTACTTATTCTATGAATAATTCAATATCCAATAAAAAACTATATAAAAATTAATTAATTAAATTTTTATGTTTTATTTTGTAAACTTTATGTATGGCCCTAGTTTTCCCAAGAAACTAAACCATTTGATCCTTATTGTGTAATTATTTTATGCTGTTGTTATTAAAATGATGTACCAGTAATGTAAGAAAAAATGATGTCGTTATCTTCTTTATCAGAGGGTGGTTTAGTTAATTTGGGAATTATGACTATAAAACCAATGTGAAAAACCTTATCATGAGACTAAGAATAATTAATCACCCAATGAAATTTGTTTAGAAAACTTGAAACATATGGATCCCATAATACATGCCTTTATAATTAATTTAATAATGAAATAAATTATTTATTAATGAAATTTTTACATATCTTTTGTTCTAACCTTTTTTATTTTAGAAAATGATAGGAACGAGGAGAAACCATCCCAAAAACCCATTTTAAGAACAATTATGGGATTTCCTAAATTAAATCCCAAATAATATGCCTGGTCAAGTTAAAAATTCCATGGTGATTCTTACCATGTTTTATCAAGTTATGAAGAATAACCTAAATAATTTGGAACCCCTACCTTTACTTAAGTGGGTGTAACTGACTACCGAGTCATTTATGGTTCAAAAACACCAACATTTATAGGATCATTCGATCCACTATTCATTGAACAATGGGTCAACATTATGGAGAGGTTCTTTTTTGTGCTTCATTGTTCTGATATAAAGAACGTGACTTTGTTTGTTTAACATTTATATGGAGAGGATGATCAATAGTGGGCTTTGATTAAGATCACCAATCTGAAGGTTGAAATTGAAGAGATGGAGTGAGAAGGCATTAACATTATTTTTCTTAATAATTATTTAACGTGAACTCTTTGCAAAAAAATGGGGAAATAGTTCATAGATATGATGAAAAAGGAAGAAGAATCTATCATGACCTATGATGAAAATGTCACTAGGATTTCAAATTATTCTTCGGGATTTGTTATCACTAATGATAAAAATGATAAATTATTTTGTAGTATAAACCCACACCATCGAAAGGCTCTTGTAATTCGAGACTTTGGGAGTTATGAATAATTTAATTGATGTTAACATAAAGTGGAGACGAAGTTTACAAAATGTCCCCATGTCTTTTGTGATAAGAAACTAAAGATGGAGTTTTAGGGTGGGGGATCTAATGAGAAATGTGGAAGGAAAAATCAACCACCCCCACATGTATTTAATGTGGGAAAAATCGTCATGGGAACTACCTAAATTTGATGGGGAAATTCATCGAATTTGTGTGAGAAGGCCACCACACTCGTGATTTTTGGAAATACATGAGAAGGTACGACAATGAAGTGGTGGAAATGAGAGAACCTCCCGTGGTTCAATGCTAAACTATAAGAAGTAAGGGAGCTATGAAAACCAGTGCACTGAACCATAACTCCTTCAGTTTAATTATTATCATCATCCACCAATTCCAAATTAGAAAGTGAAGGCTTATTCCATCACTACTGTAGAAGTGGAGAAATAATATGATGTCGTACAGGATACACATACTATTCACTCAAATTGAAAATTTATTATTTGACTTTTGTTCAACACATTCTTTTGTATCTAAAATGATTTCTAGGAATATTGGATCAATTCATTAAAACATTGAAGTATAGATATCTGTAAAAACATCCACTAGTGAAATTATTTTAAGCCAACTATTGGAATCTTCTCTTATTGGTGTATATAAGAAGATTATTCCATAAAATATTGTGATCATCCCATTTTAGAAACTAATGCTATACTTGGAATAGATTTGATATCATTATATATATACCATATAAATGATCATGAAGGTAGAATACTTATTAATATTCTGAACCATCCCATGATCCATTACAAATTGAAGGGAAACAATGAATATATTTTGGAAAATCCTTCAACGGTGTGGGTGTTGATTCTCTATAAGGCATCATTCCTTAGTGAAATGGTTGAGTGAAAGGAATGTATCAACCTAGGGGTATTTCCATTGAGCGGGAATATAGTGATGTATTTTCTAATGATATAACTGGACTTCCCCTAGATCGTGAGGTACAGTTCACAATAGAACTCATACCTAATTCTAATCCTATCTAAAAACTTCTATGTAGGATTGACCATATCGAACTGGGGGAGTTAAAGAAGAAGCTACAAAAGAATTTGTACAAGGGGTTCATATGACATAGGGCATCACCTTGGGGTGTTCCAGTTCTCTTGGTCAAAAATAAGGATGAATCAATTCATCTATGTATCGATTACCAATAACACAACAAAATCACCATACAATAAATATCCTCATCTAAATAATGATGATTTTTTATATTAGTTGTGGGGAGCTCAGTACATCTCAAAGGTGAATATTAATTCTGGATATCATAAGATAAAGGTGGAGAATGAAGATATTCAACGTAAGTCGTCTATACATTGTATGGGAACAATGAGTTTTTGGGGATTTTCTTTGAAATTAATAATTCCCCTGTAATAATAATGTATTTGATTAATGAAGTCTTTTGGAATTTCATCATCAAATTTTTGCTAGTGTTTATTCATGATATTCTCATCTTCTCCAATAGAAATGCAGAACATGAAGAACATCTTAGGTATATATTAGATAAATTTAGGAAGGAGAAGTTGTAAGCTATGTTCAGTAAGTGTGCGTATTGGATGGATAAATTCACATTCTTGGTACATGTGATCAAAATTAAAGGAAATTCTATCGAACCATCAATAACAAAGGTAGTTGTGGAATTTTCTAGACCCTCAAGTGTTAGAGAAATATGTAGTTTTCTTGGATTTTAATGGTACTACTGATGTTTTGTGACCAGTTTCACATTATTGTAAATATATATTACTAAGTAAAAAAATAAAATGGGTAATGTATTTCTAGAAGGAATGATGTTAGTAAAGACTCAAGGATCTAAAGAAGACATTCTTGGCTTCACCTCTACTCAAATTACCCGAAAGTGGATATTTTTTTGTGATATACAGGGATGCTTCTAGGAATGTCTTGGGTTCTATTCAAATGAAAAATGATAATTTGATATCCTACGCCTCATGGTAGTTTAAATTCCAAGAGAACTACCAAAAACATGATCTAGAGAAAATAGTTGTGATTTTTTCCATGAAAATCCAATGTCTCTACCTCTATGGTGGGAATTCAAACATATATACCAATCACAATATCCTAAAAATATATTCATACAAAAGGATATCAACATGAATCAAAGGATATTGTTATAGATAATCAAATACTTATTATTTATCTATTTATTATCACCCTATAAAGGAAAACAATTTAGGTAATTCTCTATGTAGAAAAGATAATACTACTCTATCGAGGTTGTGGCTAGAGAAAAACCATATCTTTATTGATATAAATATGATTGATTTTGAAATCATAATGGTAAGAAATAAATCCTTCCACACACAAATTATTTCCTAACCAATTATTAATGGGAATATTATGGATGCACAAAGGGATAGTCTAGAGTTTAAAAAGTTGGTGAATACAGAAAATAAATGGAAGATTCAAGAGTTTGATATCGATGATGGTGGGGTGATTTCGTTTTGGAACAAGGATTTGTATACCTTAATCACGTAAAATAAATAATGACCTATAGGATATTGCATATAGCTCGCCTTTATCTTTCCATCCCATATGTACCTAGATGTATAGTGCTCTCCAAGAACACTTCTGGTGAGACAACATGAAGAAGATAATTCTAGAGTATATATGATGGTTCTTAACATGTCATCAAGTTAAATTATACTGATATAAGTCCAAAGTATTGATGAAACCATTCCATATACCCATTAGAGAATGGAATAATGTCACTATAGCCATTCTTACGAGTCTTCTGAAGACATCCAAAGTAAAAAACGCAATAAGGGTTGTGGTGGACCGACTCACCAAGGCATCCCACATTATCATTATTCAAGAAGATACCTTTATTCTACAACATTCAAAGACATATGAAAAGAATGTGGTGAGACTAAATGGGATTCCACTCTCGATTATCACTGATTATGATACCTGGTTTACATCCAAATTTTGGAGGATTCTTCAACATGATTTGAGTACAAAACTAAATTTTAGCATGAATTATCACCCCTAAAAAAATGGCCAATTTTAAATGACTATTCAGAAACATGAAGATATCCGAAGAGCCAACTCTATAGAATTTAATGATTAATGAGATTAGTATCTACTACTAGTTGAGTTCTCAAACAAAAATAGTTTATACTGGAGAATTCAGATGTATCCTTGTGAATACCAGTATGGAAATATATGTAGAATGCCAACATGTTAGGATAAAGATAGAGAAAAAATGTTACATTGAACTAAACATATGTGTGATTCTAAATTAGAAGGTTCAATCCATCCAGCAACATATCTAATCTTCTTAGAGTTGGAAAAAGAACTATAATGATAATCGTCAAAGGGACTTGGAGTTCAACATTGGAGGTAAATTTTGCCTCCTAATATAACCCTGGAAGAAACTCATGAAGTTTGGAAAGAAAGGGAAGATAATCCCAAGTAACATTGGCTCCAGTGAGATAATTGATCTTATAGGAGTTTTGGACTATCATCTCTCATTTACAATATATTTGGATCAAGTTCATGATATATTCCATGTATCACTCCAAAGGAAGCTCATACCAGATCCCTCAAATTTACTGAAATCATAGGTTTTATAAATGGAAGATAGTATCTGTTATAAGGATCATCCAATGATGATTCTATATTGGTTAGATAAGCTTCTATGGAATAATGCAACCAACCCTGTCAAAGTGTTATGGATGAACTATATGTATGAAAAAGCAACCCGGGAACCAGAGGAGACGATGAAGGAGAAGCACCCTCACCTGTTTATGTAAAATGAAATTTTGAGAGAGAAATTTCAAAAAGGTAGAATAATATAAGGATATAAACATTTAAAAATTCAATTCCTCCTTTCTTATACTAATTTCAAGTACTATACATCTAATAAATTCACTTATTGACCATAATGAAAACATTATAAATAAATAATTAATGGATAAAATGTTTTTCTAGAAGTTATGTAACCAATAATGATGAAATAATAATTTGACCTTGGGAATAGTAACATGACACCTTGGAATATTACATGAGACAAATGAATTGTAACCTCACCAATTATATAATTAATAAAATTAATTCATATTATAAATAAATATTAAATATAAATATATCATGTTCCATGTAAATAATGGTTTTAAAAATTATTAATTAAGTGTTAGTATTTTTATAAGTCTTGGTTATTTAATTAAAATTTTATAATTAATTTAATAAAATAAAATAAAATTAATTTTAATAAATTAATATTTCGATGTCTTGTGATTTTAAGATAATTTTTTGAGAGCTTAAGTAATCATTAAATGTTTTTTAAAAACATTTAAATTTTAAAATCTATATTCTCCAAGTAAATAATTATTTAAACTAAAAATTAAATCAATCATATTGAAAAATTTATTTTCCTAAAATGGAGTTCATATTTTTATATTACACGTAAAAAAATCTTTAGGGTGAATTTTTTGGATTTTTCTAAAATACAAAAAAATTTATGAATACTAAAATATGATATTTTACAATAAATGCTAAATACCTGAATTATGGAGTCATAGATGTTGTATGTCTGATGTAAGCCCATAATCTTGAACTCTTCTTCATTAGATTAATATATTCTGTGATAATTCTCAAACTATTGAAATTATTAAGGCAAAATAATGAACTATAGACTAGAATATTGAGAAAACACCCCTCTCATGCACTATAAATACCACCCCTTACCCCATCATATACTCACAACTCTTAATCTTTTAGACCTTTGTCAATTCTAACCAATAATATTCCCTACTATTTATCCCACATCCAGGATTTATTTCTCTCATCAAAATTACAAAACTATTTCCCCAAGGAGGTTCTCAATAAGTTTAAATCTAACAAGAAAAATACTCTTCTTGTATCTTTTTATTCCTTGTAAATTTCAGTTATTTTGTCCTATTATCCCCACTTTCTCATGTCCAAATGGAATGATAACAGAAGAATGTTTGATAAATGTAACTTATATCATTTTAATGGATGATTATTCATTAAGATCTACCCTCTATCTATTTTATTTTTAAAATGAAATTGTGTTGTCTCAATTTACTGACACTGTTGGTGATACACATTTATTTTCTTTTAACACATACCAGGATGTTAATAAAACCATTAAATGTTTGAAAAATTATTTTAAATTATATATTATAACCTTATTTAATTTATGTAACTATCATTTATACTTTACTAAATGATAAAGCATACTAATTTCATTATGATCGAAAAACCACCAAAAATAACCTAAAACGATTATCATTAAATTTTAACTAATGATATATACTCATTGTATATTTAAAAATTATTTATAAGATCATTTAAATTTCTGTAATTTCATTAAAAACATATAATTTACATTTTATATATTTATCCATGTTTTCGACAAACATCCATTCATGTATACAAATTAACTAATCTTGAAAACTATGAAAATAAACACTCTCTGATTCTTGCTCAAATTTACCCAAGAGAAGATGGTAAGACGGTCCTTGTAGTTTATCTTGGGTTATCGAATCCTCAGAGACCTAAAGAAAAACCTATAGACATATACATTCTATGGACTGTTTTTGGATATGAAGAGGCCAAATTGGGTTGATTTTAGATGGGTTTAAAGGATCTCTAAGAGACTTACGTGAATTCAATTTAAAAGAATGAGTTGATCCTAGGTTATCGCTCGGGGTGGATTGGATGTATTTACTTTTTAATGATTTCAATTTATTATATTTGAGATGGGTTCATTTAAGGAGATAAAACAAAATCATCACTTATAGGTTTAATGCCTACACCCTTTAATACTAATCACCTATACACTTTGAGGATAAAATTTTGAACACTTCAAGGTAAAGGTTCGTATTAGCACTTCAATTGTGTGGCCTTAAATTCAACAAGGACGATGGAGTTTAAAAATCATCAAATAAAAATCTCAATTAAAGAAGTGATTATAAATTAATGAGGTGATAAATAACATCTAATAAATCCCCTTGTTACTCCTTTGGATCAACCCATAAGTGGGTTATCCCTCCATTGATCCCATGGTTTCAATGGAAGAGGAATGTAAACTCATGAGGGAGGAAATGGAGATGTAAAAAAAACAAAAATAAAATGACCACTCCACCGTTGTGTGAATAATTTCACAAGGTTTGGTGTGAATAAATTCACACCTTGATCCAACTGTATCAAATTGATATTATTAATAACATAATAAGAGTAGAAGAAGAACTTTTATTAAGAAACTAAAGTGAATTGAACAACTTACATGTGAAAGACAAATTTGAGACAACAAAATTGCAGCATAACATTACAATTGAACAAAGCATCCAAGATATTCATTCCTCCAACACCGCTGCCTTAAATAGGAATTTTTGAGCCCTTGGGTCGAGACTCCAACAGTCCAAGTCTTCTCAATTAATTTTGGTAGGCCATAGGTGGGTGGAAAGTAAGGGAGAGATGATTTTTCCACCCTTGACCCGAGGTGGCAGCTGAATTTTCTTCACCAAACAGACGCACTTGGAATACCTTCTAGATGGCCGAATCATGGTGGTCCATAGAATATGAACATGGAGCTTCGGATTTTCTCTAACTGGCTGTAAACGTTGGGCCCATTTGGATTTGTATATTCTGAGATATGATTAGATTATTGGCTGTTTTTCTAGGTCGCAGAATCTGGCCCAGAATTTTATCTCTAACTTGGGCTGCCTAAATTACCCCCATGGATGCCGAATTAGCATTGTCTCCTAAAGATTTATTTGTTCCTATACATATCTTCTATCATCCCAAGAAATTTTGGATTAATTGGGCCTATATGTTGGGCCCCACAGTCTCATCAGTGGGTTGGTATCCAATCTGCCATCTCCATAATTGCTTCCTTTCATTTGCAAAAATCTCCATCATCCTCCATGAATTCTCCATTGATCGCTGAATCATACATGTTCATATTTAAGTGTAGATAAATTTCCAAAACTATAAAATTAAAATATCTATAATTAGATTCATTACAATCCGATGAATCATTGGGTTCTTTAAATGATGTTAAAAAATGTACCACATAATAGTGCATTTTAAGAAGGTATTACAATCACAATGTGAAATGATGTTAAAAGTGTAAAATGAACTAAAATTGTGTTTATGAATAATAAAGAACATGAATATTATATATATTACCAATTAATATTAGCCTTATTTAGTGGATAATCACACCCCCAACTTGAGTTTTTCTAGTCCCGAGCAGAATATATCTCAACAATATGAAATTCGAATTCCCTTTTCCAAAAACATTTTAATACACAATGATCACCAAAAAACATTATACCAAACAATCATGAAACCCATCAAAATATTTTAATACAAGATAGTTTCATAAGAAGATCTCAATCCCAAGCCCATTCCATTGTTGAAATTCACTTCCATATTTCATCCAATATCAATTAAGTATGAGGATGTGTTGTGCATCACAATAGACATGAGGGTTCATCTTTATTAAAGGGGGAAATTATAGAAGTGCTATGTGGAATCACATTTCAATATTCAGATGAGTATTCAATTTTTTTTTCTTTTTTTTTTGTATTTTTTTTTTGTATTTGTATTTTTTTTTTGCAATTTTTCCATTTTAATTGAAATTTCACTCAAAAGAGTAATCCCCAGTAGCGAGACTTTGCTAATGACTCCCAGGTTCAAAGACCTTAGGGCACCAAGTGAAGCCCACATACTCGGGCATCATCTTGAGTTAACTTAGTCAAAAACAAATTCAAATTACCAAAAATAGAGATAAAATTACTAACTCTGGGCCAGAAAACTATGGAGTCATGATCCCCAAGTGCCAAAATCCACGCATTAAGTCATTTCATTGCTCTACGCACAATTTTATTTAATTTTTTTTGAATACTCATATTAAACTAAAATTATCACCAAACCTATGTTATTTATTTAAGGGACCCCATGAACTCAAACTAATACCCCACTATCCAAAGGACGTGCATTGTGATCTTTTATTATTTGGATGAAAATATAAACAATGAAATATCACATTGGACAGCCACACATTCCAAAATCTATACTCATGAAATTATACAAGGAATAAAATCAGAAACAGGGAATGATAAATTATTTGATATTCAGTTTAAACGTGTGCAATGTGTATTACCGGGTTCAATGTTAAAGGAATTTTTCCTTCCATTTACACATTTGTTTTTTCAAATCATTCATTTTTTTTACACGAAATCATTTTTTTATTTTATCTCCCCCCAACTTAAAATAACACTCTCCCAAGTGTTTAAAGAAAAAAACATTTAGAATGGGGTAGAGTTAGATAATGAAAGTTCAAAAAGGAAATTGAAAATGAGGGTAATGGAATGATGTCACCTGGTGGTTGAATTTTGAAGTTCTTGCTGCTCCAATTTAGTCCTTTGATATCCATGTCGCTTGTAGAGTACCCTAGTGGAAAAAGGAAAACAAAAAAAACAAAAGAGTATATATATATATATATATAAGTAAAATATAATTATATATATAAAATAAAATAAAATGATGATACATTGTCTTATTTTTAAATTTCTAGGTAAGGTATTACTCAAGGATCACACCACGTGACATGGATGAATATGGTGCTCCCCTTTCATACCCATCCATACTCATAATAGAAGAACAGTTCAATGGTCTATTTTTTTAAATATAAAAATGATTAATTAAAATATAAATTTTATTAAAACAAAAAAATGATAGGAAACTTGATAACCATGGGTTTCCTCCAATGCAGTGCTTTTTTTAACGTCGTTAGCTCGACTTGAACCCTAAATCTATCAATTTCTTTTCATGGTTCATATGTTGGCTCAGTTAACTCAACCTCTATTTCATGTTTATTGAATGATTCAATGAATGGTTTTAACCTTTGACAATTGACCTTGAAAATTTAACCACTTGTGGGATCTTGAATCTCTACTGCCCCATGGGGGAATACATGATGCACTATGAAAGGTCCTAACCATCTAGACCTTAACTTTCCTAGGTGTAAATGAAGTTTTGAACTATACAAGAGAACAAGTTTTCCTGGTTTAATATTTTTGATCGTGATATTTTTAGATTGGTAGGCTTGAACTCTAGCTTTATTGATCCTTGATTTTTTATAAGCCTCCATCCTTAGTTCCTCCAGTTCATTGAGATCTAATTTCCTTTTTGTTCCAGCCAATGAGAGGTCATAATCTATTTTCTTAATTTCCCAAAAGGCCTTATGCTCAATTTCAACAGGTAAATGGCATGATTTTTCATAAACCAACCTATATGGTGACATTCCTAAAATTGTTTTATATGCGGTTTGATAGGCCCAGAGAGCATCTAAGAGTTTCTCAGACCAATATTTCCTAGAGGGGTTGAGAGTTTTTTCAAAAATATTCTAAATCTCTATATTCACTTACTCATATTGACTATTAGTTTGAGTATGGTATGTAGTGGACACTTTATGAGAAATACCATACTTATACATGAGTGAAAAGAATGGGTGGTTGCAGAAATGGGTTCCTCGATCACTAATTATAGCCCTAGGAATTCCAAATCGAGAAAATATGTTCTCTTTTAGAAATCGAATCACAAATTGATGATCATTGGACTTAGTGGGAATGGACTCAACCCATTTTGAGACATAATCAATAGCTAAAAGGATATAGAGGTATCCCCTAGAGTTTGGGAAGGGTCCCATGAAATCAATTCCCCAACAGTCAAATATTTCATGCACTAAGATGGGAGTAAGTGGCATTTGATTCATTTTTGTGATGGACCCTACTTGTTGACACCTAGGAAAATTTTGAAAAATGTGTAAGAGTCCCTTGAGAGGGTGGGCCAGAAGAGACCACATTGAAGAATCTTAGCAGATGTTTTCTTATAGGAAAAGTGACCTCCACATGCCTCACTATGACATAATTTAAGGATGGACTCTTGTTCAAATTCTATGATACACCTCATAATGACTTTTTCAGGGAAAAACATATAAAGGTATGGATCATCAAAAAAATAGTGTCTAATATTAGAAAGGAATTTCCTTCGAGCATGAGTCCCTAAGAATTTTGGAATGAATCCTGTATCTAAGAAATTGTCTATGTCGGCATACCAAGGGTAGTCAGTCATAGAGTATAGGTGTTCATCATGAAACTTATCAGACACAGAAAGTTGATTTGAATTGTCCTTGAATTCCATCCTAGAGAGGTGATCAGCTACAAAATTTTCAACGCCCTTTTTATCCTTGACTGTGAGGTCAAATTCTTGTAAGAGAAGGCCCCACCTAATCAGTCTAGCCTTAGCATCTTATTTTGGGAAGAGGTATTTTAGTGGAGAATGGTCAGTGAACAAAGTGATGGGGGATCCTAAGATGTAGGACCTAAACTTCTCTAAGGAAAATACAATATCAAGTAACTCCTTTTCAGTGGTGGTGTAATTGATTTGCACATCATTTAAGGATTTTCTTGCATAAGAAATGATATAAGTATTTTTTTCACAACATTGTCCTAACATAGCTCCTACAGTAATTTCACTGGAATCACACATAAGTTCAAAAGAAAGGTTCCAATTTGGAGATTTCATAATGGGAGGAGAGGTGAGAGAGGATTTTAGGGTAGAGAATGAACTCTCATAGCTTTCTGTCCAAACAAATGGAGCATCCTTTTCTAGGAGAGCACAAAGGGGTCGGGTTATTGAACTAGAGTCATTAATGTATCTTCTATAGAAACCAGAATGTCCTAAGAATGACCTCACTTCCTTGATAGTTTTGGGTGATGGAAGGTGACGAATGATGTCAACCTTGGCTTCATTAACTTCAATCCCCATACCTAATACTAGATGGCCTAGAACTAGTCCCTCTTTAACCATGAAATGGCATTTTTCCCAGTTTAGGACTAGATTCTTTTCTTCACATCTTGATAAGACTCTCTCCACATTCGTCAGGCATCCCTCAAAAGTATCCCCAAACACAGAGAAGTCATCTATGAAGACCTCTAGAAAATCCCCTACCATGTCTGAGAAGATTCCCATCATGCATCGCTGGAAGGTTCCAGGAGAATTACATAAACCAAAGGGAATGTGTTTGAAGGCAAAGGTACCGAAAGGACATGTGAATGTAGTCTTCTATTGATCGTCTAGGGAGACCTCAATTTGATTGTACCCCGAGTACCCATCTAAGAAATAGTATAAGGCATGACCTGTCACTCTCTCAAGGACTTGGTCAATAAATGGTAAGGAGAAATGGTCCTTCACGGTGAATGAATTTAACTTCCTATAGTCAATACAGACCCTCCATCCACTACTCACCCTTGTTGGAAATATCTCTCTATACTAATTGGTTATCACTGTGATTCCAGCCTTTTTTTGGAACCACTTGGATTGGGGTCACCCATTCACTCTCAGCTATGGGATATATGATACCAGCTTTTAACAATTTTAGAAGTTCTTTCCTTACTACCTCCATGGGATTAGGATTGAGTCACCATTGAGGTTGAAGACATGTCTTTGAATCAAATTCCAGAACAATCCTATGAGTCCTGATAAGTGGGATAATCCCAGGAATATCAGAAAGGGTCCAAGCAATGGGTTTCTTATACTTCCTAAGGACATCTAGAAGCATCCTTTCATGATTTCCTTCAAGAGAAGATGAAATGACAGCATGATGTGTTTGATTTTCCCCTAGGAAATCATACTTGAGTGTAGAGGGATGTTCCTTAAATTCAAGATCAGGATTGTTCGGAATTTCAACAGAAGATTGGTACATTGGATCAAGTTCAATTTCATTTTTTAGAAATTCAAAAAGGATTGATTCCCCACATGTAGATGTTTCAACTACTAGATTGGATTGATCAGATTTAGGGAAGGACTTTGGAGTGGTCTCCATGAAAGTGGTTTCTGGAAAGGTTTCACTGATTTTTGGACCTAAGACATCATCATAATAGCTATTTGAAAATGATTCAAGCCAAGGAGATAAACGTCCATCATATTAACAAAGGAAATCAATCTCATCATGACTTAACCCTTCATTAAATATTCCTTGATGTTCCATGGATTCATTATCAATGCTTCCTATCATGTTTACTTTATGAATGTCCTTGTCATACCATATTTGTGAGCTTTCATTATATATGTTCAAGGCAAGACTCATGTTCCCAATGGTGATGGCCATGTTCCCATTTCGAACTCGGATAACAGATTTGATTGTTTCAAGGAAAGGACGACCAAATATGATTGATGTTTTTTCCTTATTTCATATGTTTGGATGGTTTTCAAGGGCAATGAAATCAATAGGGTAGATGATGTTTTCATCCTTTACCAGAACGTCCATCAAAATTCCCTTTGGAACCCTAATGCAACGATCAGCAAGCTGAAGTGTGACAGATGTGGGTTTGAGTTCTTCTAGGCCTAACTGGCAGTACACAACATATGGGATGATATTGAAACTAGAACCTAGGTCACACACGGCCTTGACAACTTTTCTCTCTCATAGTTTAACATTGATGTAAGGGAAACTCAGGTCTTTCAACTTAGGAGGAATGGTCCCTTGAATGGTGGTACTCACATTAGAAGCCAAAAGGACTTAATTTTTATGTGAGAATTTTCATTTAAAATTGCACAAGTCCTTAAGTTACATTGCGTAGTCGGGTATGATTTGGATTTCATCAAGAAGGGGTATGTTCAACTTCACTTGTGAAAATATTTACCTCAACGTTTCACTCAGTTCAGGCTTGGGTTTCCCCCCCATGCGTTGAGGAAATGGTACAGGTTGTGGGGTTTTTTGTTGAAGAGTTTTTGCTTTGACAATGTTATCATGTTATTCAATTTTATCATTTGGTTCATTTGAATTTTCATCCAAGTTTGAATCCTCAGGAGGGTTCTGAATTAGTTTTTCAGGCTTCTCAATTGATTTCCCACTTCTTAAAATAGTCACATCTTTTAGTTGTTCATGAGTTGTTTGAGAACAACTTGACTCTCCCCTTGAAATTGAGGATGGAACCTCCTGAGTAGGCATGGGTGCCTTTCCAGTTTTTATGGTTTGAAGTTCTTGTTTTAGGGAAGAGACTACTGAGTTCATCCTTTCCATTTGTTTGCATAGTTGTTCTAGTAGGCTTTGTGGAACAGTTTGGGTGGGTGCTTGAGTAGATTGGTTTATCCCAGGGGGATATTTTGGAGGTGGGGTGATTTGTTGAAAATGGACCGGTGGCTATTGGTATTGGATAGGTTGGGTTTGGAACTGGTTATGGGTTTGGTAGGTTTGATGGGGGTAAGGATTTTGTCCTGTGGTTGGCTGGGTTGTTGGTTAGCTTTCCAGCGGAATCCTGGGTGGTCATTATACCTTGGGTTAATGTTGTTTTGGTATTGAGGCTTTTGAAAGTTAAAAGCATTTACATCCACTAGGGGTCCTCATAAAAGAACATCCTTGATGGATGGAATGGTTGGGATGTTGTCTGTCATATGGTCATGTTTGTCACAAATTGTTCAAACAGGGTCAACAATTTGTATTTCATTGACTTTCCTAAGGTCTGTCTCTTCAACCTTCCAAGAGAGTGCTGCGAGTTTAGCCCTAAGGATTTCCTCTTCTCTAAGTGTATGAATTCTAGTAGTTATTTGGGGCTTTTCAGAATAATGTGAAGTTCTACATTTTTGGTTTTGTTCATAAAAGCTTTCTAGATACTCGTAAGCATCATTTGGGGCTTTGTTTTTAAAGGTTCCGTTACACATCATGTCAATGAATTGTTTGTTCCCCGGACCCAACCCTTCATAGAAAATTATCACTTGTTCAGGAATAGAAAAACCATGGTGTGGAACCATGTTTAGAGGGTCTTTGAACCTCTCCCATGTTTCATAGAATGACTCTCCCTCTTTTTAGAAAAATTTTTGGATACTCTTTTTAAGTGCAATTGTTTTCTGGTGGGGAAAGTATTTTCTGTAGAATTCTCTTTGTAGTTGGTCCCAATAGTTTATGGATGATGGTCTCAAATTTTTTAGCCAATTTTTAGCTCGATCCTTTAATAAAAAAGGAAATATCCTCATCTTAGCTGATTATAGTTGATGTGGAGGACACATGGTTTCTACAATGTCATTGAACTCCTTAATGTGAAGGTAAGGCATCTCAGACTCAATTCCATGGAATATGGGAAGATGGTTTAGGACATGGGGTTTAAAGATGTAGTTGAAATCTCCTAGGGAATTGTGTCTAATTCATGAGGGGTCATTGGTCCAAGAAGGTGAGAGGTATTCATTCATGGTTTGATCCATCACATTCCCCAAGTTTGGGGCAGCCTCGTTTGGGTTTCCATTTTGGTTCCCACCCGGGTTTATGAGTCGCTTTCTTTGAAGACCTTCCATTGAAATAGGCTCAATTTTGGACTCGGGGGTGTTAGGAAGATTAGGATCTAATTAAATGAGTTCCCTTGGTGTACTTGACTACCCAACCCCAGGACTATCCACCCTAACTAGACGGTTTGATTGATCACGGGTGTAGGCAGACATGCGCCAAAAGAAAAAAACGAGAATGTTCCAAGATAAGAGAATATGGATGAGAAAAGAAGAAATGTGGGAAAATAAAATGGGTGTTTAGATGAATTACTTTAGTCCCCGGAAAGGGCGCGAAAATTTGATTCTCTATCAAATTTACCCAAGAGAAGAAGGTAATACGGTCCTTGTAGTTTAGCTTGGGTTATCGAATCCTCAGAGACCTAAGAAAAACCTATAGACACGTACATTCTATGGAATTTTTTTGGCTATGAAGTGGCCAAATTGGGTTGATTTTAGATGGTTTTAATGGAAATCTAAGAGACTTACATTAATTAAATTTAAAAGAATGAGTTGATCCTAGGTTATCGCTCGGGGTGGATTGGACGTATTTCCTTTTTAATGATTTCAATTTCTTATATTTGAGATGGGTTCATTTATAGAGATAAAACAACATCATCACTTACTGGTTTAATTCGTACACCATTTAATACTAATCACCTATACACTTTAAGGATCAATGTTTTGAGCACTTCAAGGTAATGGTTCGTATTATCACTTGAAGTGTATGGCCTTAAATTCAATAAGGATGATGGAGTTTAAAAATCATCAAATAAAAATCTCAATTAATGAAGTGATTATAAGTTAATGAGGTGATAAATAACATACAATACAGCCCCTTTATACTCCATTGGATCAACCCATAAGTGGTTTATCCCTCCATTGATCCCATGTTTTCAATGGAAGCGGAAAGTAGACTCATGCGGGAGGAAATGGAGAAGTAAAGAAAACAAAAAAAAATAAAATGATCACTCCACCTTGTGTGAATAATTTCACAAGGTTTTGTGTGAAACAAATCACACCATGATCCAACGTTATCAATGTGATATTAATAACAACAGAATAAGAGTATAAGAAGAACTTTTATTAAGAAACTAAAGTGAATTGAAAAACATACATGTGAAAGAAAAATTTGAGACAACAAAATTGCATCATAACATTACAATTGAACAAAGCATCCAATATCTTCAATCATCCAACACCACTGCCTTAAATAGGAATTTTTGAGCCCTTGGGTCGATCCTCTAATATTCCAAGTCTTCTCAATTAATTTTTGTAGTCCATAGGTGGGTGGAAAGTAAGGGAGAGATGATTTTTCCACCCTTGACCCGAGGTGCCATCAAGCTTTTTTCACAGAACAGACGTGCTTGGAAGACCTTCTAGATGGTCTAATCAGAGTGGGGAATAGAGAAAGTAAATGGAGATATGGATATATTAAAACCGCCAATACATGTTGGGCCCATTTGGATTTGTATATTCAGAGATATGATGAGATTAGTCGACTGTTTTTCTGGGCCGCAGAATCTGGCCTAAAATTTTATCTCCAAATGGGGATTCCTAAATGACCACCATGGAGGCCGAATAAGCATTGGATCCTGAAGGGTGGATTGTTCCTATACATGTCTTCTAGCATCCCACGAAATGGGGGATTAATTGGGCCTGTATGTTGGTCCCCACAGTCTCATAAGTGTGATGGTGTAGAATCTGCCTTCTCCAGAATTGCTTCCTTTCATTTGCCAAATATCTCCATCATCCTCCATGAATTCTCCATTGATCCCTAAATCAAACATGTTCATATTTAAGTTTATATAAATTTCCAAAAATATCAAATTAAAATATGTATAATTAGATTCCTTACAATCAGATGAATCATTGGGTACTTTAAATGATGTTCAAAAATGTACCACATAATAGTGCATTTTAAGAAGGTATTACAATCATAATGTGAAATGATGTTCAAAGTGTAAAATGCCCTAAAATTGTTTATATGAATAAAAAAAATGAATATTATATATATTACCAATTAATATTAGCCTCATTTAGTGGCTAATCACTCTAGAACGATGAAATTAAACCCCATGACTCATTTAAGGGCCCCTAAAAACATAAAAAACCATAATGAATCAAATTCATTTATAAAAGTTTATTTAATTGTTAATTAAGTAATATAATGTGATTATATAGGATACTAATGTGAAAGAAGCATTAAAGAATGTAAGTGGAATTCTGAAACCCAACTCTCCTTCTTTATGTTTTACCTCTTTCACACTATTTTATGTATATATTATATTTAAATATAATTTCTTCATAATTATATTAATTTTTATTTAATATAAATGCTTCCTAATTGATTTCATGAAAAACAAAGAATTTTCCAAAAGAAATCTTCTTTTGAAAAACACACATTTTACTTATCGATATCATTTCATCTTGACTCAAGGGGGATGATTCTTATATCATGTTTGTTATTTATCATTTCATTGGGGTACCCAATGTTCAGGAATTTTTTATTTATGAAATGAAAGACATTCCTTTTCATGGGTTATTTTATGTCCAATATTTATAATTTTTCTTTGTGTCATGAAGGGTAATGTAAACATTATGAATTGATGGGTGCGCCCAGAATTATATTGTGCAATGTAAATGTTATGATGTGATGGTGTAACCAGAATTATATAAAACACTAATGAATTGGTTAATGTGAGGTATCTCATGATAAAATTGAAATATTTGTGAAAATAATTCTATATTTTTTAAAAACTATGTATGATACTTGACCATTAAGACATGATTTTTCATTTTTATGCATTTCCACATTCCATGCATTTGTCTAATGCTTCCTACCATGATTATAATGACGATGTTATGATTAATTACACCCCATTTTATATTGTTTCATGTTCATGTCAATATTATTATTGGAATTTTATCTCACCCCATTCATTGATGTATATCATTAGGAAACTAACTGTATTAAAAATAACCCAGGGGCCAATAAGATGCTAGATAGAAAGGAATTAAATAAATGTTTTTGTTTTATTTTGTAAATGTTTTGTATGGTCCTATTTTTTCCAAGAAATTAAACCTTTGGATCCTCATGTTGTAATTATTTTATGTTTTTGGACACTAAAATTATGTAATATTAATGTATTAAATTCATTTTTTCTATAGGACGAATTAATATTTATTGTCTCCTATTTTTCTCTATTAACAGTCATTTTCCCTTTCTTACAAACATACACATTGGCGTATTCATCACATTTTTCTACTTCTGAAAATTATTCTGAGAAATTTTAATTTTTAATATTTCAAGAAAGTATTACTTCATAAAATTATTTTCAAAGACATGTTTTTTTAACTCCATAATATTCACTACTTATTGAGTGAAACTATTTCTCCACGTGAGCAATGAGGCTTATGAATACCAGGGGATATGGAAGAAGATAATTTTGTATTCATTATCAATATAAATAAATTTATTTTTTGAATATTGTGATATGAAATTAATTTATAATAGAGAAATTAAATAGTTGAATTCAACTTTAGTTTAGATGTAAATTAGAGCGAGGATTCATTCTAGTTTTCCCAAAGTATTTTAGACAGAGGGTGCGAATTGTTTTTCCTATACAGTTAATAGAATGTGATTGTCTTAGTTGGGTTAGGTACAAATGGAATCATGTTTTTACATCAAGGGAATCCAAATTTCAAATCTAAAAGTCTTTATTTTACTCAATTAAATCCATATTTATGCAAAATTAATGGAAACATATAGACTAAGTCTTGAGAAATGATTATTATAGGATGTGGTAGTAAATACTTTGTATTTTTTCATAGGGAAATAAATTGAAAAATAGATTTAATGATACAATATGTTATCTTAAAAGCAGTTGTTTTATAGAAATTTAAAACACAATTGGATATTTTAGATGAGATAAAATTATCATAACCAAATGTGGTAATTTAAATATATGTTTTAAATTTATAGATACTCTAAACAAATAAGGGAGTATGGGAGTTATGAAAACAAAATAATGTTAAAAATATATTTCATATTGCATATAAATTATGGTGGTACATATAATTCTAAGTATTATAAATTACAAAAAGTATGTATGTCATTGAAATAACTCCAAAAGGTGACAATCCATAAGCAACATTTCATAAAGTAGTCAAGTTGTACTGCCACTCAAAGATGTCTAATAGGATTGAACACCTAATGTAGGTATATGAATCTGGAATTCACTTTTTTATTCTCACAAAGGATTCAGAACATAAAATTATTGAATGGAATAACTTTAAGTGTGACTCACATTAGTGGTAGTAATCAATATTTCATTAAATAAATTTCTTACTTGTTTTTAGGACATGGGAAAAAATTGAATAACCTGCTAGGAGGAGGGTAATTTAGATTATATGGTTTTATTAGGTAAAATATTTATAATATAGTATTTTCAAGTAAAAAGAAATTTATTTAATAAATTTATTAAATTAAATTAATGTTTTATATTTTAATAATATTTTTTCTTGTGTTTTTAAGGATATTACTTCTTGGATGGTACTAATAACGGTGGTCATAAAATCATTACATTTTAATTAATTATATATTAAAACCACATTTTTTCATGGGTAATTGGATGATTATATTTATATAAAATAACCCAAGGGTTTCATGGAGAAGTGAAATAAGATATATTTTTTACTAAAGAGGATCCTTCAAAGTATGACTCAAAAATACTTCGTAGAGGTATTGTAAGTTCAATAACTTTTTAGAACAATTGAAGTTATTTTGGTGTAATGAAAATCATTAATTTTACAAGAAGGTTTTCTATGGTGGGTGTTTCATCATATTTCTTGTCAATTTAGATGAAATCATTATTTATAAATTGATAAAAAAGTATTGTTGGGATAAAGATAAATTGTACTTAATTTTTAGTATGAAAAAGGTCAATATATTAAAACAAATTTTGAGGAAAATGATTATATGGGAAATAAATTAAAGAGATTTATTATTAAATTAGTTTTAATATATCCAAAATTTGGTGCAAAAATTTATAATTCATTAAAAGAATTATTACCACTACTTTTTCTTTACAATTTATGATATACAATGTGAAGAACCCTAGAACATAAGTGAAAAAGAAAATAAATTCATTAAAGTTAGTTGATATTTTTTTAATTTTATTCCCCATGACATTATATATAAATTTTTCTTATTATTTTATAGAGAAAAATTCTCATTTAATTTAACATTATAAATTATTTCTTAAAAAAAATTAGGATGTTAATTAAACAAAATGATTTTTAGAAAAAAATGAGTGTTTGACTATTAAAAATTCAATATTTTTTATTTTTAAGGTATAATATATTAGCTACAGTTTTGGGAGAGGAATTTGTAAATTTCCCAAACATTTTGCACATCATAAATCTCATAAGGATGAAAAGTGATGTTAAGATTAATTTCATTGAAAATTAAACATTTATAAACTATGAAAATAAACTTCATAAGGTTTTTCTAATGTTTCTAAAATTTAAATTAATCTTTCAAGGTCCATCATAAGGATCAATATGGTCTTCATAAAGTTGAATCTTGACTTTGTAATTCACAAAAAGGAAACTCCTAAGTTTCATCTTAAAAAATTTAAAGGTAAATGGTGTACTTCAAAAGTTTTACTATCTTTGAGAACTATGGATGTTTATAGGTAACTCAAGGAAACTTTAATAATATTCATTCCCTTCATATTTTTTGATCAACGATCTTCCATAGATGTAACAAATCATTTTATTAATCATTATATATGACTAATAACACAATAAAATACATGTGGAGTGAAAATTTTGATATTAAATTAGTATTATTCAATATTGGTATTAGTGCATTAAATATAAAATATTTTTATTGTATTCATGCTTGTGAACTAGTTTCAGGAATCCATGTTAATTATAATGTTAATTATAAATTTAAAAATGTGATTAATATCGTAGTTAATTATGTAGAAGAAAATAAATATATTTCTTGAAAAATTAATGTTTTTTATTTATAGGGAAGACAAAGATATATCTAGAACGATATGGGAGGAAGGAAAATGGAATCTATAAAAGGGAGAGAAGGTTAAGAGATAATGCAGTTGTACTAATGTTTTTGTTGTTGTTGTTCAAGTATTCCGAGTATTTTTTTTCAATTTTATAAATTTTATGAAATTATATTCTCCTCCAATATTTTAGGTCTAGTACCCCTCAAATGGAGGTGTAAAGCCATTGGTGATTGGTGTTGGGAAGGATATAAATTTTTAATGTTTGGGTTCATAGTTTAATGAATTTAAACTCTTCAATGTTTCCATATTTCTATATTAAAGAACACAATATTACTTTAATTGTGGTTTTGTTTAAATTATTTGACATGTTTATTTTATACATATGAATTTTATATACCACATATATCCATCCACTCTAATTAGTTTATACCCCATTGTATAGGCTTGGGTATGTGGCGAGTTCAAGTTATTATTAGAACATGTGTGGTAGTTAGTGAGTTTTCATTAATTTCAATGGCCACTAAAACCCTAATTAGTATTTCCCCAATCTATTTAGGGGTAGTATACTATTTAGGTTCTATTAAATCATTAAAATCATATAATAATGATTATTGATCAATTAGTGACTTCTTCTAGATTATTCTTCACCATATCTATCAACCATAGTGGGTTAATGAGATTTTTTTGGATTCATTCATTTTTATATTAATAAGATGAATAGTGTACTATTTTAAAGTATATAATATAAATGAAATTATAAATTCCACCCTAAAACCATAAAATTACATCTTCTTAATTAAATCAGACATATTTTAATGTTACTCAATTTTTCTCTGAACTGAATCCATTTAAAATAAGACCCTCTTAACTAATAGTGATAATTGATTATTTTCAATCATATTTGGAAATAATCCTTTGTTTCCATTGAACTATATTTATAATAAACTAGGGTTTGAAAATATTTATATAGTCAAATGATAATTGTTTCAAAAACATATTATCAGTTTTGGGATGGAGGACAAAAAATAATAACATTGAAATTGTATGACCAAATATAATATTAATATTCTTTTATATCAGGACCAAGGTAGTGAGAATTTTTCTATCAAAATATGGAAAATAAAATTTAAAAATATATTTTGAATATATTTTCTTACCATAATCTAGTGAAACTCCATGTGTTAGTTGGGATACATAATATATATAACTAAATTTTCACTAAACTTTTTACTTTATTAACCAAACCATTATATATATATATACATTCCATTCAAACTGGTTTTGAATTAAAAAAATTCTAATAAAACTATTTTCTAGACTCCATAGTCTCACATTTTAAGACCCAAATAAAAATATCTAGGAGTCCCACATGGTATTCATTACATTGAATCCTATCAGTATTTTTAAAGAGAACGTGAAATGGGGTGATTTTCAATTCTAATTTGAGGGAGAAACAAATTAGTAGTTATATAGTTTACAATCAATATATGTGAATGAATATTATGACCTACAATGAAGTTTTAATTATATATTTTCTCCCACTTTGATATTAAAAATAATCAAAAAGGTGATCTATGACATTATGCAAGAATCAAGGGAGAAATTATATTAGTACTTATAAGTTCCCTAACCAAACCATAGTGGAACACATATTTATAATATTTTTTATCATTTCATTATTATTATTGACAGGAATATACTTAATGCATCATCCGAGCTAAATTTAATTGAAAAACAACTGGTAAAGGCTAGGGGATTTAAACATGATATATAATAGAATTCCAAGCTATTTGGTGTAAGAGGAACTGATACCATTAAACAAAATTATATAAGATCTTTTTAATCCCCCTTAATATAATCAAAACATAAGGAATTGACCACTCTATTTACACAAATAGATCTCTAACATCAAGTGAATAGTAAGAACTAGAAAGGGCATTCAGTTTATGTTATTATCTTAAACCTTATATCAACCAATGTGGTGACGTTATGGGAAATATGATTTCTATACAATACTCTCAGAAAATGATGTTTTATTATCCCACTGAAGGATTGAGTAAACCATCCCAGGAACAATTTATATTTGGTCATCAATAAAATTAGTGCATACCCCCTTATCATAATCAGCATCACTGACCTAAACCATTTTATAAACCCTATATGTATCACTTCGATAAACTAGCTTACCATAAACCATCTTTTCAATAAAATAACCATTTTTAGAAACTCTCAAATAGTTCACAACTGCCAATAAGTAACCATCATGGATAATATATTGAAGAGTTATGTAATGAACTGAAGGAATTGGATAATTATATTTTAATTCTTGAGGATATTTTTTCTTAAATCCATATAAAATTAATTATTCAACCTATTCATAACTTTATAGTTACTGTTATACTTATGAAAATTAGAGGATTTATGGATATTATCCCATTATGAAACATATATCTAATAAAATTCAGTCCATCATCAAGGTGAGTGATGAAAACAAATTTCAAAAAAAACATTAACTACCATTCCAGATAGGATGAATAAAGGAAACATGAAGAATATTATAAAATTACTAGGAAGACATAAAAACCCCTGAAAACAGTATATGGGAATGAAGGAACATCCCTTAACTTTCTCCTCCATAATTATTCAATAAAATAATATACAATAATAGAAAATTCATAAGAATGTTCTATAAACATTCTATAAATATGAAATTAATACCCCCAAAATTTAGTCACTGAAATAGATCTAAAAATATAATATTTTCCTCAAGCAAATAAGATCCAAATATAGAAAAAAGCAATGGAATTTGAGTATAAACTTTTCAATGAGTGTTTCATTCATGATAACCACAAAGATACTGACTAATTTTCATGATCCAAACACATTTTCAATCTCTTGTACCATTGGTTATATTTATTTTAAATATGATTTGTGTAATTTTAGAGTCTCTTTAAATATAATTCATCACTATATGATTACTATTTTGTATATTATAAATCTAAATCATAGATGAGTGTTCGTTTAACAACAATACATTACCACTTTATTTCTGTTAGAGTATTGGAATATGTGATTCTCAGAATACAAAATATGATCTTTCTAGATGACTTATATGTGTTTATAGAGATAATGATAGAACCCTAATAGAGTAGCCAATTATTTTTTAGAAAAAAATATTGAAAAATTTTGTGTCTATCTTAAATTTACACGAGGGAACTATCGGTTTGATATTTTGTGAGGATTTTGGGAATTTATACATATTTGGTTCCATTAAGTAACCTTTAATGGGTCAATCCCTTTTCAGTAGATCACACACTAAAGAGTACTATCTATGTAAAAAAACTATGTTTCAGGAAATATTGAATTTTTTAAAACAATAGATATTTGAAATTATAAGATGAATAATTGGATGAAATTTGAAATATTTGTACATAGTCCGGAGGAATATGTATTTAATGATTTCTCAAATGGTTTCATTTGTTATTTAATGATTAGGAAGATAAAATTTAATCATTTTTATATGATGTTCAATCCATATCGGTGGTAAACCCAAATTTCATTCAATCCTTAGAACGACCCCCATCCTTGAAATTAAAACCCATTCCCACTATATTTGCAATATGTATACCCAATGAGAATGTAAAAGTTTTTAGTCAATATTTTTAGTAATTTGGATCCATAACAAAAATAAAGGCTAGTAAATATGTTAAGGTGGAATAATCATGATTTAGGTTGTATTTTAGGATATATCTTAAGGATAGTCAATACAACAAATATGTATATAATTTTTCATCAGGAAAATTCAATACCTATTAGAAGACCACAAAAAATATTAATTTAACCTTGATGGGGGTATTTACGAGATAGGTAGATATACTTTTAGAAACAAGAAATTTCTCCCTTTAAATGAATCTTGAAGGGTTTGTCCCAATCAAATAGTTTCCATGAAAAATAGAAAAAACATAATAAAATTTGTGCAAAATGCAATGGTACCTATTAAAATATAGAATAGTTGGAGAGTATGTACAATGTAAAAGAAACTAAATCAGGTTACTATAAAGTTCATTTCCCCATTCACTTTGTTAAAAAATGATAGTTGTATTATCAATAAAAAATCATTGTTAATTTATACATTGATTTTAAGAATAGTTTCTGGTGCCTATTACACTAGAGAAACACAAAAATACCACCTTTACATGTCAATATGTAGTATTTTTTTATATATGGACATCACTTAGATTATTAAATAATGTAGTTACAATTGAAAGATTCATGGTATGAATATTCTCTAATCATATAAAAGACTACATTTAACACCTTATGTTTTTATGATCATTTTTCAAATAAATTCTATTGCATTGATGGATTGTGTATTATGATACACCCTGTTATGATTTAATTATACTCTATACTAGCTTTTCTTTCCATTTATGTGACACTGAGTTTGTTGGAAACTATATTTTATTATTATAATTATTTAAATGAGATATATAAAACACAGTTATTAAACATAAAAATATAAATTTTAGTAACTAATTTTTAAATATTATATAAAATGATTTTATATAAATAAGAAATATTGTTAATAAAAAATATAATTTTTTATAGACCTTATATGTCTGAAAATATAACATTTTTCAAAGAATAGTTTTTGATGTCCTTTTGATATCAAAAATTAAATTCATTTTAGAAAGTTTTATTATTTTACATTTATAAAATAAACATAATTTCTTATTTCATAAGGTCAAAATTATATTTGGCTCCCCTATAAGGATTTTTCTTAAAAAACTAATTTGTTGATGAATAATAAAAAATACTGAATTTTAATTCATCTTTTTTTTCAAATTTAATTAAATAGATCAATTATATTTTAATTTTGTTTTAATGTATAATTAGTTAAATTATGCATTTTGAAATCCAATTTATCACATTGGAACCAATTTCAAATTGAATTTGGATATAAAAACCACTTGATCTTTTGGAACTGTTTACTTTAAAAACTCATCATCTAATCCCATCTGCATTATTAATATTCAATTACTTTATGCAATTTATCTGAAAATAATTTTTAAAAATTTACGACATATTTGGAATCAATATAATATTTAATTTCTAATAATGTCCTGTTATTTTTCAACCAATATTTTTTGTGAAATGAATAAAAATTAACATAAGTGATTAAAGTAAAAAAACGAGCTTAATTAATGACTAAACATATGATATAAGGTGTAAAAATGACCCTAAACGTTTATAAAAATTGTTTACAATCTATATTACGACCATAAAACCTATAATAATATATAATGGTCGATTTATAAAACATCTGGAACAAGTAAAACCTATGGATCACTCAAATGTTTTCTAGAATACCCAATGATTCATTTTCCCCACTTAAAAAATCCCTCCATGCCTTCCCATATCCTTACACATCTCAACCCATTAGGATCAAACAAAACCAAAAACAATATCCTCCAACATTCCATCATTTAATCCTATAATACTTTCTTTTTGTATAAATTCATCCCAGGTCCCCCTTTGGAAAAAAACCAAAGATGTTACCCAAAGAAGAGGTAACATCATTAAATGAGAACGTAGTTTGCATTTATTTGTCGACCCCCTAAATTATTATTATTATTTTATTATATAATAACATAGGTATCCTAAATATACTGAATTTATTTATTCTAATTTTATTACCTACACTCACACACACTTTAATCAAATGGGTTACACAATCATCGTTCATGTGTACAGCGGACTACCACCTCACGAACTAATTTCGTTCAGTTTTCCCTTACTACCTATCGCAGTTAAAAATAATGATGTAATTTGTGTTTTTTATGATATATGTTATATTTATGATGTTTTTAAACATCTATAATTATTATATAACAAATAAATTCATGATTACAATTTTACGGGAATACGATAACTCTGTTTGTGGGCGTGTGGACTACCCCCTCCTCAAAGAAATGTGATTCATTCACACTTTACATTGAATGAATTAAGGATGAGTTTAGTGAACATATATGATATATATTAAATAATAACTCCAGTATATGGTAATATATATATATATATATCATTTAATTTCTTTCATTCAATTTGATAAGGAAATAAAAACAACATACATGCGTATACAACCAACCATCTCAATGAAGAGTGTGCTTCATTTTCTATTTCTAGATTTTATAGATTGTAATCAAAAAATATATATTTAATATATATTATATTTATAACATTTTTTCATTATGGATATTATTAAATCATGATATAAGTAAGAATACCAAGGTTATTACAAATCAAAACACATGCGAAAGACAAAGCAGTTATTACAAGAAACATAACATCAACATGTAATTGTTTATGAAATAGAAATATAAGGTCATAAGTAAATAATATATGTTATTATATAATTAAATATGGTTATATAATATATTTATAATAATATTATATTCACTATATTGGTAAATTTAACATGTATGAAGAGATTCAAACATAGGGTAAGGATATTTCTCATCTCACATTTATTTCTCTGAGACTTATTCCATATTCACTGCGTATTTATTTTTTGTGGTGTATATAATTCCCAAGAATTTATTATATTATTATTATTCATAAATTTATTGGAATTTAATTATCTATTTTATTGTCACTCTTTAATTTCTTTTTATAGTTCAAAAGTTATCAAATCAGTATGGTAAAGTTTTCTTATATTCCGTTCATTAAGACATATGTTTTGCTATGAACCTATACTCTTTTACAAGGTGTATAGACAATCTCATTAAATTTTATTTCATGAATATTAATCTTATAAATTATATTATAATATTCATGGAATTCTATTATCACATGGGTATTATTATTTAATGTTAACAAAGTGGTAATTGTATATTTTTACAATCTCACTATTTATAGTGATTGTTTTCTATGATGCTTCAATTGATGAAATATTATGACCCATATCTCAAGAACTCTCATTAATTTTCTTCACCTATAAAAATTCATGATATAGTCAACTAATAGTTACATTTATTCACTATTTTTACATAATGTAAAATATCTTTAATAAAATTAGACATTATTTATATCTTTAATTAGAAATCTATTTTATTCAAAAAACCTTTTTTATAAAAGTCTTTCCAAAATGTTTATAAGTTATATATTAAAATTATATTCAAAGAAAATGAGAGAAATTTACTCAAATATTATTTATTATGTTTTTAAACATATTTTCAAATAAAATATGCTCAAATTGTTTTTAAGATTCTATTATATGTTTTAAAAGCTATTTTTAATGAAAATGGTTGAAAAACGTTTTATGCTTCAAAAGTGATTTTTTAATGAAGAAAGGTTAGTTTCCTCAAGAAATGTTTTTACGATATTTAAAAATTATTTACCATCAAGGATGCCTACCATTGATGTTACTCATTCTTTTTTTGGATATGATTAAAGGGTTTCATTCAAATTTGTTCTATGGATGGTTTGTTTTTTATGGCATGATGGTAATAAAACCCATTTCTCATTCACATGGTATATATTTTTGAAACTCATTTCTATTCAATATGACATATTATTTTGAAAAATGATTATTTTCACTAGTTATTATCTAATTAAATTATTATGAGACCTTTATCTTTTTCATATGTTATGATATAATGGCATGTTTACAATATCAATTTCATTAAACGGGTTATAATATGATTTTTATGAAACCCGTATATTTGTAGGGGTCTTGATATGATGCTTGTTTATAATCTTCTAGAATACATATTTATGATTCTATTATGCAATGGGTGATACATATATCTCCCTCCAATGAATTAGGTAAATATTTATATCTCATTAGGTAATTATGGGAAACAATTAGTTGGGATTGATCCACAATGGGAAGAAGAAGAAGAAACCCAATCCACTATTGGATAAAGGGGAAGCCATATACACTATTTGTTGATGGGAAATCCAAATCCCATATATGTAATGACTATGAGTAGTGATTTTTGTTGGTCCAACCTAGTAGTTATAGTCCCGATTAAGTAGCCTGATGAGTTTTTTCAACGAGTCATGAATTAAAGGGAATGGTATTACTTGTTTGTATGTCTTACAGAATTCCAGGTCTTATTCTGATATTATGATTTCATGGATTATTCTCTTTATTACCTCATGATTCATGTCTTATTGACTGAAATTATGTATTCCATGACTCTTATATCTGATCTTTGATATTCATTTTATAATATTTTAATGTTATTATCATGTTCTGAAACCCATATGTTTAAGTTTACTCTTAATTTTCGTTCATGTTTACCCTTACCATGAATCTGAGCTCACCCTTTCTTATGTGGAATTTTATTATGTTTATGAAAATATTTATTTTATATAATCTGTCTAAGAATGGGTCTACCCATAAATATCCTAGTGGGATATAATGTATCTCAACTACGTACCAGTTTTTAGCCTTGTTTGATTCCAATGTCACTAAACTAAAATTCTCATTTCGAATCTATTTGTGTGATGTATTAAGAATTCAGAAAAAATTATGTAATCATAATTTATCATATTTTATGGTCTCTATTGCTAGTTTTTGTGAAAAAAAATTAGTTTTACATTGGAAACTAGGGTTAGAAAACCATATTGAGAACCCTAAGAACATGTATAAGGAAAATTCTAAGGATGAGGAAAGGTATAGGAAAATGTACGTGAATTTTAGTATATGATTGAGTGAGAGGTTTTCTATAAATACCTCCCTATAAAGATACTATAAATGGATGTGGATCTAGAATATAGGTACATTGGGGTAACAACCCCAAAACCACCATATTGAGATAGACTCAATCAGGAACTAGTGTATGGCAATGGTCCTTGCTGCACACCTAGTTTGACACTCCTAGGGGATCTGATTTGAGAATTCAAAAACACTTTACAAATGATTGTGAAGTATTTAAATATGATATGAACATGAATAACGAAGGATAACCGGAAAGTGTCATAGATTAATGAATGTATAATACATTAAAAACTATATGTGATTTTTCATGACTAGGTAGTTTCTTGTTATGCTAACCATTCCTTAATTTATTCATTTTGGTTTCATTTGATGGTTGGAACCTGAAGGAACCAATTTAATGGCGATTATAATGGAAAATGTAATGATTGTCCTTTGAATAAATAGAATGTTGTGGGAGCGGGAATGAAAAATATCAATACTATACAAACCCAAAATTATTCAACCTATGAATCTTGATGGACTTTAAAATAGGAAAAGGATTTAATTACATTCTATTGATTCTTTCATGGGGAGTTATCCACATTATTTTAGCATGTTTTCTAACCCAGAAGTGTCTGAACAATGGTTTAGTACCACTAATGATTTATTTTCCATCCTACATTGTTCAAAACATGAAACAATATTTCAGGATGTTTATCATTTAATAGGTTAAGAAGAATAGTGTTGGAATCTAATAAATAATACTTGGAAGAAAGATGATATTGAATCCATGGATTGGGAGAATTTCATTAATATATTATTCAATAAGTAATTTTCTCATGTTCTTTATACAAATATTGAAAAGGAGTTACTTGAGTTAAAGAAAAATGATGGTGAATCCATCATTACCATTTAGGATAGTTGTACAAGACATGCAAGGTGTGTTTCTTGTATTATAATCCAACTAGAAAGTAATTTTGACCAATTCATAAGTAAATTAAAGGAATGTATCCAATGTGAATTATTTGTAAGAGACTTTTGTAGCTGTGAAGAGATTATGGGTTGAGCAATCATGTTTGAAATGGAGGTTACAGCTACATATCAATATTATGTATTTAATAAGAAAAGGAAGAGAGAGTTCAAAGGAAAATGTAAAAATCATTTTGAAAAAAAATATAGTCCTTATTTTCTAATGTGAGTGTGGAAAGAATCATGGAGGAAATTTTATTATGGGGTCTAATAAATTTCTAATGTGTGAAAGGAAAGTCTTTTTTGAAATTTATTGTTGAACTGATGTTAATAAGATTGATAATTATTCTAAGAGAGATAAATCTTCACAGAATACATCTACAAAACTATAATGCTTTAAATGTAAGGAGAATGGGTATTATTTAAAATAATTCACAAATATGTTGGTTAGTGATGATGATTGTTGTTCGTAACCTCCTTAGCCAATAGACAAGGGGAAATATCCTGAGTTCAATATTCTTCATAGGGGTATGACAATGATGTGGTGAAATATACACTTACCATCCAATCTAGAACTGATAATGAATTTTTATATTCCAAATATACCCTTACTTTAATATTTAATGAATTTACTAAGAGTATTAAGATTCCACACAAATGATTAGATGTATAATTATCAATGTAAACCCTTAATAGTATGATGATTTCATCTCAAGTCTTTGATTCCTCTCCAATTTATGTTTGTGATAATGTCTTTCTTATAAATCATTTCATTATTTATACTTTTTTAATTTCATTTCATGTTAGGTTGGTATGGATTTATTTTAATAAAATCCACATATATTGTTGAGAAAAGTATGTCACATTTGATATTGAAAATAAACATATGAACTTATATGAATGTGATTATAAGATTTATTTTCATAGATAGATTACATATATTTGAAGGGGTCTCAATTTCCATTCATAAGGAATTTTTATCTCAAATGGCATGGGATAAACTCAACATCGATGATATTCTTGTTGTTCGGGAGATTGTGGATGTATTTATAGAAGAGTTTTCAATCCATCCACAAAACCTGAGGTTGAGTTTCAATATAACCCATACGTGGTTCCTCGCTCATTTCAAATACTCCATATAGAATGGAACTACTAGATTATAGAAATTGAAGAAGAACCTCTAAGATAATACAAAAAAGTGATTATTTGGCCAGGTATTTCACCTTGGGGTGCTCCTATTCTTTTTGAGAAAAAGGAAGATGAATCAATATGACACTCCATTGAATATCTATATTTGAACAAGATCAAATTTATGAACATATACCCTCTTCCCCATTTTGATGAAATGTTTGATCAACTTCACAAAGATTAATACTTCTCCAAGAATTACCTTCATTCTGGATATCATCGATTTATGGAAAAGGAGGATATATCCAATATGGAATTCCGTACCTATCATAGACATTATGAATATGTAGTAATACATTTTTTTCTTTCTAATACCACTACTGTATTCATTGATTTGATGAATAGATTATTTTGAGATCACTTCTATCAGCTTATGGTAGTATATACATGATACAATTTTCAATTAAAATGTAATATAATAGAATACATAGCACATGATAATTGTTCTAAAGACCCTAATGAATGATTAAATGTATAATAAATTCCAAATTGTGAATTTAGGATTAAAATGGATTCATTTTATGGGAACATAATCTCAAGAGATGGTATATTAGTGTATCCCTAATGGAATGAAGCTATTGAACTCTATCCTAGACTAACCACGGTGACTGATATCTATAGCTTTCTTGGGTCAGATGGATGTTATCGATGATTTCTATATAATTTCTCATGACTATCTTATACTCTGACCAAATTAAATTAGAAGGGGGGAAAGTTACTTTGGATAGATTAATGTGGTTAAAATGTAGAGGAACTGAAGAAAAGTATGTTCATAACACATGTACCTACATTACCCTATAGAAGAGAAAGATTTTTAATATATAGTGATGCATCCAAGAATGGATTGGGATGATTTATTTTTCATAATTACATGGTTATCAATTATGCCTCACGAAAACTCAGGTGGTCCACCACGAGCTCCGAGAGCTAGTCGACGAGGGGAGAGGCCAACTATAGGTGATGGATGCCTATGACCAGAGTGGTCTGAATATGATTAGAGGTATGATATTTGTCTTACCCACCTTAGTTGTAGTTCTTATAGACAAATGTTCTAGTAACTCTTTCCTTACCACAGACCATATTCGGGGATCAGTGATTCTGGTAGAGTCATTTAGTCAATCCTTACAGATAGATACACTTATGAGAGGGGATTTTACAATTACACACCGGTTCTGGCAGTGTGATCATACTATGGGTGGTGAGAGATTCAGGTGTGATCACCTAGTAGTGGCATTGAATCCTTTCGGCGTCATCCTGTGTATGGACTAGATATCCATTGTCCATGCTCCTATATACTACTTTATATGTATATTAGAGTGTTTCATTCAGTATGGGACCATGTTTGTTTCCTTGGTGAGAAGTGAGATCTTGCAGCACATAAAAAACGTTGTTGAAGGAGGGTGAAGCCAATCATTCACAAGTTGAATAACCTCACCCTTAGTGCGGTGGATGAGATTGAATACATATTTCTAGGTGAAATTATAGGATTACCTCCTTCTAGATATGTATACTTCTACATTGATCTATAATTTAGTATGAAACTGATATCCACACCAGCATATCAGATGGCTACCCCAGAGATTCAGGACGTGAGGGTACAACTAGAGGATTTGCAGGAGAAGGGATTCGTGGGGCCCAACATTTCATTGTGGAAATCCCTAGTTTTGTTTTCCAAGAAGGAATATTGAAGTTTTAGTTTATGTGTAGACTTCTAATTCATGAACTAGGTGAATGTGAAGAACATGTACCCACATTTGAGGATTGATGACCTCTTCGATGAGTAGATGGAAGTGACATGGTTCTCATAGATAGAACTCATATAAGGCTATCATAAGCTCTATGTATGGTATGATGATGTACAAAAGATATCATTCATATGTTGGTATGGCTACTACAAGTTCTTATGGATGAGTTTCAGTGTGACCAATGCTCTAGATGCTTTTAGGGGACTCAGGAATAGGATCTTCCATTCTTACCTTGACCGGTTTGTCATGGTCATCATTGTTGAAATCCGAGTGTACTAGGTGTTCGAGGAGGACCACACTACAAACCTGCAGATAGTACTGGATACACATCTAGAAGACCATTTTTATGGGAATCTATCGAAGTTTTCATTACATATTTGGGAGGACCACTTGCTAGGACACATTATTATGGAGGTAGGAGTTGCAGTGAATCCATCAAAGATAAAATTGGTGCTTTCTTGGGAGACATCCAAGAGTGTGACTGAGGTAAGTTATTTATTGGGTTTATCTGGGTACTATATGAGGTTCATTCCCAACGTTTCTTGCATATAATCACCCTTATAATCTTTGAAATGGAATGTAAAACCATTCATATGGATAGAGATGTGCCAGTAGAGCTTCTTAGAGCTGATGCAGAGATTGACGAGTGCCCCCATCTTGAGACTACCGAAGGGGGGAGTTGTGTATGTAGTTTTCATGTGATTCATCAGGGACTGGAATGGGTTATTTCCTGATACAGGATCTAGTAGTGATCTCTTTTGGTACATGAATGATGAGGCATCATGATGAAGAATATGTGACCAAGGACTTGGAGCTATCAGTAATGTTGTTTTCATTGAATATGTGGTGATACTACTCAATGGGTGAGCGATTTATCATCTACATTGATAACAAAAGTCATAGGTATATATTATACAAGAAATAACTGAACATGAGGTAGTAGTGATTCCTATAGTTATTCTAGAACTATGGCTTTGATATTGTCTATACTTCTCGGAGGGGGAACGTGGTAGCAGACGCGCTTATCAAAAGATCTGATTTGTAGTTGCTGAGTGAGGTCTGGGAGCAGTTAGCTGCGAATTAGATATACTTCATGGATGATCATGGAGAACCATATCTTCAGTAGATGACTATCACTCCAACACTCTTATGGAGAGATAGGGAGGCACATATTTGGATGTTGACTGTAAGGCCCATCATTCTTGGTTATCCTCAAGAAACATTATAGATGGGAATTCGAAAGGTGGGGAGAACATCATCATTTTCAGGGGAAGCATTGTTATGATAGTGTAATCACGTGAGAAGGTTCTGAAGTAGTTCAACACCTCCACTTTGGAGGTACATCAAGGAGTGGAAATGATGTACGAGGACATCTGATATCTATACTAGTGGATGGGAATGAAGAAGGCAGTGTAGATTTCGTTTTGTGGGGCCTCACATTTTAGCAAGTGAAGGAGAAGCATCAGGTTCTTGTATTATTAACTCATACACTCGAGGTGCTAGAGTAAAATTGGGATGGTATATCGATGGAATTCATTATGTGTTGACCCCTTACAACAAGGGTGAAAGATACCATCTGTGTGACTGTTGACCGACTCACTATGTAGGCCCACTTCCTACCCATCTGGGAGCAGTGTTCAATAGAGGTCATGGGATGCCTCTATATTTCAGAGATAGTTAAAATCCATGGGTTCCCATCAATGATCTTATCGAGTTGAGGATTTATAGGAGTGGATAGTTCATGGATAGTCCATTTCTCAGGTTCATGTTCGATGGAAGAATGGAAATATCCATGGGATCACTTGGGATCAGGAGGTCCATATCTGTATTCATTACCCCCATTTGTTTTTTATCCCATGTTTTGTCTTACGTGGACATAATGTCTTAAATGAGGGGGTAATGTAATGTCCCCAAATTCCATATATTTTTTATGTTATATTCGATTATTTCAATACCATGATCTTAGAAGAAAATTGATTCTGAGTATCATGTATCCCGGAAGAGTTTTTTGATGTTTCTATTGTCAATATAAATTATAGCATTTCGCCTTTTTATCACATAACTTTCATTTCATTACACGGAACTGAGGATCTTTAAGGTTTATTGTCTTGGAAACAAGGAACATAATACATCAAAAGAACAAAAAACACTCTTCTTAAACACTTGAATGGCTTATACTTAAGTTCATCCTAGGTTCATTACTGCATCTCATAACCTGTGGACATACATCAAAAGAAAGGGTGATCAGAAAGCCCAGTAAGGGAAACAAGAGAAACATTTTACATGTGAACTTGAGATACTTCAATAAGGACATGAAAAGAACTTTAAGGCACGAAAATGAAACCACGAAGCATATCATAATAAAGATAACATTTTTTATAACTAGAAGATGTGGCTACAACATTTAATATTGACAATCGTTTCGTTTCACCAAGGTCCATCCCCAAGGTGTCGTTAAAAATTACCAAGGTTATTCACCAAGGCATCGTTAAAAATGGTCATCTCTAGAGATTAAGTCTTTACCCAATGCATTGGAGCGCTATCAGGGCGCAACCATAAAATTTCCTTTATTATCACGTGAGCCACATATATCATCATCAATCATTTCATAAACAACCCATATAGCATAAAATAAATGGGTTTCATTTCATAATGATAAAGTTTTAAAAACTGCTTTAAAGACATTATCTTTATGTGACTTTAAACCCACGGAAAGGGAAAGCGGGTTTCATGTATGTAAATACCAGAATTTAAAATAGAAAATTTTTATATATATGTGAATACACCTGTAGAAATATGTTCTTTGAGTATTCACTTTATAACAAAAAATAATTTTGACAAAAGAGAGAGGCATTTTGAGACGAAAATTCTGCAGCATAACGGCTATGTTTCGGGGTTTTAGAAAACATTGAAAAGAGAGGAGACATGGGTGGAACATTCATAAATGACCCATAAAATAGTTTAGGGACAAAATATAAGGTATTTAAGAACATTATAATGAAATTTAAATATATACCATATGAAATGATGAACATGAAAGGAAGACAAAATAATATTTCTCTTATGAAAATTCTGCAGCCTAACGACGTCACATAAACATCAACCAAAAATGAATTGATGAGATCAAATAGGGTCTCTCATAATATGAACATAAGAGTCCAGTATGATAGATATAGAGATCATAACCAACATAACAAAAAGGAACTTTAAATAATTGACATGAAAGTATAACTTCACAATGAGAAGGGTGAAGAACCACTTAAAAATTCGGCAGCCTAACGGCGCCACTTAAAACATCAAAATACTGAATTGAAGAGATAAAATAGGATCTCTCATAATATGACCATAAAAGGGTCAGTATGATAGATATAGGGATCATACCCCAACATAACAAAAAGGAACTTTAAAGAATTGACATGAAAGTAGAACTTCAAAACAAGAAGGGTGAAGAACCACTTAAAAATTCGGCAGCCTAACGGCGCCACTTAAAACTTAAAAATACTGAATTGAAGAGATCAAATGGGGTCTCTCATCATATTATCATAAAATATCAGTATGATAAATTTAGAGATCATACCCCAAAATAATAAAAGGTAACTTGAAATACTTTACATGAAAATAGATCTTTAAAAATGAGAAGGGAGAAAGAATCCGTTACAAAAATTTCGGCAGCCTAACAGCGCCACTTAAAACTTCATAAAACGAAATAATGAGAGTAAGAGATGATATTTCATTATATGAACATGAAAAGTGCAGTAATAGGAGTATAAAATAACATCCTCCAACATATGAACAAGGATCATAAAAGCAATGACATAAAAGAGATTACTTGAAATTAAAGAGAGACGTCGGATCCCTTACCTTAAAATGTAACTCTTAAACCTCAAACGTTGGAACCTTGAGGGCTTGGGGGCACCTTGGGAGGACTCCTTGGGAGGTAAAGAGACCATAACTTCGTTGGGGAAGAGTGGGGGGTCGAATGAATGAGAGGAGGTCTTGGTATTTATAGGGAAAGTGAGGGGACAATGCATTAATGGCCAAGGGACACCTCACTTGTGCTTTTCTCAAACCCATGAGCTCTCCCTTGGCATTTACCATGGAGTTAGGTCACATGGCCCCCCCACAACAATAATTCATCACCCTTGGCCGGCCAACCCTCAATATATCTCATGACATCATCATGACACAACAATGATGTCACTAAACATACCGAAACCCTAAAACTGCATATTAACTATTCACTGAAAATTCAACTTTCTCAGAAAAATCCCACAATTTCACACTAACCAAATATCAATGCTCTGATTTCAAAAATGAACTCCATTTTATAAAAATAATTTTTTAAATATTTTTAATTTTATTTTTAAATAAATACCCTATTCACCGAAAATTCATTTTTTTAGAAAAATCCCCAAAAATTACCATAACATAATATCGATGCTCTGAGTTCAAAAATAAAGTCCATTTTATAAAAATAATTTTCTAATTATTTTTAATTAAATTTTAAATTAAAAAACACTATTCACCCGAAAAAACTAATACTTGACTAATAATTTATGAAACCATTATTTAACCATTTTATTGAATCACATTACATAAATCAAGGTGCCTAGATTATACTAATACTTTATTTAAGTGAGATTACTAATCCATTTGAACTCATTACTAATCCTAATCATAAAATTACTATTCATATTTTACTATTCATCAAAAATCGAGTTGATCTTATTAGACTCTAAATTTCGTACTGAACATAATTGTAGAAGACCATTTTTTGCAAATCATTACACATTTTTAATTATTTAAGGTTTACAAAAAACCAAAATATAATTTTTCTAAAATTCATCAAAAATATACATACTATATTTATCCGGTCATTTGAAAATTCATAAACTTCATCATAAGAAGAAATCCCAATTTTTATTTAAAACAAAGGATTACACAAGGTAGTTACGGTCTCCTTACATAGCCCCTTATCACACCAGCATAGGACCTAAGTGTAAGGTGTGCTAAGGTGAGAGAATCTGAGGGAGGCTCGGCCAACATTGCACGAGTAGTAATTTCTATCAGTTTGAACTTCTCGCGAAGGCGATCCCGTTCTAGCTTCACACGATGAAGTTCAGCTTGGGTTTGGTCTAGAGCAAAGCCCAGTGGTGCTACCTCCTTCCCAAGTTCTGTGAGATGGGCTTCGATCGGTCCAAGACTACTGGGTGAGGCCATCGAATCTTCTTTCTATATTAATTAACCAATATTACTTGTATTTAGAGACAATAATCAAAACATTTTGTTCACAACGGTCATATTGACCGATGGTCACATAACAGTCAAAACCCAATGGTCTCATTTTAATTATAATCTTGTTTATCAAATAAAACATTTTTTTTAGTATAAAAATAAAATAAAATAAAATAACACATGAAATTAGGAAACAAGATTTATTCAAAATTTCGGTCAGTTACAATCTTCCCCCCTTAAGAAATTGCACCCTCGCAATTTTTAAAATTGGGTTTTGAAATTTCGTTGAAATTCCCACATCGGAAAAAGAGTCAGTAACACCATTACTTTAAAAGAAAGAAGAGGAAGTACAAAGGCCACCCGAGTTTACTCATACTAGGATTCCATGTAGGAAACATGGACATGGAGGAGAAAACAAAGGGTCACGTTCTAAAGGAGAGTGATAGAAAACATGATTAGGAGGAATTTAACCACCAGAAAATCCCAAACTTATGATGTGTGTAAACGGTTATTGATTACCTAGTAGGAAACATAAACCAACAACGTTTTTGTTTTACTTTCTTTTTATAATTTTGAGGAATTAATTTACTACATAGAACAAAAACATAAGAAAATATACATACCTTTATGTAGAGTTTCATACTTCAATAAGTTTCTACCAAAACTAATCTTTTCTCCAAATGATGAGCATTCAAAACTACTTGGTCTCATCAAAACACAAGAATCATCTTCTAGAGAATCACATAATCCACAAAAGATCAACTATCTATTTCTTCTATCATTAAACATTATCCCAAAATTAGAAAGGGTAAGGTAAAACAACTCTTCAAAAAGAATCCCATAGGAGTGGAAACTACTTTTAAATCTTCAAATTTCCATGGTACTACACAAAGTTCATCATAGACCATTCCATAAATAACAGTCCTTAAAATTCCTCAAAGTAAACCAATCTAAGATTGAGACCCAAATACAAGAAAGATTTGATAACATAGTCTTCCAAAATAAACTTCATTGTTCTTCTCCAAACAACATCAACCACTCCTAACATCTTATAACAAAATTAGCTAACATAAACATATTTTACCCAAGATAGGTTAATCATTCCCATAAGTAACCTAAATTACTATAAGTCCACCTTAAATTCATTGATTCTTCAAAATTTAAGTCAACCATACTCCTCAATGAAAATACCATAGTAATCTATTTACCTTGATCATATAGTGTCCTCAAAATAGTGAACGTCTTCCAAAATAATAATCATCTTTTAATCCCCTAATCATCTCTGTCGTATTAATACGGAAATCATAGCATTTCCTATCACATTGGTTATTGGGACAAGTTCTTCATTTTCCCATCATTAACTAAGAAAAGAATCTATAATTAGGGGCTTAAATACTTAGCCAACAATCATGAAAAGAAACGTAAATCATATAAGGATAACTTGTAGAAGAAAAGTATACCCTAAATTGTGATCCCCTAGGTTCCCATCTAGGTTATCCATGATCATATATTCTTATGTGAACCTTTATTTTATTTTATCTTTGTTCCTTTAACAATGGTTCATACTAAGATTATGAATTTACCAAAGCATATCCCCCGGGAGTGTCGTAACCAAGAGTGCAGCAAGGCCCGTTGTCGTGTACCAGTTCCCGTTCGAGTCTAGCTCAAAGCGGTGTTTTCAGGTTTTACCCCTTTGTACATCTGTGCCAGAGCCACCTCTACCTGCTCGTATCCAGACAGGGATGTATTTTCTTGGAAACCCCTTACTCAATACTCACCAAAATACCAGGAAGATTTCCTATATTTAAACTTTTCTATAGGGTTCTTCCTAGAGTTTTCATATCCTAATTTCCACAAATAACTAAACCATCCTTTGATACCAACTATAGCATCCCGCCTTTTTATCACATAACTTTCATTTCATTACACGGAACTGAGGATCTTTAAGGTTTAGTGTCTTGGAAACAAGGAACATAATACATCAAAAGAACAAAAAAACACTCTTCTTAAACACTTGAAAGGATTCTACTTAAGTTCATCCTAGGTTCATTACGGCATCTCATAACCTGGGGACATACATCAAAAGAAAGGGTGAGCAGAAAGCCAAGTAAGGGAAACAAGAGAAACATTTTACATGTGAACTTGAGATACTTCAATAAGGACATGAAAATAACTTTAAGGCATGAAAATGAAACCATGAAGCATATCATAATAAAGATAACATTTTTCATAACTTGAATATGTGGCTACAACATTTAATATTGACAATCGTTTCGTTTCACCAAGGTCCATCCCCAAGGTGTCGTTAAAAATTACCAAGGTTATTCACCAAGGCGTCGTTATAAATGGTCATCTCTAGAGATTAAGTCTTTACCCAATGCATTGGAGCGCTATCAGGGCGCAACCTTAAATTTTCCTTTATTATCATGTGAGACACATATATCATCATCAATCATTTCATAAACAACCCATATAGCATAAAATAAATGGGTTTCATTTCATAATGATAAAGTTTTAAAAACTTCTTTAAAGACATGATCTTTATGTCACTTTAAACCCATGGAAAGGGAAAGCGGGTTTCATGTATGTAAATACCAGAATTTAAAATAGAACATTTTGATATATATGTGAATACACCTGTAGAAATAAGTGCTTTGAGTATTCACTTTATAACATAAAATAATTTTGAGAAAAGAGAGAGGCATTTTGAGATGAAAATTCTGCAGCATAACGGCTATGTTTCGGGGTTTTAGAAAACATTGAAAAGAGAGGAGACATGGGTCGAACATTCATAAATGACCCATGAAACAGTATAGGGACAAAAATAAGGTATTTATGAACATGATAATGAAATTTGAATATATACCATATGAAATGAAGAACATGAAAGGAAGACAAAATAAGATTTCTCTTATGAAAATTCTACAGCCTAACGACGTCACATAAACTTCAACCAAAAATGAATTGATGAGATCAAATAGGGTCTCTCATAATATGAACATAATAGTCCAGTATTATAGATATAGATATCATACCCCAACATAACAAAAAGAAACTTTAAAGAATTGACATGAAAGTAGAACTTCAATACGAGAAGGGTGAAGAACCACTTAAACATTCAGCAGCCTAACGGTGCCACTTAAAACATCAAAATACTGAATTGAAGAGATCAAATAGGTTCTCTCATCATATGACCAAAAAGGGTCAGTATGATAGATATAGGGATCATACCCCAACATAACAAAAAGGAACTTGAAAGAATAGACATGAAATTAGAACTTCAAAACGAGAAGGGTGAAGAACCACTTAAAAATTCGGCAGCCTAACAGCGCCACTTAAAACGTCAAAATACTGAATTGAAGAGATCAAATGGGGTCTCTCATCATATGATAATAAAAGATCAGTATGATAAATTTAGAGATCATACCCCAACATAATAAAAGGTAACTTGAAATACTTTACATGAAAATAGATCTTGAAAAATGAGAAGGGAGAAAGTATCTGTTACAAAAATTTCGACAGCCTAACGACGCCACTTAAAACTTCATAAAACGAAATAATGAGAGTAATAGGGGATATCTCATTATATGAACATGAAAAGTGCAGTAATAGGAGTATAAAATAACATCCTCCAACATATGAACATGGATCATAAAAGCAATGACATAAAAGAGATTACTTGAAATTAAAGAGAGAGGTCGGATCCCTTACCTTAAAATGTAACTCTTAAACCTCAATGCTTGGAACCTTGAGGGCTTGGGGGAACCTTGGGAGGACTCCTTGGGAGGTAAAGAGACCAGAAATTCGTTGGGGAATAGTGGGGGGTCGAATGTATGATAGGAGGTCTTGGTATTTATAGGGAAAGTGAGGGGACAATGCATTAATGGCCAAGGGACACCTCACATGTGCTTTTCTCAAACCCATGTGCTCTCCCTTGGCATTTACCATGGAGTTAGGCCACATGGGAACCCCACAACAATAATTAATCACCCTTGGCGGGCCAACCCTCAAAATATCTCATGACATCATCATGACACAGCTATGATGTCACTAAACATACCAAAACCCTTAAACTGCATTTTTACTATTCACTGAAAATTCACCTTTCTCAGAAAAATCCCAAAATTTCACACTAACCAAATATCAATGCTCTGATTTCAAAAATGAACTCCATTTTATAAAAATAATTTTTTAAATATTTTTAATTTTATTTTTAAATAAATACACTATTCACTGAAAATTCATTTTTTTAGAAAAATCCCCAAAAATTACCATAACATAATATCGATACTGTGAGTTCAAAAATGAAGTCCATTTTATGAAAATAATTTTCTAATTATTTTTAATTAAATTTTTAATTAAAAAACACTATTCACCCAAAAAAAACTAATACTTGACTAATAATTTATGAAACCATTATTTAACCATTTTATTGAATCACATTACATAAATCAAGGTGCCTAGATTATACTAATACTTTATTTAAGTGAGATTACTAATCCATTTGGACTCATTACTAATCCTAATCATAAAATCTCTATTCATATTTTACTATTCATCAAAAATCAAGTTGATCTTATTAGACACTAAATTTCGTACTGAACATAATTGTAGACAACCATTTTTTGCAAATCATTACACATTTTTAATTATTTAAGGATTACAAAAACCAAAATATATTTTTCTAAAATTCATCAAAAATATACATACTATATTTATCCGGTCATTTGAAAATTCATAAACTTCATCATAAGAAGAAATCCCAATTTTTATTTAAAACAAAGGATTATACAAGGCAGTTAAGGTCTCCTTACATAGCCCCTTATCACACCAGCATAGGACCTAAGTGTAAGGTGTGCTAAGGTGAGAGAATCTGAGGGAGGGTCGGCCAACATTGCACGAGTAGTAATTTCTATCAGTTTCAACTTATCGCGAAGGCGATCCTGTTCTAGCTTCACACGATGAAGTTCAGCTTGGGTTTGGTCTAGAGCAAATCCCAGTGGTGCTACCACCTTCCCAAGTTCTGTGATATGGGATTCGATCGGTCCAAGACTACTGGGTGAGGCCATCGAATCTTATTTCTATATTAATTAACCAAGATTACTTGTATTTAGAGACAATAATCAAAACATTTTGTTCACAGTGGTCATATTGACCGATGTTCATATAACAGTCAAAACCCAATGGTCTCATTTTAATTATAATCATGTTTATCAAATAAAACATTTTTTTTGATTATAAAAATAAAATAAAATAAAATAACACATGAAATTAGGAATCAAGTTTTATTCAAAATTTCGGGCCGTTACATAAATAGCGCACATGTGCGGTCTTGGCAGCTTTTAAATGATTTCTGATTAGAAAATTCTGAGGGAATTGTTGTGTCCGGAAAGACAACATTACCTTTGAATGGACCTAACCTCGACCAGTACGGGTTGAGGGTGAAATTTAATTTCCAAGCATTTCAAAAATAAAATAAAATGAGGTAAAATAAAATAAAAATGAATGTTTATTTTATTTATATGTTCACCAAAACAAGACAGGGTAACATTTTCATTTATTAAATGAAACAATGTAACATTGGTGACATAGCATAATAGAAACATTGAATCACATTTTCCAGATAATTACATAGCGAGGATACAAGGTCATTGGAGGATCCTAGTTTCATTTTCTTGGACTCCTTGTAGAATATTGGATGGTGAATGAGGAGTTGTGACAAATGAAGAATGATGACGGATAAACGAATGTGTTCACACCAAACATTAGTGGATTGACGAGTGACAACAAAGGATTAATTCATCATCAAATATTGATCTAAAACCAAGTAGTGCGTCTCTTTAATTGGTTTTCATTTCCAGTTTATAAAACTCCCCAATGGGCATGAATCATTCGATAAAACAAATGATTCAAAGATCATGTGTGATAAATGTTGGGTGGGTTGATTTTTGCGGGATTTTAAGGGTTGATATTTGGGTGAGTATCCATTTCCCAATCATTCCTTCTAATGGGAGTAATGAAGGCCGAATGAATAAGGACAACGTCCATCCCTTATGTTTTATTGGTAATGTTTTTTCAATGTTGTTTGAGAGTTATCATCAAAGTGGGTTGGAAAGAGGATTAGAGCTTGTGGAAAGTGAAAGAACAACCTGATGATTCCATAGAAACTTATGGTTTGAAAAATAGACCACCAGAGAAAACCTGGTGGCCCGTTGCAGAGATCACTAGCCCACGCCAATGGCACGCCATAATAGTGAGGTGGCCCATGGAATCAGCCTCGGTGGATGGTTAAGAATGCTAGAAATGGCCGGTGGTTGGCATGATAGACGTGGTGAGCAGTGCCATGTGGCTGGAGAGTCGCGGTGTGATTTTATGGCGGCAGTGGACCCCACAGTGATTTCAGGGAGGAGGGAGATGTGGTATGCCTGCCACATCTTGGCCATAATAGGTTGCACTGCTCATAGTGTACTTGGCTTGAGGAGGTGAGTTAAAACCGTAGCAGCCTAGTGGGTTGGACTGTGATAGCCCAGGGGGCTAGACCCATGGCCCAGCCAGAACTTGTATGGCCCAGCAAACTAGGTCAGGTCAGACATGGGTTGGGTCGGTGGGCTTCAGGACGTGCCAGGTCGGGTCGGTCTAGACCAGGACCCAACCATCCCCTTTTAAGTAAAATGGTCATAACTTGTAAACTGTACATCTAATTGAATATTCGTTTACGGTGTTGAAAAATTCATGATGAGGAGGTCCTTTTGACACACTCCATGTGATATTCCAAGGATATTGAGATATAACCGATGGTTTGGGGAGTAGATTCTCTCAAAATAATGTGTGATACTAGTGAAAATCCTATGACTGGCTGGGATGAGAAGGAAGTGATGTGTGGGCCTCCATGGGTAGGGGATCATAGCTCATTGGTCCAATAGACTTCATGCCAAGTGGATGTTAGTGGCACAACAGAAAAGTAGCTAAGAAGACTTAAATATCCCGCTAGATGAGTTGTAGACAAGAAGAACTCAGTGGCTCGGAAGATAAGAAATAGTCGAGCATACCTCAGTGGAACAGTGGAAAAGCTGTAGCCGAGTAGACCTTATAGGCCCGACGGATGAGTAGTAGCTGAGTGGACCATAGTGTCCAGACTGATGAGTAGTGGACGAGAAAAATTCAGTAGCATGGTAGACCAGTAGTATCCAAGTGGACCTTAATGTCCTATTATATGATAAGACCTCAGTGAATCATCTAGAATGAGTCCCTCAGTAGTACCACATGATCTAGGTTTGCGATTAAAATTATTTTTTCTATACTTTAAGTTATATATTGGTGAGCTATCCATTTTATTGTGTTTACTTTTCCTTGTGGTCTTTCTTTTTGGATTTGGGACCCTACTAGTTATTTTTTTCACCTTTATACAGGCTTCTTCTGCACGTGTCGAGTTGTTTGCAGATGAATGATATTTTCACAGAGACCTTGGTGGTATAGGACCAGGCGGTGCCCTTTGAGATTATATAGCTGAGGCATACTCCTAAGACATCCAAAAGATACGATACACCTACACTTCAAGAAGGATTTTTTGCGAATGGATTTACAGAGTCCTTTTTTACTTTCCTGTTTCATCTTGTATTTGTCTGGAATGTATTATAGCCCCTTTACATTCATCTTGTACTATTTTACACTCAATGGTTTTCTTAGTGGAATTCATGATTTCCTTTTCATAATTATAGGTTTGGGTTGTGAGTGTGCATGTGTATAGGTACTCGGATAATGCCACCCACTTTTTGGATAATGCCTTCGGCACTACTCTTTTTCCATTGGCTTTAATGATGTAGGCTTGGGGTAGTCGCGACACAGAGTTAGGGGATGGGTCGTGATAGATAACCTCAACATTCAAAAAGTTAGATAATGGAATTATTGGGAAAAATAATTAAAAATATAAAATACCACATCAAATGATCACAATACACCATAAGGACTTATGAGATATCCTACAAAACATGCATTGGATTACATTTATACCATTTGATTTATGAAAAGATTTTTTACTTACCTATAGAGCTAGATCATAGCACCTATTATGTAGTCAAGGAGATAAATCTATATCTAAAAATAATTTGGAAGGAAAGAATATTGATTCTCTATGATCATGAATAAATTATAAGGGATGATTTTGTGAACTCTATTATTTACAAAGAGAGTAAAATAATGGAACATGATAAACTGATTTGTGAAAAATGCATGTATCAAAGAGAATAAGTGTTAATTTAAAACTACAAGATCAAAAAAATTTTAGTAAACATAATTCCATTATACAATAGCCTTTTATTGTAACAATTATATACAAGTATTGTGCTGTAAAGATTATTTGAAATGGGAAAATGTTCTCATTCACAATAGACGAACAAAAAATAAAAAAGTAACCAGGGAATCTTTTATAAGAACTATTGGAGTATATAGAACTCATACAAACTATATATTAACAAAAATAAAAGGTTTTAAATTTAATTAACATATTATTAGTTTTATTTATTAGAATAAATATATTTTAATCTAGTTTATCTTTTATAATTCACTAAGGACAATACATAATTAAAGTGTGTGGTTGGGAAACCCCTATATATTTTTTGATTCTAAAAATTTTTGTCTTTATTTTTCATTTTGAATCCTTTTTCATTTTTTTTATTTGATTTTTGTTTTTAATCCTTGTCATATCAATATAAATAGATATTCAAATTTTATTCCTATTCTAATTATTTGAAAGTAATTTTATTCAAGAATGACCTTTTTTTCAAATTTTATTTTTTTGAAATTTATCAAAACACCAAATAAATTTGAATCCAATGGAATGAAATAATTTAGTAAATTAAAATAATTTTCTAATATGTCTTATAAACCAATTTGAAATATTCTTTTGACATCTATATTTCTTAAGTGAACCATGAAATTATTGAAAATTCATAACTTGATGACTAATATAATAAATGTTTTAGATCATTGAAGTCCTTATGTTAAATGATTAAATAATTATTTTTATTATAAATAAACATTTAAAATGAATTATTATTTGTCATATAGTGAAATTCAACCCATGTAGCCCATACAATCCATGAGTTACCTTCTTAGGTAGCTATATTTCAAGCCCAAAATATCTACCAACCATCCTTAAAATGTTAATGCATGATCATATTTGAAATCAAGTTTTGGGGTGGGAGAAGGTTGTTATGAAATGAATCTATGTAATCACTATTAATATTATATATGTATTAATTTGAATGATATAAATGGGATGTTTTTGAAATTGTTTTCATAAAGGACCCAAAAATCCTCATCGCCAATAGAAATATAGGGAAAACATTTTCTAAACCAAGGAAAAACATTTCACATTGTTTTTTGAAAACAAATGGTTCCCCTATAACATTAAAACACAAATCAGGACAAAACTAAGAAAAAACATAATCTGATGATAAATGTGTAGAGAAGAAATGTTTATTACTATGGTTCTGTTAATGGTTTGAGTTGTCCTTAAAATTTTAGTGTTTTTAAAACTGGATCACTATAAGGGAGTGTGTGTAATGATTGTAATTTTTTTCGAATGTCGTAAATAATTTATTATGATGATATATAGATCTCAATCTCATATCCTGCCTTAGAATCCTCTCACATCTAAAATTTCTATCCCTTATCCACAAATTAACCTAGAAAATTCTTCATGATAAGAACAAGTACTTCACGTATTCATTAGAGATATATAAAAATATCTAACCTGCTATGAGCCTTAAATGAGAATAGAATAAGAAAAAATTTCTTATAATATTTTACTTCAATGATTAAATAAATAACCCCAGATTGGTAGTATATATTAGGATTGAAAGGTAAAATAAGGTCAAAATAAATTGAATATTCTTCACTGCAAATTTAATTTATAAAATTTTGGTGGTGTGATATGTTTGAGTAGCTTGGATAATAAATCAAGAACTCGCATTGGATTTTATTTTTAATTTTTTATTTGGTAATATTTTTTATGTTCACTTTTACAAGAGTATAAAGATCATTTGTAGTGGAATTGACATAAATAATAAATTCATTATAATATTTTGATATTATATTAATTTTCTTCACCCACATTTACAAACTAATTGAATTATATAATTTTTTAGAGTTAAGATTAATTTTAATGAATCATGGGAATATTTCCTAAAATTTAAAGAATTATAAAATTTATTACTCTACATTATTTTTAGAATAAAATTAACTCTTGGATATTTGTTAATCATTATTTTGTTATGTTTTAGGAAAGATATGTTAGTTTTAATTGAAGAATAGAAATATTTCTATTTTATAAATGTTGTTTATACCCAGAATATCATATGTTTGACAAGTGATCATAAGGTTCATTTCATGGAAATTTAAATTCTCAAATATTTGATCAAAAATCTTCACAATGTTGGTTTAGAGTTTAATAAGGTTGAGCTGAACTTTTTTATATTCATCATAATATTTAATCTGGAGTTTTTATTTTTGAAACTTGTATTCATATTGTTCATTTGGGATCCTCGTAAGGTTTATCAGGGAACTTTTTATAGTGCATCATAAAATTATTATAGATCATTTCCATTATAAAATTTGGAATTCCAAAGTAAATGAATGTTAAATTTATTAAGGTTCAATCCCTTAGTTATTTTTTATATATGATTTCCCATCATATTAGGAATGTTTATATTAATCATGAAATAAGAATAAATAAATTTCAAAAACACATGGTGAGAGTCAAGTTCATATTGAATAAGGATTATGATGTTTTGTTATTAATGAATTAAAATATATTATTTATTTCAATTAATTCATAAAAACATTTCATGAAAAGATACATGTATTATAATATTTTTGTAAATCATAAATTATGATTAATAACTCTATCAATTATAAAAAAGGAAACTCAAAAACAAGGTGTATAATTATAGACAATGACTTATGGGGATAGATAAGAGATCATGACAAATATATGTCAGGAAAGATGAATGAATTTAAAGAAAGAATAGAAATCCAATAAAGAATGGATTTTATCTCATGTTGATGATTTTAGTTTTATTCAAGACTTCTAAGTCTATATTTCAAATTATTACTTTAGGTGTCATTCTACTTTCTTCCTTTATTCTATGTATATGTCATGAAATGACCTCCTCAATACACAAGCCTAATAATATGACCTCATTGGTAGTCTGTAATACCTTCCATGTCATTAATATAGAACAAAGGTTACTATCAATCGAGATCACTTAACTGATTAATGAATGTCCCCATAAGATAACTCATGTTCTTTCATTGTTCTTTTTCCTCACTCACACACACCCTAGGAATAATCCCTGTAATTCACCCATCCTGATACTACATCAGGCCAAGAACATTTATCTTTAGAGTTTTAATCATGTAGGATTCCAAAAAGAAAATTTGGCCTTGTTTGAATGGGTAGAAAAATATACCCTTTATGTATTACATTTCTAAATGTGTTATAATATATGCTCCCTAAAGAATAATTCACTCATTGTAGACCCCACATCACAAACATATGAAATAACTCTTTACATTAGGAAATTCATTGCCTCTAATAACATTTTCCATGACCCAAAATCCTCAGACCATGAATCTAATCATATGATCCCATGGGTGTCCTATAATATCTTAGTTTTTTTTACCATCACACAATTAAATATTGCCAATCATGGTCACTTAAATAAATAATTACTATCCATAAAAGCGAAAATATTTCATTCATTATTCTTTGTCCTCGGTCACACGCACCCTGGGAAACATCTCTTGAGGTCACCCATTCGAACACTACTTTAAGCCAAGCATTATTAATTGAGGATTTCTAAAAAATTAGTCCCTTATAAATAATGGATCACCTTTTTGACATGGGTAGTATAATTAAGCCTTTAACGTCATAATATTTCAAGGGTGTTAACATCCCACACAAGAGTCTACTAAACTGGTGCCCTATCCTGGCACTCTATATAATATCTAGCTGTCATTCCAATAAGACAAAGGTTGTAGACTACTAGTTAGGGATTAAGGTGATTTGGTGGGAAGAAAATAACCATAGTACCAGAGTACATTATAATCATTTCATTAATAACCAAATATTTTTATTCAGGTAGGCTACGAAAAGAATGGTCCACCTTGTTGACTTGGGTAGTAACACATAGCCTTTTCCATCAAACATTTACAGGGGTGGCAGCATTCCTCTCTAGAGGCCAATAAACTAGTGTATTGGCCTAATACACTATATAACCTCATTTTCATATCCCCATACTTCATAGGATGATGAATACGAATGATGATTTATTTTGGTGCTTTGGGAAGAGCATACCACCCATATCAGAGTACATCATAGTAGAAATAAAATGAATAAAATAAAACATCCTAGATAAAACTCACTACCAATAAAAGTGATTGATAAATAATTAAAACATTATATGATTTTACATCGGTTCTGTGCCCATGAAACTTTTCATGGGACATTTTTCCAAAGGATTATGAATTGATGAAGGTTTTTTGACATGTTGTAGTTTCTGGGGTGAGGCAGATCATGTTTGTTTGTTTGTTTGTAATGATGAACTTTGTGGTTTCTCAATTTCTCCTTAAAAGTGATTCGATACTAAAAAATAAAATTTCATTCAGTAATTAAAAAATTATATGTGATAAAAAAATATTCCATACATACTAAAACACAACACACATGGGTGGAACACACACAAAATATATCAAAAAAAAAGAATTTCTACTAGATGAAAAAGCTCATCCCTAACTGATCTCATGTATATATTTTTCATGTAAAATATAATTCTTCATTGGAATCCATCTAGAATGAGTTAGGAATTTCCCATGTATACTCTTGTAATTATGTAGCATATACTCAGGTTTTTAAGTTCCCCGGTATTCTAAGTATAGTATGAGTTCAACTCACATGTCCATAACTAAGAATCTCCCTAAATATAACTAGTCCGATAAAAAATTACTTTCATGGTTTTATAATTTAAAATTTTAATGATTAAATTCAAAAGTGAATAAACCACACCGATTCCAAGGATCTTCGGTGACCCCCTTTTTTGGTCATTCCTTATTTTTTCAATTTCAATGTGTGTCTGAGTATGTCAAAATATCATTTAAACATAATAACTACACTATATTTCGTGACCATCTGGAAGGGTGTTTCCCATATAAGTGTCTAAACCACCCCAAATGGTGTTTTAAAATATGTTTCATAACCACTCCAAATGTTTTTTCCATATAAGCTTAAAACCCCCTTGAATGGTATTTCCATATAATGTTCATGACCCCTTGATGGTTTTTTCTATATAAGTAACATGACCACCATCTATGGGTGTTTTACATATAAGTGTCACATCCATCCAAAAGAGTGTTTTATATATAAGTACCATGACCACCGTAAAAATTATTTTCATTAAATAGTAAGAATTTTTTATATACAACATTATACCTTTATAAAATAAATATATCATGGCTTCAAAATTTGTCATATCAATTTTAATTTCTATTTTAATTACCAATTATCATGTTAAAAAACATACATTAAATATCCTTTTATAGTCTGTGGTTTACCAAATATAATTATTTATAATTTCATTTCTCACTAACTCTAAGAACATATCATATCTTACCGTTCCTTAGATATAAGGGATGCTTTCTTTCTCATCCATCAAACCACAATATATAATTTTTAATCACATCATGTCCCATCATTTTCCAATAGATGTTATAAATTTCATTTAAAATATCTATATTTATAATCAATATAGAACACATAAATCCCGATAATCCTGTTTACAAATACAAAAAAAGTATAATCACTTTCTCACATCAAATACTCAATATATCATTCACAATTAAAAAAATTTGTATCACCTATTATAGTTCACCAATATGATTTACAAGGACACTTCATTATCATTGAAAACCCCATTATGAAACCCCTTTATCATTTATATTTCAATGATTAATCAAATTACTTGATAAGGGAAACTAAAATACATAATTTCCATTTAAAATCCAAATTCCCATATATCAATTATAGGTATTGTCTAGCTAATTTACAATCCACAGTATTCAAATAATGAGTTGTCATTGCATGAGGCTATTCTAGTTTTCATACCCTTTATCTAAAATCAAGTGATAATAATTACTAGGGATTTCCCATAAAATTTCTTTTCATTTATGTTCCTCCGTAATTATATAGGACACTTAATTATATAAATTTTGAAATTATATAAATTATTTGATTTTCAATATATCCTTTTGGTGAATGGGAGAGACCTCACAAATAACACAATTAATATTTTGGAAATACTATGTATAAAATTAAGAGAAAGCCTAAAAAACCTCGGTGATGTCCACCCATAAAATATTGGTATCTATTTTATCCTAAAAATGGAGATATCCAAAAATTAGAAGAAAATTCATAAAAAATAGAGAATATTTGACAATCTTAGAAAAATATTTCTCGATAGAGAAATAAAAAAAATGATCCAATAAAACTCATATGATCACTTTAAGATCTTGATTATACCCAAACAATGATGAAATAAACAAAGGATATAAGATATCTGTCATATCCTTCAAAAGTCCAAGAAAGGGTTATGAGAGGTGTCCAATGAACAAATCCAGGAGAAAAGCCATTTATAAAATGGGATAAAAGGGGGGAAAAGATAAAAATTCCAAACTACCCCTCTAAAATTATAAAGGGGCCAATGGATAGTTGACATACTCATTAGTTAGATTGTAGGGTCTTAAACTTACTACATATCCAATTACCCTTATACTGATCATACATTTCCATTACCTAGATGAAGGATCTATACTTGCTAGTTGGGGGAACTGCAGTAGGCCCTCCTAAAGCAGGACCATATTTCTCCTTCCAAAATCTAGTTCTTGATCCCTCAACCCCAACATAACATCTCTAATTACCAAATTAAATTCCCCTATAAAAGGAAACAAAAAAACACCAACTAAAATTTAAATTAGAGATGCATCAAAAAAGAAATGGGGTATTACAAACTCCCCGTGATATAAAAACTCATCTATGATTTACACTCCCTTCCCTCATCAATCATCCTATGGTGATTAATTGGACCTCCATGATCACATATTTATGCTAGTACTTTAGAAATATATCATACACAACACTTAAATGGACCTAGACACCAAGTATTTCCATGACCTTCTTCCAAGATCCTTATCAACTATCAGTCCAGAATCATCATGATCTTCAAGCCTTGATACCAAAACTAAACCATACTTATCTCATTGGAAACTATTTATTCATCACCACACCAACCATACTCACTATTAAAAAACTCATTGGATCATTTTTCATGGAAAAAATCATTCAATCATCTATAATATGATTCCATTAATAGAGTGGTATTCTAGAACACACAGATAATCAAAAACTCCCCCAATAGATAAATCCATGTTCATATCTAGTCTATCCATAATCAGCAAAAATGAAAAAATATATATGCCTCTAGATCACATCTGAGAAGACTAGTAACCAACATATTTCAACAATATTCATTTCATAACATCATTTCATAACACCATGTCTAACAAAACCAGTCTTCTTAATAACTTGTTTTCTGATAAGCTCACAAGGTCATAAAACATTCCAATCATCCCATAAAAATTGTTTATCAATTACTAATTATTTAAATTATATTCAAATCCAATCAACTAACACATGTACATTGGTATTTTCATTAAAATATACCACTTCTTGGATGGGTTCATCAATATGGCACTCTTGATGTGTACTAGGAACTTCTAAAAATGGGTACCAAGTATTAACTATTCTATGGTTTGCTCCCAACCATAGGACATAATTCCCAAGTATCTTTTTTATCCTAATAATATTTTTCTGGAGCTACATCTAATGATCAGACCATATGAATATCATGGTCACCCGTGAAAATACTCTCCAATTGAATAAACAACCAACCACCATACACTTGGTCACAACAGATCTAGATCAAGATCATAAAGTACCCATCCTAAAATTGTTTCCCTGCTATCTCATGGTTCACCACACTTGTGACCAATAAAATAATCTACAAAATAGAAGTTTCATCATCACCACTCCACAATAATCCAAATATTGATATCAAAATTCCATGACCTATACATTTCTAAATGTAAGGTCTATATGTGGTTGTTCCACACATAACCCAAGCACCACTAGGACACATCTTTATAACCAACTCACAACCCATAAAATTTTCTCCTCTATATCTTCTATATTCAAATTAATAATGATGTACATACACCCAAATAGATATTTTTGTGCTCTTCACAACAAGGTATTACGTACCACTCCTCTAGAGCCACCTCTATAGGCTCGACTAGAGAATATGCTTGCTAGTTTTCCAGAACCATGGTTGCCACTTCTAACAATACATAACACTCCTTCCATGTTCAACTGAGGTTAACCATGCCATGAAACCCTTATCCATTCACAACATCTTCATAAACATCCTAGTAACCTTTCTTTGGGAGGGACAATTCAACAAAAATCGGATAAGGCCATGAGACGCTCTAATATACATTTGTGTGCTAATTCTCATCCAGGAACTACCACCATTGCACTTCTTAATATTCTCAAAGGACCTTATTGATTATCAATGTAACCACACATGACAAGTCTTACCAGAATAAAACCCAAACCTCCCTTCACATATCCTATTTGTATCATATTGATCCAATCTAAAAATAACATGTTATCCATCTCTTAACTAAAATATATGAACTAACAACACTATATATATATATTACACATTCATAAGACTCATATATCCTTGATACCCAGGGTTTACATTCTCCCATTGTAAATAAATTATATCCATAGACTCAAAATTAGATGTTTCTTAAATTGCTAACTGTATCCTAAAATTCCAAATCAAGAATCATATCATTCCTCCATGCATGTCAGCCTCATAAAATCATGAGTATAATTAGAACTCCATTAAAAAATTGTGAATCATACCATGACATAATTCACCACATTTTCTCCCATCACCTAGACATTTTTCTAAAACAAAAGTTATCTATCCACACTACAACTACCCTTGGACCACCATCTGGGGTCCAAACTAGTTTTGGAATTTGAATGATCCAAGCTCCCAAATTGGAAACAACATCAAAACATAACTACTTAGGTATATTCCCTTACACAAATACATTGAATGGCCATGTAATCACCCTAAATCTGATATTACCTATCGTGTGTCAATTCCATATACCAAATCATCTACGTACGATTCATGTATCTATGAATTCATAATAAAAGGCTACACCATTACAAGAGTCACTCTGAATCACTAAAACTTACCCAATCACCACTCTCCAAAGATGCCATTTAAAGGCCACTATAATCTCACATGTATCCCGTTATATTAGAAATACCAACCAGGACTATCTCTCTAGACACTTATATTATTCCCAATATTTTTCATTCATAATTATAATAGTTTTAAACATCGCCAACTATATAAAGTGATAACAGACCTAAGTCTTACATTTCCTCATATCAAATACCACAATCTCAAGGATCTCATAATTTGTTAACTCTCAATATCCCCACTAACCATATATAGGTTCAAGTCAAGTACGAACGATCTATACAATATTATACTCAATTATGGATCATTATTTCTCAATTCATTTAAAATTTCACCATTCATCTTTTTTTACATTAATTAAGGGTCCCAAAATTTAATTGGAATTATATATAATATTTGTAAAGAAATTTAAATTTCAAGGAATATTTTTTCTTAAATACTTTGGAATTATACGAGTCCGCAGTTTCTAACGGTGCCATATTCAGAGGCCGGTGTGCCCAGAATAATTTTTTGAAGTTTTGTTCAGGTACGTTCAGTGAATATACGAGCGAGATTTTCTAAATTTTGAACCAGTTCTCAGAATTCAATTCCGAGGGCACTGATGAACTCGCAGTGCTGGTCTTCGCCTAAGGGGACATTTACCGTAGTTGCGTTTTACCAGGAGGAGAAGTTAATTTTTGGGGTTTGTTAGTAAAAATAAACAAAAATATGAGTTAGATATTTTTATTTGGTGGGTGGTTATAATCTCCAAAAAGATGTTGGAGGTGGGCCCACACCCCACATAACCACCCATTAGAGGATTTAGTGTGGTGGGGCCCACACGAACCAAACCCTTTCACCTCCCCTCAACTACCTTAAACTCCCCATTAACACCCCTTAATTAATTTGAAAACATCCCTCTTTTAATGTGAACTCTCCACCTCCCTCCATTGATTGTGCAAGCCCCATCAATTGAATTAATTAACCTCCCTTAATTAACTATTATGTGTGTCAACAATTCATTTTGAATTGTTTTGAATTACATAGAAATTTTATTATATTGGAGGGCCTTTTATTATATTTTCTTGGAAAATATTTGTGGGAAAACTGTGGGAGAAAAACTCTTGGTGGAACTTCATTTTCTCGATGAAGAACACCATTCTTCAACGAAGAACATCCCTGTAGAAGAATGTGAAGAACTTCTTCCATGACGCTTCCTCTTTGGACACACCCCGATGTTAATGAGTCTATGTTATCCTCGAATTATCTTCCCACTTTATGTCAACTAATCTTCCTCCAACGTTGAAGGGATAACACCATTCTCCACAACACCATTTTCCACGATGCCAAACTACCGTGATGCTCATCTTCCGCGGATCATCGGCGTGTGAGGTCAATTACAAGGTAGGGTGTTTGTATAATTTAAATTGAATAAATTATACCTTCATTCTTATTGAATGAAACTGATCATCTGTGGCCAATTATTACTACCTAACGCATAGGGCGCGGGGCGAATGGACATGGCCCGATGACCCTCCATTGATTTTTGTTCTTATTCATGATGGAGGTAGGGATGGAAGATGTGTTGGTGATCGGAGTTGATGAAGATTGGGGGCAGCGATGACCGAAGGCAGCGATGGAAATAGCGGTCGTGCACTGGCCCGTTAGAGGACCGTAGAACTTGGTGCCACACGGAGAGGGGAAGACCATGGCCCACAACCAGGCCGCTTGGCCAAAGAAGAACCATCCGGTCTCATGAACGGCCAGGCTAGAAGAAATGACAGGCTTTATCCAATCGCAATAGAAGAATAGCAGTGCCTCTTGGCATCGTGTTGTGGAGGAACCGGGAGCCTCAATGATAGTGGAAGACAGTGGCCCACAACAGGGCCACTTGGCAGAAGATGAACCGGCCAGTCTCATGACCGGACGGGCTGGAAGAACCACAGTGCCTCTCGAGGCCGCAATGTGGAGGAACCAAGGCCTGTGTTACACAAGCCGATTTGGTGGGCGAACTGGCTGGCCCCTACTGGCCGGGTTGAAGGAAGTTGAGACAGCCACAGGTGCTGTGTGGGAGGACAGTGGTCCGCTGTGCGGGCTGCTCATGCCGAGAAGGCCGATCGGCATCAGTCGGCCGGATAGGAGAGGCAGCACCGCTATTACAAATAACCGAGTGCCCCCCCCCCCACTCTGCTCGGCTAGCTGGCCGACCTGCGGCCCGCCATTGGCCGGGCCGTGCCCCACTAGGCCCAGCCCTGCCCATCAAGCTGGTCTGACCCCCCAGCCGGTTCAGACCCGCTGATCTAGGACGGGCCGACCCGCCATCCCACCGGGCTTGACGGGCTGGGCCCGTTTCACCTAAACGTGTATAACACAAAGAACGTGCATCTAATTGACGCGCCGTCTACGAAACTAGGACCCTCGCAATGAAGTAGTCCTTTTACGATACTCTAAGTGAGTTTTGAAAACTTTCAAAAATGGACAAGTTTGAAATGAGCATAATTCCAACCAGGCCCCTGAAACGGAATAGCCAATAACTCTCAGACCGAGTGTCTGATTGACGTGTCGTCTATCACGTTTGGTTTCTTTTGATGTGATGGAACATATGGATACATAAAATATGGTTTTCATGATAGTTGATGTATTGACCCCTTTTCTCGTGGAGCGGACCCTCCCGGAATCGAGTGTCGTGTGTGCGGGAACCCTAGAGATGGCTGCAACTGCGACGTCTACCGTATCGCAATCCTCCATGGGTTTGAGGAGGATGACTACTATTCTGGGATCATCCATCGGTTTGACAGCAATGAATACTTTAATGGGATACTCAGTGGGTTTGACGACGATGACTAATGTTCTTGTATCATGTGTGGGTCCGAGAGTATTGACCTCTGTACTTGTATCATGCGTGGGTCAGACAGAGTAGCTGGTCTTGTATCTTGTGTGGGTCTGACAACATAGCTGGTCTTGTATCCTGTGTAGGTCTGATAGCATAGATTAATTAGTGATTACATCTGATCATCTCTATCGCTATACGAAAGATGTATACATATGTGAGTTGAGTCTTGACATCCAATCATTATCCTCAATGTGTTTGACTTTCCTTCCTGTGTGGACTGGGTTGTGCTTCGTCATGAGAGTTGGAGCTGAAATGGGATTGATATGATAGGTATTTTTATGGGAATATACCTAAATATAGTTGTTTGATACTTCATGATTGTATCTTTCCCTTTGTGGTTTATCATTCGTGGATTCTAGGAGACCTTCGGGGGTCTCGGGGTCCCTACTGAGTATCGTTATACTCACCTCTGCATTGGATTTTCCCACACCCAGTTGTGTTGGATACAGATGACGGACATCGTTGACGGAGGTCAAGGGTGAGCCAGGACCGGATGATACTCGGAGGTGGACCACACTGCAAGACGTTACACAGAGCGGACCGATAGATGTGAAGTGTTGAGGTGGACATCTGTACCTACCCTTCAGGTAGGATTCTCGGCAGATGATCCAGCAACTTCCTTTTTTAGCTATTGTCCCTTTTTCAGTTGTACTTGCTTTCCATTGTAACTGTACATTACTGTTGGGCTTGTATTTCCGGCCCCTTTACTTTTATCACTACTTCCTATATAAAGTTTCACATTGTGTTTACTTCCTCTTGCATTCTCTGTTGTGTTTGTTTGCTTTCATAATAGCAATGTCTTCCCACCTTAGTTATTTATGCCTTTGGTGCTAGTCGCCGGCCCCTGGCCTATGGAAGGCGGGCTTGGGGCAGTCACAGCATGGGCCCCGAGGATGGGTCGTGACAAATTGGTATCATAGGAGCTGGTTCTACCGTAGAACGCATGACTCTGATCATTATTTCAGTGAAGTAATGGTGTTAAGAGTATTGTGTGTGGTTTACAGTCCAGGGAGTCCAGTGTTGGTGCAGCAGCCGACGTATCCATACACCAGGACCCTGACCTCTGATTTCCGACTCAGTACATGAAAACACTGATTGCGTGTATGTTTCCTTTGAAATATTTTCTTTGTGATTACTTTTTGTCAACTCACTAGGTATACTGTTTGACCATGGTGCATTTGTTTCTTTTCAGGATGGCCCCACGGAGGCAACCAGCTAGGGTTTCGAGTTACGTACGAGGTGGTAGCCCACCGAGCGATGAAGCCTCGATGTAGGGCCCCATCACAGTGGAGGAACCAGTGGTACCACTAACTCATGGGCCACTGATACCACCAGCCCCAACAGAAGAGAGTTCACGCCGCCTGAGTGTGTTTCACGAGTTCTAGTGATAGAGTCTGCCTAGGTTCTATGGAGAGATGGACCCACAGGCAGCTATGGATTCACTGGGGGATATTGTGATAGTTTTCATATTGTTAGGGACACCATCCGACCTTATGGTGATCCTTGCCATGAGTCTCCTGCACGCAGAAGTAGACAGATGGTGGTGCCTGATGCTCCAGGAGCATGACGACGCATCTTTACTATGGATGGATTTCCAGAGTCTCTTCCTCTCGGAGTTTGTTCCAGCCACCCTTCATGTGCTATGGATTCCGGAGTTACTTCATCTTCATCCGAGCAGCATGACAGTAGCTTAGTACTCAACAAGGTTCACCGACCTCTCACGCTACTCCTCAGATATGGTATGGGACCCATTATTCAGGGCCCGGACCATTGAGCAGGGACTCAGGCACGAGACCAGGGCTTCAATGATTCCCCCCATCATCCTGACGCAGGTGGGGGTTCTAGAGAGAGCCCTTCTAAAGGAGAGTTTTCTCACTGAGCAGTTACTAGCGGTGAGAACCACCGTAGGATGACACGTAGAAGAGTCTTCTACAGTTGGTAGTAGAATGTTGATGCAGAGGTCCAAGAGGACCATGCCATCAGATGGGCGACCTCAGGATACTGGTTCGGTTGTGCAAGCCACACGAAATAGAGCCAGCCTTATAACGAGAAGGCGGAGCTATGCATGCGGCGGGGAGGGCCACATGGCTCAATACTAACCATCCTGCCATGAAGATGAGCAACAGATGGTATAGGGACCTCCCAGGTAGAGGCAGAGGTTCGACCGTGGTGGTTCACCGGGAGCAGGCAGACGAGGCAAAGGAGCTCGTCGAGCAGCGGGTGGTGGAGGACGTTTCAAGGCTCTACCACCACCACCACTAGGAGGTCCACCCCAACAACAGGGAGTTGGCAGAAAGAGGCAGGCTCAGCTCTAGGTAGTTGATTCCTATTACCAAGATGCACCTGAGATGATTTGAGGTACTATCAGTGTCTACCTTGCCCTTTCTGCAGAACTTATAGACATATGTGTGAGTTATTATTTTATTGTCACTTCCCTTGTTCAGAGCTCATAGATTCCGATAGAGCGGTTGGCTTAATACTTATGGCTAGAGACTCATACAATAGAAGAATCGATGATTACGCAATGGTGTCAGCACTGTGATCTTACTTTAGGAGGTGAGAGCTTCAGCTGGGATCTTCTTGTTGTGGCGTCGAGGCCTTATGATGACATCTTGGGTATGGACTGGTTATCCACGGTTCTGGATCAAATTGACTATATTATGCACAAAATGTGGTGTGTCCGCACAGATGGGACCAGGTTCACCTTCACTGGTGAGAAGGGATCCTTTGCAGCGTAGGATGAACTTACGCACAGGAGAGGGCAACCGATCACACATCAGTTGGCTAGTATCATTGTCAGATAAGTTGATGTGCGGAGTCCATGTTTTCCTATTGTGGTTGATCAGTACACAGATGTTTTCCTAGAAGTTGTTCCTCGATTACCTCTTCATAGAGAGTTAGACTTATACATTGACCTGTTCCCTAGGACAACACTGATATCTACTCCAGCATATCGGAGGGCTCCTGCCGAGCATCGTGAGCTGCGGGTACAACTAGAGGACTTGCAGGGGAAGGGATTTATCCGACGCAGTGTTTCACCCTGGACATCTTCAATTTTGTTTGCTAAGAAGGTGGATGGGAGCTTGTGACTATGTGTCGACTATCGTCGCCTGAATCAGGTGACCGTGAAAAACAAGTATCCACTCCTGAGGATTGACAACCTATTTGATCAGCTCAAGGGAGCATGATGGTTCTCGAACAGAGACCTCAGGCCAGGCTATCACCAGCTCAGAGTTCGAGATGAGGATGCGCAGAACACAGTCTTCAGGTGTCGGTATGGCCAATAAGAGTTCTTGGTTATTCCATTAGGCATAACCAATGCTCTAGCAGTATTCATGAGTCTCATGAATAGGATCTTCCAGACTTACCTTGATCGATTTTTCGTGGTCTTAATCGACGACATACTATTTTACTCAACTATTGATGAGGATCCCTCCAACCATTTGCGGGTAGTACTAGATACACTCAGAGAGCACCAGCTTTATGGGAAGCTCTCGAAGTGCTAGTTCTGGATTCGAGAGGTTCAATTTCTAGTACACATCATCTTAGAGGCTAGGGTAGTAATGGATCCAGTGAAGATCGAGGAAGTACTTTCTTGGGAGCCACTAAGGAGTGTGACATAGGTTTGTTGTTTCCTGGGTCCGGCTGGGTCCTATAGGAGATTTGTGTTAATCTTCTCCAGATTTGCAATACCGCTTTAATTTTTGAAGAAGAAGGGGAATCCCTTCGTGTAGTCAGATAGATTCCTGCAAAGATTTCAAGAGTTGAGGCAGAGGTTGACCAGTGCGCCCATCTTCAGGCTACTAGAGGAGGGCGTATGATACATAGTTTACTATGGCGCATCAGGGACCGGACTCGGGTGCGTCCTGATGCAGGAGCAAGCAGTGATCTCATATAGTTCATAGTAGTTGAGAGGGAATGAGTAGAACTATGCTACCCATGACTTGGATTTAGCAGTAGTGGTCTTTGCCTTGAAGATGTGGCTGCACTATCTGATGGGTGAGCACTTTACAGTCTATTTTGACAAACAGAGTCTCGGGTACAACTTCTCGTAGAAGGACCGAATCCTGAGATAGCAGCATTGGATCGAGTTCCTCCAGAACTATGAATTAAATATTGTCTATACCCTTGGAAAGGGGAATGTTGTAGAAGATGCTATCAATAGGAGATCGGGAATTCAGCAGCTACGAGAGGCGACGGAGCCGCTAGCCGCATTACAGATATCCTTCATGGAAAGAGATAGAGCTACCTTTCTACAGTCACTCAAAGTCACTCCTCCACTATTTTAGTGAGTCGGAGATGCCCATCCTGGGGACATTGACAGTGAGGTGTGACGTGCTCAGATATCCTCAGGGCAGGAACCTGATGGGTTTCTTAAAGGTTAGGAGCATGTCATTCTCTTTAGAGGACGTACCATGGTACCTGTTGCATTACAGGAGGAGGTGTTGAGGGAGTTTCATAGTTCCCCTATAGTGGTACATCTAGGAGTGGTGAAGATGTATCAAGACCTCAAACGATATCACTGGTGGCCAGGTATGATGAAAAAAGTAGCGGAGTTTCTATCACAGTACCTCACTTGTCATCATGTGAAGGCAGAGCACCAGTTACCAGCAGGCTTGGTACATCCCTTAGAGGTCCTAGAGTGGAAGTGGGATGGGATATCCATGGATTTCGTGATGGGGATTCCACATACATCTAGAGGACATGACTCTATCTAGGTTATTATCGACCAACTCACCAAGTCGTCCCACTTCCTACTGATCAGAGAGTAGGGCTCAGTAGGGAGATTTGGGAGCCTCTACGTATAAGAGATCGTAAGGCTTTATGGTGTGCCATCAACAATCTTTTCCAAATGGGGTGAACACTTTATATCCTGGCTTTGGAAGGGATTGAAGGAGGCTTTTGACATTCAGCTTCGATTGAGCACCACCTTCCACCGTGCATGTGTCAATGACTTTGGTCACAGCTGAGAGGACCACTTACCCTTGGTGGAGTTTTCATACAACAACAGCTGCCACTCCACCATCGGGATGGCCCCATACGAGGCTTTGTATGACTGACCTTGCAGATCACCTTTGTGCTGGACTAACCCTCGTGAGTCTGCACTCGTAGGACAAGAGATGGTGTAGGCTACGACGGAAAAGGTGCAGATCATCTAGGAGTGAATGAAGACTGCAGAGAACAGACATAAGTCCTATGCTGATAGGAGACGGAGACCACATGAGTTCTAGGATGGCGGCCACGTCTTCCTATTGGTCCCACCTCAACAAGGTCTACAGATATTTGGTCGTCATGGAAAGTTATCTCCGTGCTTGATCAGGTAATTCCAGTTCCTCAGTAGAGTAGGCGAGGTGGCTTACCACCTGGCCCTTCTACCTCTGTTGCACCGGGTGGATGACGTATTCCACATATCTAAGGTGAGGAGATACATGCACGACCCATCCCACATCATCGACCATGTGGAGATGACCATTTTTTGACAGGGAGACATTCACGGAGGTCTCAATGAAGATAGAGGATCGACAGGATCGGGCCCTACGCGGACGTTCGATTCCTCCAAAATGCATTCACTGGTTGCATGGGAACCACCAGGAGAGCACATGGGAGCGGGAGGCTCACATGCGTGCTCAGTACCCTCATTTGTTTCCATAGTGTGTGTTGTATCTTTACAGGGGACGTAAATCCCTGAGGTGGGGGTAATGTAATGACTCGGAAATTTCATGGAATTTCTTTTTAAAATACTTTGAAATTTTACGAGTCTTTAGTTTCTGACAGTGCCTGATTCCGAGGTCGGTGTGCCGGGAATAATTTTATGATGTTCTGTTAAGGTATGTTCAGTGAAAGTACAAGCATGATTTTCTAACTTCTGAACCAGTGCCTGGAATCGCAATCTGAGGGCACCGATGAACTCGCAATACCGATATTCTCCTAAGGAGACCTTTACCGTAATTGCATATTATCAGAAGGAGAAGTTAATTTTTGTGTTTTTTTTATTAAAAATAAATAAAAATATGATCTAGGTATTTTTAATTGGTGGGTGGTTATAATCTCTAAAAAGAAGTTGGAGGTGGGGCCCACAGCCCATATAACCACCAATGAGAGGATTTAGTGTGGTGGGTCCCACACGAACCCAAACCCTTTCTCCTCCCCTCAACTCCCTTAAACTCCCCATTAACACCACTTAATTAATTTGACAACATCCATATTTTAATGTGAACTCTCCACCTCCCTCCATTGATTGTGCCAACCCCATCAATTGAATGAATTATGCTCCCTTAATTAATTATTTTGTGTGTCAGAAATTCATTTTGAATTGTTTTGAATTGCAATGAAATGTTATTATATTAGATGGCCTTTTATTATATTTTCTTGGAAAATATTTGTGGGAAAACATTGGGAGAAAAAATCTTGGTGGAACATCCTTTTCTCGATGAATAACATAGTTTTTCATCGAAGAACATCCCTGATGAAGAACGTGAAGATCATATTCCATGATGCTTCCTTTTTGGACTCACCCCGACGTCAACGAGTCTACGTCGTCTTCAAATTATCTTCCTATGTCACGACACTGACTGTTCCTCCAACTTTGTCGAGAAAACACCATTCTCTGCGACGTTGTCTTCCACGACACCCTACTACAGCGTCGATCATCTTCCACGGCTCTTCGACGTGCGACGTCAATTATGAGGTAGGAGGTTTGTATAATTTAAATTGAATAAATTATACCTTCGTTCTTTTTGAATGAAAGTGATCGTCTATGACCATTTGTTATAGCCTAATGAGGAGGTCGCGGGCTGAACAAACACATCCCGATGACCATCCGTTGATCTTTTTCATATTCACAATGGAGGAAGATATGGAAGAGGTCGTAGGGACCAGAGTTGACAATGATTGGGGGCAGTGACGACTGAAGGTGGCGGTGGAAATGGCGTCCATGCACAGGCCCATTAGAGGACTGCGGAACTGAGTGCCGCGTGGTAGGAGGAAGATCGTGGCCCACAATTGGGCCGCTTGGCCAAAGAATAACCGGATGGTCTCCTGACCAGATGGGTAGGAAGAATCGGCAGGCTTTAGCCGACCGGGATGGAAGAACCGACGCACCTCTCGGGGCCGCGCTGTGGAGGAACCGAGTGCCGCGTGGATAGGGGAACCCAGTGGCCCACAACCAGGCCACTTGGAAAATGAAGAACCGTCTGGTCTCATGACCAGCTGGGCAGAAAGAACTGGCCGGCTTTGGCCGGCCGATTAGGAAGAACAGTGGTGCCTCTCGGTGCCACACTGTGGAGGAACCACATCCCGCACTCCATGGGCCACTTTGATGGGAGAACCGGTAGGCTGCCTACAAGCCTTGATGAAGGAAGCCGCATCACGTGCATGTGCCACGTGGGAGGACATCGGCCCGTTTTTCGGGCCTCTCACGCAGGGAAGACCGGCCGACTTCGGCCAGCCCGGCGGGAGAGGCGGTGCCACCGTTTCAAAGAACCGGTGGGCCGCGCACTCCCCCTCCGCCCATCCAACTGGCCGAGCTGCGGCCGGGCACGGTCCGGGCCACCTACCGATGGGCCGGGCTACGCCCCCTGGGCCGGGCCGCACCCATCAGGCTAGGTCAAACCCCCTACCGGGTCGGACCCATCAAGCCAGAACTTGCCTGTAACAACCCGATATTTTATGAGATTTTTTTAATTTCATTGATTTCATGTGTTGTACACTATACTAATAGAAGCTTTCACTACACGCATCCCTAACTTGGATTGCATTACATGCAATCACAACCTTCCTCGATAGTGTGTGTAGTACGCAATACCGGGTTTCACTAAAGAACGATATATTTTTATAATATTATTTTAAAGTATCCATTATAAATATTATGTACTAAATTTTAAATTTAATAACATTATTATCCATCTTAGAATTTTTCTATAACATGGTATGAGAACAAAATAATTTTTTCGGGTAAAATAAGTATTTTTCAAAAAAGGCAGTTTTGTCGCATTTCGATGGCGTACCCAATTTAAATCTAGTTTTTTACATGTTTATAAGTTAAATTTGACAAAAAAAATTATTTTCTGGAATTAGAATATAAAAATTTACTTTGGATTAATTTGTCATTTTATTCTGATAACTTTCATATTTTTAATCATTAGTAAAAACACGCTATATTTTAATTAAAAACAATTTTTTTTCATTGCAATAGTTTATATGGTTAAATTATATTATTGAATGGTTTTAAAGTATAAATAGAATATAATTTTACCTTTTAATATAATGTATGTCATTAAAATTAATTTTACATTGAATTCATGTGTAAAAACATATCAATCTTTGGCAATATATTAACTTTTAAAACCTCTTTTCTTAACAATGGGATAAATTTTAATTTAATTACTGCAGCATCTGTGTTTTGAATTTTGAAAAATTGATTTCATATTTAGATTCAGTGGTTCTAAATTATGTTAATAGGTTACTTTTTTTGTCGATATTATGAATAATAACTACGATAATTTTTAATTACTTTAGTTAAAGATAAATCAGGTAATTAAGGGTAAACCTAAGATTATAAAATTGCACTAACACATGCCAAAATTATATTGGATGACTAAAAGACGACCCATATCACCTATGTGTTGGATTATATTCATTTTATAGAATTTTCACCATGAAAATAATTTTTTTATTATTAAAACCAAAGAAAGTGACAACATGTCACTCTCTTAAATTTTAAAAGTATAATAATTTTAATTTAGTGATAATCATCATGAAACTTAGTATATGTATAGTCTCCAGAAATATAATAAACATATATACATCATGTGGATTTATTTAGAATTTTTATGGATTAAATAATTATCATTAAAGGAGACACAATAGTGATGTTGAATTTATTTTATTTATTGAAATATCAAATAAATGGTATTAAAAATATTAAAATAAATATTATATGAACTATTTAATGTGCTCCACTAATTTTATAGATAAATATGACATGTTATTAATCCATTAATGATTTAATTTTGAACATATATTCTGTGAGGATTTTATTTAAATTCAAATAAATGGATAGTTTTAAAATTGACACTATTGTTATTTTATAAATTGAACATAATATAAAATTGTTTAAAAATAACTCAAATATTTAAAAATTGTAAATTAAAATTTATCTTCTAGATAATATCATAAATTATCCAATTATGGACAATTAATAATACATAAGTAATTATTTATAACAATTTTAAATTTAGAATCTAATTACCCCAAATAAAATTAAATAGATTAAATAAGTATAAATCAAGTTGATAATGTTTAAAAAAATTCCCAACATGTATAAATTTTATTGGTTGTTTATATTACAACCCTATCATATCTAAGCTTCATATTTGAGTCATTTTGGAAGTTTTTATGTGGGATTTGAATTTATTATAAATTAATATTTCTTATGTTTCCAAAGGTACCCCTCTCCTCCCTTATAAAAGGGAATCTCCTCCATCTCTTCTTCAAAACACATTGAGCCATCATGCTCGGCCAATGTAGAGACCCGAAACTTGACGTACATTGATATTACATTTGCGGAATTCTTAGTACATAACAAAAACACACACACAAGGATCGTAATAGTTTAGTGTCTTTGGAAACTCGGAATATAATCTTCTAATCATGGTGAAAGATCTTCAAAATCTCCCATAAAGATCTTCCTTTTTTTACCTAAAACCTTTCTTTATATCCTGGGGAAAAGAAAACATAAAAGGGTGAGCTCAAATGCTCAGTAAGGGTAAACAAAAGAAATATCAATCACATCATATACATAAGCACATAACTTTTAGAAATCTTAACCTGCAAAAGAGATCATAATTTCATAACATGGGGTAAATCATGGCAGTGAAATGTAATCACAATAATCATAACCTAAAACATGAAACTTTGTGGCATTCACACATAATCATAGAGAATCATTTCTTGTTTGTCAAGACTCATTTCCAATACTATCTTAGTGGACAAAGTCCCTTTCTGAATCGAGTAACCCTCGTTTCAGTCCTGTTTCACTGAACCGGTATAACCTACCGTTCCAGCCCTGTCTATCTCATGAGATATAAAATCTTTACACAATGCATTGGAGGGAGATATAGGTCCCACCCATCTTATAATGAATCCTTTCTTATGTGTACCACATAATCATAAACCATACATCATAGCGTAACCCATGTAATAAAAATGGAATTCTTAAACAACATGACATTATAAAACAATTCATATAAGATAAAGGAATTCATAAAAATATTTCCATCACAACATAATAAAATCAATGTAATAATAGGGATAAAAACAGAACCCATTATTATCTTAGATGGAAAATAATTTTGATAAAACACTTGAACTTCATTCTTGAGGAAAATATCCTTTATACTTCAAAAATACTTTTCCTTTCTTAACATGTCATACAATTTTAAACTAAAAGAAGTTGATTAAAAATAAACTTGAATAATTTTAAAGGAAACTTCTTGGAAATAATGTTTTAGAAATCCATTCATGCCGTATAAGTAAAAAAAACATTCTTTGTACTTTTGTCGGAAAAGTCAAAAAGTACCTCGTACGAAAAATGAAAAAAGATTCCTTTCATTTCTTTTACTAAAAACACACCGAAGGGTAAAAATGTATTTAAAAAATTGTAGGTGGATGTAAATAATATTACATATTTATGAAACATGGATGTGGATGATAAAATACACCCCAGTAAATACTTACGAATAAACAATCTCGGATAAAAATGAGATTGTGATATTTCCCTTACCTTAGGTCTGATTTGCTTCGTATGTGTCCGAACCTCATGTATAATGATTTAAATAATGTCATTGACTTATTACAGAATCATATTCATTGTTATGATATCATATATGGTTCACTTATGACTTTATATTACCGGTTCTTTTGTAAATTCCATGTTAAAGAAGCGTTTTGGGTAAAATCGTTTCATTTATCGTAGGTGTTTTGACTTGTTGTTCTTGACATTATTATTACTTATATCATGATTTACTTACTTCCAGAATATAAAATATGATTTATATATCATATATATTCAGTATATATATATATATAATAGATAGATAAATGAAATGTAAAACACCGTTCCTGGAGACGGTAGTCCATACGTACGCATGAACGTTGTTTTCCTTTCCATATTGTCTTGAATGGAAGTAAGTGGATGACATACATATATATATATATACATAAATCCAGTAGCTTTATAATGTCATATATTTCATTATTATTTCTTATATATACTTTATAATCATTCTTAAATGGTTAACATGGAGAATGAATCTAATCGCGTCATGGAGACGGTAGTCCGTACGTACGCACGAGCGATGATATCATTTCCATAAATATTGAATTGAATTGGAGTGGATTATACAATATATCAGAATCAATATGATGTTGTAATAACTATGTATAGTCATTCTTTACACCATTATACCCATCCGTGTAAGGTGGTGGTGGAAAATAGATTACACCACGGCGTGGAGACGGTATTCCGTACGTACGCATGCGCGGTGATTTCTTTTTCCGTAGGATGGATAGATGGTGAAATAGGGTTGTTTCATACTTATAATAACATATCAGTATATGACTGATACTGATGTTATTACTTAATAATGAAACAACCTAAGAAGAAGAAGTGGAAGAAGAAATAAAGATGAAAAAATTGGTAACGGTAATTACCTCTTCTTTGAAGCGCCTCTTTGAGACCTCCTCTTAGGGAACTAAAATTGGTCTTTGAGGAAGACCAGAACCTCTAGGATGTTTCTAGGGAAGTGGAGAAGAGATTTTTTCAGGGGTTGGCCGAGATTGAGTGCTCAAATTGGTGTGAGGAGGAGGGGGAGGAGGTGTCCTTTTATAAGGGAGGAGAGGGGCACCTTAGGAATTCTTAAAAATATTAATTTATAATAAATCTAACCCCACATAAAAACCACCAAAAATGACTAATATTCGAATATTAGATAAGATAAGGTTGTAATATCATCCACCAATAGAATTTAGACATGTTAGTAATTTATTTTAAACATTATCAACAAGATTTATTCTTATTTAATCAATTTAATTTTATTTGTGGTAATAACTTTCTAATTTTTAAATTATAACAAATAATTACTTATTTGTTGTGAATTTTCCATAATTGGATTCTTAATAACATTTTAGATCATATAAATTTAAATTTATAATTTCGAAATATTTTGTGATTTTTAATCAATTTTATAATATGTTTTTTTATAAAATAACAATAGTGTCAATTTTGACACCATTCATTTATTTGAATTTAAATAAAATAACTACAGAAGATATGTTCGAAGTAAAAGTTTTAATAGATTAATAAAATGTCATATGTATCTTAAAATATATTGGAGCACATTAAATAGTTCATATAATATTTATTTTATTATTTTTGAAACCATTTATTTGGTTTATCTCTTAATAAAATAAATACTACAACATTTTTGTATAATTATTTAATATACTTATTTGTTGCATAAAAATTAAAAATAAAATTCTATGATGAAAATAAATCTATTACCTTTCACAATAATATTTTTACTCGAATTTATCATCTTAAAATCACAATATTTAAATTGGTATATTTATTTAATTTTGAAGGTGACAACTTTGGCATCATTTAAAATAAAATAATATAAGTGTCATAATCACTTTTATAAGGCTCCAAATGGTCAAATATTCGACAATTGGATGCTTATGGTTTATAGTTACATGGCCAATAAGTTTTGGTTAGGTATTTTTGCATTGTATGGTCACTATTAGTTTAATAAAAACAATATTCTTGATTTTTCACTGGATAAACAATTTCTGCATCACTATTGAGTCATAATTAATGATAATTATTTAATCCCTAAAAATTATAAATAAATTTATATGATGTAGATAATTTCATTAGCTTTCTGGAGACTATTCATGTTCGAAGTTTCATGAAGTTTATCACTAAATTAAAATTAATATACTTATAAGATTTAAGAGAGTGACATGTTGTCACTTTCTTTGATTTTAATAATAATTAAGTAATTTTCATGGAACAATGTCCATTAAATGATTCTAATCCGACCCTTAGGTGATATGGGTCGACCTTTAGTCATCCAATAGGATTTTTACATATGTTAGGGTAATTTTAAAATATTATATTTACCCTTAATTACCCAATTTACCTTTAACTATGGTAAATAAAATTTACCGTAGTTACTATTCATAATTCCCAAAAATAAAAAGTAGCTTATTAACATAATTTGGACCCACTGATTCCAAATATGGAATCCATTTTTCCAAATTCAATACACAAAAGATGCAGAAATTAAATTAAAATTAATCCCGTTGTCGAAAGAAAACGGGTTTTTCTTTAAAACATTGCAAAAGATTGAATTGATTTAACCAACGAATTCAAGGTAAAATCAATGCTAATGACATAAATTATATCAAATGGTAAAAATATATTCTATTTATACTTTAAAACCATTCAATATTATAATTTAACCACATAAGATATTACGATGAAAAAAGTTGTTTTTAATTAAAATATAGCGTGTTTTTACTATTCATTAAAATATGAAAGTTATCGGAAAAACATCAAAACTTTATATAATGTAAATTTTTATATCCTGATTCAAAAGAAGAATATTATTTTGTCAAAGTTAACATATAAACATGTCAAAAACTATATTTAAAGTGGGTGCGCCATCAAAAGGCGGTAAAACTACATTTTTTTAAAAAAACTTATTTTACCCGAAAAAATTATTTTGTTCTTATACCATGTTCTAGAAATGTGTAAGATGAATAATAATGTTATAAAATTCAAAATTTAGTTAATACTATTCATAACGGCTACTTCATGACAATATTATAATAATATAACATTGTTTATTAAAACCCGGTATTGCGTACAACACACGCTATCGAGGAAGGTCGCGATTGCGTGTAATGCAAGCCAAGTCAGGGTTGCGTGTTGTGAAAGAATCCTTCGTTGTTTCATATAACAGAATCCAACCATATTTCATTTATACATTTAATATATATATATATATATTCTCAATGTTTCGTAGAATAACTATTATCAAAATTATGTGTAACACGGTCCAAGAATGGTGTTGCTTATACTGCAAGCTAATACGGTGTTGCGTATAGCGCAGGGTAATATTGGTGTAGAATACAACACAAGACATTAATGAAATTAAAATAATATTTTTCATAAAATCTAGAGGTGTTACATTCTACCCCCCTTAAAACGAATTTCGCCCTCGAAATTCGTCGGGGTTATAAATGGTTTACTATTTGAAAGTTTCTTTAATAGAAACCCACATCGTAAAAAGGAATACCAAAACCAATCTTTAAAAACAAAGGTATGAAACGTAATGGTTACCCCAAATAAACTAATCACTGGGTTTCCACATAGGTGAAAATATGGATATGGAAGAAAAATCTAACCATCATGTTCTGATGGAGAGTGGTAGAGAACATGGCTATGGAAAAGCTAGCAATCAAAAAGCCATAAATTTGTGATGATCTAAGGTACCATCTGATTCATCAGATATAAGAGCACTAAGACAACATTTTTGGTTTTCAAGATCATTTCCCTAAAGTTGAAGAATTTGAATTAGAATAAATACTTTATTTCGGTACAATCTCACTGTTGTTAGTGCCTTGAACAATTTCTACTTCATCTCTTAAATAAATGAAGTTGAATTTGTTATTCGTGAAGTGTTAGCAGATCATGTGATAGAATGACGGGTCATTCCATCTGTCTCGAACAAAAGGTTAGCAAAAATTATATACATAAGTCGATCTATAGTGAGATTAATCATATATGGTTCCTAAAATGGACTTATACATCATATATCATACAACTTAATATAATAAAACTAGTTTCTACTAAACAGGGAATTCCTGTAGGCCAGTGGTATGCGATAAAGTCCAGTCGCACTTCGGTTGTGGGTTCGATTCCCACAGCCTTGTCCGAAGCGATGGGCTGTCGCCCGTCCTGCAGGTTGTCCTTTTTCTAAAACTATATTACTATAACATCCCATCAATAATTTCAAGAAAACTTATATCCTTATACAATACTAACTTATGTCCAACATAATCCATTCCAATCATTAGGCTTATCCATAATACTGCAGTCCAATATCATAACATAGTGAAAATGATTACCAGAGATTTAACACCATCTTCAATCCCCATATATCATAAGATATGACTTTTTGGTCACATTCCAAACATTCAAAGGCCTTAATCAAGTATTTTCTTGAATACCCATTGAACCTTAGTGAAAACATGATTGCAGTTAAAAGTTAACACCTTCCACATACCAAAATCCTCAAAATTCTATATACTCAAACTATGATATCAATTAGTCCTTATATCAATCATGAGCTCATGAATACTGTCAAACATTTCATTTCCTCCTTATCCCTTCATTATGCGCATATCATCTACTTTCCAAAATATTTGAATCACTTTTCATGGTTACCGGTACCTTAGAATTATTGAAAACCACAATAGACCAATACATAAATATTTCAATACACCATAAAAGTACCTCAACAACATTATTATTGAATACCAATACATAAACACTTCCGTGCATCCACTTCAATGATTGTCCTGGAATAAGTCCTTCCTTGATTTAGAAGTACCTTTTTAGGTCCGGGCATTGAGTTGGGTAATGCCCATGTTCTCCACAAATAAGACATTGAACTCCATAACAGTCTGTCACTCTATGACCCTTTTCTCCACACAGATAACATCGGTCCCTCCATTTGAGGTATTCCTCAAGGTTCTTCTTCCCTTCTTTAGAAATCTCAATATTCCTTTCTTTATACTCCTCAACATGAGAACATGAATAATAGCTTATCTTCCTCTTCTTTGATGAATTAGGCATACCACTAAATTTCACCTTGTTAATCATATATCGCGATGACTGATTCGGTATAATCACAATATCTTTCTCTCTAGGAATTACACAATCTTGTTGCTCATAGTCACCAATTTTTCCATTGGATTCAATGTTAACCGAATTCCTTCGGGTTCCCTTCATTAACTAAAACACAAAAAGAATATTGTGAGAGGCAAAAATCATGCTAGAGAAAACATCATAATAAAGGGGGAGTATCCTCAATATCTAACATCTTAGGTTAAATTCTAAGATCGTTACCGTAGTTCTAGGACTATATCCTATACGTATACTTATCCTTAGGGACATCCCTAGACATACCTTAGAAATATCTCTAGGGATCTCACTAACGTTTTCGCATCCTAGTTTCCAAAGGTTGACTAAACCTTTCCTCTGATACCAACTGTAGAGACCCGAAACTTAACGTACATTGATATTACATTTGCGGAATTCTTAGTACATAACAAAAACACACACACAAGGATCGTAATAGTTTAGTGTCTTTGGAAACTCGGAATATAATCTTCTAATCGTGGTGAAAGATCTTCAAAATCTCCCATAAAGATCTTCCTTTTTTTACCTAAAACCTTTCTTTATATCCTGGGGAAAGGAAAACATAAAAGGGTGAGCTCAAATGCTCAGTAAGGGTAAAAAAAAGAAATATCAATCACATCATATACATAAGCACATAACTTTTGGAAATCATAACCTAAAAAAGAGATCATAATTTCATAACATGGGGTAAATCATGGCAGTGAAATTTAATCACAATAATCATAACCTAAAACATGAAACTTTGTGGCATTCACACATAATCATAGAGAATCATTTCTTGTTAGTCAAGACTCATTTCCAAAACTATCTTAGTGGACAAAGTCCCTTTCTGAATCGAGTAACCCTCGTTTCAGTCCTGTTTCACTGAACCGGTATAACCTACAGTTCCAGCCCTGTCTATCTCATGAGATATAAAATCTTTACCCAATGCATTGGAGGGAGATATAGGTCCCACCCATCTTATAATGAATCCTTTCTTATGTGTGCCATATAATCATAAACCATACATCATAGCGTAACCCATGTAATAAAAATGGAATTCTTAAACAACATGACATCATAAAACAATTCATATAAGATAAAGGAATTCCTAAAAATATTTCCATCACAACATAATAAAATCAAAGTAATAATAGGGATAAAAACAGAACCCATTATTATCTTAGATGGAAAATAATTTTGATAAAACACTTGAACTTCATTCTTGAGGAAAATATCCTTTATACTTCAAAAATACTTTTCATTTCTTAACATGTCATACAATTTTAAACTAAAAGAAGTTGATTAAAAATAAACTTGAATACTTGTAAAGGAAACTTCTTGGAAATAATGTTTTAGAAATCCATTCATTCCGTATAAGTTAAAGAAAACATTCTTCTTACTTTTGTCGGAAAAGTCAAAAAGTACCTCATATGAAAAACGACAAAAGATTCCTTTCATTTCTTTTACTAAAAACTCACCGAAGGGTAAAAATGGATTTAAACAATTTTAGGTGGATGGAAATAATATTACATATTTATGAAACATGGATTTGGATGATAAAATACACCCCATTAAATACTTACGAATAAACAATCTCGGATAAAAATGAGATTGTGATATTTCCCTTACCTTAGGTCCGATTTGCTTCGTATGTGTCCGAACCTCCTGTATAATGATTTAAATAATGTCATTGACTTATTAAGGAATCATATTCATTGTTATGATATCATATATGGTTCACTTATGACTTTATATTACCCGTTCTTTTGAAAATTCCATGTTAAAGAAGCGTTTTGGGTAAAATCGTTTCATTTATCGTAGGTGTTTTGACTTGTTGTTCTTGACATTATTATTACTTATATAATGATTTACTTAAATCCAGAATATAAAATATGATTTATATATCATATATATTCAGTATATATATATATATAATAGATAGATAAATGAAATGAAAAACACCGTTCATGGAGACGGTAGTCCGTACGTACGCATGAACGCTGTTTTCCTTTCCTTATTGTCTTGAATGGAAGTAAGTGGATGACATACATATATATATATATACATAAATCCAGTAGCATTATAATTTCATATATTTCATTATTATTTCTTATATATACTTTATAATCATTCTTAAATGGTTAACATGGAGAATGAATCTCATCGCGTCGTGGAGACGGTAGTCCGTACGTACGCACGAGCGATGGTATCATTTCCATAAATATTGAATTGAATTGGAGTGGATTATACAATATATCAGAATCAATATGATGTTGTAATAACTATGTATAGTTATTCTTTACACCATTATACCCATCCATGTAAGGTGGTGGTGGAAAATAGATTACACCACGGCGTGGAGACGGTATTCCGTACGTACGCACGCGCGGTGATTTCTTTTTCCGTAGGATGGATAGATGGTGAAATAGGGTTGTTTCATACATATAATAACATATCAGTATATGAGTGATACTGATGTTATTACTTCATAATGAAACAACCTAAGAAGAAGAAGTGGAAGAAGAAATAAAGATGAAAGAATTGGTAACGGTAATTACCTCTTCTTTGAAGCGCCTCTTTGAGACCTCCTCTTAGGGCACTAAAATTGGTCTTTGAGGAAGACCAGAACCTCTAGGATGTTTCTAGGTAAGTGGAGAAGAGATTTTGGCAGGGTTTGGCCGAGCTTGAGTGCTCAAATTGGTGTGAGGAGGAGGGGGAGGAGGTGTCCTTTTATAAGGGAGGAGAGGGGCACCTTAGGAATTCTTAAAAATATTAATTTATAATAAATCTAACCCCACATAAAAACCTTCAAAAATGACTCATATTCGAATATTAGATAATATAAGGTTGTAATAGCATCCACCAATATAATTTATACATGTTGGGAATTTATTTTAAAAATTATCAACATGATTTATCCTTATTTAATCAATTTAATTTTATTTGTGGTAATAAATTTCTAATTTTTAAATTATAACAAATAATTACTTATTTGTTGTGAATTTTCCATAATTGTATTCTTAATAACATTTTAGATCATATAAATTTAAATTTATAATTTTGAAATATTTTTTGATTTTTAATAAATTTTATAATATGTTTTTTTATAAAATAACAATAGTGTCAATTTTGACACTATTCATTTATTTGAATTTAAATAAAATAAATACAGAAGATATGTTCGAACTAAAAGTTTTAATAGATTCATAAAATTTCATATGTATCTTAAAAATTATTGGAGAACATTAAATAGTTCATATAATATTTATTTTATTTTTTTTGAAACCATTTATTTGGTTTATCTCTTAATAAACTAAATACTAGAACATTTTTGTATCATTATTTAATATAATTATTTTTGCATAAAAATTAAAACTAAAATCTTATGATGACAATAAATCTATTACCTTTTACAATAATACTTTTACTCGAATTTATCATCTTAAAATCACAATATTTAAATTGTTATATTTATTAAATTATGATGGTGACAACTTTGGCATCATTTAAAATGAAATAATATAAGTGTCATAATCACATTTATAAGGCTCCAAATGGTCAAATATTCGACCATTGGATGCTTATGGTTTATAGTTACATGGCCAATAAGTTTTGGTTTGGTATTTGTGCATTTTATGGTCACTATTAGTTTAATAAAAACAATATTCTTGATTTTTCACTAGATAAACAATTTTTGCATCACTATTGTGTCATAATTTATGATAATTATTTAATCCCTAAAAATTATAAATAAATTTATATGATGTAGATAATCTCATTATCTTTCTGGAGACTATTCATGTTCTAAGTTTCATGAAGTTTATCACTAATTTAAAATTAATATACTTATAAGATTTAAGAGAGTGACATGTTGTCAATTTCTTTGGTTTTAATAATAATTATGTTATTTTCATGGAAAAATGTCCATTAAATGATTCTAATCCGACCCTTAGGTGCTATGGGTCGACTTTTAGTCATCCAATAGGATTTTGACATATGTTAGGGTAATTTTAAAATATTATATTTACCCTTAATTACCCGATTTACCTTTAACTATGGTAAATAAAATTTACCGTAGTTACTATTCATAATTCCCAAAAATAAAAAGTAGCTTATTAACATAATTTGGACCCACTGATTCCAAATATGGAATCCATTTTTCCAAATTAAATACACAAAAGATGCAGAAATTAAATTAAAACTAATCCCGTTGTCGAAAGAAAACGGGTTTTTCTTTAAAACATTGCAAAAGATTGAATTGATTTAACCTACGAATTCAAGGTAAAATCAATGCTAATGACATACATTATATTAAATGGTAAAAATATATTCTATTTATACTTTAAAACCATTCAATATTATAATTTAACCACATAAGATATTACGATGAAAAAATTTGTTTTTAATTAAAATATAGCGTGTTTTTACTATTCATTAAAATATGAAAGTTATCGGAAAAATATCAAAACTTTATCTAATGTAAATTTTTATATCCTGATTCAAAATAAGAATATTATTTTGTCAAATTTAACATATAAACATGTGAAAAATTATATTTAAAGTGGGTGCGCCATCAAAAGGCGGTAAAACTACATTTTTTAAAAAATACTTATTTTACCGAAACATTTATTTTGTTCTTATACCATGTTCTAGAAATGTGTAAGATGAATAATAATGTTATAAATTTCAAAATTTAGTTAATACTATTCATAACGGCTAGTTCATGACAATATTATAATAATATAACATTGTTTATTAAAACCCGGAATTGCGTACAACACACGCTATCGAGGAAGGTCGCGATTGCGTGTAATGCAAGCCAAGTCAGGGTTGCGTGTTGTGAAAGAATCCTTCGTTGTTTCGTATAACAGAATCCAACCATATTTCATTTATACATTTAATATATATATATATATATATATTCTCAATGTTGCATAGAATAACTATTATCAAAATTATGTGTAACACGGTCCAAGAATAGTGTTTCGTATACTGCAAGCTAATACGGTGTTGCGTATAGCGCAGGGTAATCTTGGTGTAGAATACAACACAAGACATTAATGAAATTAAAATAATATTTTTCATAAAATCTCGGTGTGTTACAGCCAACCCCTGCCAATTTCTCTTCTCCACCTCCCTAGTAACATTCTTGAGGTTCTGGTCTCCTAAAAACACCAACTGTAGTGCCTTATGAGAAATCCTAAAAGAGGTGCGTCGAAGAAGAGGTAATCTCTTCTGCCGATTCTTTCAAGTTTCCTTCTTCTTCAACTTATTTTTATTTAGTTGTTTCATTATAAAGTAATAACATCAGTATCAATAATATACTGATATGTTGTTATAAATATGAAACAACCCCATTTTACCTTCTATCCATCCTATGGAAAATGAAATCACCGCGCGTGCGTACGTACGGTATACCGTCTCCACACCATGGTGTAATCTGTTTTTCCACTACCACCTTACTTGGATGGGTATAATGGTCTAAAGATTAACTATATATATGGTAATTATAACATGATACTAATTATGATATATTATATCATCTTCTATAATTCGATTCAATAATTATGGCTACGAAATCATCGTTCGTGCGTACGTACGGATTACCGTCTCCACAACGCGATGAGATTCATTCTCCAATTTAACCATTATAAATGATTATAAAGTATATATATTAAATAATCATAAAATATATGACATATTAAATATATTGAACTTATGTTTATGTTATTTACTTACTTCTATTCAATTTAATAAGGAAACGAAAACAGCGTTCATGCGTACGTACGGCCTACCATCTCCATGAATAGTGTATTTCTTTCCATTTATCGATCTATTATATATATATATATATATTAATAAAATATGTTATATATAAATCATTTTTTACATTCTAGAAGTAATTAATCATGATCTAAGTAATCATATGAACATTTACAAGTCCAAACACGGACGATAAATGAAACGATTTTACCCAAAACGCTACTTTAACATGAATTTACAAAAGAACGGGTAATATAAAGTCATAAGTGAACCATATATGATATAATAACAATGAATATGATTCTGTAATAATTCAATGAAATTATTTAAATAATTATACAGGATTTTCAGATACATACGAAGCATATCAGACATAAGGTATAGGAAAATCTCGCAATCTCATTTTTATCCGAGATTGTTTATACTTTAGTATTTACTGGGGAATATTTATCATCCACATCCTTGTTTCCCAAATATTTAATATTATTTATATCCTCCTACAATTTTTTTAATCAATTTTACTCATTTGTTAATTTTTAGTAAAATATATTAAAGGAATCTTTTCTCTTTTTTTAGTACAACGTAAATTTTGACTTTTCCAGCCAAAGTACGAGAAAAATGTTTTTTAACTTATATGGAATGAATGGATTTTTATGATTTCATATAAAATTATATCCATGAATCTTACTTTACAATTTTTAAAGTTTATTTTTAATCAACATCTTTTAGTTTAAAATCGTATGACATGTTAAGAAAGGAAAAATGTTTTTGAAGTAGAAAGGATATTTTCCTCAAGAATGGAGTTCAAACATTTTTTCAAAATTATTTTCTATATTAGATAATATAGGGTTATGTTTCTATCCCAATTTTTACATTGATTTTATTACATTATGATGGAATTATTTTTATGATATCCTTTTATATTATATGTATTATGTTATGATGGAATGATGTTTAAGAATCCCATTTTTATTATATGGGTTATGATATGATTTATGATTTATGATCGTGTGGAACACATAAGAATGGAATCATTATCAGATGGGTGGGACCTATATATCCCTCCAATGCATTGGGTAAAGATGTATATCTCATGATATAGACATGGATGGAATGGTAAGTTAATCCAGTTCAGTGATACAGGACTGGAACGAGGAGTGAAGTCGATTCAGAAAGGGACTTTGTCCACTAAGATTGTCTTGACAGCAATGCCTTGGCTAATATGGAAATAATATCACGTGATTAATGGATTTCCACAATTAAATGTTTTATTACCATGTTATTTTATCATGATTAATGTTCCTTTATGATCTATTCCTTACGTACTGCCAAGATATATTTCAAAACTCAATATTTTAATGTTTAAACTTTATGTTCATGTTTTGAAGTTCAAAAGTATATGGTTTGATTTCTCCATTCTTACCCTTACTATGAATTTGAGCTAACCCTTTTTATTTTTTCTTTTCCCCCAGAAATAAATAATGGTTTTAGGTAATAAAACAAAAGGGGAAGATCATTAAGGGAGATGTTGAAGATCTTTCACCATGATTAGAAGATTATTTTTATGAGTTTCCAAATACACTAAACTATTATGGTCCTTCTGTGTTTGTTTTTTCTATGTATTATGTATTCTGCAAAAGTATTGTAATGTTTATGTACATAAAGCTTTTGGTCTCTACAGTTGGTATCAGAGGAAAGGTTTAGTCAACATTTGGAAAATAGGATGTGAGATCTTCAGTGAGATCACAAGAGATATTTCTACGGTATGTATAGGTATGTCCCTATGGATAAGTATAAGTATAGGTTATAGTCCTAGAATTATGGTAACAATATTAAAATTGAACCTATGATGTTAGATATTGAAGGTTCTCTCCCTTTATTATGTTGTTTTCCTAGCATGATTTTTACCTCTCACACTGTTCTTTTTGGGTTTTAGACGATGGCTGGAACCTGAAGGAACCGTGTTGATCAATGTAATGTAAAATGCAATGATTTTGCTCCTGAGCAACTAAATGTAATGGTATATGGAGTGAAAATTTTTATTTCTATACTTACACAAGCTATGAATCATACCGGATTTCCAAATGATCAGAGAAGGGAATAATATTCTATTGAGTCCATCATGAAGCAACGTCCACCGTCTTTCAATGGGTCTTCTGATCCACTTATTACTGAATAATGGATCAGTACCATTGAAAAGATATTTTCCATATATCATTGTTTAGAACACGAAAAATTCATTTTAGTTGTTTACCGTTTAGAAGGTGAATCAGACTAGTGGTGGAATCTAATTAAGAATACAAGGCCCCAAGATGAAATTGAATCCATGGAATGGGACGAGTTCAAGAACTTGTTTTTCAGTATGTACTATCCTCATATTCTTCAAACAAAGATGGAAAAGGAGTTCCTTGAGCTTAACCAGAAGGATGATGAATCTATTGGTGTATATGAAGAAAATTTTACAAGACTTGCAAGGTATGAATATGGCTTTATCATCCAACCTGAAAGTAAATTTGATCGATTCTTTAGTGGCTGAAAACCATGTCTTCTAAGGGTATTAGCTATAAGAGACATCAATATTTATGAATAAATTGTGCATTGGGCTATCAATGTAGAACTGGAAGTTGGTGTAACTACCCATCTCTTGGTTTTGACAAGAAAAAAAAGATGGAGTTCAAGGAAAAACCACAGAACAATGGTGAAAAAAAGGTGAATGTTTCTTTATGCTCAAAGTGTGGAAAGAAGCATGGTGGATATTTTCTAAAAGGTACTAGAAAATTTTTCAAGTGTGGAAAAGAAGGTCATAAATTAGTTGAGTGTCGAAGTAATGAGAAAGAGGTTTCTAATGACGTGAATATAGAAAAGACTACAGAGAACCCTCCACTGACACTTCAATGCTTCAACTGAAAGGAAATGTGGAATTATGTTAATCAATTCCATAATCCAAGGGTTAATGATGATAGACCTGAGAAACCTCTTAATCCAAAGGAAAAAAAGGGAAGTCACATGCGATCACTATTGGCGATGTTGAGTATGACAATGATGTAGTGGAATGATTATGTGTTTATGTAATAGGATTCCAAAATAATGTTGTGTAATCTAATTTATAGTACTGTGGAAGATTGGAATATATGTGTATGGTTTTATTGTTGTTTTCAATAATTATATGGTACTGGTAACCATGAAATGTAATTCAAATATTTTTGAAAGCAGATGATATGCGCATAATGAAGGGATGAGGAGAAAATAATATTAATGATCTCATGACTGATATAAGGACAAAGTGATATCATGGTTTGTGTATGTTGAAATTTTGGGATTTTGGTATGTGTAAATAGTTACCATTTGACAGCATTAATGTTTTCACTATGGTTCTACAGTAATTATTGTTCTAGGATAATACAAGATTAAGGTTTTCACATGTTTTTAATGTGATCAACAAGATATATCTTACGATATACTGGGGATAAATGATGGTATTCACATGCTTGTTTAATGACATTTCTAGTAATCATTTCCTTTAACTATGAGATTGGACAGAAGTATTTTGGATAAGTCTAAATAATGGGATGTATTATGTCGGACATCAGATAGTATTGTTTAAGGCTAGAACTTTTTTCGATAATGTTATAATAGTGATGTTTCAGGAAACAAAGACAACCTGGAGGACAGGAGACAACCCTTCGCATCAGACAAGGTTGCGGGAATTGAACCCACAGCCGAAGTGCGACATACCATTATTTCCTACCACTGGCCTACATGAAGTCACTGGTTAGTAGAAAGTAGTTTTATTTTTTTATGTGGTATGATATATGATGTTTAAGTCCATTTTTGGAATCATATACGATTAACCTCACCATAGATGGACATATGTATATTTGATAACTTTTTCTAACCTTTTGTTTGAGAGATATGAAATGACCCATCATGTTATCATATGATCTGCTAAAACTTCACGAATGACAAATTCAACTTCATTTCTTTAATAGATGAAGTGTAAATTGTTCATGGCACCAACAACGGTGAGATTATACCGAAATAATGTAAGTATTTCTTCTAATTCAAATTCTTAAACTTTAGAGATATGATCGTGAAAACCAAAAATGCTATCCTAGTGCCCTTATATCTGATGAATCAGATAGTACCTCAGATTATCATAAATTTATGGATTTGTGAATGTTTCCTTTTTCATAGACATGTTCTCTACCACTCTCTATCATAACTTGATGGTTAGGTTTCTCTTCCATATCCATATTTTCACCTATGTTCTCCTATATGGAAACCTAGTGATGAGTTAATTTCGGTAATCAATATGTTTCATACTTCACTTTTTAAAATTATTTTTTAGTATTTCTTTTTATGATGTGGGTTTCTATGAAAGAAACTTTCAAGTAGTAAACCATTTATAACCCCGATGAATTTCGAGGGAGAAATTCATTTTAAGGGGGGTAGAATGTAATAACCTGATATTTTATGAGAATTATTCTTTTTAATTTCATTGATGTCTTGTTTTTTATGTTACACCAAAAAGATATTTCACTACACGTATCCCTTACTTGGCTTTCATTACACGCAATCGCAACCTTCCTCGATAGCGTGTGTAATACGCAATACCGGGTTTCACTAAACAACGATTTATTGTTATAATATTATTTTGTACTAGCTGTTATGAATAGTAATAAATAAATTATGAATTACATAACATTATTATTCATCTTACACATTTTCTAGAACATGGTATGAGAACAAAATAATTTTTTTTTGTAAAATAAGTATTTTAAAAAAAATGTAGTTTTTACCCCTTTTGATGGCGCACCCACATTAAATATAGTTTTTGACTTTTTTATAAGTTCAATATGAAAAAATGAAATTCTTCTTTGGAATAAGGATATAAAAATTTACTTTGGATAAAAATTTCATATTATTATGATAACTTTCATATTTTAATGAATAGTAAAAACACAATATATTTTCATTACAAACAACTTTTTTCATCACAATAATTTACATGGTTAAATTATAATATAGAATGGTTTTAAAGTATAAATAGAATATATTTTTACCATTTAATATAATTTATGTCATTACCATTAATTTTACATTTAATTCATAGGTAAAAACATTTCAATCTTTGGTAATATATTAACTTTTAAAACTCGTTTTCATAACAACGAGAGAAATTTTAATTTAATTACTGTAACTACTGTGTTTTGAATTTTGAAAAATGGATTCCATATATTGATTCAGTGGGTGAAAATTATTTTAATAGGTTACTTTTTTGATATTATGAATTGTAACTATGGTAATTTTTATTTACTTCAGTTAAAGATAAATCGGGTAATGAAGGGTAAACCTAAGATTACAAAATTACCCCAACACATGAAAAAATTCTATTGGATGAATAAAAGCCTACCCATATCACCTAAGTGTCGGATTATATTCATTTCATGGAATTTAGCCCTAAAAATAATTTAATTATTATTAAAACCAAAGAAAGTGACAACATGTCACTCTCTTAAATATTATAAGTATAATAATTTTAATTTAGTGATAAACTTCATGAAACATAGAACATGAATAGTCTCCAGAAATATAATAAAATTATCTACATCATGTTGATTTATTTATAATTTTTAGTTATGAAATAATTATCATTAATGGTGACACAATAGTGATGTTGAAATTATTTTATTTATTGAAATATCAAATTAATGGTTTTAAAAATATTAGACTAAATATTATATGATATATTTAATGTGATACAATAATTTTATAGATAAATATGACATGTTATGAATCTATTAAATCTTTTATTTTGAACATATATTCTGTGAGGATTTTATTTAAATTCAAATAAATGAATAGTTTTAAAATTGACACTATTGTTATTTTATAAATTGAACATAATATAAAATTGTTTAAAAATCACTAAAATATTTAAAAATTGTAAATTAAAATTTATCTGGTAGAAAATATAATAAATTATCCAATTATGGAAAATTAACAATACATAAGTAATTATTTATAACAATTTTAAATTTATAAGCTAATTACACCAAATAAAATTAAATAGATTGAATAAGGATAAATCAAGTTGATAATGTTTAAAATAAATTCCCAACATGTATAAATTTTATTGGTTGTTTATATTACAACCCTATCTCATCTAAGAATCGGATTTGTGTGATTTTTGAAGTTTTTTTGTGGGATTTGTATTTATTATAAATTAATATTCCTTATGTTTCCAAAGGTACCCCTCTCCTCCCTTATAAACGGGAACCTCCTTCCTCTCCTCTTCACAACACTTTGAGCCTTCAGGTTCAGTCAACCCCTATCCATCTCACTTCTCCACTTCCCTAGAAATATTTTTGAGGTTATGGTCTTCTCAAACGACCAACTCTAGTTCCTTAAGAGGAAGCTTAGAAGTGGTGCATCGAAGAAGAGGTAATTTCTTCTACCGATTCATTCAAGTTTCCTTCTTCTTCAACTTATTATTCTTTAGTTTTTTCATTATAAAGTAATAAAATAAGTATAAATAATATAACTATATGTTATTATAAATATTAAAGCAACCCATTTCACCTTCTATCCATCATACGGAAAATTAAATCACCACGCGTGGATACGTACAGAATACCATCTCCACGACATGGTGTAATCTGTTTTCCCACCACCAACTTACATGGATGGGTATAATGGTGTGAAGAATAACTATATATATGGTAATTATAACATGATACTAATTTTGAGATATTATATCATCCACTCTAATTCCATTCAATAATTATGGGAATGATATCATCGCTTGTGCGCATATACGGATTACCGTCTCCATGACGCGATGAGATTCATTCTCCATGTGAACCATTCAAGAATGATTATAAAGTATATATATATTAAATAATCATAAAATATATGACATATTAATGATACTGGACTTATGTATATGTTATCTACTTACTTCTATATAATTTAATAATGAAACGAAAACAGCGTTCATGCGTACGTACGGCCTACCGTCTCCATGAACAGTGTATTTTCTTCCATTTATCGATCTATTATATATATGAATATTCTGAAAATATATTATATATAAATCAGGTATTATATTCTATAAGTAATAATCATGATCTAAGTAATCATATGAATAATTACAAGTCAAAACACGAACGATAAATGAATCGATTTTACCCAAAACGCAACATTAACATGAATTTACAAAAGAACGGGTAATATAAAGTCATAAGTGAACCATATATGATATCATAACAATGAATATGATTATTTAATAATTCAATGAAATTATTTAAATCATTATACAGGAGGTTTGGATACATACGGTGCATATCAACATAAGGTAAGGGAAAATATCGCAATCTCATTTTTATCCGAGATTGTTTATACTATTGAATTTACTGGGGAATATTTATCATCCACATCCATGTTGCCTCAATATGTAATTTTATATATATATCCTCATAAAAATTTTTAAATCCAATTTTTCTCATTGGTGAATTTTTATTAAAATATATGAATGGAATCTTCTGTCGTTTTTAGTACGAGGTACTTTTTGACTTTTTTGGCCAAAGTATGAGAATTTTTTCTTACTTATACGGCATGAATATATATTTATGATTTCATAGAACATTATTTCCATGAATCTTACTTTACAATTTTTCATGTTTATTTTTAATATACTTATTTTAGATTAAAATTTTATGACATGATAGGAAATAAAAAACATTTTGAAGAAGAAATGATATTTTCCTCAAGAATGGAGTTCAAGCATTTTATCAAATTATTTTACATATAAGAAAATATAGGGTTATATTTGTATCCCATTTTTTAAATTGATTTGATTAAATTAAGATGGAATTATTTTTATGATGTCCTTTTATCTTATATGGATTATGTTATGATGTCATGTGTTTAAGTATCCCATTTTTATTACATGGGTTATGCTATGATGTAAGATTTATGTTCTCGTGGCACACATAAGAATGGTATCATTATGAGATTAGTAGGACATATATCTCCCTCCATTGAATTGGGTAAAGATTTATATCTCATGAGATAGTCATGTCTAGATGGTAAGTTAATATGGTTCAGTGATACAGGACTGGAATGAGGAGTGAACTTGATTCAGAAAGGGACTTTGTCATCTAAGATGGTTTTGGAAGCAATGCCTTGGCTACTATGGAAATAATATCATGTGCTTAATAGATTTCCATAATTAAATGTTTTATTCCAATGCTATTTTATCATGATTGATGATCCTTTATGACCTATTCCTTAAGTACTGCCAAGATTTATTTCACAACACAAGATTTTGATATTTAAACAATATGTTCATGTTTTGAAGTTCAAATTTATATGTTTTCTTTTCTCCATGCTTACCCTTACTGAGTATTTGAGCTCACCCTTTTTATGTTTTTTCCCCAGGATATAAAGAAAGGTTTTAGGTAAGAAAACAAAAGGGGAAGGACTTTATGGGAGATGTTGATGTTCTTTCACCATGATTAGAAAATTATTTTTCCAAGTTTCCAAAGACACTAAACTATTATAGTCCTTGTGTGTTTGTTTTTGTTAAGAATTATGTATTCCACAAAAGTAATGTAATTTCTATGTAAGTCAATCTTTGGGTGTCTACAGGGGTAACCCACCAGCCCACCGGGCTTGATGGACTGGGCCCGTTTCACTTAAACATGTATAACACAAAGTCTGCGTGTCTGATTGACGCGCCGTCTGTGGCACTAAGACCCTCACGATGGAGAGGTCCTTTTGAGATACTCTAAGTGAGTGTGGGAAAACTTTGGAAAATGGCCGGGTTTGGAATGAGTGTAATTCCAACTGGACCCTTGGAACGGAAAAGCCAATAACTCTCAGACAGGGCGTCCGATTAACGTGTTGTCTGTCGCATTGGGTTTTTTTTGATGAGACGGAACTTATAGATACATCAAATCTGGACTTCGTGATAGTTTATGTATTGAACCCTTTTCTTGAGGAGCAGACTCTCATAGAATCGACCTTATTGTGTGCGGGAACCCTAGTGCAGGCTGCGACTATGACATCTACCATACGACTATCCTCCATTTGTTCGATGATGATGAATATTGTACCAGGATCCTCCGTGGGTTCGACAGCAATGAATACCGTACTAGGATCCTACATGGGTTCAACGGCGATTACTGCTATTCTTGTATCATGTGTAGGTCCGAAAGTATTGATCTCTGTACTTTTATCCTATGTGGGTCCGACAGAGTAGCTGGTCTTGTATCCTGTGTGGGTCCGACAGCTTAGCTGGTCTTGTATCCTCTTTGAGTCCGAAAAATTAGACAAATCAGTGACTACATCTTCTCATCTCTATCGCTATACAAAATATGTATAACAATGTGAGATGAGTCTTGAATTCCAATCATTATCATCAATGTGATTGACTTTACTTCCTGTGTGGACTGGGTTGTGCATGGGAACGAGAGTTAGAGCCGAACTGATATCGATAATTTAGGTATTTAAATGGGCGTATTCTTAAGTATAGTTGTTTGATACTTCGTTATTGTAACTTTCCCTTTGTGGTTTATCCTTCATAGATTATGGGAGACCTTCGTTGGTCTTAGGGTCCCTACTGAGTATCGTTATACTCACCCATGCATGGGCTATGCCCGCAATTCATTGTGTTGGATGCAGACGACGGGCAGCGTTGACAAAGGCCGAGAGTGAGCTTGGACCGGATGGTACCCAGAGGAGGACCACACGGTGAGACAGTACACAAAACGGACCGATAGACGTAGAGTGCTGAGGTAGAAATCTGTACCTACCCTTCAGGTAGGATTCTAGGCGGATGATCCACGATCTTCCTTTTTTAGCTATTGTCCCTTTTTCAGTTGTACTTTCTTTCTGTTGTACCTCTACTTTACTATTGGGTTTGTATTTCCGACCCCTTTACATTCAGCACTACTTCCTGAATACAGTTTCACATAGTGTTTACTTCCTCTTGAGTTATTTGTTGTCTTTTTTAACATTCATAAAGGAAATGCCTTCCCAGCATAAAGATTTACGTCTTTGGGGCTAGTCGCTAGCCCCTGGTTTATGGAAGGAAGGCTTGGGGTAGTAACGACACGGGCCCCAAGTACGGGTCGTGAAAATATTAATTAATACGTCTTTACAAGATAACACAGACTTTGAAGCCCAATTTACTCTTCCCTTCCATATTAAATAGTCCCCAAAAGATTATTAGATTATGTATTTCACTTATATTTCAATATTCCACATTTTAATTATTCATTATTTATTTGGATATCACATTTCAGGTTTGGTTTGAAATAATTCCATTAAAAATTTATAAAGGATAAAACCATATAAGTTTCTTACTGTAACATTATTTATCTAATACTATCACATAATAATTCAATTATAAATTCAAAATTAACAATAATCCATTCAGGGGGTTGTTTATGTAAGATCCCACCATATATCTATATCATAATACACAATATGAAATGTTTTCAACAATTTAAATAATCAACTCCTCTCAAAAAATTTATTACATAGCTACATATCATTTAATTATAGATATAAATAATAGGATGTATATAAAAAATTCATATATAAATAATAAGATTTTATGATTCATAGAAAATTTATGGGTGATATATTATTCTATGTGCCAATCATGATGTAGAAATACAAACACACGATTTTCATACATACCATGTTTAAAAATCCCATAAATCCTAGTTTACAGCATAGATAACTACCCATATACTTATTAGACCTTAATTCCTGAATTTTTACATAATGATACAGTTAAATCAATGCTAAAAGATCATTAGAACAAGTTTATTTGGTTTATTTGATACATGGAATAATAAAATTAATCAAGGGTATAACAAAATTATATAAAAACTATAAAACATTCCCTTATATTCCTTTGATATTCTAATACTATGTAGGATAACTTGGGCTTGTACATTAGAAAGGGATGCGATGTAAATCACAGTAAGTGAATAATCAAAGCATAACAAAGAGAATGTAATATGTGGGAGTCAAGAGGCGTATCAAGGTGGCATAAAAGAGGTGATAATACTATACTTGAACATCTAATCATGATATAATATGATAACATCAATGTAACATAAGTATGTGGAAACTACATAAAACATAACATCATAAGAAGAAGTCAAGGATAACTAAATAGAAATTAATACATAGTTTTCTTAGGATAACCTCACATGAACTATAAGATTTATTAATTTGGATTAAAACATCAACAAATGAATTATAGGGATGTATAATTTTTGGCCCACCCACCACATTCATATTATGTACAAGCATTTTTTCCACATAGATTAGTCAGATTAAGAACATATTTAAAAGTACCATAGTTAGGAGTGTGGTTTATATAAATGGATTTCCTCTATCAGGGAAGGATGGGTACATCTAATTGAATAACTTTGAGTGGAAATGGGGATGTGTATGTACAACATAACTATTTAGTGATGTTATTCATGGTATAATTTTAAAAACATAATGAGTGTACATATATGTTTGTGGAATTGATTTTGAGAACAAATGTTAGGATATTATTATTTGGGATTTTTAAGTAATGAAAATGGATTTGTTTAAAACTATTCCAACATGAACAATTGTAGATAAGAAGGTAGAACTCAAAGAATGTGCTTCAATAAAGATAAGGTGGAGAGAATCCACTTACATGGGAAGGGTTCCCCAAAAATATTAGGAGGAGCTTCTTAAAAACATGGTAATAAATGTAGAAATATTTTGAGAAAGACAAGGAGTGGTTATTAGTGATAAATGGGGTTTTAGTGAAGATGAGTGGTAGTTTAGGTGGGTATATATAGTGAATGATAGGGAAGTTCTTAATTAATTTCTAAACATATGTTTTAGACTCAATATAATATAATAATCAAAGCCAAAAACCATTCTATGGTTAACCCATGGATTCCCACAATGGTTAGGGGTTTTATATATTTTTTATTGACATTATCTGTACATATTAAAATAATTACATTGGATATGTGGAATAGATCCCTGTTAATAAAGAATTTATTTTAAAATTATAAATATAATATATGCTTTGGAGAATTCATTAAGGGTTTCTAAAAATAATCAAATAACTTCAATAAATTTTATTTAAATAGAAAATGTATATTTTAATCTTGGTTTACCTTTATATCATTTTCTACATATCTTTTTTTATTAAGACATCGAAAAACATACAACTAATTATAGTGTATTTCATTTTTCCCAAAAATTCTTATGTTTTTTAAAAATTGTGAAATATATTCCAATGGATATGTTTTATGAGTTTATTTCATAAATAATATTTATTTTATAAAAATTTCTAATTCAAATTTGATAATTTACACATTAAATTAAAATAATTATTTACTATTAAATATATACATTCATGAAAATAAAATCATATTCACTTTTATAACACTCAAAAATAGGTATACATAAGAAATTACATGCAATGAAACCTATTTAGAATGTCCTTTTCCAGAGGCCACACAACTAGTTCCTTCAACTTAGTACATTATGTAACATAAAGTGCACCTCCTTACATTCTAGAGAATGTGAATATATCAGGGGTGTAAGGTGGTGTTTTGGGTGACTATACCCTCTATATCAGATTAAATAACACTAGAAATAATATGAACCAAATAACATAACCCAAATAAACATCAAAAACTAATAAAAGTACTAGAAAATTAAACAAAAGATTACAAGAAATAATAAAAATAATATTCCATACTAACTAAAAAAATCCACCACCGATTTATTATACCTAAAATATACTAAAAATAATAAAATAGAATTGTGACTAAAATATCATCCCTAACTGGTCCTATGAATAAGATTGTCCCACCAACCAAATTATTTCCAAGTCATCCATTAATTAGGAATCCATAATTTTCTAAATATAGTCTTGAATACTGTTGAATTTTATCAAGTACTCAAATACTCGGGCCAGTTCATAAGGGTGTTCATAAAACATTATAGGCCACAACCAGTGATGTCCCTAAATATAAATAACCTGATAAAAAATTTCATCTAAGGTGATAAAATTTAATATTTTAGTAATTAAATCCAAAGCAAAAGAAACAAAAATTATGTCTGAGCATCATGATGAAACTCGATGTCAGATAATAACTAGTTTGGATAGTACTAAGGTTTTAATAATTATATCATGATATTTTATCAATCCAATAATCATTAAAAATTTCATGGCCACCCAAAGGGTTTCTTACATATAAGTATCTTGACTACGCTAAATGGGTTATTTCCAAATTAGTATCATGACCACCGTATAGGTTTTTTCCATATATGGGTCATGGCCACCTCTAATAGTTTTTTAAAAATTAGTATCATGAAAACCTTAAAAATAGTTTGTGCATGTCATTGTTATGAACACTCAAAGGGTGTTTTCCATATATGTGATATTACCAGAACAAAAGATTTTTTATATATAAATAACATGACCCCCATAAATGGTATTCTTCATATAAGTGGCACGAGCTCCTTGAAGGGTGTTTTCTATAAAAATATCACAACAACCTTGAAATGTGTTTCCATTAAATGGTAATCCTTTAATATTCACATTCATTGTATAAAACATTATATAAAGGATTTTCAATTCTTCATATCAATTTTCCACAAAATATTCATTTTAAATCATCATTTTTGAACATAATATTCACTTTTATCTTATATTCCATGGTTTATCAGTTATTCATAATTACCCTTACAAGGATCATTAACTCGAGCCACACTAGATATCATTACAATTATTTTTTAAAGGGGATAATTTAATTATCAACCATCAAACCATATTATATAATTTAATATAACATCAAGTGACATAATCTAGAAATATATATGAACTTGGTAATTTAATATTTTCAGCATTAAATTCATAAGAAAGATTAAAAATAATGACCATCACATTGATGATTAGAAATCACTTTACAATAATTATCTCACATCAAATTGACAAATTTCCGTTAAATACTCAATGATTTCTTATCATCCATTATAGGTTACAAATCTGATTTACAGGGAAACTTCATTATCATTGAAAACCATATTATAATTTCCCTTTACAATTTAGAATTCAATTATTACAAAATTTCCCTTATAAGGGATTATAAAATACACAATTACAATTTTTTGAAACAAATTCCCATCTACTATTTATAGGTCATGTCTGTCCAATTTCCCATAAGAGGTATTCCAAGAATGAAATTTCCCTCCATGAGTCTATTCTGGTTTTCTAAATATTTTTCAAAAATAATTTTTCAATGATAAATTTCTATTTCCATTGGGTTAACCATTAACATAAGATCATATATAGTTAATTTGTACATTTAATTATGCTAATTCAATTAATAAACTAATTAATTAATTTTAAAAGTTCCTACATGGTAATCCGGTGAGACCACACAACACACACAATTAAATTTTAGGTGAGACTACATGTAAAATATAATTACCACCCAACATATCCTTATAGATTCCCACTCAAATAATATTTTCCTATGGTTCATCATAAAATAGTGTAAATTAATGAAGAAGACAAAATCCTTGAAAACAGTGAATATCGGACAATCATGGACACTGATCTTATAACAGTGAAATAAACGATGAAAAAAGGAGAGTAAAATCATAGAATCTTCTTGAGATATTGATCACACCTGATAGTAGTAAAAATAGACCAACGATAAAAAAATATCCATCAATGAATTAATTGTTGAAAGATGGGGGTGTGGGAGGAATATAGTAGGCGAGTGGGGGCCAAAACTCCTAACAAATCGGTTAAATTTGGTTAGGGGAGAAAGTACCAAACTAAACCACTAAAAAAATCATAAGAGGCCACCATCTATCTAGTGGAACCTTTGGATTTCTAGTTTTAGGATCATAGTTTTTTTTCAGTGAGCCCATATTCTATACAAGGCTACTGGATTACCATAGATCAACTAGTGGATCTATACTGACTTGTCTGTGGAATTAGACTATGACCTTCTATTATTGGCCCGTAGTTTTCCTTTAAAAATATGGTTGTCAAGAACTTCTCTCCCCCCATATCAATGATTTAAAAACCAAACATATTTATAAGATGATGTTAAACATGTCTCTAAAAAGTTTGGAATTGATATGCATCGCAAAATAGGTTAGACCTTATAGTTAGTTACCCCTTCAATATAGGGGAAATTTTTTTATTATTGGCAATGGATGAGTTCCATTTGTAATGCTTTTATTAACACTTTAATGAATAAAAACTATTCATTTCTTATTTAGTGTAGTATTAAATGGAAAAATGGTGATTTAAATGTGATTATAATTTAATTATTTAACATGTTTATTTTTTAAATATTAATTTTTAACAAAATATATCCTTTGACATTGGTTAATTTATATATTATGGTATTCTCTAGGAAGTGTGGTGAGTGTGAATTTATTTCTTGAACATGTGTGGAATATAGTTATCTCTCTAAAACTACTTTAGACCATAAAAAATGTTTATTTGGGTTCCCCTTTGTGATTTAAGAGTGGTTTAATATTTTTATTTCATTGTTACATTTTCCCAAAAATAATAAATACTATTGATTATTTAGTTATTATTGAAATATTATTCTTCAACATATCATTTATCATATATGACTGATTAAACTATTATAGATTATTTAATTTATTTATTAATAAGAATAAGAGTGAACTATTTTAAAGATATTGAAGGAATTTTAATTTGATATCCAACCCTGAATTTGTATCTATCCATCTACATGATTATAATATACCTATTTTAATTACATTAAATTTATATAAAAAATAAATTCATTCAAAATAAACACCTCTCTAATAAATAATGACAATTTAATTTTTTCAATCCTGATTGAACAAACCTTATTGTTTAAAATGTATAGTATTTGTAATAACCTAGGGTTTTAAAATATTTTCCATCATTGAATATAGTTGGGTTAGGAAGAAAATACGAGTACAAATAAAAGGTATCATTTTCATATACATAAAAAATATTAATGTGTTCAGTGGTCTGTATCCAACTGGACAAAACACATGAAGTTGGAGTTCATTGTAGGTTTATGGGTGACCTTGAAATAGAACTATAAGAAGTGGTTAAATGTAACCTTATGTATCTCAATGGTTCTAAAATACTGTATTGCTATTCCATAATGAATGAATTGTTATAATGGTTAAAGGATTTTGGCTTTGAGAGTGATTTGAAAACACATGGGACCTCCATAGGCAATGTGTTTACTTATGAAGGCATAACTGTGAGTTGGATTTTGAAGCTTCAACAAGTATTTCAACTTTAAACTACATAGGTAAAGTATGATAGTTTTAATTATTACATCATTTTAAAAATTTAGTGTTGTTAATTTTATTGTATAGATAATAATTCTTTCCCATTTTATGTTTTTTTATGGTTTTAATGGTAGGATAATTGATTTTAATTTATTTTAAATTTTTCAGGTATGTTACCCGGAAGATTAAATATTGAAAATTTTTAAAAAATAATTTTGTTGATTAATAAATTAACTTTTTTTATAGTATCGTAGAATGTCAAAGTGGACACCATAAGGTATATAGAAAAATTAATTTTTGAATCAATTGTGTGGAAAAGGTCAATTAGTAGAGTGATATCATAGAAAAGTGTTGGGTTTTGGAGAAGAGGTATAGTGTGTGGTGGAATTACTGTGGGCCATTATATAGGGTGGTACAATGGTGAGGTGGAAATGTAATTAGGGTGTACTATATATATAATGTGGACAGCTCCTAATAAAAATACCAATGTGGGATGTAAATTCACCCTGGTACTATGCACTTAAACCAAAACACATGCAATAGAACAAAAATATTTTCATTCACACTTTCTTCTTTGTGTCTTAGGGTACATTCGTGGATCACCATACTTACACTACACCTATAATAAAAAACTACCATTAGAAAATTACTGACATTACATTGTTTTTCAGCGAATAAGAACACATCACATCAAGAGAGTGTTTCACTGTAAATCACATAGAGATGTTGATGTATACAAAAATATCACATCCTTCCTACCTATGTCACGAAACATGGTAGATGTTAAGTTTGTAAAATAATTAGACAACACTTTATAATAAATACTCATGATAATTTTTAAGTAAAATCAAAATATAAAATTCATATGGTTTCTCACCACAATTTATAAGGATAATGAACTCTGAACAAATTTGGAAAATGAGTTATTGCCACATAATTTATCATTGTATCATGATGATTTCTAAAAGAAATAAACTTATTTTTCAAGATATTAGGAATACCTTAGAGGTGTCATAACCTCATTGTAATGGAGAATATAGATGTATAAAACTGAACACATGTCAAAGACACAATTTTTTTGGGTCATGTTGCATGCATGGGGAAGCTATGTGGGAGTGTTATGGAGTTTTTCTATGTATCATAGTAGTAAAATATTACTTCATCGTCATTTATTTCATTGAAAAATTCAAATAATAAAGGATTTCAAGTCAAAATATATAATATTTTTCAAGACTATCATATCTATGTAGATATATAAGCTGAAATTGTTTAACCATGAACAATTGTGTAGTTCTATTTTTGGGGGAGAAACAAGGATTATACCAGTCATATTGTACATTTTATATCTAATAAATTGTAATTATACAATGAGTGATATATTTAAATGATATATAATGAGAAATAATGGTGGAAATGGTGTTTACAAATGGAATTGGAGGCCTTATTTGTTAGAATTAATTCATTCTTACAGAAGTAATCCTACACCTAGAGTTCATTCATATGAGATCTTTTTTATCAAGTTATTTAAATTTTTAACTCTCTCATGACTTTTGTGAGGGGGTGATATCTATTATTTATATTTGTGTATTAAATGTTTGTTATATCCAGTGAACCAAACATATATTATTAATTCAATATGGGTTTCTTCATTAATTAAAACCATTAAAAATATTGTACTATTATTCATGTATGAAAATTGAATGTTGATGTTGGTCAAATTATAATTCAATAACTAGGGACTATATTTAATAAATGACCAACATGTGGGGTGGGGAATCTTGGTTTAAATATTGTTTTTTTACCAATTTATTCAATAAAAAGAAGTACCTAACCATAAAAAAGTTGGTTTTATAAATATAGTATTATTTCCTGAACCAAATTATTTTCATTGCCTCAATTACGATGGAATATTGAGTGAATAATTACCTTAATAGCATCTAAAATTTTTGAATTTAAATTTACTTATTCCTCATATGTTTCTTTTTTATGATTGTTTACAATCATAAATTATTTTATTAACTATTATACCATGATTTTTACATTTTTTAAAATCATCTATGTGGGTTTAACCTCAAAAAAGACCATGTAAAACACTTTTTAAGACCTGATTAAGAAAGGTAATTATTAAATAATAAACTGGATTAACATAGGAATTAATGAAACCCAGTATTTGGACCATGGTTTTGCAACTATTTCTGAGTATGGTCTCTTAGAACATAAGATAACTAAGGTTTCATATATTTTATTTTATTTTTTCATTCCTTGTTATTTTTATCAAATATATACTATTATTTTTTGGTTTAACCTATTTTATGAATGAATATATTATTCTAGGAAAAAGGAAAAATATATCTCTGATTATAAACCTAATTTTGAACGATGTATAAGTAGATAAATGATTCAAGAATACATCGATAGGTTTGGAAGAGATCAGGTAATTGAAAATGTTGTTCAATGGAAAGAACTGAGAAAATAAACATGAATAATGTATGGATAAATTCTATGTATGGGGTCTACCTAAGAATCCTAGTCTCTTGGGTGGATAAAAATAACTTCAAGATCAAGTTGGTGATCATTCAAATGATCTGAACATCTATTCAATTCCTTAAGGTTCCACATGAACACTCGAACACCCAGATGGGGGGCTTTTTTTTATCTATACGATAAAATCAAATTTAACAACATTTTTAGTAACCTACTATGCTTGAGGTACATTCAATTCTAATTAAATGAAAAATCCTACGATTCAGTCCAAATGTTTTCTCCGCATTCTAATACAAAATGGTATTAAATTAAAATTAATTTCATGTGTTGTTTCTTTCCTCCATCTAAATCCATGAATATTTGTGTTTATATTTGAAATTTCATAAACCATTTTGAAGAGTCATTATAAACTATATATGATATGTTAAAAAAGAGATTAAAAAATCTCCCCATCATGGGTTAATTATTTATTTTCTAATTCAGACATTTTATAAGGTTATATCTCAAGTAAATAGGTCAATAGTATATGTAGTAGTTAGAGGATCTTTAATAAAGAACATTATTTATGAATGTTATGAAATATAAGATGAGATGTATTGAAATAAAAACCAATTTAAATCAAAAATGGTGAAAAGTCAATGGGTACACATGATGGATTATAATGATGGATAGATAAAAATGGAGGTATTTCTAAAGAATATGGATATTCTAATATCAATGAACCAACCCCAAGGTATGTATATTAAAGATAAATATAGTTTTGATTATAAACATTAAAAAATATGGGTGTAGGCAAAAAAAATTATGTTTAGGATATTAATAAAGAGAATCAGGGTTCGAATAGAAAAAATACACTATATGCAATGAGAAATCAATGTCGTGATGTAGAAATTTGTTAATTTTCCTAACACACATCGTGGATACCATCATGGATTTGAAATCTTGTACAAATTATTAAATGTATTCCATGATTAATTTGGAATTACATGTTTGAAAAATTTCCATCCAACTCAAGAAGAGGCCTAAGGAGTAATTCAAGGTTAAATAGAGGTAAACCAATGTACATAATTGAGGATTATAACCTTGAAGAGTGTCACAACCATAAGTGATAGTGTTGAGTAAAGCAAAAACTATTAATAAAATAAATAAAAGTTAAAATAAAGTAAAAATAATGAAAAAAGAGGAAATTATAAATGAAAAGGGGAAGGAACCCAAGAAAGTTGCAATAGTTGAATCTCCCCCACTTACTTACAAAACACTACTACCATTTCTTTAAAGGATGATAAACGGTATATTAGACTAAAAGTGAATTAAGTTTCTATAGATTTTTATAAAAGTCAATATTAATATTCACTTTAATAGATATTTATAAAATAGAGACATGTATTTTGTTTATGAATTATTTTGATAAAAATAAGATCAAAATTTATAAGATGGATATAATACCATTAATAAGAGAATTCTTAGTCATGACCTCAAGAAATATTTTAAATAAGTAATAATATATGGGTAGTTTTTTTAATTGTAGGTGATATTTAATATTATGATTTTTTAAATTATTTTTTTTTCTATTAATGAGTATGGATATTATGGAATAATAAATATTCAAGAGCTTGTGATTGGAAGAGACACCACATGAGTTTTTATACAATTATTATTCTCAATAATGTTATATACATGATGTTTATTTTATGGTGTTATGGTTAAAGTGGAAAATTTTATTATTCAACACAATTATTTATTCATGTCAGGTTTGAAAAGAATAAATTCATTTTGTGGAGAGGATATTTCATTATAGTTTGAAGGTCTATAATTAATAAAATAATAGTTTAATTTTCTTTATGCATTGATGGTGTACCTGTGAAATTTAATATTCATCATTAAATTAAAAAAATTGATGAATATTTTGAGTATTTAAGTTAGTACAATAGTATGGGAGTGAAGGTTTTTCATCTATTAAGAAGAGGATACACCTATTAACTATTGTGAATAAATTAAAAGGTTAAATACAAGAGAATCATGAATAAAGTAGTATTCTAGAGAAGATTAAATGTGTAAATATGGCTAATCTACAAGAAAAATGTTTGGATGTGAAATCTATTTTAGTTCCATGTATTTAGAACATAATATTCTCAGCTCACCTGATTTTATATTTTTTCAATATATATATAGTAAATAAAATATATATACAAGTGGAATTAAAACCCTTAGAATTAATAACAAACCTTTGGAATCATATAGACCACGAATGTTTGGAGAGTAGATTCCCCTAGAATGATGTTTCTAAAAAAATTATTTATGAAATAGATTATGGTTAAATGGTTACTTTTGATCAATCATTACCATTATGAGTATAGGGGTCTATATGAATAATATATTCTGATGTAATTGGGTAAACAACATTCCTACTTCTATAATAGGATATAGTGAATGAGATAAATCGTGGTCTAGAAAATACATAGTGATCCATGAAGTATCTACAATGATTTTTTTTCTTCCATTGCTTTTAATTTTAATTTGTAATCCTATATTTTTTTAATTTGGGTGAGGGTCAACATTTTATGGTGAGTACGGTGTAACGAATTCTAACTTATGGTGCACATAGTTAAAGTATTTTTCAGATATTTTTTATACTACACAAAACATATGGGATATAAACTTCTGGAGGATTGAGGATCCTGTTACTAGAGGTCTTATGGATTACTGCTTCCCAAAAATTGTTATCAAACCTCATATATGAATCAATTTTATTTCTCTCTCTTTCATTATCATTATTTCATTTTTAGTTGAGTTTTTCACTAGAATTTATGGAATTGTATGAATGCAAGGAAATGATATATAAATAAAATGGAATAGATTTTAGATTACGGAAAATTAATAGGGAGGATGCTCTGATTCCAAATTACATGGATTTTAGGTTAACTCATGTAATTATAGATAAAAAAGAATACTTATAATGGGAAATGATGCGTAGGAAAAAGTTTTTTCTTTAAAGTATTTCATTGGGATAAAATGTTTTATTTATCATCAATTTAATTAATACAATAGTGATGATCATGAATGGATTGGAGTTTATGCATCAAAAACAAATAAACATTAATAAAGGGTACATGATGTAGTGGTTCATCATTTTTTGGTCATCATAAGGAATAATTATGGTAAATATGGTGAATAATTCCAATATAATTTGATGATAGATTGAATATTTATAAGTTAAATTTGTGGATGATGTTTTGGAATTCCTAATGTATTCTTCATTATTGGGGAGTTGGAATGAAATTCTAATGGAAATTAGTACCTCCTAAAGAAAAATAGATCTTTTTTTAAAGATGTTTTTATTTTTAATATCATTTAAAAACATCATTATAGTGATATTCAAGAGTCATTTGGATGTGTGCTTAATTCTATCGACTGAGGAAAGTTACCAATGAGGATATATAAAAAAAAACACAAAACAAGTCATGAGAAATAATATAAATGATGTCAGCCGGTCTTGGACCTATATAATGGAGTTGTGGGAAGAAGGTAAATATAATAAAGTGTTGGAAAATGCATTAGAAATACACTATAAGGTTATTAAATTCTTGAAGTTAAAATTTAATTAGTATAATAGAAAGGAGAAACATATTGTTTCTCTGTGTCAACCATCTGGTGGAATCATCAAGGGTTGATTCCAAAGAATCTTTATATTCAGTTGATGAATGTGGATACCTAGTAAATTATGTATTATGATGATTTATATAGATTACTATAGTGGATGATAAATCCCTTTATGTATTCATAGTGGGTTTTATTATATATGTAAATGAATAATTGTGAGTTCTTGAAACATAAAAAATTAGAGACATTAGGGATGAAAAATACTATTATATTTGGATAGATTGATGAGGTAGTATATTCTATAATATTTTCTAACAGAGTATTTAATGTGAATTAAGGATCCATGATAGTTTCATGGGAAGTGTAATTTGATTTTTTAATTTTTAAGAAACATATAATGGATTTCAATTTTTAGAAGCACAGTATTTGAATATCTGGAAGTTTATCATGGCAGGATCATACCCCATAGTAAGAAAATAAAAAAAATTGTATTAGTGAAGGGAATGATAAATCCTCATCACATAAATATATTAATGTTTTATTGTTTTGGATTAGGGTAAAATTAATGGTGTACATTAATTAGAGTGATAAAAATTATGACAATAGAAGTTGGAAATTATTCCCTCAAATATCTTGGTAATTTCCCCTATCCTATCATTCAGTGGTGCTACTTACACTGTAATGTGTATTAATGATGATACTATAAATGTTTTTGGTTTACATGATAATGAATAATTAATTATAATTTTTTTCAAGATTTAATTCAATATAAATCAATTTTGGAAATGCATTTTAGGAATAATTTTAATTGTCTTAAATCCGAACATGGTGGTCAATATATCATAAAAAACTTTTGAATATATTTCTAGATGAAATGGATAAGGATTGGAAATATGATAACTAGAATAATATAGTCAAATATTGAGGATAAAATGATGAATTTAACATTGAATAATAATGTTCAAATTATATAGATAGAAAATAGAATGTATAGTTTAATATGGGAGGAGGTAGTAAACATTAAAGCATGTATCATTCATAAATTTCTGACATTAATCTTTGGGAAGGAACTTTTATAGGATTGTTTTTATGGTATGTGTTTATACTTTTGGCATAAAATTCCATTTGAATACTGTATAATATTAACATTGATTTTATAGATCAAGATATGATTTATGAAAAGTGTAGGTTAATTTATTTTATTTTATATAAAAAATGAAAATTTGGGATTTCATCTATGGGATAAGGATAGGTGACATGAAATTAGAAGATGATAAATTCTCTTCAATGATAATTTTATGTGGAAGTACTATAATAAGAAGGTGATGTAATTTGAGATTAATAAATCTATTATCAAATTATACATTTACTTGAGTGAATATATTAGCATATCTCATCTTATAGAGAACACATTTCAGAGTGTTGAAATTATGGAGGTATTTCTAGTGGAAGATATGCCAGTATGATCGAGGAATAATAAAGCTTCTGTGAGATAACATTAATATAGTTCATCATAATATATTGAAAAAAATTGTATTATAGTGCATCTTTTTAAATTTATGATGCTAATGAAAGATAAGATACTGGATAAATGTTTTTGGAATACCTAAACATTCTCCATTTAACTGATAACGAGAAACCTGAATTCCCTAATGAAGCCATGATACATAAAGACTCAAAATAATTGAATTAAAAAATGGATGAAGAAATGTATTCATTAAATTAGAATGGAACTTGGTACTTTATTAATTTAATAAATGGTAAATTATATCATTCCCATATGTTTTTCGACCATTTATTGTAGAGGATAATGGTAAAAATCATGTTGATCTAGGGCTAGTGGTAAATATATTTCACAAAAAATAAAGATTTTATTTCTTAAAGATATTATAAAAAATATTTTGACATGTAACTATCCATATAAGGTTATTAATTGAGAAATTAAAAGGCTTATTCTTATAATATATTAATGTAAAGTCAACCACCATCTATGGAAATTTAGATGAAGAAATTTAGATGAATCGACCGCAAGGCTTCATAGAATATGGGAAATGGAAATTGGTTTAAAAATTAAATATTTTTTCTAAATTAAAATAATAGACAATAATATTTAATTATAATTTTAATGTGTTTATGTTGGAATAATGATTCAAATGGTTCAATGAATATCCATTTTTCTATCAGAAAGAGTTTGATGATAGATTGTTCATTACATATATCCTCTATATGGATAAAAAATTGATGGTTTTTATAGAGTTCTCTTGAATTAAAAAGCATAAGAGTATGTTTTCTAGATTATTAGATATTATGAATCATATATATCGTTATAATATCTTTTTATGAGGATAAAGAGGGATAGGAATTCTGAAATGTTGTTGTTACCCTAGAAATACTACATCTAGAAGATGATTGGAAAGTGTGTAATGACCATATTTAATCCCATATCAATCCATCTTGTAGGAGACATAATATTTTCCTATTTAAAATAACCTATAATACAACATGGGACTTAGTATATATGGAAAATTATATTTTTCATATGCTATAAAAAATTTTATGTACGTGATGATTTCTATTCTATTGAACATTACTTTTCCTGTGGAGGTCATAAGATATATTATGTTAAATCCTCAAAGGGAACCCTGAAATATTTTTACATGTATCATCAAATACATGAATTTATTTGAATATATTTCATTATTATATAGGGATGAAGATTAGTTTCATGGATTTTTGGATGCATACATCAATAGATATTTAGATTATTATAAGATCACAAAAACTTTTATTCTCACCTATTTAGGTATACTAATAAGTTGGAGTTTACAAATAGATAGGATTATTTATCTATGTACAATGAAATAAGAGAATATATCTTTAACAGTAGTAGGGAAGTATTTTTTTGTTAATATTTTTATAAATGAGATTCAAATAAGTCTTGAAGGTAGGGTTTTTTTCTCAAAACATTATAGAAAATTCACATTACATGGTAACATGTGTTTCACGCATGGAAAACTCATATTGGACTGATGTACCACTTCATCGAAAACAAGTTGGATGATGAAGTATTAAACTATGGATTATTTTTAGAAGACAACATATCTTGGCCATGTACACTTGACCATGATTTCAAGAAATTATTTGGTAAAATACCAACTTAGTTAGACTTGGATGAATCTAAGGAAAATTTAATTTTTGAGAGTTTCCAAATATTCTCTATAATTATTTTCATTTCAGATATTTCGGAAATGTGAAGTTAGTTTCAGTTCACCAGATTTAGTTCACAGATGTTTTGGTTCATCAGATGTTTGATTGGATTAATGTATAGAAATGGTAGTAGTATCCATCCAAATGAAATGAAACAATCATAAGTTTTTAAATTCTATTGGAATCTTGGGGGTTTATAAATATTGATGATAAAAAACTCTAGAATGGTTTTTATAGAATTGGTTGAGGAGGAAAAAGGTCAAAGTAAAAGGTTTATTGGATGTCAACATTTCACATTCAAAATATATGAGTATTATAAAATATTATAAATTTTTGAAACTGAGACAACAAGATGAATAATACTTTAAAAGGATTTGGTGACTAACATGAACATTTTACTTGAAAATAAACAACATAAATTCAATCAAAATAGTGAATTTTATTATATAGTGTGATTCTAAGATTGATTTTCATTATTGACATAAAAATTGTTAATCCTTTTCAATTATTCCTCAATGTTGGTTTTGTTAGTTGAACGTTAAATTATTTTAATTTTAGTTATAGTGAAATGTATAATGTCACTACAGTTTATATTTAATTCAACATCTAAATCTTTTTAATATATTTTGTTATTTCCTAAATTTTTTCTTCTATTTTTTATTTCCAATTTATATTCCAGTTATTTCCCTTGAATACATGTGAGTGTTGAATTATTAATGGAAATTCTATAGAAAATTCTTAATTCATCGATTACAGTTAGTTTAGGGGTTTTAAAAAGTTTTATTTATCAATACACTAAAATTATATTTCATAAACATATCATGTATTAAGGATATTATTTCTTATGGTCACACAAATTTTTCCATCAAAAAAAACATAATGAAAAGCTTGTAGGTCTGGTAAAAATTTTATTAAACATTTTAGTTGGTAGTTATGACTAATAATTAGAAGATTTAAATTATGTAATAATAAAATATGCTTCATCAAAGGAGTATAAATATAATATTAGTGAAAAGAATAAAACCCATATATGTGAAGGAATCCCAACTTTTATCATTTTTTGATATTTATTGGATAACATATTACCGACATTATACAAGATGAATAAAGTAAGTTATGGTATACATTGGTAGAAAGATAATATTTAATGTAGATGTTTTTATTTTTATTTTGTCCTAACTACTGCTAAAAGTAACATTAGAATACTTTAATAATGAATTTATAAAAAATTAAATTAAAATATTTTGTAAAGCTTGGTTTTCACAGAATTCTACTCATTTTTTCAATGTGATGTTCTAAAAACCTCATCCTCTCAACTGATTATGGCACCCAACCTACACTCAATATTTTAATTCCATTTGATTTTCATACTTTTTTAAATTTTTATCCTCAACATTCCATCATTTATTCTTCTCTCATAACCCCTAATATTATTTAGTCCTTGGAAACCCTAATGAAGAAGAATTATCACCTTGATCAAAGGTTTTTGTTCAATCTAATTTATATATCATTTTGAAAATAATTTCCCATAAATGTTGCAACATTATAATTATTTAATCCACTCTTCAGTGCATTCATCAGAATACATTTGTTCCCGTCTTTAACCTCTATATTTTATATGTCATTTTTTTATTTTAAAATATTATGAATTTATTTATTAGAAATAAATTATATTCATAAATTCATTTGATTGCATGTATATCATTTTCAATTACACAATGTCATTTTTAACATTAGTTTAATGTTATAAATTTATTATTAATATTCTTATGTATTTTTTCGTTATGTTTTTTAGTATTGTAATTTTTTTATTTGTAATAGTGAATAATTTTAAATTATTTTTATTTATTTTTTTATGGTTAATATAATTTCTTATTGTTTTTTAATTATAAATATTTTTTCCACTATAATAAAAGTTAGGTTATAAATTCTATTTTGGTTTAAAATTATTATTTTTTAATTTATATTCTGATATAAATTTTTTTATTTAATTTCATTCATGTTTATATAGTAAAATTTTAAAATGATTCAATTTATTTTTTATATATATTTTATAAATTTAATATATATTAGTATAATCATCTATTATATTATGAATCTAGATAAAGAATCCACCATGATTAGATAAATTCACGAATAACTAGTAATGAATATGATAATGATTTTGAAAATTTCATGGGATATTCTAAATGAAATATTTAAAAAGAAGATTTATTTTTCAATAAATGCATGAAGTGTTTCAATATTAGACCATTATTGATTTTATAATTGAAATAATATTTAGTTTTTTTATTTATTTAGTCATAATTAAAAATTTTAGATCAAGCATGGTGAAAGAACTAACAAGTCTGGTTCTAATGAAAGTGAATTTGTTTAGCATGAGATAAGATATTTTATATAATAACTAATTCATTATATACTTGTGGAAACCATTGTAGAGACACAATTTTTTGAATGATTATACAAATATATAAGAAACACTTTTTCACATGATACACTAAATTTACAATGTTATTAGTAGTTTTGATATTTTTTTTATTTAAATTAAAAAATTCTTGGGGTGATAACTGGTTCAATAAATTACTTGATCATTTAAAAGGGATAACTTTCAATTGAAACATGTTTCCAAAATCCAATTATTAAAGAAAACCATTGGTTTAATGTTATCGGGGAATAAAAATATACATTATTTCCCCAACAACATTGTGTTGTATATGATGGAATATGGATTTTGTTAGAATATCATAAATGTTGGAAATAACAATATTAACTATATGAAAAATCCTACCATTAAGATTTCTCAAGAACATAAACAAAACCTCACACTAAATGTGTCATGTATATTCCAAGAATTCATCAGTTTAATAATCTCATTCAAAATTAAAATGATTAAAATAGGCTAATATGGCCTATAAATGAGGGGATCTATGATAGAATACTACCTCACCGTGTTAATTAACAATAATGGAAGCTATTTGATCACAAATTTTATTATTTTTTAAATGAAGTTATAAATATTAGAATGGGATTGTGCACAGGTGGAATGGATCTTTATCAGAGCCTCACTACCCAATATATTTCGTGGAATGTAATTTCGGTTTTCTATAACCTGTTCATATTGATATGTATGAAGAAGAAACACTAGATGATGGGGTTGATGTTTTCTAGAATAAAACAACTTGGAAATTTTATTTATATTTATTTATCATCATTCATTGATGATTTAATATTTCAATGGGAGCAAGGTGTTATAGTATTTAATGTATACAAGAAACATTATTTTCTTTTGTGTGATATGATAATTTTCACTATAAATGACTTTCATTCATATAGAAATTTATTTGGACACATTGATAAATGATATAAATCATGTACAATCTTTGAATAGGTGATATTATATCATCAATTATTGAATAGAATAAATAAATTGTACATAAGACAGTGATGTTTTTTCAAATAGATCATACTTATAAAATACTAAAAAAGAAACTGATTGTTTAAAAGAGTATAATTTTTTCCATGACCACTATAAAATAAATAATAATATGAGAATGTGAAGAATATCAATGTAATATTTATAAATAAATGAGGTTTTGGCCTTGAAAAAATTCATTGAAGTTATTTTAAACTTTATTTTATTGTCCATATAGGTAATTTTTAGAGGTAAGACATAACATTTATGTTATACATTTCAATGAAATAATATTGATATTATGATAGGAAAATTGATAAACATAAAAGGAAAGAGAAAAGTTTGATTGAAAAAATGTTTAAAATTAATAACCACGGTAAAAAATTTGAATTTAAATCCAATAATTAAATTAAATTTAACATATTTTCCTCCATCAAGACATACATTAAGAAAGAGTGAGAAGAAGAAAAATTTTAATGTATTTATGTTATTAATGTACCTAGTGGGTTTTTGTCAAATGTAAAAAATTTAGTGTTATTGATGTATTTAAATTTAATATGTATGAAAACTCATGAATATCATGTATTAATACAGTAGTTTCTACTAATATGATTTCATGGAATTTTGTTGTTACCTTATAAAAATTCAATCATAATCATGTCTTATTTTTTCAATTCCATTGGTAATACATTGGTAGATACATGTTTATTAGATTTGTTTGAGAATGATGTTTTCATCATAATTTTTCTACTAGAAATATATTTTCCAACAATTCATTTTAAAAATAATGGACTATCTTTTGATTCATTTGGTGTGAGGGATAATAATATATGGGATTTTTTATTTCTGTTTGATGTATCAATTTAAATGAAATGTTGATATTTTGATTGGATATATAAATAATCAATATCGACCAAATTCCTGAATTATTCATAAATTTATAATAGATGTGGTGATTGAGTCATTTATTAATTATTTATCTAAATGATAGCATGTTGGTCACCCTATATTTTGATATTTGAAAGTCGATATTGAAGTTAGACAGATATATTAAAGGGATAGGTAACTTCATGGGATAATGTGATGAAATCACATTTATATAATTCTAACAATATCAGTGGGGATAAACCATATATATCATCACATATTATTTGATTTAAGGTTACATATATGATTAAAATGAATCAAAATGATGAATAAACATAAAAACACATTTATTTCATTGTTTAAGGATATGGTAAAAAATGTATTATTCTCATTAGAAGAATTGAAACATATATGGTAAGATCATGGAAATTGTGGTGTTATGTACTATTATTTTTTGTTAATAAAATTCTATTCAAGAGTATGAGGGGCCTCAGGGGTGTTCCAAGGGTTTGGGACACTAAAAGAAGGTAAAATGGGTGAAATTGTGCAAGGAACATGGTTGAACACAGTTAATTAAATTGATTGGCCTTCCCAAGAAACCTTTCAAACCCTAAATAGAGTTAGTACACCTAGTTAAAACATGGTTTCTACACCGTATTGGGCTCCCAAGGTAACCATGCAACATAACCTCCCTTAGAATGTGCATTTAATATGGTTTGTGCAGTGTTTGGAAAACCGTGCGGGTAAACTGTGTGACCCATTAAAACTTGAAAATATAACTTTTTTCTATCACATGATTTTTAATATCCCACCCAATTTTCTCCCCTTTATCTGGAAACAAGACCTAGTGATAAATTGAACCCCTAAAGGGATCCCTAGGATCAATTTCCATCATTTCTAGGATGGAAATCAATGAATATTCTTAATGGGTATGGGAATAAGAAATGTGAATTTTTCTATTGGAAAATTCATGTAAATGGAAATTTTTTAGTGGGTTATGGGATAATGTTTATTTTCCCATATTGATTATTGAGGATTATAATTTCTATTTTATTTTCTATGTTCAGTTTTGAAAGGGTATATGTGATGAATAAAGATATATATAAGCGTTTTTATAGGGTTTGGTAGTGTGGGGTATTAACTGAGGTTCTACTTCCATGGGTTGAGTTAGACAGAGGCTCTAAACTCCACCCCACAATTCATGGGTTAGTTAAAAGGATGGATATCTATTCCCCTAATAGTTTCATTCCATCTGAAATGAGGCTTTTAGGTGAGGAAAATGTTTTTCGTGGGATGTGTTTATCCCTAGAGAGATAGGGATTTGAATTAATCCCTTATGTGCAGTGAAGAATTATATAGAGACCTGATCCTTTTACCTAAAACAGTTAATTATTTTAAGAAAAAATAATCATCATTGTACAATCCAAGGATCGTTAAGTCTACTGTCTTGGAAGACTAGGTACAAATAACATAAAACATGGGGCTAAAATAAACTTCTTTATTTAATATAAATAAAGATCTTATAACTTCCTTTGAGACCTTAGATCTGCATAGGGTACCCTGGGGAACACATGAACAAAGGGATGAGCAAAAAATCCCAGTAAGTGAATGAACATAAGGATATATCTCAAACACAAGAGTTTGGAGGCATAAAATAATGATATCCAAAGCATGAAACTTATAAAATAATTTAATATAAGATTTGGATCATATAAACATGGAATCATATAAATGGGACGGAATCATAAAACATTTCTTTTGTAGGGGTCAAGTCTAACCGCCAATCCCGTTTCCCTTTTCTATACGGGTTGAGGCTAACCACAAATCCTGTTTCACATCGCATCTCATGAGACTAATCCTTATCCAATTCATTGGAGCTCTATCTGGGTGCACGCATCTCAAAATTTTCATGAATATTATTTCTTCATAAATATTCATACCACATAAATCTACTTTCCACATGAGTAATTATACATAATCAATTGTTCATAAAAATAAGGTTACCCATGGAGAGAATTGGGTACAACAATCATGGCATAAAGCATAACCAATGAGTTTATCATGAAAGTGTCCATTAAGGAAAGGGATTAAAACATACATGTACATTGATAAGGTAATTTAGTAAAAAACATGATAGGTGGTAAAAAATAGAATTGACATCACATAAGAAATGTATTTGACATACAATAGCATTAAAACATTTTTGTACAGTTTTAAGGAAAATACTATAGAGGTTTTAAAATAGTAAAGAAGAAATTATTTAATATAAAACCTGAATTGAACCACGATGGTTTTCATAATAAAAATAATGAATTTAAAAATACAATGGTGTCTTAAAACAGAAGTTAGAGCGCACTAGAAATTGGGTAAATGTTCATAAAGTTCCATTAAAACAATTGTGCTTATTGGGAAGTATCAAGGATAGATGCACATAAAAGCACGTATATCCCCGAAAGAGATTTGTAGATGTATGATAGAACCTATGTTTAGTGCATATAATCAAAATTTTGTATTTATACATAAAACGAAAGGAAAACTATATTTTGATAAAAAGAAAGATAGAGTTACCCAAAGGAATAAAGGAAGTTCGGGTAGAATCCATTATGGTTTATAGGCATGGTATCAGGTGTAACTAAGAGGACATTATGAGAGAGATAATGGGTTTATCATCACTTATAAAACATTAGGGAAGAGTGGAGAAGGTGTAAAAAACTACCTGATCACATGGTATTACACAAAAAAGGCATTGCATAGAGAACTATCTTGATTACGATTGAAAAGGGGAGTATCCCTTACCATAAATCCGTCAGAGTTCTCCACTTGTTATTAATGACCTGAATAAACAAATTAGGCTTATTAATTAATAAGTACATAACCTCTTATATATTCAATTTTTTTATTATAACCCTTCTTGGTTCATTCAAATCGTTTTTGATTAGTTACAAAGTTCAATTTCAGTGTTCGGGCTCGTTTGTTTACTTGGCTTTAAAAGATCGGTTCACTTATATTGTAGTTTGGATTATATACAAGATGAAATTGGTTGTACAGAATTGAAGTTATATTCTTTAGTTAATATCCAAAATATTACATGGTTTTAATTTTAATTAGGTTAGTTAGCGTGAAGTTGAATTATTATATATATATAACCATAGTGATAACCGTTTCTGTTAATTGATGGATTTCATTACAAAGAATGTGTTTTTATTTATAACTTATTTCCATTTGTACCAAAGGATTATGGAACCAAAAATAAGATATATTACATATTTAATAATCTGTTTCAACCATTACACAAATGGTTTGATGACCAGAATTAATGATAATAATAGAAATTGATAAATCATTGTCCTTGAATGTGCTAAATTAGCACATCTCAACGGTGCATTCATTTCTTTCAAAAAAACAGGGTGGAGAAAGGAGATAAGATAATGAAAAATACAACTAGAATGAATACATCCTATTACATGTATGTCACTGGTAATGGTAGTTGAGGAAATCAATTAAAAGAAAAAAACATAAATGAAAAGAAAAAATTAGGAAGAGGAATTTACCTACTGAGACTTCCTCCTTTGAGAACCTCTTAAGGGAAGTAGTTTTGTTTTCCTGAGGAGGATGATAGATTTTGGTCATGGGGGAGAACCTTGGGGTGATATTTGGGAAGAATAATGGCAACGAACAATGCTTTAGAGAAGTATAGAGAATAGGGAGTGAAGGGGGGGGGGTTATCGTGCAGGAGAGGAGAAATTTCATAATATTTTAATCATTAATTTATTATTTCTTCCCTATACAATGAATAGTCAGTATTCCATGACAAAGAATAGTGAATGTATCATGTGATCCTGAACCAAGTGGGCTTACATCAACAAAACATCATCAATGACTCAATTAATCCATTATTTTAGCATTTATTGTGAATTATCAGCTTATACTATTCGTAAAAAATTTATGTATTTCAGAAAAATCCCAAAAATTCACCCTATCCATTTTTTAAAGTTTATAATCCCAAAAAAAAGTCCATTTTTCAAAAATAAATTTCTAAATATTATTATTTTAATATTTAATTAAAAGAATAATTTATTATGAAAACTAGTTTTAAAAGATTCGTTAACTTATTCTAAAATATAGATATTTCATACTTCCAACTTGAATATTATTTTTATACCATCATAGGTGAGGTGACTATTCATTAGGGTATATCACTATTTGTAAGGGTATGTTACTATTAATTATGGTGGGTTACTATTCACCAAAAATTATGTTTTCCTTATAGGACTCCAAATAACTTACTGATTACAACAATGTATACGGAATTTCAGAACTTCCAAACACAGAAGTGATGAACATATGTTTAAAGGTCACTTAGCACTTAGTAGTTTATTATGTTGTGTATTCATGTGATTTAATGACATAATTATGAGAAGGGAATTTCCATTGAAAAACATTGGGGCGTTACCTTCTTCCCCCCTTATGAAATTTCTCCCACGAAATTTCGTTTCACATTCTGAGCCAAAAGAAGGTTTGGGTACTTTCCCTTTATTTCTTCCTCCAATTCCAATGTTTCCTCTTCGTACTTATGGTTTCTCTATAGTACCTTGACCAGATGAGTAGTCTTGTTGCATATAAATTTTTCTCTATGATCCAAGATCTTTACTGGCTGCTCCTCGTAATAAAGATCATCCTCCAACTGTACCACCTCTGAAGAGAGTACATGTGAAGGGTCTGGTATGTACTTTCTTAAGAGGGATAAATGAAATAAATCATGTAATTTTAACCTCGTAGGTTGATGTTCCACACAATAGGCCACAACTCCATCTCGATCAAGGATCTCGATGGTGCCGATGTACCTGGGACTTAACTTCCCTTTCTTCCCAAACCTCATGACCTTCTTCCATGTGGATATTTATAGAAATACTATGTCTCCAACTTCGAACTCAAGGTATCATCAACGATTATCTGCATTACTCTTCTATCGACTTTAGGATTCCTTGATATGATATTGAATGGTTTTTTCCTTATCTACCATTTCTTCAACCATTTAAAGTCCTAGAATCTTACGCTCACCAACTTCAACCCAACATGCTAGTGTTTTACACCTTTTCCCATAAATGGCTTCATATGGTGCCATTCTGATGATTGAGTGGTAACTATTATTGAAGGAGTATTCAACCAGTGGAAGATGTTGGTCCCATCCTCCTTTGAATTCCATTGAACACACTCTCAACATGTCTTCCAATGTCTGTATAGTTCACTGAGATTGGACATCAATTTGAGGATGATAGGCCTTACTGAAGTTCAGTTCAGTGCTCAGAGCATGCTAGGGACTTTTCAAGAACTTTGAGACGAATCTCAGATCACGATCGGATACAATTGATCGTGGTAATCAATGAAGCCTTACCTCTTCTTATATGTAAATATGTGAAAGTTAATCCAAGGATAAGTCCTCTCAAACCGCAATAAAGTGTGCTGTGTTCGTAAGACAATCCACAACAACCCATATATCATTGTCTTCTCTAGATGTATTTGGAAGTCCAGTTACAATGTCCATGGTAATGTTATCCCACATCCATGTTGGTATGGGTAGTGGTTGCATAATCCCAATAGACTTTTTTCTCTCAGCCTTCACTCACTGACATATGAGGCACTTCGATGTATATTTGACAATCTCCCTTTTCATATTGTCCCACCAAAAGTTTTCTCAGAGACCTTGATACATCTTTGTGCTCCCTGGTTTGATTGAGAATGTCTAGATATGTGCATCATTCAATAGCCCCTTCTTTATCACTGGATCACATGGCACACATAATCATATCCCTAATATTATAACTCCTTCTTCAACAATTTTGAAATATGAGGATTTACTATTTTTAACAGCTTCCACCGTTTTCTGAATTTCCACATCATTTCTTTGAGCATCCTTCATTTTCTCCAACAGGTATTGTTGAGAAATCATTTGATAAAGGAATGATGATGTTCCTACCATAATTATTCACATGTCCATCCTTTGAAAATATAAGAAGATCGGATCCTTTTTAATTCTCATCATTGATAATGATGTAGGATCCTTTCTACTTGGAGCATTTGCCACCATGTTTTCCTGACCAGGATGGTAGTGGATTGAGCAGTCAAAAACCTTGATGAGATCTATCCATATTCGCCGGCGCATATTAGTCTCTTTTTGTGTGAATATATATTTTAAACTCTAGTGGTTAGTATATATCTTACATTTTTTCCCATAGAGATAATTCCACTATATTTTCAATGCAATGATCACAGCTGCCAGCTCCAGATCATGCGTGGGGAAGTTTTTCTCATGGATTTTCAGCTTCCTTGAGGCATAGGCTATCAATTTATCATTTTTCATTAGAACACATCCTAATACATTCTTTTAAGCATCACTATACACAACAATGAGTTCTCCACTTGAAGGGAGTGTCAGTACCGACGCAATGACAAGCCTCTTTTTCAACTCTTGGAAATAGTCTTCACATTCTAGTGTGCATACAAACTTTACTCCCTTCCTTGTCAGCTTGGTCATTGGGTTTCAAAATCGTGAAAATTTCTTCATGAATCTTCGATAATACCCATCTAGACCTAAAAAGATATGGATCTCTGTTAAAGAAGTTGTCCTTGGCCACTCTTAAATTGCCTTCATCTTGGAAGAGTCCACAGATATCCCTTTCCTAGTGATACATGTCGCAAGAATGATACTTCCTCCATCTAGAACTCACATTTACTGTACATTGCATACATCTTATCCCTTCAGAAAGCCTTTAACATAGTTTCCAAATGCTCCTCATGTTCCTCCTTGCTCTTAGAGTATATCATAATATCATCAATAAAAACAACCACAAATTTGACGAGGTAATCTCTAAAGACTATATTCCTCAAATACATGAAAATTTTTGGATTATCCAAAGGGAATCACAATGAACTCATAGTGTACATACCTCGTTCGAAAGGCAGTCTTTGGAATATCTTCCTTCCACATCTTTAGTTGGTGATATCCCAAACGAAGGTCTGCCTTAGAAAAATAACAGTCCCCACGAAGCTAATTGCACAAGTCATCTATCTGTGGAAGGGGATACATGTTCTTTATAATGATTTTATTGAGCTCACGATAATCAATGAAATGGTGCATTGATCCATCCTTATTCTTGAAAAAGATTAATGTAGAACCCTACAGTGAGGCACTCAGGCATGTAAAACCCTTCTCTATATTCTCTTGTAACTGCTTCTTCAGCACTTCTAGCTCTACAGTGGCCATTCTGTTAGGTGTCTTTGAGATTGGCAGAGATCTAGGGATAAGTTCAATTGAGAACACAACCTCGCTGTTAGAACTAAGAGAAGGAAACTCTTCTGGGAATACATCAGTGTAATCCCTCACAATGGGAATCTCTACAAGAATGATTCTATCCTTTTTCCCAATCATTTGAGCTAGATATACTTTCTCGCAAGGAAGCAGAATCCAAACTTGAGATGAAGATTCTAATGGAGACTCATCTTCTTCTTTACACTTGTAAATAATCTGAGGATGCTTTAGGATGTGAAAAGTGATCTCCATTTCCCAACAATTGATATTGGTTGTGTACAAAGATAGACAATCCATGCTTATGATAGCATCTAAATCCATGAAAAGAAGTATGACAAGATTTTCTGGGAGTTTCTGTCCCCAAATATTAATCGAGGTGGAGTTGTAACCCATGGATTCAATAATTTCCCTATTCACTATATTCACAGAAAACATTTCCTCAAAATATTGAGGTGCTGTTTGAATAGTTCTACTAAACTTGCAAGATATGAAAGAATGCGTAGAACTAGAATCAAATAATATGTTCGCTATTCTTAAATGAATTACAAGCGTACATGTCCCCACATCGTTTTCCATCTCCACCTCATAAGTAGTGATAGTATAAGCCTTTCCTTGTTGCCTTGGAGGTTGTTGCTGATTTCCTCTGACAACCCTCGGCTTAGGGAAATTGTTCACTTAATTCCCAAGCTCCTTACAGTTATAGAATTTCACTACAGGCTGAGTGTTGATCTGAACCTTCCTTTCTTCTTCAACATTACTGGGATTTTTCATATCCCTTTGGCTGTTCTTGGCCAGATGACCAAACATTCCACATTTGAATAATTTTTTGGTTCCCATGAGGCAGTCACCAAGATGCTTCTTCCCACATTTTTTGCAAAGGGGAAGTGAGACATATTTCCATCACGGGATTTGTTTGATGAACGACCCATGTTGTTTTCTATTTTCTGCTTCCTATCACTAGGCCCATGAGACCACAGAGAGTCATTAATACTTATCTCAACCTTGAGGGTACAACGAACAATCTCCTCATAACTGTTGATGTCTTGAATCTCCAACACTATTTGTAGACTCGGATTTTTTCCGCTAAAGAAGTGATCCACCTTGCTTTCGGTGTTCATGACAAAGCTATAGGCGTACCTTGAAAGCCTTGTAAATTTCACTTCATATTCCCTAATAGACTCATCTTCCTTCTGCTTGAGTCCAAGGAACTCTCTTTCCATCTTGACATGGAGGGTTCGAGGAAAATATTTGTTGAAAAACATCCTCTTGAATTCCACTCTTTCTATAGAATCGATTTCATCTTGGGACGTTGTATTCATGATCAGTGTCCACCACTGATCAGCTTCCCTATCAAAATGATAGACTTTTAGTACAAATTTCTCTTCTTTCGAGCACTAGAGGACAAATAAAATCTTTTCAATGGAGTAAATCCATTGTTCTGCAAGGAGGGGATCAGAAGACCCGCTAAACATTGGAGGCCTTTTCCACCTAAAGGATTCTACAACAACATTCACTTTCCTTAGAGGAGGGGGACTTTCCACCTGATTCAAGTTATTATTCATAACTCGTGCTAGAGGAACAAGTACTACCATGAAGTTTTCAGAACATGCTTCTGTCACATCGGGCATGTCATTAGGTAAATCATTACATTGCCTATCACATTGGTTGTTGGAACATGTTCTTCTATTTCCTTCCATTAACTTATAAAAAGAATGTATAATTGGAGGCCTTGAATACTTAGCTATTGAGAATAAAAAGAAACTATGAACATAAAATTATGAACTTATAAAGAAGAAGTATATCCTGACTTCTGATTATATAGGTTTATATCTAGGTTATCCCCGATATATTTCTTAACATATATTCTTATGGTCTTCTTTTTGTCCCATAATAATGGTTTGTACTAAGTCGTGAATCTACCAATGCATAACCCCTGGGAGTTTCATAACCAATAGTGCTACAAGGCCTGTTATCATGCACTAGTTTTCATTCGATTCTATCTCAAAATGGTGTTTTTGGGTTTTACCCCTAGATACATCTGTGCCAGAGCCGCCGCTACCTGCTCGTATCCTGATAGGGAAGTATTTTATTGATAAACCACTTACTCTATACTCACCAAAATTTTGGACTGTTTTATTATATGTTGTCTCGTTCTTAAGGTTCTCATTAAGGTGCTCTATTCCTAATCTCCAACAGTTACTGGACCATCCTCTGATGCCAACTATAGTGACCCAAGCCTTTTACATAAAACATTTCACAATTTTAAGCATAATTAATCATCAGAATACAAGACAAGGATCGTTAAGTCTAGTGTCTTGGAAGACTAGGTACATATAAAATAAGACGTGGGGCTAAAAAACCACTTTATTTAATCTCCATAAAGAGATTTTAAATTCCTTTGAGTCCTTACATCTGCATATGGTACTCTGGGGAACACATGAACAAAGGGATGATCTAAAAAGCCCAGTAAGGGAATGAACATAAGAATACATCTCAAGCACATGAGTTAGGAGGCATGCAATAATGATATCCAAAGAATGAAACTTATAAAATCATTTAATATAAGAATGGGATCATATAAACATGGAATCATATAAAATTGGAAAATCATAAAACATTTCTTTAGTACGGGTCCAGGCTAACCGCCAATCCCCATTTATATTTTAGTACGGGTAAAGGCTAACAACCAATCCCTTTTCACATCGAATCTCATGAGACATATCCTTACCCAATGCATTAGAGTGCTATCTGGGAGCAACATCTCAAAAATCTTATGGGTATTCTTTCCACATAAATATTCTTACATCATAAATCTTCTTTCCATATCAGTAATTATACATAATCAGTTGTTCATAAACATAAGGTTACCCATGGAGAGAATTGGGTACCACAATCATGACATAAAGAATAACCAATGAGTGTATCATGAAAGTCTCCATGAAAGAAAGGGATTCGAACATACATGGAAGTTCATAAGGTAATTTAGGCATAAAAAAAGGTAGGTGGTAACAAATAGAAGTGACATCACATAAGAAATGTATTTGAGAGACATTAGCATTAAAACATTTTTGTGAGGTTTTAAGGAAAATAGTATAGAGATTTTAAAATAGAAAAAGAAGACATTGTTTTACATAAAATCAGAATTTAATCGAGAATGTTTTCAGAATTAAAATAATGAATTTAAAAAGACAATAGTGTCTTAAAACATAAGATAGAGTGCACATGAAATTGGGTAAATGTTCAGGAAGTTCATTTAAAACAAGTGTGCTTATTGGGAGGTATCAAGGAGAGAAGTATTTAAAAGCATGTATATCCCTGAAAGAGAATGAATGATGGATCTTAAAACATGAGTTTGGAGCATATAAATAGAATTTTGATGTTCTGTATAAAAAATAGACAACAATATTTTGGTAAAAAGAAATATAGAGAAACCTGAATGAATAAAGGAAGTTCGGGTAGAATCCATATTTTTTATCGGCATTGTATCGGGTGTAACTATCAAGGATTTATTAGAGAGATACGGGGTTTATCATCACCTATAAAACATTAAAGAAGTATGGCGATAATTTATAAACATACCCCATCACTTGGTATTACACAAAAAGGCATAGCATAGGGAAAATCTTGATTAATAGTGAAAAGGGGAGGATCCCTTACCGTAAATATGTTGGTGTTCTCCACTTGTTATTAACGACCTGAATAAACAAATTAGGATTATTAATTAACAATTCCAAAATCTCTTCTATATTCGATATAATTATTATAACACTTTTTAGTTCATTCAAATCCATTTTTATTACTTATATGGTTCAATTTCATTGTTTGGTCTCCTTTGTTTAGTTAGCCTTACAAGATTGGTTCACTTATATTCATGTTTGAATTATATACATGATGAAAGTGGTTTTCCAGAATTGAAGTAATATTAGTTAGTTCATATCAAGGATATTACATGGTTTTAATTTTAATTTGGTTGCTTGAGTGAAGTCAAATTATTATATATATAACCATAGTGATAACCGTTTTGGTTAATCAGTGGATTTGATTACAAAGAATGTGTTTTGCTTTATAACTTAATTACATTTGAACCAAAGAATTATAGAACCAAAAATAGGACATTTTACATATATGATAATCTGGTTCAACCATAACACAAATGGTTTCTATAAAATTAATTAAAGATAATAATAGAAATTGATAAATTGTTGTCCTTGAATGTGCTAAATTAGCACATGTCAACGGTGCTTTCATTTATTTCAAATAAAAGAGTGGGGAAAGGAGAAAAGATAATGAAATATACCACTATCATGAAGAAATTATAGTACATGTATGTTACTTGATTTATCATACTATTATGGTGAAGGGAGGTGACGAATGAAATAAAAAATAAATGAACTTAAAAGAAAAGAAGAAATTGGGAAGAGGAATTTACCTTTTGAGACTTCCTCCTTGAGAACCTCTTAAGGGAAGAGGTTTTGGTATTTTGAGGAGGCTGAGAGATTTTGGACATGGGGGTGGACCTTGGGGATAGATTTGTGCCTAATAATGTCATGGTACTGGTCTTGAGAGGAATGGATAGAAGAGGGAGTGAAGGAGGGTTTTTATAGTGGAGGAGAGTAGAGACTTATACTATTATAATCATTAATTTTTTATTTCTTCCCAAGAAAAAAAATACTAAGTATTCCATGACCAGGAACAGTGATTTTATCATATGATCCTGAACCAAGTAGGATTACATTAGAAGAACATCATATATGACTCAATTAATCCATTATTTTAGCATTTATTGTGAATTATCGGATTCTACTATTCATAAATAATTCATGTATTTCAGAGAAATCCCAAAAAATCCATCCTCCACATTTATTGACATGTATAATCCAAAAATGAAGACCATTTTTTTAAAAATAATTTTCTAATTATGATTATTTTAATATTTAAATAAAATAACAATTTATTATCAAAACCAGTTTTAAAACATTCATTTACTTATTCTAAAATATAGGTATATCATACTTCCAACTTGAATATTATTTTTATACCATCAAAGGTGTGGTTACTATTCATTAGGGTATATCACTATTCATAAGGGTATGTTACAATTCATTAGGGTATGTTACTATTCACCAAAAATTTATTTTTCTTTATCAGACTCCAAATAACTTACTTATTACAGCCGTGTTTGCCTGATTTTAAAAATTCCAAACACAGAGGTGAAGAACTTATGTTTAAAGTTCAATTAGCACATAGTAGTTCATTATGTTGTGTTTTCATGTGATTTTATAAAATACTTATGAGAAGGGAATTTCCACTAAAAAATATTGGGTCATTACAAATGACTTAAACCCTTATACAAAATATATAAATTTCTAACCCACATAATAAATGAAGAATAAATTTAGTAAAGAAGAAGATGAAAATAACTAATTGGTACAATGGTTAGAAAAGGTTAAATAAAAAACTGATAAATAATGGCACATAAATTTTATTTTATTTACTTTTCATTTATTTAGTACCTGCACGAACTGTCTATATAGACTGGATATTTATAGACACTATTGGTGGTGGTCGACTGAGTTTTACTGACACCCTGTTTGGGTCACCATTGGGTACCCAAGAAGATAACTTTCTTGAATTTCAAAATAAGGGAAAATCCCTAATGTTTTGGAGTTGAGTCGAGCTTAGTATGTACATGGATGAGGTTCCAAACTAAGAGTTTTGAAAATTTTGGGGATTCTATTTTCTATAATTATTTTCGGTTTTTTTAACTTGGAACTACTAGCATGACATGACTTATTTACTATTGGTTATGGGTTGTAACCAGTTAAAATAGATGGGGTTTTATGCATGTTTATTGGTTATTACACATTTTTTCCACTATTTATGTTATTATCTATTTAGATTCAATTTGGTAGAGAGGTTAAATTTCCCAAAATGGATTGTTAGACCCTCGCTGCGGGTTGAAAATCTATGGCATATGGGAAGGTTCCCTTATGGTCATATGACTACCCAGCTCAGAGCACCAGTATAGTGGATCTAAGGTCGCGATTTTACCAAGTGGTATCAAAGCATGGTTATTTTATATGGTCTTATTATTTGGGATGATATATATAGTATTGGTTTTTTATGGACCATGGAAATGAGCTCTTTCCTTGGAGTAGCTAACACTTGTATGAGGGAAACCCCAACTCACCCAGGGTGGTAATTGTTATTTTTGATGTGCATTATTACATTTGATGATATTTCACCATGAGGTGATGTACATGTTCTGTGATGTGACTATATCATGATATTTTTCTCATGGACAAAACATTATGCAGTTGTGCATACATGCATCATTTTCGAAACTTATGGATATATATATCATACATCATGTTAGACATGCATGGGATGAGTGTGTGGGTATGAAATGTAGAATGTACTTAATCTTCTGGAAAAAATTGAATAAAATAGTGACAAATAGAATGATGAAAATGGGTAAGAATTGAAAAACATTATGTAATGAATAAAGTAATGTGACTAAAAATGGCTTTAATTTAGTCAAAAATGTTGTTTGAAACATGTTATGAAAAGGGGGAATGTGTATTGGAGGAAAGGTTCATGTCATGAGGGTAGAAATAGTTCTGAAATGATAACCAATGTTAGAATTGTATCAGTTCGAGTTGTAAAAACAATTAATTATCCATGACCCATGGTTGGGATGGTTGAGGGATGAATTTGGGATGCACCGATGACCCTTGGAATAGTTTATTTGAATGGGTTGTTTATGGATAGAATAGAGACTCCTATTATATTGATTTTGGATGTTTTATATTATGTTTTCCAAAGCTCATTTTTTGGAAGTGTATAGAAATGACACCACTAATGATTTTTTCCTATTGGAAAATGAGAGGATTATTTCTATAACACTCCTCCAATAGTGGAGAATGAAAATGTTGACAGCCAATGTAATAGGGAAGATCAGTTCCATGATAACTTTTCTCAGATCATGAAGATGATGGAAAAGGGCCTTGGGTGGGTTTTGGCATGTATGTTTGAGCTAACTATAGTGTTTAAAATGCAACACCTAATGAACATTACTTTATAGGGTCGACAAAGGGCAGTTTAATTATTGATATAATCTATCGAGATGATTCTAGACCATTTGGAGGCTCCTTCTGAGAAGCAAGTCAATTTAGCATCCTGTATGATGTTAGTTAAATAAAATTGTTGGTGGGACGTTGTGATTTTGATAGGGTATACTAAAGGAATGATATAGAAATATTTCTAGGAAAAAACATATAACACTTCAACCACAATACTTTGATGTGGTAGAAGGCTGTAGAGTTTATGATTTGGACCCAGGGGTCTGTTTCATTGGTAGATTATGATAGTCATTTCACTAACTTGCATCACATCATTCAAACATTGGATGGAGATGAGGTTGTTATGAAAAAAAATCCCAGGATGAGATTAGGTACAAGATCAGATCCTAGGAGAATATATTCAATTTTATGAGGTTTGAATAGGTAGTGGATCTTGTCATTTTCATAGAAGGAGACCTGAAGGGACCTTCAGGTAGTGGACATGTGGTACTATCTGGGTGGAGGAGTGGTTGGATTTATGAGGATATGAAGAATCATTTTAAGAGATTCTATCTAAATGGAAGTGTTGAGAGTAGTCAGAAGAGAGGTCTAACCTCTCATAGTGTTGATCAGGTGTTCTTTTACTAGTGTGGCTGGCTAGGGAACATGTGTCATCAGTGTCCTCGAACACCATTTGAGTGTCTGTTATATGGTACAATGGAAAAAATGTAGAGGTTCTATAAGAACCCTTAACAACTGGGTATGGATTTTGTTCATAGTAAAATTATGAGTACGATAATGTGGTTAGTTACCCTATATTTGGAAGGTATTTGGAGTTCAATATTTCTTAACAATAAGAGTGGTGAACGAGGAACTCTAGGGTTAGAGTGTCCTTACAATCATAGAAGTGTAGTGCTAGGTACTCTGCACGGAGCCTAGGGAATATGGGTAGGAAAACATCACATAATTCAGTATACACATGTATCTGGTGAGGTTGGACCATCTATTGTTTGATGTGTGATACTTGTATCTTCCACTCCTTCTAGTTCCTTATTTTACACAGCTTTCACATAGTCTCTTATCTCTACTCAGTTTTTATTTGTGTTGGATCTAGAATTGGAATATGTTTGTGGGGTTATGTCAATTGATACTCTATTAAGGGTGAGAGAAAATGATATCTGACAATGAAATGGATGTTCTAATGACATTTGTGGGATCCATTTTCTATGGGACATGTTCTTCCTTAAGATGTCAGGTTTTGACCTAATATTGGGCATGTATTGGTTTTTATGTTTACCAATACCATGTTGACTAATATTGTTGTCAGGTAATGTTCACATCTCTTGGGAGAGACACTTATTTCCTTCATGATGATTAGGATGTTCGGGCAGGTCGTACAGGGAAAATTTTCTAGAAATTGGGAGAAATCACATCCCTTGAGACTTATCTTGTACTTTATGATGGAAGAGTGGAAATTAATTTCTTTCCTTAGATGGTGGATCTATTTTAGTATGTGTTTCTTATGGACTTCATGGGGTGGCCACCCGAAATGGATGTTCATTTCACGATAAAGTTGTTGCTGTAAGTGGGGAAGGACTCCATTATGCTATATAGAATGGAACCAACTGAGCACTAGGAGCTCAAAAATCAACTGAAACAGTTGGATAATAATGGATTTATTCATTCTATAACATCACCTTGGGGATCACCAATACAATTTTTTAAGAGGGATGATGTGTTTTTGCAGTTTTTCATTGATTAAAGAATGATGAATTAGATTACATTCAAGAAAACATATCCTCTACCAAGAATTGATAATCTATTTAAATAGTTGAGAGGTTGATCATTTTTTTCTATGAATTACATAAGGTTTGGGTATCACCGGATGGGGGTGAGGCCTTCTAATATACCAAATATGTCCATCAAAAGTAGTTATGAATTGTATGAGTTTGTTATGATGTTGTTCATGTTGACCAAAATGCCTTATGTTCCCGTGCATTTAATGAATTAAATCTATCACCCTTATCTTGATCAGTTCATAGTATTCATTGTGGATACCATCTTTGTGTACTTTATAACTCATGATGATCATGCCAAATATCATGACCTCACCTCGAGTACACTAAGAGAGAAAGGGCCATATTCCATGCTATCATAGTGTGAATACTGGATTGATAGGGTGTGTTTATCGTGTCACTTTATCTTTCAAAAAGGTCTGTCACTGGGACTGGAGAAAGTGCATGTGACTTTGTCTTGCAAGAAGCCCATGAATTGTTTTGATGTATAATTATTTAAGGGTTTACCAGGATGCTAATAATGGTTTATCAAAGATTTTTCTCATTTTGAAAAGTGTTATTAGTCATGAACAAGAAATGTATTAGGTTTGAGTGGTCTGAGTCATATGCAAATAAATTCCCTGAAATGAAGAAGCAGTTGAATACAACACCAATCATGATCATACCTAAATTGGGTAAGAAGTATACGTAGTTTTGTGATGTTTTTGGTGTCAGGATGGGATCATTTTTTGTGCATGTTGATCATGTTGTTTTGTATAGTTCAAGGAAGTTGAGGCCTCATGAATAAAATTATCCCAAACATGATATTGAATTGGATGTAGCGGTTCCTTCCTTAACATATTGGTGGCATTACTTGTTTGGAAAATAGTTTACGATGTATAAATACAATAATATTATTATATAAACCTTCTAATAACATGATTTTAATATTTAGAAGCAATATTGTTCGATTATAAGAAATCATTTTATTTTTATCTTGTTTATATACAAGGTAATGGAAATAGTGTTACAAATTCTTTGAGTAAGAAATCATAAAGTATGACTATTCAGGTGTCCAGCTCTGAGTGTAAGATGATGTCATTGTTTATGAAGATACACCTAGAGGTATAAGATGACCAAGGGGAGATGACCCTTGAATCTATAAAAGTGGAGTTCTTTCTAGTGGTTAATGTTAAGGGGGGTCATCTTGATGATCTATGTTTTTTTTCTATGAAGGAAAGTCTTAATGGTGGGGATACAAATTATAGTAGGATTATTGATTATGATGGGATTATTTGTGATTGTGGATTTATTTTGGTGCCAATGGATATGCAAGAAGACTTGATGCATGAGTATCCTACATTTAAATGGGAAGTTAATCCACGTCTAACTGAGATGTATGATGATCCTTTTTGGCAGTATTAGTGGTCCAAATTGAAAAAGAAGGATGTAGATTTTGTGGTGTGATGCCTTACCTATCAGTAGGAGATGGTAGATCATTAGCACTCTGGTGGTTTTTTATAGCCATTGTCCATTTCATAATGGAATTGGAATGGCGTAACAATGGAATTTATAGAGGTTCTTCCAAGGACACCTCATAAGAGTGATGAAATCTTGGAAGTTATTTAAAGGTTGACTAAGGTGGTCCATTTTTTAATAATCCATGAGAAATTGAATTTTGATAGGTTGGGTGAGTTATATGTATGAGAGATAGTTCTATTTCATGGTGTACAAATAATAATAGTTTCAGATCATGATATTTGGTTCACTTCAGGATACTGAAAGGTATTATAGAATAAACTTTTTACCTCGGTGTTTTTTAGTATGAATTTTTATGAGTAAATAGATGGATAGTCTGAATGTACGATTCCTACATTAGAGGGAATGTTGAGGGATTATGTCCTGTATTTTAGTGTTTCGTGGGGAAAACACTTGACACTTGCTAAGTTTCCCCAAAATAATAGTTTTCATGATATGGTTTTGATGGAACATTTTCATGAACAATATGGGGGACTATGTAGATATCCTCTTTGTTTGTTAGAGGATATAGAGTCTGAGCTATTGGGACTAAGTATTCTATTAGTGATATCTGAGATGGTTTAATCAATTCAAAAATGTAGGGAAACATCTCAGAGTAGGCATAATTCATATGCATATTCACATATTAGACCTCTTTATTTTATGGTGGGTGATAGTGTGTTTCTTCATGTGTCGCCATGGTTATGTCAAGATCAAATTTGGAAATAAGGCAAATTGCGACCTAGGCATGTGGGGTCGTTTGAGATTTTGGAGAGGGTTAGACTGGTGGAATGCCAATTAGCTCCTTCATAATGTAATAGTGTTATGAAACATGTTTCTCATGTTCCACAAATTCTGAAGCATCTCCCTGATCTATGTGGTTAATGTTGAGGATGTGGATCTTGACGTTTATACATCCTTTGAGGAGCATCTGATTTGTGTCATTGACCACATAGAGTATGTCATGAAACATAAGGATGTGCCTTTGGTTAGATTTTTGTGGCCATATGGGATTTTTTTGGATGAAACGTGGGAGAAAAAAATCGAATAACTGGGCTCAGTGACCCGATAAATTTTCTTTTAAAAACTATGTATTGCTAGGAAGCACGACTCGAGGACGATCCATTATAAGGTGGGGAGGTTTTATGATCCTAGAATTAGTGGGGGTATTTACCTGTTTAAAATGTGGATTCAATAAATTTTTGGGATAATTAAATAATTATAAAGAGTAGGAGCATCCTTGGGGGTGTTATGGGGGTTCAGGACATGAAATGAAGGAACACCATGACACTTTTTCAAGGAACACGGTTGGTGCATGGTTAAGAAAACTGTGCGGCCTTCCCAAGTAATTAGTGAAACCTTAAATAGAGGCATTTCACATGGTTGGTGGACAATTTACAAACTTTTTAGGGATCCCAAGGTAACTTTGTGACATGACAAACATTATATAGTGGCTTGCACACAACTTTCCCACATTTTGGAAAATCATGCACGTAAACCATGAACCCCTTTAAAAGTTGAAAATTTATGGGTTTTATATCTTGGTATTTTGAATATTCAAACTGATTTTCTCTACACTTCTCTTAACTCTAGATATAGTGATGAATCAAAACCCTTAAGTGCTATGAAGGATCAATTCCCCTAATTTATATTCCATTTAGAGCACCATTGATTACATATTTTAGATCTGGGTTAGTCTATTCCTCGCCACTATTCTCTATTACGGATTAGGGCATGTATATGTGGAAATCTTCTTCTAACACCCTAAAACCTTATTTTAAAGGTGTAATATTGGTTGAGGCTTCAGGGAGTACTTGAATATAGATTTAAGGCAATGTATGGGAGTGTGTTAATCATTATATTCAAGGTAAGTGGTCTATAAGTTATATTCAATAGTTTTATATGTGGATTTGTGCATGAGTGATATGTTTTGTGATCCACAATGTTGTGTATTGACATGTTTGGAGAGATTGATTAAAAATGAGAATCTAAATAATGAATTGAACCGTTCATGATCCCCATGGGATGCGTTGAGGATGATTGGACCAATTTAGGGCCACCCTAGGGGTGTAATGACTTACCCAAACCTAGGAGTTGGTAATGTCAAAAATGTAATTGACCTATGATAATGCAGATACCTTTTCATTTATGTTAATGGGTTTAGTTGAATTGAAAATGGGAAATTGGTATTTGTTTCAAGATTTGATAATAGATTAAGGGGTTGTTTTTCATGGAATTTTAAAGGAATTAATTGATTTAATCAATATTGGGTCAAATGAATTATGAATTATATTGAAATCCCTTACAATTTTAGACCCTCTGAATTGAAGAGTGAGTTGAATGGGGTAATGGATTGTTATCTGAGGAATATGTAAATAGGGTTTCATAAGGGAGTTGATGAATATGTTAAATGAGTTAATGCATGGGAAATAATGAATGAATTATGTGATTTAACATATATAAATGGCTATATATGTTAAATGGTTTAATGGATGGAATTAGGTGAATATTCATAATGTGTTTAGGCATATGAAATGGGAATCGGGAAAATGGAAATGTCATGTCAATAGAAATACGTTAATGGTTTATGGAATAATATTTATTTTCCCCTGTGGATTATTATGGATTATGATATTTCTTAATATTGATTGTGTTTGGTTGTGATATTGTATGTGTGGTAAATGAATAGATATATATATATATATATAATCCTATGCACACATTTTTGTAGTCTGTGGTATTGACTAAGGTTTTACGCCAACATGTAAAGTTAGAATACGGCTCTAAGTTCCACCCAACAATGCATATGTTAGGGATGGGGATAGAGATATATTCCCTTAATGGTTCCATTACACCCAAACTAAGTCTTCGAGGTGAGGAAAATGTGGTTGTTGTGATCTGTTTATCCCTATTGTGATAGGGACCAAACATATTACCTTTTTATAGTCATGAATCCCATTAACCCTTGTATGAATGATGTAAATGCCTATCCCATGGAACACATGTTGAATTAATTTATTAATTCAGAAGGTGAAAATGATGATTTGGTACTATGTTTAGATGTTTTTACTGTTAAGATTGTTAACTAGTGGCACCTGAACAATATTTTATTTTTAATCCATTTGTTTAGTATATCCATAAACTATCTATTTAGATTATATATTTGTAGAGATCATCAGTGGTGTCCTACTATGTTGTACTCACACCCTTCACTTTCTATTATTGGGTACATAATATGATTTCATGCATGGAGGTCTTGATAAGGGTGGTGGCCCCATTTATATGCATTGATTTGGGATTGAGAATTACATGGATGGGTTTCCAAACATGGAGTCGGGACAATTTTAGGGATTCCACTATTTGTCTTTATTTGGGGTTTTTTCACTTGAAACTACATTCATGACATGAAATATTTACTATTGGATATGGTATGTACCCAGTTTTGAGAGATAGGTTTTTATGGTTTTTCATTGATTATTACACATTGTTTCAAAATATCAAATTGTTATCTAATGTGTATAACTATAGAAATGAGAGTGTAGTCTCCCCATGTGTCTTATTATACTCTCTCCATTTTTCAGAAACCTCTATTATATGGGGATGTGCGCTTTAGGTCATGTAGTGACCCAACACGGAGAACTGATGTTGTTGCTCCAAGGTTGGGGATGTTAAAAATATCATGGGGAACGTATGTTAATTATACCATGTCATCATTTTTTGATATAAATATTTAGACACTTTACCTAAAAAGGTATTATGAAATCAGTGCATTTAAAAATATTGATGTATTGTTCATCCCTGAGACACTATATTTTCAATGTTCTAAAGATAAATACTTAATTTTTTCACCAAAAATATATTTTGATGTATTTTGGGAATATATGAGAGATTGATTTTAATAAATTTTAGGTAATATTGTTTATGTGTATCTATAATGATAGTGGTTGTGGTGTGAAATAGGATGACTATGGGTTTACACTTTTTTATTTTATAATATTTAATGGAAAAGAAAATCATTAATCATGGTGATGCATAGAAAATAAATTTTTTTAATTATTGACCAATCAAATGAGTTGTGGTATTTTTTTTATAAAGAAAAATACCTTTGGGTGAAGATAATGTTGATGATGTTTAGTTATTATATGTAATTTCCTTATGTATTACATAATTGCAAAAGGTTAACAGTGATTAGGATGTTTACGTACTCCATGCGACACGAATGTATCATATATAAGGGATATGAGATAACACTTAATTACTATCATAAATATTCAAGTAAATATATATTTTTATTAAACTAAAATAGTTAAAAGAAATTATTTTAAAATGTTGATATTTAAATAAATTTATGTCAAGAATTCATAGAATATTTTTGATATTTTCTATTTTTAAGAGACTTATATATCCTTGTTTTGTTTTAAAAAAATTCCTTCTTCATTTTTTTGTTACTATTTTCATTATATTCATCCATTTCTGGTATATTATTTTATTATAAAAAATAATTATAATTTTCATACTATTATAAAAAATCACATTTTAATTATTTCATTTATTTATTTATAATGAAATACTATTATAATAACATACACATTTTTAGATCATAAGCAATTATATTTTTTCAATTTTTATATACATTTTTTTTAGTAACATAATTTTTTTATTAAAAATTATAACATTAATTGTTTTTATTTATTTTATGAACAATTAATTTTTTAGGAACCATTATTAAATTTTAATCAAATATTAGTATACCAACATCATTTGAAGAATCATACAACTTTCTAAATGATTGAAATTGATATAGGATAACTGATTCATATAAATTTATTTATATAAATTTTTTTATAGAAATTAAATTATTTAAGGTAATTAATCATATAATATATTAAATAATGTAATGAAGTTTTTATTCATTAGATAATATGATTCCAAAATTTAGTTCGTGTGAGATTATATGTTTAAGAAAATAGTTACATGAAGGAAGATAGGAGAGGTAGATAATCCATCTTGAGGATAATGACTACCCAACTATCCAATATGTAATGCATTTTAGGAGTTAACCAAATATTCATGGAAATTCATAAATTTATGTAAACACATCACATAAAAGGTTGTTGGGATGAAGTAGAGGATGACTCCCCAAAAAACCAACCTACAGTCAGGTTTTGTCCAAAGGAAAAATGTTATTGCGGATGTTGAAGGAGTTTAACCTATTCCTTCTTGGAAAGTGAGATCAGGGAAGGATTACTGATACCTGAAGTCAACCATGGTTAAAAGCTCTCATATACCTCTAAAATATGAGTCTTATTGGGATAAATACTATGGAACTTCCTATAAATATGACTTTGACTTTTGAGTTCTTTTTATCTTTTATTTTATTTAGCTACGTGGGCATGTGTGCTTGTATGACCCTGTCATCTTTCCTGTTGTCTTTTCCATCCCTTTTCATAATAATAATGGCTATGACATAACCTTTCAGATCAATTCATTTCAACCATTTAGTGAAATACCAATTATGTGAGTTTATAATGATAGTTATTCTAGATGTTTAAATTCATTTTTCAAAATTTTTAAATATTATAAATTTATATGAAAAATATTTAAACTACTAAATTACAGATGGAATATAAATTTCAAGAGGTGAAAGATATTAAGAAAATGTGTATATATTCTACGATAAATAGATGGAGTTATTTTAAGACAAAATTGACATCATTTTATATTTATTGATTAAATAAATCATGATCCATTCAATATGTATTAGTTTATATATATATAGATATATAATAAATATTTGTATCCAATATATGCAAGGAAATATTTAAGGTATGATTTTCGTTTTGGTAAAATTTATTTGTTAAATTATTTTTTACATACAAGATATTTTTTTAATTATTCATTATGTTATGGGCCTCTTATAAAACTCCCCATGACATATAGTCCCAAAATTTATACCCTCGTACATTTCCACAAGGAGGGTATCTTTTTTAAATGAGAAAATGATTACTAAATGTTTTATTTGTTTATGATTCTTGTCATGTTGTTTCTATGAATAGGTTCAATTATAATCTCCATATCCACCCCGAATCAATGAATATATAAATGGGTGAAAATGAAACAAAAAAATTATATTACTAATCCGAAATAAAAGTAAATTATTAGATTATCTGTAATTAATTATTAATTTTCATTAGTAATACTATTATTTAATTTATCCCACTAATATAACATTGGAACATATTATTTCAGGACACACATTAGGTTTAAAAAACAATGGGTATTTTATCCCTAGTGATAAGGTTGATATTAATACAAACAAATTTTTAAATCTGGATCTCATGGGAGATATTGGGGGTTATAAATAGGAGATAAGTTATATAAAGGGTTTGGACATGCCTTTAGTTTGACGTCAATTTTTGGAAGATAATGGACAAATAGTTTCTCTGAAGGATGGTCTATGATAGTTGAATGAGTTGATAAATTATAGAATTAAATCATTAATAATGGTTATATAGGTGGAAGAAATAAGATAGATGCATCCTGCAAACCACTCAATTCATATCCTCCACCTCCTCATTTAGAACCAATCATATACTGTGAGTTTCATGGTTGGGATTCTCAAACAAAATTGAAAAACGTGGAAGATTAGATCATATCAGAGATTTTTTACGTTTTTGGCTTATGCATCCAAGTCAGGTATGTATATAGTTAAATAATATTATTAATTCAATTGCTCCACTATGTCTTCTTACTTAGAAGGTGTTCATAGTTTTAAAGAGTATTGGTTATTTTTTACTTTGGACAGCTACTATTTGTATTTAGCTAAAATATTAGGTATGTATTTGGGTAAATTTTTCATTTATCTTTAAATTAATAATTTCTTATAATTTTTTCTTATTCATACCTTATATAGGAGTATCTTAAAATGGAGGGATCTATGTATATGATAGGGGAATTTCAGTAGTCATCACCTTTAGATACTCTACAGTATGTTTATTTTTTAACAAAGATAATATAATTTTCTATTATAATAGATAATTATTATAAATATTCAATGAGTGGATGTGTTTTTTTGGAAAATATTATATGTTAAATGTATTTAAAAATTACTTCATTTATGTTGTAAAGGGTGATTAGCTCATTGTACTCATATTTCATTCATTTTCCATGTACGTAAATTTCAATTATGATTTTATTTCTTCAAGTAAATATATGTTATATTTAATTAATTTATTACCATTATAATCAGGTATCTCCACAATGTTTTCATACAACAAAATTTCACTTCTGTTTACAGTATGATGGAGCCAGAATACAATTGAACAACTTTACAATACTTGAACCAAAATCCATGAATTGAATATATATATATATATATATGTGTGTGTGTGTGTGTAAATGATTAAAAACACATTGATTAATTGTTTCTTTTCTATATTCCTTGAATCTGAAGAACACATTTCTAATTATGATCTACTATTAATTACAATACTATTAATGATTTATTTTTTATATTTTAGGGTTCATTGCATGTTATGCATGTTTTTTTGAAAAACAATACAAAGAAAATTGTTTATAATCTTTATTACATGGTGTCCTAAGAATATTTTTCATGTCAATAAATAAATTTTATTTATTATAAAATTTATGTTATTTAAAATTAATAATTTAATTTTAGATATGTTTTGAGAATTAATATTTAAAATTACAGTAGTTCATGAATTGAGTTTATGATGGCTCATTTTTAAGTAGTGGAACAAACAAATTTAATCCCTGAACATTCAGATTCATAAAATTTAAATCAATGAAGACTTATTTTTTTACTTATCTAGTGTTTAAAATTATAAAATATTGATTAATAAATTTAGAGTAATCATAAAAAAGGGAATGTTGAATTTACGTGTTAGTTTTTATGTATTATTAATGAGATAATAATGACCAGGAAAAAATAGATTTTGAAAAGTTTAGTTTCCATATAAAACTTATAATTCATATAATTATTTTTATCCTTTAAACTCATTACACATTATGAGGAAGGTTTTTTGTGATGTATTTTCATATACATAAAATTAATTAAAGCACCATCAAAATGTATTTTCATATTACTTTCTATGTTTGACTAGTTTGTATATGTTGTTTCATATATATGTATAATTGTAACATATATTGTGAATGTTTTAGATAATTTTTAATACTATTGTGTATTTTGTTTTTTTTAGTTCATCAGAGATGTGGTTTTTTACAAGATTCGTATAATGTATTTTGAATTATAATTTAAAAAAATTACATTTTATCATCATTTTTTTGAAATTCCATAATTGAAATCATTTCTAGTAGGGAATTCAATATCATTTTTTATTTAAACTAATATTAAATTCTCTTTCCCCATTGTTTTTAATGTGACCCATTGTGGAAATATGATTTAGATGGATTTAAATTTCATTTTTTATAAAATTAATATTGAAAACCTCTAATATTTCATGTTTTATATGGTATTTCATTATTTATTTATCAAACCAATATTGAGAGTCCAATATTTTTATATCATCTTTATTAACAAAGATTTTTAAATAACTTTTACCTAACCCATGCATTTGAACGAAATGATCAATTAATTATACATTCAATCACAAAAAAATTGGGATTTTTTCAATATTCATTCCTAGAAAATAATTATATATAAGAATGAACTTATATTATATATAAGTGAATAATGATAATGTATAGTGGAAAAATAGTGCATACAAGAATTCATATATTAGTAATTTCACCCTTATTTTGTATATAAGTGTAAACTGGTAACACATACTAGAACATAAGCACATATATGAATATGTATACTCTAAGATACATGAAAAGTTAAAGCTATATAGAGAAAAAAATATGATTACATGTATAAGGTTAAATCACATACTTTAGTAATACAACTCAAACATTCACTAAGAGAAACCGCAAACACAGACTCGTTAACTATTTCAACATGTATCCCTCGATATAGACTCATCAACTATTTTAATGTGGGACCCTTAACTTTCACAACTATATTCATTGTATCCTTTAAGAATTCTATGTTTTTGGTCTCATTCAAGAATGCATGTACCGAATGTCAAACAAAAATGTGATTCACCGTGAGAAAATCACCATATATGAATCACTAGATGTAGATAAATAATTTATGAAAATACCAAATCATAAAATACTACAATCCCAATCCACTGAGTAGATAATCTCAATTCATCACCAAATATTTTAGATATGAATAACAAAATTTTTGTAATCAATGATAAAATATAATAGAATGATTTATCAAGAGATCAACCAAATCAGTAAAATTTACCTCTCACGAAATCCAATTGAAAACTGATCGATCAAAGATAGAAAGATCGACAAAAACACAAGAGATGAAAAAAAAATCATGGCAGAGACCATGGAAGAGGAGAAGGGGAGACTAAGGTGAAGGAGCGTGAGTCAGAGGAGGAGATGAGGTGGAGGCATAAGAAGAGGCATAGTTACGAGTGGAGGTAGAAGCCAAAATAAAATAACCACACAATATCATATGATATAACTATAATTATTTTAACTATTAGGCCTTAAAATATTAGTGAATCTTAAAATTTCATACTTTTTAATTTTCTCAGGTGACTATACATCCAATAGTGATACATCAATGTGGATATCAAAAAATTTACATCATCTCTGAAATATTACACTATCCTTCAAAATTCCCAATATCAAAAGGAGGGCCTTTTAGTATTTTTGTTGGCAGTCTTGGAAAGAGAATTATAAATAACTTTTTTCATGATAATGTGGATACTCTGGGCATTTTTATTAAAATCCATGTCACCCACTCAGTTTCATTCTGTATCTAGTTCGCCTTTAAAGTATATTTTCAGCTTCCACAACATTTGATTCACTTTGAACATCCAAGTCAAGGTCCATTTATTCTTCCACATCTTCAAATTGAGGGTTGTAATCCAAAAAACTATTCACTACCATGCTCAAATATTTAGAAAACAATATAGTGTGGTTTGTTATGAAAAAAATATTCTCAATCTTAATTTTCTTCCCTTTTCAAGATTATGAAGTTACATGAAAGACATCAGATAAACTGGATGAGACTGGATGGAATCTCAAACTATTGTTTTTCAATCCATTAGCTTCATAAAAAATTAGAAAGGATGAAAATTTTTCATCATAAACAAAATAAAATTAAGTAAAATTTTTATATGTTTGTTTATATATCAATGATATAAGGTGTTTTATTTGAATAGAAACAGTATATTAAATTTTTTATTTTAGATAATAGTGATAACTATAAATTTATATATCATAAGTAGTAGTAATAAAGATTTAATGCTAGTTATCATAGTTAAATGGGAATTTTCATGATTAATAATTTCCTAAAAAGATATTTTTAAAAAATTTATTGGGACGAATAATTATTTTTATGAGAACATACAACATTTTAAAAGTAAAGAAATTAAAAATATATTAAAACATGGAGATACTTTAGATGTCATTACCTCTGAATCTGAATAATATTATGAAATTATGTTTTTTTCATTATCTTCCATTAGTGAATAGGAATTTGAACTTATTATGGTCACATGAATGATGAATGTTCTGAAAGTTAAATTCAAATATTTCCAATGTGAGTAGCACTTTCCTGGATTTCAAAATATTTAAATCTGGAGGGAAACTGAAGGGGTCGTTGTTTTGTAAGTAAAAAATTCATATCTATTTAATTCCTTATGTCATATAAAAATATGTAAAGTAGAATGATGTCAACTAATTACATGAATTATTTTTTATTTAAAGCTAATATGCTTGCTTTTCTATGAACTTTATAACATGTTTGTAAAATAGAAAAATATATATGATCTTGTATGATTGTTGAGAATCAATTGAACTCTATATCTACCAGATTAGAAAAATAAAAATTTTATTCAATGACTATATTATTAATTCATATTTAATATACCATTTCAACTAGTCACCAAACACATCCCATAATGTGAAATAGTAACACCACCACAATTTATTTGTTTCAGAAAAAAGAAAATTAAAAAAAGTACTGTACCCACTAGTTTACTAATTATTGTAAGAGTCATTACCTTTCATATATTAACATATTATGTATCCATTCATTTCTTTTTTACCACATTTTCACTAGGTTGTGGTGATAAATATGATTGATTACATTTATGTAATAATTGAATTTGGTGAAGTGATACATAACGATATTAAATTTCTTCTATTGTAATGATTACCCCAAAAGATAATACATTGTAGTGGAGAAAAAATATGATTTCAAAACAATGATTACAAATTATCCCACGACTAGAATGTTTTTTTTCATTTGAGAACATTATAAAATAGAAAAGTGATAAAATTCATAATTTAAACAACAATGTACATCAAGGATAACTGTTCCATGATATTAAAATGTGTAGATTGTTGTTTCAGTGACAGTAAATACTCATCAATTTTTTTTCACAATAATCAAATAAGAAACATGCATAGAAAAACATTGAATTTACACTAACAATATAGTGGATATAAAAATAATGGCTCCTTCTCTTGGAATGGAGTGGGGTTTTTTAGTTCCAAAATTATATAGGGAAAAGTAAATATCAAAATTTAGGAATTGAAGAATTGGATGTCAAATGAGAAGCTACATGGGAAGTGCAATATAAAATCATGAATCGAATATGTAATAATTTACCCCATAAATATATTATCCTTACAAAATAGTGAATTATAATACTCATTAACATGTAGACTTACATACAAATGAACCCTATTTTATTATTACAAAATAATAAGGTTTAAATTTTACCAGATTTTGAAAATTTTACAAATAAAACAGTAGTGGTTGGAACTCAAAACCAATAAGAATATGACATTTAAGTAATATACATAAAAATTTTAAAATTAGAAATAGTTATTGAGTTAATGTTGTATTAATAATTAACTCAGTTAATGGTGGGTCGTTAGATATCTATAAGGTATCAATAATAGTATTAAAACATATGAATTTGATATATGATTTTTATGACTAGAATAATAGTTATGAATAAAAAGATTAATGTAATTAGAAATTGATTTAAAAAATATATCCAAATAAATATTGATATGGTTAATGTAAACATATGATAATCAAAATTGAAATAAATTTGATATTAGAAAAATTATTCAATAATTTGTTTTACAATTCATTTTAAAATTAGAAACATCAATACTATATTACCAATGGGTATTACTCGAGAACCATTATATATTTTATTTCATGAAATATTCTATAAGACTTGGTAGAGGTACTAAATTAATATGTGGGGAATAACCAATAAAATATACAATTAAAAAATTATAGTTTCAAAATCATATCTATCAAAGAGGAATAATAAACTATAAATTTATAATGGTTATTACTGAAAACAGAGATAATCAAAGAGAAAGTAAGAAAAACATTACAACTATTTCAAGGATGTATTAATAGATCTAATGATATGGTTCAATAATTACATACCATATATGCTGGAAAATGTAATTTTATTATGGATTTAAACTGACAGAATATATCTAAAAACATATGCAACATTAAAAATATAAATAATAAAAAGAGGGAATATTATTTTGTCATTAATGAATGTATAAGTTGTAAATATACATGTACCTTATACTTGTAAACTTACTCATTGTGAATAAAAAAATCATCTGAAAAAACTTCCATGTTTCATTCCATACACAGTGAGGATGAGAAGTTGTGTTTGATAAGAAACATATGAGAAAACAACCAACACAATGAATCACATGTTTTCCAAACAGATGCTTTATTTATAGATTTAATAAACTCAATTTAATCTTAAAGTAATCCTAAAAAATGATATTCTACTCAAAATGTTTCATGACATGTATCATTCATTGTCAGGATGTCACAATAAGAGGTTTACCCTCTTTCATTAAAGATTCCAATTGTGGGGGGTACATAGTGAAACCATCATACTGCAAATCTATTTTATAGGGTATCAATTACGATCTCCTGTATTGAAAAACATTTAATGGATGTTCTGCATAAGTGAGATTTTAAGCTTCCTGAAATGTTTCATTAAAACAAAAAAAGATATGCAAACATGGTTTGAGAGATTGTTTTTTTCATTATATCTTCACTACCATCATCATAAGTATAAGTAACACTTTCATGGTTTGGTAAATGGAAATATAATATTTTAATAGGACAAAAACAAGAGTTTTTCAAATGTAAAACCAAATAGAAGTTGATTCACTTCTTTATATCCCATGCCTATAAAAAATGGTCTCCCTTGTGAATTGTCAGGAAGTGAAAAAAGAAACTGATAAAGGAAGATAATTTAGGAAAAAAAAATTTTGTTCCACAAATGCGTAATAAAAAATGGGAAACTGAAAATGAAGAAGATGAATTATTTGAGAAGAATAAAAAAATTAGGGTTACAATATAAAATATTATGGATATATATATATATATATATCTTTATTTGTGTGTAATACTTATATATTAAAACAAAGTAGTCCATGTTTACGTAAAAATTAAAGAAGTAATAAATGATTCAATAGTGAAAAAGGTAAATAAGAAATAAGTCATAATATAGTGATAATATTAATAAATATTAAAACATATAATGATAAAAATATTTACTAACTTTATTAAAAAAATTGTAGTTTAATTGATATTTTACCTAAATTTTTGTCATAAAACGCTTGAAAAACAATATGACATTGAGAAGCCCGCAATCAAATAAAATTGAATAAAAATATTAAATGAAAAGAATAAATAAAATTACACAAAAATATCAAAAAATATATATTATATTATCTTTGATAATATTAATTGAATAAATTGGATTTAATGTTTATAAAAGAAATAATGAGATATATTCAAAAATTATCAAGGGATGTGTGTTTTTTATAACTGAAACCAAATAGAAGTAAATTCACTTCTTTATTTCACATGAAAAAATTGTTCTCCCCTATGAAACTTCTATATATGAAATAAGAAACATATAATGGAAAATATTTTAAGGAAGAAAATTCATGTTCATTTATTATGGAAAAAATAATTGGAAAACTACAACAATGCAGTAAAAATATTTTTCAATTGAAACATAAAAAAAAATTTAAAAAAAACATATTATTGTATTGAGATGTGTGAGGGGAGAGGGGAATAGTAAATACCTCTTACATCAATTCATAGGTTACTGGTATTGAATGGGAGAACATTATAGAGTGGTTGGGAAATATTATCATCAAAGGGATATCAACACTCTATAGAGTTGAAAACATATGAAAATTTTATAGGAAATTTGTCTTATAGTTAATGTTGACTATAATTGTTACCTTTTATGAGTCTATTTTAAGAAGGGAGATGTAGATTGTTTTATATTATTTAATGAAAAGGAATATTAGAGATCATATAAAATAAGAAAAAGTATTTAATGTAATATATAATAAAAGAGCCTATCAAATTAAAAATGTGTATACAGCTTGTTATTAAAGTTCATATACCTAGTAAATGTCAAAACAAATCACCAAATTAATGAAATTCTATAAATATTAGTTTAATAACATCAAATAATATTCTTATTTCCAAAATCTTGATGACGAGAGAATCATAAAGTGTATTATACTTTTATCAAAATTAAATGTGAATTAAAATAGATTTTCATTTAATTGGAAGGTCATATAGAATATGCATACATTAATTTCATAAAAAATAAGAAAAAACATTAGTAAATGAAAATAAAAATCCATCCAATAAATGAATATAAAAAGGACCAAAATTATAAAATTAAAATATAGACCTTATATAGAATAATAAATCGTTTTCTTAGAGAACAAATACACATATAAATGTGGTAATTATATTGAATATGATATCATAAAAAATACTGACATATATTAGAAAATTTATTAATAATATTTGGTAAACCAACTATGATGAACTATTATTGAATCCACTAATGTGGATATTCTCATTATAACATATTCCATGTGAGATATAAAACAAAGAACTAAGAAATTTCTACTTATTATAAGACTTCCATGATTGTTTTAGTGTAATTCCAGAGAATTTTGAATGATGAGGTGAAAAATGAAACAAAAACTACTAGAATAATTAACTTATACTTCAAAAAAATAATAAAAATATCACATAAGAAAATGAATCCCATAAAAATTATTAAAAATTATAATATTGAACTCCTTTAATGACGCACATGCCACTAACATTAGTCATTAGTGTGTAATACATACAAAATCATGTAGATTATTTCAATGGTAGTCCTCAATTACATTAAGATTTGTTTAATAATATTCTCATGTTGCAGAAAAAATATTTTCTCAAAAAATTGGACAAAAAACCAAACATGATATATTAATTAATATGTAGATAAATTTAACATAAATTTCTAATAATTTTTAATATGACTATAATTTTATTAATTTTTCTATATTTTATGCTATAAACATACTCTTTTCCAAAAAAATTAAAATATCATTATGTTGAGCATAAAATATTTATACATGATAATTGTATGTATATGAGTTGATATATGGGCCTATATACTGTTAGAAGCGTCATTATTGTTTAAAAGATAAATGGAAATTACAAGGTGTTTTGGGTGAGATTCAATGATATAGACATGATCAAATAAAAAATTGAATAAATATTTCATAGAAATTTAAAATTCATTCCCTCTATTAGATGACCTGTAATAGTGATAAAAACACTATAATATCTAAAATAAGTTTGAAATTTGTCACACTTACCATCATACATGGATATGTACCATATTTTACACTTAAAATAAAATACAATCATCCTTGTAAAATAGTACAAGAACAATTTCAACACCAAGAAAAGTATTTTTTATATGTTTTTATTTTTACTTAACAATCAAACATACTTCATTTGAGAAGAGGAATCCCTGAGAAACCAAAATTAAAATTATTTAGTACCAAAATTTTGAGGCCGGAATAATCAGATGATAAATTATATGAAACATTACATATATATTTAGAGGTAGTGTAAATATTTACATAAAAATTAGATTTACTATAATATCTCAATACTACAATGTAATATAAGAATTATGTTGAATCTGAGGTGGTGGTGAGAAAATTTCTCAACTGATGAAATCAGTACCAATATCAACTGGATATCGATTACAAAAATAAATAACCTATGAGAATGATCACATGGATACTTATTTAATATGGGTTATGAAATTTGGATAAAAATTATCAATAGATAACTCATACCTCGTCCTCAAAAACTGATGTCTTCATGGAGAAAACAATGAAATCAATTGAGATTATTCAACAATAACTCGACAAATGTATACGAGAGATGAATGAAATAAATAAAACCCAATGGAAGTTGATAGAACCCCATCAAATATTTCATTATCCTACATAATGAATGATTCTATAAGGTTTGGTCATCCTCTTTAGGAATCTATGACAAAGTTAGTTGGATAAACCCTACTCGATGTTGAGGAGTAGGCGGAGGTATAGATCAACACTGAGGAAGAGGTGTAGACCGAGGAGGAGGCAGAGGTGTAGATCATGGATGAGATAGAGGCCAAGGTAGAGACCAAGTTGGGGGAGTTGGTGTAGATTGAGGAGGAGGTGGGGTTGTAGGTGGAGAAGGTTAACGTAGAGGATATGTAGGCATAGTCATCTGGGGAGTCATAGAAGGATGGGGAGATTGAGGTAGAGGGGGAAGTAGTAGAGAATGGTTTCAAAGCGTTTTATATGCCGAGGTGGAAGAGGGGGTATAGACGGAGGTTGAGGTGGCGGTGAAGACCAAGTCAGATGATTTTGAGTAAGACAAGGAGAATACAGAGCAAGAGGTGATGGCAGAGGCATTGGAGGGGGTGGAGTAGTGGGAAATGGTAGGGATGGAGGTAGAGTTATTAGATGGAATTAAGGAGAGGTGAAGATAATATCGGAGGCGGTTGAGGATAAGGGGTGTTTATGGAGGTGGTGGAGAGGGGATTCAGGGAGGATAGGGGAATCAGAAGTGAAGGGATAGGATAGTCAGGGGCATGTGGAGAAATTTAGAAGAGTATGTGTAGAGGTTGAGCAGAATTGAAGGAGGAGGTCGAGCAAAATTTAAGGAGAGTGAGACACGTATGGGTTAATTACTATAGATTTGACATGTCGAATATAATTTAAAAACACTAGTATAGATAATTTATATGTTAATAAAGTCATAAAAGTTAAAGAAAATTGATTCCAGAAGTGTAATGATAGGTGAATTCGAAGTTTTTTTCAAATGAACAAAAATTAGTTTTTTGATGATTATCAAAACTACAATAGATTTTAATATTATGAATAGTATAATGTAAACACAAAAAATTAAAAAAAATTAAAAATTAATGTATTGAAAAAAATTTAAATAAATAGAAAGATATAAAATAAAAATTAGGAATCATTGAACATAGAAATAAAAATTAATTTGAAAGTCATTGCACACTATAGTAATTCTTGCGAGGCCTAGGTTTATTGAATTGTTAAATAATAAATAACTTTATGATAATGACTTGTTTCTTCCCCTTAAAATTATTGTAGTGGTATTACTAATTTGAAATAAATTCGGTGGGTAACATGGGTAAAGTGGAATCATCTTTGGAGTCATCCATATGCCCCACCAGCTATAGAACCTCTAGAATCTGATCATCCTGAAACACTGCAAGGTCCACAGGATGTGATTCCTACTAAAAAAACACTTTTACATTCAAAAAGGATTCAGATCTAACTAATTTCTTATAATTCTCAACAATTCTAGTTATGGCCTCACTAGAATCAATTAAATCCACTTGAAAATCTTAACCATCTTCTTTTGATTTTTCTTCAAGCTGTAAAACATTTATCCCCATATCTACTAAAATAACTTATTTCTTTCCAGTAATATGCTTTTCCTCATTAAAATTAGTATAAATATTTACAAATCCAATCAATTGATTACCAATTACCAAAAATTCATTCCAGTAGGACCCTAAATTTGAGACCCCCTCTAGATTTTCGGCCTAAAAGTTACAGGCATTTACTCCAATATCCTTGCTGAAACCAAGAATCAAATTATCATATTTCAACTCTTATTTCCTGATAAATAATAATTAATGATGTGTTTCTTCCCTTTTTCAATAATCATTGATTTGTATTCATCTCTATTATCCTAAAACATGTAATGGGAGGTCGATGGTGTCTCTTGGAAAAAATATGAGGGACATTAATACCCCAACTTCTCAAGTAATATACTTTTCAATGGTCTCATGGATGATCTATTATTTTGAAAATATGACACATTATATTTAATGAAAATAATCAAAATGGTTGTGTTGACAACATTAAACATAGTAAGGTTGAATGCATTGAATGTGAACATTTTTATAGAATCACTCTATTATATTCCTATTTCATACTCTAGAGAGAAAGTATGAAGAAAAATAGAGTTGCATACATAAATGAGAAACCAAGGCTATTAATGGTTGATAGTAAAAGATTCTAACCTGATTTGATTTCCCAAAATTCATGAAATCACCAAGATAATGACCTCTCTAAATAGATGATTGGGAATATCAAAAAATCTGACTGAGATCTACACTAACAAAAATACATATTCCTTGAGTACAAATGCCCACTGGTATATGTGGGGGTAGTGAGGTAGGGATGTCTGGAAGAGTTGAAGGTAGTGAAGTGGGGATTCTTGGCTGAGGTAGGGATGTGTGGATGTGAGATGATGAGTTTATGTGGTACAGGTGGAGGCCACGATGGTCAGTTGGTGGGGTGGGGATGCATATAAGAGTTTTGGATGCATAGCAGAGGTGGGGATGTGTGGTAGTGAGGTGTCAAGGTAGTGGAGGAGGTAGTGATTTTGAGGCAGATAAGGGGTGTGAATTAGGATGACATATTGGGAAAGAGGTGAAAATGATGGGGAGAAGGTGGAGGTGGAGAGAATATGGGGCTGGGGAAGGAGAGTCGGGGTGGGGAAGAATCAGTGAGAGGGTATTACGGGGAGGGAGAGGAAAAATAAAGGGGATGATAGCACATATGTGAGAAAGAATGTGGAGGTTCATCATGTATAGGTAGACACATACTATAGTATAGATAATCGTTGTTAAAAGGAAAACAAAATAGAAATTAACGGTGTTTCTACACTTGTTGTAGATACAATACCATAAGAAATCACTTTCATGAGGAAATATGATCTTTTATGTATTATTAGTAATATATTTTAGGAGTTATATATGGAATATATTTTTAGAATTAGATTCCACCCCTTAATATTTTTTATTTTTATTGGATTTTTCCTTTGTATTTTATTTATTACATTTGATTTTTTGGCCTATTATAATAATGATGAAATAAGTGGAAAGGATGAAGGGAATGGATCACATTAATGGACATGGGACTACTATTTCAAATGAATTATTTATTTTACCACAACTATATTTATTTTCAAATAAATTCTATTATTGGGTTTTTATGGAGAATGATCGTGTTTCACTTCAATTTTTTTCCTAATTTTTAATCAATGATGTAATAGTAATTTGGAATCTCATAATTCAATGTTTTTTATATCATTTTTAATTTTATGTATTTTGTAAAATGTATAATTAATGAGTATAGATAAGAATGGGGGTTTTAATATGATAAAAACTAGTTTTTCTAAAATAAAAAATTCATGAAAATGAAATTCCTCATATATATTCCATGAATTGGTATAAATTTTTTTTTCTTGATTAGTTTTTTTATTTTTCAAGCTATTATATATTCTCTAAAAACATATTTAACCCATTCTAGAGAGGTTCTAATGAAAATATTTCCTATTAGTTATAATACCCATTTTATAATAGATACTTTTTGTATGTAAACCGACTAAAACATGTATTATTGTCGTGTCAAATTTGTGAAAGAACAAGGTCACATTAATATGATTGATGAATTGTTTATTTGATCTGTTATATTATAATGTGACCTATAATGAAATTTTCTCTTTCTTTCAATGTAATAGAATCCATGGATGGCCTTGAAGAGAGAGACACATTTCAACTATATTGTATCCTTCCTACCCTTCCCTTGGTAGTTTAATATAATTTTAAATAAAAAAGTATGATATAAGAGGTTATTAAATGGTTTTATGGAGGTATTTTTTTTAGAAAAGTGGGATGTTAGGTATAATCATTAGGTATGGGAGAAGGATCAAGAATTCAAATTCATTATGGTTTATTCTGTCTCTTATTTATAAATGATTTTTAAAAAAAAATCATTACTCAAAAAAGAAAAAAATTCGTTATTGTTGGCTAGGAGTTAAGAAGAAAATATAACCAATATGGGGTAATTTGGCCTTTTTAAAAATAATTAATAAAATTACATACCATATTTAATAAAAATTAATGCAATAAAAAATAAAATAAAATAAACAAAATAAATTTTTATAGTGGTTCCGATCTAAGTTACCCCACTCCACACATAATAGCTCTCAGCTACTATGATAAATGGAACCTATTATGGTATTTAAATTTTGAATGAGAGTGAAGGATCTTTTCATCCTCCCTTTTCACACCTATATGTTAAACCAAATTCCCACATATTTTATGGGTTTAGACCAAGCCTAGACTATTATAATACAAGACTAAACATATACTTTTATATACTCTATTAAAAACACTTTTTTGGATTCGAAGGAACATTTCATTTTATAGGGGAAATATAACATACTATTTTACTAGTGTAAACCCATCATAGAACTTCTAGAAAATACATTTCTTTGTAATTTCATGAATTTAATTTTAGGATATATGTGAAATGCACATTACAAATATGAATTAAAAAAACAGCATCATTTAACAACAAAAACATTTGATGGTAATCCAAATTAAAAAAACAAACACCAATATCAACCCAAATCCACATTTAAAGTTTGAAAAATAAACCTTGAAACCAATACAACACATTCCATAACTTATGAGCCTTGAGTCTCCTAATTCATCGATGAAAGGCATATCTAATCAATGTTTATTGTGTTGTTTTCCCCATCCAAATACACCATCTTCATCTTCAAATCCTTGAGATTGGAACGTTGGTGGTTGAACACAACTTCAACTAGAAAAACCAAAACATACACCATCTAGACTATCAAACTATACCAAAAAAATCTTGGGAAAAATCATTTCCAAAATCAGACAGATGAACCATGAAAAAGAAAACCACATATGGAACACGAATATCCTTAGTTGAAGATGCTTCATGAAAAACCTGATGAAAAAGCCCAACAATGACCCATGGACTAAGCTAAATCCACCACGAGAGTAATCTCTTGAAACCCCATTATCCACTAAAACTTCATACCTCATGAAACATTTGAAACCACCATGTGAGTTTGATTGGGATAGGGGTGGTGGAATATCCACGTAAGAGTATAAAAAGATGTAGACAAAGGATTTTGTAGCGAGCTCTGATTGATATCATGACCACAGAACCATGCCTTCGAAACCACTACCAAGAAAACCAGAACTAGAGAGGAAAATAAAATGTAGGCTTAGAACACTGAGAAACAAAACAAAGTCCTGTAACCATGAAGGGTGGCCGTAACCAATTAATTAAATCACAATGAACAAAAAAATCTAATCGGAATACACCACCAACAAAAACAAAAATTGTCAATGTAGAATTGAGTCAAACTGAGTGGGGTTTGTTTATGATTTTAACAGTAGAAAGAGAAAAGGTCATAACAGATGAGGTCCGGGAGGAGGGAAATGGAACAAGAAGGAGAGAAGGGATGTAATTTCAGATAATGCGCTCTCACCATGTAGGAGCAGTGAGGAGGGAGTAACAGCCTTAGAAAAATCCTAACGTGAGGTGAGGGCCGAGACTCGGAGAGTGGGGGCCATCTAAATTTTAATCAACCAACCTAGACATTCACAAGCATGGTTATAACATGTTCAATGTTATGGTATTAGATGAATCCAATCTTCCAAAGGAGTAGACTAAAAGAACACCCTTACTAGAGAAGTATTTTCATATACCATTTTATGGTTATGTTGAACTTTCCCTTTTAAGGGGATAGAATAAATCAATACATCTAAGGGGAAAGTCCTAATAAAAAAATACCTTTTTTAGGGTAGTATAACACTATAAAATATGCATTATGTGAGAAAATAAACCCAGATAGTTACCATGAAATGAAAAAATAAAAAATTTTAACATGGTGAATGATCATCGATAGAGTTGGTGGAATTAAGATCTCATATATCTCCCTACCTTCAAGCTGATGAAATAATGAATCTCATACAACAATAATTTTACTTCAGTGGGTCCTTGAATAATGAAGAACAATAACATAGTTACAAAATAGACAACAACAAATAATTAAATTAGAGTCACATAGGTATAATATAATAATCATTTGGTGGAATAATTAAAGTCCATAGACTATTCCTATTAAACTTATTTAATTCATCAAGCATTTAAAAAATCCAACTAGTATCATATAATGATTCATCAATATTATTTGGTACAAAATCATAAATAAAATCAAGAAATTCACAAACATTCATAATATATTTTATAGTTCAAACTTTTTATCCAACATTACAGATAACAATATCAATGAGAAGATATCTAAGCGTCTTCCATGATTTTTAATTAATATGTTCAAATTGAGAATAAATGTTCTGGCTTTATATTTGTCCATATTTTTCTCAAGGAATATGTTCTCCAAAATTAATATCTCAAAAATCCTCCTCTAGTTAATCAATTTCGTCAACTATTTTACTCAATCAAATTTCATCAAACCATACTGGAATTGATTCCTCAACTACCGTGGCTTTTTTTATATACTCTATATGCCTTAGTATTATTTTAATATCAAATAAAAATACAATCATAAATTATAGAGTTAAAATTTTAAAATTTTATCCATAGTATTAATAATAAAAAAAATACAACTAAGGACTCAAAAGTAACCATTTTTAGGTTTACATCCATTACAAATTTCATATGGTGTCTTTTCCAACAATGGAATTAAATCATTATGTTATAAACACAATAATATCTATTAAAAACGTTTTCTTAGAAATATTTAGTAAAGTTGAAATAATTTTACATTGATCGTGACATTTCATGATTTTTTATATTTTTCCTCTCTACTAAACTATTATTTTATGGTTCTCTATGATCAGAGAACTTGTAAAAATACCTATTTTCCTTAAAAGACTGGATAAATTGCATATTTTAGGATTTCACCACCATGATCACTTCAAATTAACTTCAATAAATGAACTTTATCATTTTAACCAAATTGAAATAAAAAGAAACATAGATAATGTTTTAGATCCATGAGTATGAAACTACACCCATGTATTCCATGTAAAATCAGATACTATAATAAACTAAATGGTTGATCTCCAAAACTATTACTTTTAACAGTACCAAATAAATATAAATGAATGGGATCAGGATGCCTTATATTTTTAACATCTTTAACTAAATTTTAATGACTTTTAATCACCCATTATCCACTTTTCTAACATCATTTTTGGTGTTGATAAGACATTGTTCCCTCAAAAAATAATTTATGAGATTTTTTATAATCCTGAAAATTTTGATCTAATTGGATTTTTATATGAATTCTTGGGTACCAAAACACATTTCAATCAATTTTTCATAAGAAATATACAATATAACAATTTATAAATAAAATAATTGGTATGTGACACCCTGATATTTTGTGAAATAATATGTTTTAATTAATATAAACTATTAGATATTTTTCATTTTACGCAACACTAAATATAGATTACATTATATGAAAGAACTAAATTTGGATAAAATTTTGTGCAACAGTAAGATAATATAAAACTAAATTAAATACTTAGATTTTCTTTTGGTACATGACAAACTATGTTTGGAATTTTTTATACACAATTCCAATGATCTTTCAATGGATTACCTTAAACAAATGGATGTGTTTTATTGAACTATGATAACTATAAATATTAGAATTAAAATATTATTAAATAAACCACCTAGCCATTGAAATATATGTTATGAATAAGGTTAAATACATTTTAAAATCATTATTTAGATATTTTTATTAAATTAATCCTTCAGATATCAATAATTATACATGAAAGAAATAATTATTTGAAAATAAATAAAATGTATTTCTATGAAAACTATTTTTCCATATTAGAACACAATTTTATCAACATAAATTAAAAAACCTAATTTATTTTAATGTTTAAAATAAAATTTAAATATTATATATTTAGTTATTATTTATTGATACTCATTCAATATATTTGATATGTATAAAAAAAATAAATCTAATTTTGTGAACAACAATATGTATTTCTGGAAAAGGTAATTTTTAATCTTATATTCGAGATCCCATTTTAAATATTAATTTAAAAAAATTTATAATTTTTATTTGAAAATTTATAATTAATTTTGGAAAATGATTATCAAATTTTACTTTGGGTTAATGTTTGGGATTTTTCTGAGAAGTTGCATCTTTTTTTATGAATTGTCAAAAAATAATGACATTTAATTCCAAATTTCTCATTCATCTAAAAAATATATGTAGTTAAATTATAAATTTAATTGGTTTTAAATATTCATGAGACAAATTGAACATAAATTAATTCAATTTATTTCATAATAATAAATTCGTGATTAAAATTTAATATAAAAACATCTCAAACCTTTAGAAAACATTTATTTTAAAATACCACTTTGTCTTCCCATCGGTAGGATAAAATTTATGTTAATTTCTGACAATTCTATTATTTGAATTTGTCAAAATGGATTCAATATTTTAATAATAATAATTTTTTATTTTTCATAATTTAAAATTAGTTTTTAAACAAAAATATAATGAAATTTGTCAAAATTAATTACAGTGATAAAGAGGAAAATTAGCTTAACAAAGGACTAAACCTAAAATGTAGGTCCCAAAATGATCTAAAAAATAGAAAAAAAAATTATATGATCATTTGACGAACCTATATTATATTGAATTGTATTGGGACCATAAAAGTAGCCACTAGGCATGGGAAAACATGGGTGGAATTCCCTTTTCAAAAATTTAAAAGATATCCACTATTCCTCCATTATAAAATGGAACTCTCCCCTCCCACTTATTCACACCTCTAAATAATTTTTTTCATAGACAAAATCTAAAAAAATATCCTTATAAAATCTATAAATTAATTCTATAAACCTAAATTTGGGAAAAATTACATCCTTGAAATCATGTCTATTCAAACTAGAAGAAGTTACCCAAAGATGAGGTAACATCCCTCCTCCAGATCTCTTATTTAATTTTCATTGTCAACATCCTAAAATATTATTATTATATTAATATATAATAAACATGGTATAATAAATATACTAATGTGTTTTTATTGTATGATTTTTATCTTAACTTACACACACTTCCATCTAATGGGTAACGAACTTACGGTTCTCGTGTAAGGAAAACTACTGCTTCGTGAAATGATATTGTTTATCTTTCCCTTACTACCACTCATGGTTCGTAATTGTAATGTAAAATCATGTTATTATATTCTATATATGAAATTTATCATTTTAAGGGTTTTTTAATACATAGGTTCTTGCTTTCCATTTTGTGTAAATAGGACAACTTCATTTGTGAGTGTGTGGACTACCGGCATCTCAAAGTGACGTGATTTATTCACAGTTTATATGGAATGTATTATGGGAGGGTTTTGTAAACATATCTGAAATATATGAATTGATAATGAAACCATAATGTTAACATATATACATACATATATTTTATAAACTATATTTCTTTCATTACATTAATAAATCTAAAATAGGATTGATGTCTATATATGGCGTATTGTCTCCTTATATGGTGTATTCCATTTCGGATATTAATATTTTATATATTATGATAAATATTTATATAATGAATATATATGATATATAATTCTTGTTTTACATAATTTAAATAGGTAAACTATGATCATAATAATATGATCAATAATATAAAGAAAAATTATATGGTAAACAACCAGTTATTCCCTGAAACATTTATTTGTAATATAAATGTTAATAAATGGGTAAAATAAATTAATAATTTATTAATATATTTTATGATTTATATTAATATATTTCAATTAAATATTTATAATAAAATTATTTTTAATTTTCAGAAGGTTTTAATTGGTATGAATAATGATCATACTTAAGGTAAGGGTTTTTTCGTCTCACTTTTTATATCAATGGGATACATGCTTTATTCACAAATAATTTATTTTTTGTAGTGTGTATATATAAAATTGATGAATTATACGGTTATTATAGTTAAATTATGTCTTTTTAAATACCCATTAGACGATATTTATTACATGGGGTTTCTTGTTAAAAATCTACAATATCAGAAAGGTAATTTTTGTCTATGGTTTCTTTCATTGAGATAAATACCATGTTATGAACCTATATTTTTTAAGTGGGTGTATATAATGTCCTTTTACAAGTTATATCATGAACTTAATTCATTAATTTTTTATTATGATTCTTTTAATGCTACGATCTCTTGTATAGTATCAGTCAAAGTCCCCAAAATGGTAATAGTTTATTGTTATAATCTCATTATTTATCAGGATCGATTACTATTATGATTACAATGATGAAATATTATGATCAATATGTTAATTAAACTCATAAATTTTTTTATCATATAGTTATTCATGATATCTTCACATATTAGTGCCATTTTTTCATTATTTGGCACATAGGATAATTAATAGATTTTTTTTGAAAATCTTACATTTTTTCTCCTTTCAGTAAAAAATACATGTTATTTTTAAAAAACCATGATTTATATAAAGTTTATAATTTTTTTATCATTAATATGTATTTTATAATATTATCAAAAATTCCTTTATAATTCTAAAAAGGTTATTTTCAAAGGGAATAATTTCAATGATATCATTTTTTAATTAGAATTTTTCAAAACCTTTTTCTAGAAAAGTTTTTCATAAAATGATGTCAAGACTTAATTGTGTTTTTCCAAATTATTTAAAAAAAGGATTTTAAAAACATCTTCAAGATTTAATAATTTGGTATCAGGGATATTTCTACGAAAAAGGTTCTCAAAATACTTTTAGTTTTCCTTACAAGTTTTTAAAGAAATTTTAATATAAAATGTTTTTCAAAATGATTTATGTCTTGAAAAAAGTGTTTTTAAAGAATAAAATATTTTTTACTTTTTAAAATATTTAAATAAAATTTTAAATCAATGTTTATAAGAAAATTATTTTTCAATTGTTTTATTGAACGTATTTTCAAAGAATGACTATTTTCCTATGAATTTTTTTATGTGATCTTTCAATATCCTTCTCTATCTATGATGACAAATTTGGTTATTGTTTATTATTTACTTAGGATACATTAAAATAATACTATCCATATTATTTCTTGAATGAATTGTCTTTTTATGTATTGATATTTATGAAACCAATTTATCATGTATGATTTATATTCTTTGAAACCTTTTTCTCATAATGGTTTATGATTTGATGAATTTATTATAGGAAGTTATATGTTTTCCACAGCTAATTATATGATGAAATGTTTATAATACCAATTTCATTTCATATCTTCTGATATTATGATTTTTTATAATCTTGGGTCACACGAATTTATGATTTTATTATATTACAGGTGGGACCTATATCTACCTCTAATTAATTGGGTAAGGATGGATGACTCATGGGTATAAATGACATACGTGAACCTAATTACTTGTTCAAAAATATATGCATGAACATGATTTCATGTTCAAATTTTTATGTGTAGACCTTGGAATATTTTCCATAGGTCTATGTGTGAACATTATTAAAACATCAAAATGTTATTATTTTACCATATTACATGTTCATAAGTTATGCATGAACTTGATTACATTTTCACAATCTTATGAATCGACCTGGTTGCATATCCATAATTCTATGAATGAATACGATTACATGTTCACAATGTTATGAGTGAACCATATTACATGTTCACAATGTTTTATGTGAACCTGATAACTTGTTCACAATTTTATGAATGTCCAATGTTTCATGACTATAATATTATGCATGAATCTGCTTATATATTGACAATTTTTTGTGTTAACCTGATTACAACATCACATTTCTGTGTGTGGATTTGGTTGCATGTCCATAATTTTATGCAAGGGCCTAATTTCATTTCCTTAACAAAACTTCCCAACCTATTTCTACTAATACGTGTCTAAAATGTTATAATTTTATGTTTATGTCATAATTCTATGAATTATTCTATTTTAATGATGTCATGTATTTTTCATTCAATTATCTTCTCATTCATGTCTTGTGAACTACTAATATTTATTTCACGAATCTTGACTATGGTCTTCTATGTATCATGTATGATCTTCTAATGATACGATCATGTTATCTTTCCCTTATTATCATTATTATTCTTACATACCTCCTTGATATTCCTTACTAAGAATCTATGATCACCCATTCCTATGTTTCATTTCCCTAGGTTATGGGAATGGTTTTTAAGTAATAGTATAAAAGGTGAAGGGATTTATGAAAATTCTGAAGATCTTTCACCAAATCAGATGAATGTGTTCTGAGTTTCTGAAGGAACTAAACAATTATAGTCATCAGGATTTTAGTTTTGTAATGTGATTAATATTGATCTAAAATGATGTAATATCTAATTCTGATATGTTTAGGTTGTAATAGTTGGTATCAAATGAGTGGTTTAGTCACCCTTCCGAAACTTGGATTAGAAAACATGAGTGAGATCCTTATGGATATTTATAATGATAAGTCTAGGTATTTATATGGGGATAATCCTAAGGTGTAACAGATTTAAAAATAATTTTTCATGATTTTGACATCCTATAAGTTTTGTTTTCTGATTATGTGGTTTTAATGTATGATAAGTGTTTCTCACACTACGACTTCTAGTATTAGTTAATACGAGGAACAATAATGGACTTGGTTAAAATTTATTGTTTTTGATTTAGAAAGAATAGGAATTATGAAAATTTATTTACTAAGTTGAAATATAATGATGATAATCAAGAAGGTTGTACAAGTATTGGTTATACATCAAAAGATAAATAGAAGGAAAAAGACATGTGAAAGGTTTGGGAAGTTCTATATGGATTTTTAACATTAAATGTAAAAAATCATGATTTGTTTGGGGTTAAGGAACCATAATACATGATTAATATTTAAGATTTATAGGAAAATGGTAGTAATGAAAAACATTATAAAGCTCAAGTAATGGCTTTAGAGTAAAGTTGGATGATTGAAGTGTATATGTTTTGGAATTCAAAGAATATGTTATATGAATCATGAAATATATTAGTATTTTTTGTATGTTTTTTTCATTAAGGAATGAAAATTATATATTTAATGGAGGGTTGATATTTTTATATAAGTTAAGTTAACTGGTAATGTGTTCAATATGTTGAGACAGTTGTGTTTAACTTGTATAAAGAGATAATTGATTTGGATAAAGTAAATTGGATATCATCAATAAAATCATAACTAATAAATTATTTTTGAAAAAGTGGTTTGAAATACCGTGGATGGAGATTATGGATTTTAAATAATATATCCAATGATCTTTGGAATAATAAAGAATGAATTTTTTTCAATATGGATGTTTGGTAATTCCAGTTATTACTAAGCTTTAAGAGAATTCATTATAAATGTATTAACATTTCTATATTTTGAAAACCAAGAACTACAATTTGAAGTGCGAGGGATAAATGTTAATTTGTTTTAATGACATTATTTCTAATGTTTGTTGTTTATATCTTTCATAAGTTATATAATCTTAACTATTTATGAAATGGATTAAGTTAAAGTAAAGATGTGGTATTATAGATTAAATTATTGTCTCACCATATAAATAATTGTGTATGTTAAGTTTCTCATTCTAACCATTTTTTTATTCTATTTAAAGACATGTGTAAGGATTTACCATTCTACCTAATGATCTGTTAGTAATTGCATAGAAAAATTATCCATTATTTCTTAGAATAAGTGATGAAGTGGAAATTGATTAGAGCACAACAAAGGGTGAGATTGTGTTGAAATCAAGTAAGTATATCTTCTCATGAAAATTATTCAATATTAAGAAAGGGGTATTGAACTAAAATGTGTTTCTATTATCATTATTTTTATGATAAAAATGAATTATATCGTGATTCTTCTGTTTATGGTATTGTGATTTTTATCCTTCTCTATATCCTCTACTTTCTTGTGATCAATGATTTTTATCAATATCTGTGACTATTTATGTTTTTTCCATGTCCATGTTTTCAAATCCCACCTTTGTTATCTTATGTGGAAACCTCATTATGTGTTACTTTGGGTAACCATTATGTTTCTAACATTAATTTTTTAAAGGAAATTTTAGTATTTATTTTTACCATTTGGGTTTTCTATGAATAGAACAATCAAATATTAATACTTTGATAACCCAGATGATTTTTGGGGGGAAAACTCATTTTAATGGGTATTCAATGTAACACCCCGTGATATTTGGTAATTTATTTTTTGTATTAACATAATTTATTTGATATTTTTAATTTCACACATCATTGAATATAGATCGTGTTTTCTGAAAGAACTAATTTTGGTATGATTTTCATACAAAACCATTTTAAGATCGCACTACACACAAAACTTATATTATCTTGTGGTATATAAAATAATATGTTTATATTTTGATACAAAAAATGTAAAAGTTCCTTTGATAGCTTTTCTAAAATGCTAGGATGAGTTTTATGGAACAACAATAACAATAAATATTGTTGTTAAAATATTATTAAAGCTACAACCTATCCCTTGGAATATATGTTAAAAATACTATTAAAAAAATAATGAATATTTGATATACATAAGTATATAAATTTAATCCTTTTGATATTAATTAGTATAGGTGAATAAAATAATTATTTGAAACTAAATAAATTGGTTTTCTATTAATAATATTTTTCTATGTATAGACATAATCTTATCAGAATAAATTAAAACTAACACTTTTGATTAATGTTTTAAAAAAAATTATATATTATATATTCAATAAATATTTTTAAAATTAATTCAATAGATTTTATAGGTATAAGATAATAATAATTCTAATTTTATTAATAATATGATGTACTTTTATAAAAGTTAAATTTTACACCATTTAATGAAGAAACCATTTCTAATCTAATGTTCCACAACTTAATACTTTCTATTTGAAAATATAAACATCATTTTTGAATGATTAATATTAATGTTTACTTTTGGTGAATATTTGGTATTTTTCTAAGAAGTTTTACTTATTGATGGATAGTAAAAAACACTGATTTTAAATTAAAACATTATGTTTTCTTCTAAATAATTAATAGAGTTACATTATATTTTAAATTGTTTTTAAATTTTCAGTAGATAAATTTCAGATACATTAATTCAATTTAGGTAATCATAATCAATTACACATCAAAATTGGATATAAAAACATTCCAACATTTTAAACTTTTTTACTTTAAATATTTGTTTCGTCATCCCGTCTCTATGATCAAATTTAAATTAATTTCTGCCACATATGGGATTGGAATTTTAAATTTTTTATAAAATATTTTTAATTAGAATTAAATATAATTTATAATATGGTTAACATAGATTTTTACTAAAACTATTTGGGAAATTGATTAAAATTAATTGTTGTGATTAATAGAAAAATTAACATAACAAAGGATTGAACATTAAACATAACACCAAAAATTACCTAAATATTTGTCTAAAATCCATTTTAGGTTCCCATTTATATCATAAACGAAATTTTCATATATTGGTACAATAATTGGAGAAACAGGACTTGAAAAAAATGTGGGTGGAATCTCATTTTAAAAAAATAACAAGAACGAAACTCCTCATCGACTATAAAAATACACCCACCCCTCTCACTTATTCACACCACACAAGACATTTTAATCATAAAAAAATATGAAAAAATATCCAAAAATATAACTAAATAAATCTTATAACCATACCTTTTGGAAAAAATCTATCCAAAGAATCTCTTTGATGAAAAATAAAATGATTTACCCAAAGATGAGGTAACATCCTTCCTCAGGATCTTTTTTTTTCATTCTCTACACCCTAAAATATTATTATTATATGAATATATAATATCCATAGTATCCTAAATATACTCATATGTTGTTATTTTAAGGGTTCTACCTACACTTACACACAATTCTTTATAATGGGTAATGAACTTACTATTCTTGTGTACAACGATCTACTGGATCTCGAAGTGATGTTTTCCGTCTTTCCTTTACCACCTCTCATGGTTGGTAATTAGGATTGACACACTTTTTATATATGATATTTATTATTTATTTATTATAATTTAATTATCCTATAACATATAACTTAATTGTTTTTATTTTTTGTAAATATAATAAATTTGTTTGTGGATGTGTAGACTACCACATTTTCAAAGCGATGTGTGTAACATCCTAACCCGAGTACCACACACGGGTTTCATATGTTGTTCAGTAACATATCCTCTATCGTACCTCCCGATAAGCTGGAGGTTTCTAACTAGTATGGAGGATATATTATGTCATTCCTGGGGAGATTCTCATTTATCAGAGTGAGATTCCAGAAAAATTAAATAAAAAATTGTGGAAGCATATATCACCAGAACAATACTCTTGTTACAAGATTATGAAACAGGAAACAGAAGACGCAACTGATTGAAAAACATGATTTGTCAAAATATATGAAATGTGTTTATAATTTAACTAAAAATAAATACATTGTGACTCCTAAAATGAGTTCTGATCCATGTCTGGTTCAATACTTCCAACTGCATCCCCAATCAGCCACCTATCCTAGGGCCTTTTCCCGTATCCAATCCAGCAATAATATAATATATTCAATTTTTGATCAAGCACCCTGAATTGGATGTGAGTACAACTCAGTTGGCCACCACCAAGTATGTCTAAAAAAAGTCCATTCAACTGATAGTACATGCAGTTCTATAGGGAAATAAGTTCATTGAAATAATTAATAGTATACCACATTTTCATTTATTCTTAAATAACTATATTTACTCCAGGGTTCCCAAGGATACTCGTTCCTCAATACTATCATCATCCTATATCGGAGCCCGAAGTGTTCCCTAGGTAATTCTATATCTTAATACCTTGTTTAGCCAATGATTAAAGTATTCTATGTTGAATGATATCATAGTACCTATGTAGACTCTATCCTGAGTTCTAATATTCTCATGTGAGGCCCTAACTCAATGTTCCATTATTTCAATTCATTATTTTTACATTTTGAAGCCACATTTTCAGCACTACCAATATCACAAACATATGTAAGATGACCATGTTACCATTCTTGCTCTTCGATAGAATAACCATGTTCCCATTATATTTACTCATAATCATAATGACCATGTTACCTTGTATACTTCACATTATAATGACCATATTCTACTTCTCATACTCACAAGTATGATTACAATGTTACCATTTGTACTTCTCACTTTTGAATGACCATATACACATTCATTATCACATAATTAATTTAAAACATAATTATCCACACCAATCCCATTACTAATTAAACAATTAGTTAACAAATCAAATACATTATTCAATACAAGAATAAACTAAGTGCATCAAACAATTAAATAATTTAACAATTAATTAATCAACAACATAATTCATATTCCATAATTCATTTTCAAAAATTAAACATCTCATTCAAAATCACAAATCATAATAATTAATCGTAAAATTAATTATCTAGATCATAGTCTCAAAGAACATAATTAAATAAAAATTAACTATCACAACATTTCTAGTATTAAATCTCATAATTAATTTCCAATTTAATTACTTAGATTACAATAGAAATTCAATAACTCAATTGTTCAATCTAATTAATGAAATTGAAGGTAAATTTGTTAAAGGATTTTAAAAATTATTTAATTTTTCAAATATATATATATATATCACAACTATAGGAATTAATTTTATACCACCCACCAAAATTTATTGACATATTTTTAACCAATGGAAATCCCCAATATATGAGCAGTACAATGATACTAATCAAAATTTGTAATCTAAATCCCTAACCCCAAATCAATATTAATGATATCATGATATAATAAATATAGATCTATATCCACAATAATAAAACTGTATGTCACTAATTAGGTTTATATCTAATGAAACAAAGGATATCTTACATGAAAATATCAAGGAAAGATAGAAGAAAGAATGGGAGAAGCATCGTAATGAAATCCACTTACTAGGAGAAGGGAGGATCTTAAATTAGAGATATTGATCTCAAATAACTATGTTTATAAGGAATTGGAATAACTCTAAGTAAATGGAAGAACATTCCTTTACCTTTAGAAAGGTAAACTCCCAAGTTAGGGCTCCATAGGAGTGGAACAAGACATTATAGGTTTAAAATGAGTGAGATCCAAAATTTTAGGATCTCACTATTAGCCCATGCACGGTTTAGTAACACGATTAGGAAAATTGTGCACTAACTATTTGTTATCCACTGCTTCAATTAGAAATTCACTTGTCCACCTCACATGGCCTCTCAAACTGTTCTTTAACAATGATGAATCAACTGCCACAATGACCAGAGACCACGTGGTTTCTCTTATGTGGCTTCACGGTTTGTACAAACCATGCACCAAATTTTCAAAAAAAAAAACTCCAAAAATTTCTTAGAAATTACTAAAATGATCATCAATACATAACTACCAAAAAAACTATGTAAACAAAATACTAGAAATCACACTCTAGATTACTTTAGAAAAGGTTGGGATCATATAATCTCCCCACCTTAGAACAGCTCATCCTCGAGCTTCAATTCCAATAAATTATAAAATAATAAGACAAAAAGATTTGGTCATTGAGCCCTCATATCTGTTTCTCATTCCCATGATTCCATAACACAATAATTTTTGTCACGGTCTTTCCCCACAACACTTTCCCACTATGATCCAACACACATATCAAATGATCCTCAAAGGATAAATCTATCTCAAGGTATACCTCATCCACATAGATCACAGGAGAAGTGTTAAGATGATACCATAATATTTTTGATACATATAAGAGACCTTGCATAGAACTGTATTTCTATGAAAGAACCAATTGGTAAGCCACCAGCCGGATTCTATCCACTATCTCAAAGGTTCCAAAAAACAGAGGCACCAATTTCTCCTGACATTTTATTCTACAGTGACCCAACCTAGGTGGCACCCAAAGTAACAAACGATTTCTCTTTGTAAATTCTATGTTTCGTCTCCTTTTATCATCAAAAGAATTTTTTATATTCTGATCTGTTTCCCTACGTCTATGAATCAATAGTGCCTGCTCACATGTATCTTAAATGACACTCGGTCTCAACAATTATGACTCAGCATCTCCCATCCATCATATCAATGATCTACATGGCCTACCAAAAAGATCCTCGTATGGTTCCATCTATATAGTTTCCTTATAACTATTGTTACAGAAAAAATCCATAAATCCAAGTGCTTCTCCCAAGATCCACTTAAGTCAAGCACACATGCTCACAACATATCCTCAAGCACCAGTATAGTATGTTTTGACTGGCTATATGTCTATGAGATGAAAGTCATACTCAATAATACAAGTGTGCAAGGTGATTTCTACAAGCCCTTCCAAAAGAATGCAGTATAGAGTGAATCATGATATGAAACTATATTTTGTGGTATGCCATGCAGATTTACTATCTCTCGAATGTATAGTTCTCTCAATTGTCATATTGTAAACTCTTCTATTATAGTAAAGAAATGCGATGCATTTTTTAGTTGATCCAAAAGGACCCAAATATAATTATTTTTCATTAAGTTTCTTTGGAAGACCCACCAAAAAGTCCATGGTCATGTCCACCAACTTCGATTCTAGGATAGGAAACAGTTGTTGCAATCCTCTAGGTTATTGATGTTTTCCCTTCACCTACAAACATGTGTATCAAATTTTCACAAACCTTGATATCTACTTTTTCATGCATTGCCACCAAAATTATCATCGTAGTTCATGGTACATTTTAGTTACCCCTGGATGCACCAACCACTTCAAGGCATGAAATTCCAACATGAACTCCTCTTTTATTCTCCTCAGTACCATAACTTGATTCTTCACATAGATGATACCATCTTAATCTATAAACTAGTATGAAGATGTATCCCCACATTTAAAGCTTTACCTCATGGCTAATCACTCTAGATCCTCATACAGTCTATCACTGAATTGTCTCAAAAGCATAGCGTCTACTACAACTGAGACCATATTCATCTTCTCCTATATCTCTTGGACCACTACACAAATTTTAGCTAGCAAGGTTGTCATCTTCTACTCCAAAATCGACTCTCGAACCACCTATAGATGAGTTTTCCTACTAACGTAATCATCCACACTATTTACCTTCCCGAGCATATATTACAGTTAAAATTCTAAGGGAAACATGTACGAAACCCATCTCTACAGCCAAAGATTCTAATCATGATGTGAAAATTTATACTTCAAGCTATTGTGATCTATTTAAACTATAAAACTTTCTCCTAAAATATAGTTTCACCAAAACTTAAGTGAATCAACCACTACTTCCTAATCATGGTCATGTATATAGTAATTCCATTCATAAGTCGTCAACTGCCGAGACCCATAAGCCACAACTCGATCTCCCTGCATCAGTACAGTTCCAAGTCTTATCCTAGAAGTGTCACATTAAACCATATACTCCTCAACTAACTTTGGTAGGATAAATATTTTTTTATTTTTTCGATCTCATCTTAAACACCTTAGAATCTCTCACACAAGCCTTTGACCATTCAAACATAATTCTCTTTTTGGTTAAGCCTGAATCCGGCACTACCAAATTGTAAAATTCTTGGATGAGCCTCCTGTAATATCTTGCTAATCCTTAAATGCTTTGGATATAGAAAACATTCTTGGGAATATCAAACTAAACCACAACCTAAACATAATTTGGGTCAACTAATAGACCTTCCTATGTGATTATGTTTCCCATGAAGTGTACCTGATTTATCCAAAACTTTCACTTAGATGACATGGTATATAAATTATTCTATCTCAGTGTAATCAAGAGGATTTCAATATGTTGGGCATGATGGTCATGAGTCTTTAAGTACACCAAGATTTCATCCATATAAACCACAACAAACTAATCATAATACAGAATAATTATCATATTCATAAAATCCATAAACAGTAATGGTACATTGGTCAACCCAAACCACATTATGAAAAACCCATAAAGGCCATACCTACATCTGAAATTAGTCCTTAGTATATCATATGTCTGTACTATCAATTGATGATACCATGATCTCAAATCGATCATTTTGAACACACAATCTCCATTCAATTGGTCCAAAATAACGTTGATACACGGAAGAAGATATTGGTTCATCCCAGTCATTTTTTTCATCTTTTAGTAATCAACGCATAAGTTTAAACTATTGTGAGACTTCTGTGTGAATAAATTAGGTGATACCTAATGTGATGTACTTGGATAGATAAATCACTTATCCTTAAATTCTTCCAACTAAGGATTAAGATATGGAATCTTAGTTGGTGCTATTCAATAAGGTGGAATAGATACTAGATCTACCCCTACAGGACCTCAAAAGCGATTTCAATACCTCTATCTGGTGGTATCCCTGAGAAGTCTTCAAAAAAGTCATCCTAAAATAGTTCCACTACTAGTGGAATGAAATATTTCCTAACACCCCCATCATCCCACAAAAGACTAGAAACTTGGGTTGTGAGCTCTCCCAGTTGCTGAGTAATTGTCCCTACTCAGCGTGCTTGGATATCCACTCTCCACGATGAAAATACTTTTCACCCTTTGGAGATGTAAAAATACCCCTCCATTGGTAACAGTCTATGTGGGATTAGTTTGTGACTAGATAGTCCATAACAACAATTAGGTTGAAGCCCATCATATCAAGAACATATAAACCCCCTAGGAAATGATATTCCATGATCTCTAGTGGACATACATTGCATAGAACGATATCTCGAAACCATACTCCCAATGGTGTATCTATATTCAAAACCCCACTCACAAAATCCAGCACCAAGCTCAAACCATGAGAATGTTTCTACATATACAAAGGAATGAGTGGCACCAGTATCGAACAATTCATTTGATAAATTAAATGCTACTAGAATAGTACATATCAATATCGATAGTCCTACCACACTATCCACAATTTTTGGTTGTACTACATGTAATTGTGCTTCCCTTATTCCTTGTGATGCTATCTAAATCCCCTGAGTAGCACCACTATGCTAACGTGGGAGATTCTACCTAAAATAACATTGTCTACTACCTCTACATACTCGGCTAGTAGAACTCCAAAAACCAGCTCAAAATGATGTAAAATCTATTCGTTCCACACTCGTACATTGCATAGCTAGTCCTTCGGTATCATTCTACCACTCTGACCTACAGAATTTGTGTATATGTCCCATCCTTTCACATGATCGACACTCGAGTAGTGGTCGAGAACAGTGTCAAAGATTGTTTCCCAGCTTCCAAAGCTGATGATAGATCTCACCAGTTTGTTCTTGTCCAACTGACTCTCTTATTTTCATACTCTTCTTCCCACTTCCTCTGATAAAGTATTCATAACGACGCTTCCATCTCTCAGAAGTCATACCTCCTGATCGTCCATTAATTACTACCTTTCCGGAACAGGAAGCCTCACTCATGTTTCCTTCAACTATGAGATCATGATCCACCACTTCCATAAACTTTATTATCCTTAAGATATTGTACGGGATCATAGTCTCACACTTAAGTCCATCCGGAAAATGTTTCTCCGTAACTACCACATCTCCATCAAAACATGGGTAAAATCATCAAAGATTTGTCTAGCATCCAACATAGTCTATAACTAACATGCTCCCCTATGTCATATGCATGTACTCAGTAGCTGTCTTATTCCTCATCATATATTGAATAATTTTTTCCAAGAAACCCTCTATGAGGTCCTTCCATAACATATCATCAGTATGTCTAGTTCAAAACTATGTGACCCGCCGGTTCTTCTCTAATCCCCATAGAATATAGGTTGCCAACCAGACCCTACTCTAAGAAAGAGATTCCAAATGGTCAAGTATTGTCTATATGGACTCCATAAAACATTCAGCACCCACAGGTCCACCAACTCTAGTAAATGTTGGAGGGTGTTATAGCTAAAACTCCCTTGTCATCTTAGACATACTTCTGACAACCTTCTCTGGGTCTCATTCCATGAATTTCACGAATCTAGAAAATTTCTCTTCAAACTCCTCCCCTTTCATGTTCAGTTGGAATTATTAGGGCCTCAAGTTCCCTAACAAGAAAAACATTCCTACTCATCCCCCATGATCATACCCTCTATAATCATCTATGAGGAATTATATCTACAAGGTCCAACACACTTATCATGTATCATAACACAACCATATAACATTTACATAAGTCAAAAATAATCACAAAAAGTATTTTCCCCTAACTATCCACGCTGTCAAAACTAAGGCATTTTCACTACCCTTAACTATCATACTTCTATGTTTTGTTTAATAAAGGTAAACGCAGTACCATATTCATTTTTCTCAATTAGACACACAATTATTCTCATTTTGTATCATTTTATAATCATAATAAATTTATGTTCGACAATATTTTCCATTACAATCTCTCTACATGGAAAACAGTTCAACTTCAACTACTTACCCATAACATGTTTCCCCGTGCATGCCAAAGATGATGCTTGTCATAATAACCCTAAGTGCCTATAATGGAGCATAAATACTGAACTCTTGTGACATTCTAGTCCATAATTCAACACTCAAGAATTATCAGAAACACCAATCACACCACACAACAAGTGTCTCACCAAGGGTGAAATAACATTCAACTGTTACAACAAACAACAATAAAAACAATCCCACCCTGAGTACTCGGTTTTTCCCCTATATGTGGTTTTACAAATGACATGTATGAGAACATTACAAAGACCCAAGTCATCCTAATCTCATTTATACATTTCCAAAAATATTAAGACAAAAAAATAAGAAACAAACATGGTGATCTGATGAATCTTTATAAAATCCCGATCTGGGTGCCACACATTGGTTCCCTGAGTCAATCAATCACATGACCATAAGAATTCCTCCCCGTATGATAGAGGTTGTTGAATATTAGAAAGGGTCTGGTAAGTCATTCATGGGGAGAATATACCATCATTTATCAAAGTAAAACACTGGATAAAATAAATTAACAATTGAGGAATCATATATAACCCAAAAATTACCCATGTCACTAGATAACCAAACAAGAAACACAATACTCACCTGAATGGAACACATGCTATTTCAATATAAGTGTTAGGTGTATATAGTGAAACCTAAAATAAAGTAACTATGAAACCCCTAATAGGTTTAGAAACATATTTGGTTCCCTCATCCAAGATCTATCCCCAATCTGCCACATATCCTAGGGCCTTTTCCCTTGTCCAGTCCTGAATCAATATAATATATTCATGTTCCGATAAGGTAGCACAATTAGGGTGTCAATATAACTCAGTAGGAAACCACCAACTATGTCTAAAAAATTCTAGACAAAATAATATTCATGAAGTTCTATAAAAAATTTATAATATTAGAGTAATAAAAAAATTTATCACATATTCCTTCATTTTTATCTAACAACATTTATGCTAGGTTTCCCAAGTATACTCGTACATCAATACTCCCATCATCTCTTACTGGAGCCCAAAGAGTACTCTAGGTAATACCATATCTTAATACATACATCTCGATGAAGCTCAAAGTATTCAAGGTGATACGATATCTCAATACCGGATTTGACTAATGTCGGAGTTCGAATATTATCATGTGATACCCTAACTCGGAGTGCCATTATTTCCATTCTTTAATTTCAAATTTATAAGTTGCATTTTCAGGGTTACCAATATCACAATCATATGTATGATGAAAGTGCTACCATGATTACTCCACAACAGAATGACCATGTTCCCATTCTCATTACTCATAAGCAGAATGAACCAGTTACCATGTGTACTTCACTTTATAATAATCATGTTCACATTCTCTTACTCATAATTATGATGACCATGTTACCATTTTTACTTCCCAAATTATAATTACAATCTTTCCATTATTTATCACATAATTAATTTACCAATTAATTATAAACCACAATCCCATTACTAATTCAACAATTAGTTAACACATCAATTACTTTATTCTACACAAAAATTAACTAAGTGAATCAAACCATTAATTAATTTATCAATTAATTAATCAACATCACAATTCATATTACATAATTAATCTTCTAGAATTAATTATCTCATTATAAATCTCAAATATTGAAAATTAATCCCGTAATAAATTATCTAGATCATAATATAAAATCACACTATTAATTCAAAATTAATAATCTCAACATATCCATTTTGATATCTCATAACTAATTTCACAATTTGTTACCCAGATTACAAAAAACATCAACAACTCAATTGATCAATTTAATTAACCCAATTCAAGGAAAAAAATTCCTAAAAAAATTCTTGAAATTATATAATATTTCATATACATATCAAATCCATTGATATGGGAATTATCTTTTTAAAACTAACCCTAATTCGTTGAAGGATGTTTCCTAACAAAAATCCCAAAAATCCGAGAAACATGATGACATTGATAAAAGTTCCAGATCTAAATACCTAACCCAAAATCAAGAATAAAGACATAAAAATATAATAAATATATATATAGAACCATAATACTAGATCCAAATATCACTACATAGTATTATATTCAAGGAAACATGGTATATCTTAAATGAAAAGATAAAATAATGATATAAAAAAGAATGGGAGAAGCATCAGAATGAAATCCACTTATCTGAAGATGGGATGATCTTCAATTCAAGGAATCAATCTTGAAAAATGGTGTTCATAAGGACATATAATCCCTACATGTCAATGGTATAACCTTCCATTACCCTTAGAAATGTAAAGTACCGATTTATGTCCACATAGTAGGTGAAACAAATCATTAAAGGTTGAAAATGGGTGAGATCACAGTTTTTATGATCTCACTGTGGGTCCTTGCAAGGTTTAGTCTCACAGTTAGAAAAATAGTGCACTAATTTTTAATTATCCACTTAATCAAGGGGAGATTAACATGGCCACCTTTAATGGCCTCTCAAACCATGCTTTAACTATATTGAATCTCCTTCCTCAAAGACCAGAGATCAAACAGTTTCTCTTAAGTAGATGCACAGTTTATACAAATCATGAACCAACCACGCACAACCTCTTTTTGTAAAATATTTTCTTATAATTCCCAAAAAATAAAACCATAGACATAAATTCCATCATTTTTTATTAAGATAAAATTAAAAGGTACCTAAACTCACACTCGAGATTACTCTAAAAATATTCGGTATCGTACAATGTGATTCATTCACACATTACATGAAATGTATTAAGGATGGGTTTATAATGAATATATGATATATATATATGGTAGAATTATTATTATATAATAAATATGTAAATATATTCAAACATATCTTTTAACTACTTTACTTCTTTCAATACTATAAGAAAACAAAAACAACGTTAATGTGTGCGTATGACATACAGTCTCAATGAATAGTGTATTCCATTTCATATATCTATCTTTTTTAGATAATAATAAATATTTATATACTGAATATATATGATATATAATTTTTTTCAAAATATTTAAATATGTAAATAATCATCTAAGTAAGGGTATTAAGAAGATCATGTAAAAAATGAATGATAAACAGAGTGATTATTACATGAAATGTTGCTTTAACATGGAATTATTCACAAACTAGTAATTTAACGTAATAAGTGAATAATATATTGTTTTATACATAGGAATATTTTAATTTTTAGATTTATAAAAAAATTATATTTATTTTATAGGAGTTATGAATAGGGATAAAGGAATTCAAGACTTAAGGTAAGAGTTCTCTCCGCTCACTTTTTATATCTGTGAGATACGCACATTACTCGCCACTCATTTATTTTGTGTGGTGTATATAATTCCCATGAATGTATTATGTGATTATTTTAATTAAATTTTGGATATATAGATATCTAATTTATGAAATTTATTTCATGGGGTTTATATTTCAATTGATACCAAATCGGTATAATAATTTCTCTCTCAAGTTTTATTTTTTGAGATACATGAAATGTTATGCACTTATATTTATTTATTTTGTGTGTATACATACATTTGACAAATTATATCATGAAAAAAAATCATAGATGTTATTTTAGTCTATATTAAATGTTATTATCTCATTTATAGTATTGGTCAACATCACCCATGTGGTGATAGTTTATTTCTTCAATTTCTTTATTAATCAGGATTGTTTAAGAATATTCTTTTCTTGATGAAATATTAGGATCCATATATGAATAACACACATGAATTTTCTTCTTCTATGGTTATAAATTATATCTTCATGAATTAGTATCTTTTTCCCACTTCATTGGTAGTAAATGTAATTAATAAATTGTTTTTATAAAAACACGACTTTATTTCTCGTTTTGGACGGAAATATGTGTTCATTACAAAATGTGTTTTATAAAATGGTTTTCCAAAAATTTTATGTATAAAAAAATTAAATTATATTAAAAGATTAATATATATTTTTTAGAAATTTTATGTTCAATGAAAATTATTTCAATGATTTCAAGATTCTTTTATAATCATTCAAATCCATTTTCTAGAAAAGGGTTTCCCAAAATGATTTCAAGATTTCTTTTTATGTTTTTATTATATTTTCAAAGATTATGGTTTTAATAATGTTTTAATTATTAATTTATTTATTTTTATAGGTTTTTTAAAATAAAAAATGCTTCAAAAATATTTTCACGATACATTTAATGTTTTCAAATATATTTTAAAAGAAACAGAATTTCAAAATGCTTTATATTTTAAGAAAACATTTTTCAATGAAGAAAATTTATTTCATCATGAATTTTTTCAAATGATACTTTAAAAAAATTAAGAAGAAAAATATTTTTTAAATCAATTTATAACAATTATTTTTAAATAAAGTCTCTTTTTTAAAATAAATATTCTAGGTTATCTTTCAAAATACTTCTCCATCAAAGATGACATTATTTTCTATGGTTTGTGATTTTATGGGGATATGATTCAATAATATGATTCATATTCTTTACAGAGTGGATTATGTTTTGAGGTAATGAATTTAGTGACACAAATTTCTCTCATATAGATAATATTATTTAGAACTCGCTTCTTTTCATGGGATATTCTTTGATGAAATAACTATGAGATTTGTCTCTTTTCCATAATTAATTATATGATAATGGTTTTATAATAATAATTTAATTTCATGGTTTATGATATGAATAATTATTTAATCTCTTTGAAAACATATTTATGATTTTATTATTTTATGGGTGTTACCTATATCTCCTTATTATGTATTGGGTATCGATGGATGAATCATGAGTATAAATATTATGTGTTAACCTGATTACATGATACAAAAGATGTTCATGAAACTTATTACTTGTGCACAATGTTATGCATAGACCTAGTTGAATGCCCATAATTCTATGTGTGAACTCGATTACATGTTCACAATGTTATGATAGACCCATATTACATGCTCACAATGTTATGTTTTAATCTTATTACATGTTCATAATATTATGAATGGAGATATTTACAAGTCTATAAGTCTATGCATTAACATGATTATATGTTCACAATGTTAAGAGTGTTCCATTTTATGTGTTCAAGATGTTATGAGTGAACCTGATTACTTGTTCACAATGTTATGCATTGGCTTGGTTAAATGTCCATAGGTTTACACGTGAAACAAATAACATTTTCACAATTTTATGTGTGAAACTAATTACTTGTCCAAATTATTATACATGGACCTGGTTGAATGACCATAAGTTTATGTGTTGTCCTGATTTCATGTACTCAAATCAATGGGAGAACATGATTCTAATTATACATGATCACAATGTTATAAGAATATGTATATGCTTCCATGTCTTATTATCTTTGTTACCTTATCATTCAGGTCTTATGAATAGCTGATATTTATTCAACGACTCTTTATTATATTCTTTAATTTGTATAGTATGATCTTTTAATGATAATATCATGTTCTATAACCATTATGATCAAGATTATGGTTACATGACTTTTTTTACCCTTATTGAGAATCTGATCTCACCCCTTTTTTATGTTTCCTTTTCCCAGGTTATGATGAATGGATTTTATGTAGGATTTAAAAAGGGGAAGATCATTATTATAATCCTGAATATTTTTCACTAAATAAGAATAATGTGTTCCATGTTTCCATAAACACTAAACTACTAGAGTCCTTGGTCATGAGTTTTTATAATATGTTTAATATTAATCTCAAATGATTTAATATCTATGTATGTTATGCCTGGTTAAATATAGGTATGTCCAAGAAGTTGTGAAAATATCAAATATTTCTCCTTATCATAATGATATTTTAAATTAAATATTAAACAAACACATTTAGATTAATAATAATTATAAAATTTAATAAATAAGGTATTATTCATTTTAGGTAATTTATTATCGTTACCAAGATGATATCTTCCATTTTTTATTTTTTAACTCATTATTTTATCAATATTTTCTTCTCTTTGAAAAAAATGGATATATTTGAAATTGAAATGACATCTTTATTTTTTAGGAGTTCATTCTACATAGGAATGGTATATAAATTAATTATTCAAAATTCATGATATTTTTATTAAAAAAACATTCCTTTTTAATTTATCATTTTTATAAAGTGAATTTTTTAGATTTTCTTTATCATTTTCCAGATCTAAATTATCAAAATATTTCTCGTCTTGGTCAGATTTTTTTAGATGTTTACTATATTTAAGAAAAAAATTTATATTTTCTATTATGATAATTATATAATAGAGTAACTTCATAAAATTTATTTAATGTTATATCACCTTATATAAGAAATTCACAAACATTAGGTTTTTTATTCAGATTCATAATATTAATAATAACTATAATAAATTTCATGATTCTAAGAAGCCATCAAAAACAAGAATGAAACATCATTTTCAGAAGTAGATTCTTTATAGGTACTATTATTCCCTATTAAACTTCATCCCTCAATAATTTCCTTGTTTTATTTCTTATATTTATTTCTCTTGTTATTTTATTTTTTGTATTGGGTGTTCGGGCTTTATAAACCCCATTTCCCTACACTCATGTCAAATTACATCTTGGTAATTTTTATAATTAAAATAAGCATTCTACATTTCCATGTTATTATCCTTAGGGTAGTGATTCTGAGGTCTCCTTGACTAGCCTTTCTTACTTAAATATCCACCTTTTGAGACATACGTAGTAAATGCTTTTCACTACTATATAACACATAATCAACAGAGTATGTAGTATCATTTTATTTAAGAGCAATTCATTTCTTATTTGAATTATATTACACAGTAATATTTTTCTGTTTTAACTCATCTTGTAACAATTATGTGGTAAGATCATAAGTATTTTATTATTTGAATTTATTAGTTTCATATATAGATACTATTTTATAAAGAAACTTCTTATGATGTCATCAGTGTAATATTTTAAAAAATTTATTTTTAATAGATTCTCCAAACGACTTCATACTATTTTAAATATGAGTAAATATATGAAACATTTTATTTATAGTTTCATTTTATCCTATGTAAAATTATCGATAATATGCTCTTAACATACCCAAAAAAGTTATAATCATATTATCCAAACTTATATGTGTAACTTGGAAAACATTATATATGTCATTAGAGAAATTACATGTTGGAATATGGCTATTAAACATTCATATTTATTTCAAAATATAATATATTAAACATCATGTAATTTAGAACATTCTTTACTATATCATTTCAAACTAATGATTCATGTTCATCATTAGGTAGCCTATATTTCTTTTCCATGATCATCAAAGGGTCATTGATTATTTACTTCAATAAATATTCCATCATATTTTTTTAGTATCTATAATTAGTTCTATAAAAGTGATGTGGATTTTGAGTTTTCCATCTATCATTCAAACTAGTCCCTTCAATCATAAACATATAGTTTCCCCTAAACAGTTCATTTATGAATTTTTTACCATGGGTAATATATTTTGAGAGCTAGGGGTTCTCCTCTAATAACAATTAACTGTCCAGAACTAATAATTAAAAATATCTAATAGGAGGTGAAATGGAGTTTTAAGAAAATATTTTAATGAAACAATATATCAGAGGAAGGTTCTTTTGAGGATAAATTAGTTTGTGAATTTATTCGATACCTATTAATTGAAATCAATGGTTGGATCTTTTAGGATATATTTTGATTCATTTTATTTATATTAATTGTGCTTATTTTTTATCAATTACCTTCAAATGTATAAGTAAAATATGATTTTTAGAGATGGTCGACTTGACTAATAGCAATGGGTTGAATTTGACACATCCACCACATTTTAATGTTAGTAAGTATACATCATTGATGATCTATATAGAATATTATCTAAAGAGTATTGATATTCAATTTTGGGATATTATGATTAAATATTATGATTTTACCAAATTTGATCATGATGGTTTGGAAGGAGAGATGGTGTTAAAGTTGATATTAATTGGAATGTCACAAATAATCATGATTGTTCATTAAATACAAATTTTTTGTAAAAAAATTAATAGATTAAAAAAAACATATGATATTTTGAAACAACTTCGTAAAATGATCTTTGAACAATGATATTCCTTGAAATCTATTTTCTCCAATTATAAAAAATATAAACAGATCAAAAATGAGTGTCCAACCATGAAAAGTGAAAACAAAATCTCCATGGGGGTAACATTCAAGGTAAATCAAATTTGTATTTAGATTTTATATTTCCAACACATATCTGGGACCTAACATTTATATTCTTCATTATATTTTTTTCATGAATTATAGGTCATTTTTTGAGTTAGGTAGTGTGGTATATTTTATTTATGGTGAATGAGTTATTTTTGAGCTTTTTATTTTTTATCATGAAATGAGATTTGGATTCAAACATCATTATAATCCATATATATTTCACATCAATTACCTAAAATCCCTTAAACTCTAAGATATTTGATCTATTCAAAAATTTCATCATAAATAAAGATGATATTTTTATTTATGGGTTAGAAAATATAGATTATTTACATATGAATGGTTAGGGTGCGTATACTTGAGTTATGAGCATAACTCTAATAAATTTTTACCTTTATTAATGAGAGAAAGTTCTCAATATGTTGTAGATATCAATTGGAATATATGGGGATAATTAATTGAAACATGTGGGTAATGACCCGGAATTTCCATATAATTGATTATAATTAAATGGAAATTTTACATGCTCGTGAAAATTGACGGTGTATGATTCTGTGGCCTGGTGTGCCCAGAATCATTTTTTTATGTTTTGATCAGGTACGTTATGTAAATGTACGAGCGGGTTTTTATAACATCTGAACCGGTGCTCGGAATTGAAATTTGATGACACCGTTAAACTCAGAGCGCCAGTTTTCACTTAAGAAGTCTGTCAACTCGATGACAGTGGATCGGGGGTAAAAGATAGTTTTGGGCTTTTCATGGATAATAATATAATAAAATGAACTACACTTTATTTTTTTATCCACCATGTGGAATTTATAGGTGGGTTCCACCAGAACTAAACCTCTTTGTGGGAGTTGAAGTGTGGGGACCACCCAACCATAACCTCCCATGAGAGGTTATGGTGGTGGGGCCCAATCGAACCTAACCTACCGTGACAGGTTATGATGTGGGGACCACTCTAGACTAAACTCCTTAATAATGGTGGGAGAGGAAAACCTCTCAACTACCCTCATTAATGAGGGAGAGTCACTCCACCCCACCCCCCCCCCCTCCTTTAATGGTGTCAACCATTTACCACTTTTAATGTGCCAAATCCTCCCCATTAATTAATTGTGCACGTCAATTAATTATTTTAAAACCATTTTTAATTTTGTGCCAACAATTAAATAATAGATACACATAATTTATTATTTTGTCTTTACATATTTATCTTGGTGGAACTTGGGAGAGGAGGGCATAGAGAGAAAGCTCTCCAAAGAAGAACTTCCTCCAACGAAGAATGAAGAACGCATTCTTCCAATGAAGAAAGATGGTAAGGAGCAACTTCAGCTTCTTCCTCGGAACCACCTTGTAGAAGAAACTGACGTGGGACATCTTCGATGACTGACCCTCCCTCTTCTTCGTCCTCAACAAATGGACGCACGAGTTTGGGATTTGAAGTGCATGGCGGACGCGAAAAAAGATGAAAACTTCATATTATTCCCCGTGACTCCATCAACGAGCAATGTACAAAGTTAGGGGATTAATTTTATTTAAGTATGATATTTTTACCTTGTTACTTTTCATCCAAAACAAACAACATGGACCAACTTATTATCATGTTGATACGCGGATGTTTTTTATTTTCGGGTAAAGAATATTTTGTTAATGAGGGATTATGGGAATTGATGTTTTTAGGATATCTTACATTCTCGTTCTTCACTTCATTCTTGTAAGACAATTGATATCACCCTAAACGCAGAAGGGTGCGGACCAAACCAATGTGGTCTGACCCCTCCACTGATCTTCATTTTGATTTTCTTCGGTATGGCGACAAGACGACGAAGGTGACAAAGGTAACCTGTGCCACCCTCATGATGCTCCAGTGCCCCAGGCCGATCCCCACCACCCTCTAGATTCCGAGATGCCTCGTCCACGTTTCCCACCAGTCGCACATCCCACCAGCCAAACAGACCAAGCCGCGCCGCACCCAGGTCGAGCCGCGCTCTGGCCACACCGTGCCCCGGCTCCCAGCCGCCACACCTCCCACGCTCCACGTACCCCGTGGCTCCGCCATCTACATGCCCCGAATGCCCCGTGCCGCCGTTGGCCGAACCAGCATGCCGGCCTCTGCGCGCCCCCGCGGTTCTACCATCCGCGCGAACCTTAGCTCCTTGGCCAAGCCCGCCTCCTGGCACCGGCCGAGCCGCACCAATTCGGCCCCTCGCGGAACCCTCCAGGCCAAGTCGTGCCCACACGGTGCCCTCCAGGCTACGTCACACCCTCGTGGTGCCTTCTGGGCCAAACCGCCCATGCCGCGCCCTCCGGGCTGAACCGCCCTCATGCTGACCTGTGGACGGTCCGTGCCCTCACTACATGTCCGCGCTCTCACAGCCCACCATGACCCCTCATGGCCTTCTGGGCTAGGCCCAACAAGCCAGGCTAAACCTAATGGGATAGACCACATAACGGGTCAGGCTGGGTCGAACCAGACCAGGTCGGTCAGACCGAGTTCGACTTGACCCGGTCCCACTACGACTCTTTACATTTTTTGGCCATATCTTTGGCATCGGGCGTCCGTTTGAAGAACCATCGTCGACCCTGATAATTGTGGAGCCAGATGGTCCCTTTGAGTATACCACACTAGAGTTTGAGGTATAGTTGAGATACGGTCAGGTTGGATTGCACACGAATCCAACCAGGCCCTCGAGACTAAAAGGTTAATAACTCATAGACCAGGCATCTGATTGACGCGCCATCTGTTGCGTTGATATCTCTATGACTTGGTGAACCTTAGATATATTTCTTTGTGGACTTTTCAATAGTTGGAGTATCTACCAGTTGCTCGTGGATCATATCCTTCCCGAGACGAGTGGACAGAGTGTGAAGACCTAGTAGCTGGCTGAGACTTGATGACTGCTGACCGATTGACTCGGAGTGACGTGACTGGCCCATTGGGGAGAGACTGGTTGTTACGGAAGACCCACGGCAGAGGAGCACCTAGTTTTGGTGGCAGACCCGCAGTGCTTGATAGGAGGAGTACCTCTATAGGCTATTATGGGATTGCCTAGTTATAGTAGTAGACCCATGGTGGGGAGGGCCTTGGTGACGCCATAGACCCGTGGTATTCGAGAGCAGGAGTACCTCAACATTCCAAGGATAGTGGGAAGAACCTTACTATCGCAGAAGTCCCATGGTACATGACAGAGGAGAAGTCCTTTAGCATTCATGGTTTTGTTAATGTGAATAAAAATCCTAGTTTAGCTGAGTCAGTAACATTGTGTTTCCTCATGATTGAGATGGATTACTTGATAACTTAGGTATATGTATGTGTAAATACATAAGTGGGGTAATCTGTTGATTTCATAATTTTTGGTATATACTTGTTGGATTTTGTGAAACCTTGAGGGTCTCGGGGTCCCTACTAGGTATCGTTATACTCACCCCTGCAGGGGTTATGCCTGCACCTTGTTGTGTTGGATGCGGACGATGGACATCGTTGACTGAGGTTCAGAGTACCAAGACCAAATGATACCCGAAGGTGGACCATACGGTGTGACGGTACATAGAGGATATGAATGGACCAGAACTACTGAGGAGGTGATCTATACCTACCCTTCAGTTAGTAACCTTGGAGGAAGACCCAACAACAATTTTTCCTTTATTTGGTTGTACTTTAAGATTCTTGTACTTTATAGTTGGGCTTGGATTTCCGGCCCCTTTTTACGTTCTGCACACATTGTTATATAGTTTTACTTAGTGTTTTTCTTCTATCCCGTGCTCTTTTGTGTGTATTTAATGGTTATAAAGTCAATGCCCTCCCAGTTTTACGAAGTAGCGCCTTTGGTGCTAATCACCAGCCCCTGGCCTATGGAAGGTGGGCTTGGGGTAGTCACGCCATTGCCCCTGGGGGACGGGTCATGAAAAATTTGTATCAGAGGATTTGTTTCTATAGCAGAACTTAGGACATTGATATTTATTTTCTATGAAGCCATAATGTTAAGTGTAGTGAGTGTGGTTATCAGTTAAGGGAGTCCAGTTTTGGTGCAGCGGTCGATGTATCCATACACTAGGACCCTGACTTCTGATTTCTGACTCAGTGCATGAAAACAATGATTGTGTGTGTGTTTTAAAATTTTTTCTTTAATTCATCTCAACTAGGTAAACTCACCAGGTATAATATTTTGACCATGTTTCATCTGTTTCTTTCAGGATGCCTCCCCGTAGAGGAAAATCTAGAGTCCTGAGAGTTGTATGCACATATATCCCACTGAGTGGCGAGGTCTCGATATAGGGACCTTTTCCAGTGGAGGCACCAGCGATACCACATCCCGTCAGGCAACTGATTCCACCAGCCCTAGCAAAAGACGCTGCACGCCGCTTGAGCGCATTTCATGAGTTCCAGTTCCAGAGGCTACCCAGGTTCAGGGGAGAGATAGACCAACTAGTGGCTATGGATTGGCTGGAGGTTGTGGTGAGAGTTTTCTGACTGGTAGGGACACTAGCCGACATCATGGTGATTCTTACTGCCAGCCTTTTCTTGGAAGCAACGAGAAGATGGTGGAGCATGATGCTCTATGTTCATGATGATATGATGCTTCTCTAGACAACCTTTGAGATCCTGTTACGAACAGAGTTATTTCCAGTGACTCTTCATGCAGTGTGCATACATGAGCTACTTCATCTATAGTAGGGCATCATGATTGTAGCTAAGTACTCAACGAGGTTCACAGACCTCTCACATTTCTCCACCGATATGGTACGGGACCCATTCTTCAGGGCCTGGACCTTCGAGCAGGGACTCATGCAGGAGATCAGGGCTTCGGTCATCTCACTCAGCATCCCGACACAGGCGGGGGTGAAACGCACCACCGATTTTTGCCTATAGACCGGTCAGAGTTGTAGTGCTCTGCTAATGTGTAAATCAGCACTTCTGTCGAATCCTTGGCGATGATAATTTGTAATAGTCATTTGTTTTTAGTTGATTGTATTTTGATTAGGGGGGTTTGTTTGTAGAGCTTAATTTAAATGATTTATGTACTATAATTGATTTAACAAATTGATAATTATTGGTGTGAGTTCATCATTAGGTTATTTATGCTTGTGATATCCTTGAGCTTTGCTTTATATTTCATTTAAATTAACACCCATGTCACAAGTTGACGTTGATTTGAATTCCCAAGTGTTAAGTCTTTAATCCAAGACTTAAAATAACTTAAGGTTCTAATCTTGATCATATCTTTTTTATGGTATTGTATTTATGGTTACAATAATCTATGGAAACCACACATTAAACAAAAAAATTCATTAATCCATGACTTTCTAAGTCCAACATACACAATGTTAATTCAACGAATACTAATCAAGTAAAATCTCTCAATAACTTAACATACCTAAATTATAAATCACCCCAATGAGATATTTACTCAGCCATTTGGGTTTTTAATAATCTGGTTATAATGATTATGATTATAAATTAATAAGAGAAGAAAAATAAAGGGATAAGAAAAGAGTGGTACGTCGACACTCATACACACGAACAATGATGATAATTAAAAATGAACTTTCTATTGAATGAGGAATAAAAATTAGGGAATGTAATTAAAATATATTTAAACTATTTTAAGAAAATTTATATTAAACTACATAAGGTGGATGAGAATAAGGGATATTGAAGAAAAAACATGCATTAAAACAGGATTACAAAAAAGGACTTACAAAATTACAATAATGAAAAACATAAAAGTAAATGAAAACAAAGAGAGGAGTAAAGGTCTCTCAAGTGAAAACTTGAGTATGGAAGATCCTCACAAGCCTTTGGAAAATCATTGGTAGTGCCAATATGATCTCCTCTCTTCTGAAATTCCAACCCCTCTCAAGGAGAGAAGGGGAATGTATTTATAGCCCAAGGAGTGAACTGTTTTCATTCCCAGTATGTCCCTCCACTTTCATCGCCAATTTGTCAATTAAAAATGCCTAATCTATAGATATCTCCTTATTCAAAGTTGTATATAATAAATATGGCCAACTAATATCAAAATATGGAGGCATTTGGGCCTATTTAGTCAATGTTATGGTCGGATGATTAAACGATTTTAATCAGTCCTTTTCAATCCAGTCTTTTTGTAGTCCAAGATGTGAAAGGGTTTTTGAATAGTAAGATGCCTTGAAAGCTGAATGATTTATTCAACTATGTCATCGGCCTATATCTCCTCTTTCAAACTGAAAAATATCACCTCTTTTTGATTCTTACATCATGATATATGTCATGAATACTATACTGATTTTATTTCTCTGCCCGAATGATGGGATGGACTTCAAAGCATATGTTGGGACCATTGTGTTTCGATTTGGGCCTTGAAATTTTTATCCAAGACACCTTACATTGTCCCTAGAACTATGGTGGAGATTAATGGAATTTGAATTTCTGTAATTATCCCAGTAAATCAATATTCATGAATAGTCTAGTTTCTTCCCAGATTCATTGGTCTTGTTTGTGAGGATGATATGACCCATCAAATGGAAGAATTGGCTCATGGTACCTTCTAATGAAATGTTTTATATTGAAATTAGAACTGTAAAAACAATAACCACACAATTTGTATCAGCATAGTGATATTTATAAATAATCTAGTAAACTGACTCAATTGGACTACTTCTAAAAATGCTCAAAAATTATACTTAGTATTACATCATTAATATTTCACATAAATTATGCACATTTTATATAAAATCAGTGAAGGGGGGTTTTAATAAGTAATGAAAATATTAATAACATAAAATACCCCACACTTATTCTTGTGCATGTCCTCATGTGAAACAAATATAAAAACATAAAAAATCATTTTCACTCACCAAAAAATATTAAAATTTTATTTTCTACAATCAGGGGAGGTTTAGACTGTTTCACTCATCCATTTTGAATTCCACCACAAGTTTTTACCGAAAAAATGTTCCAAAACTAATTAATTTTTTTTATTCTCAAATTTAGAAATGGAAAATGTGGACACTCAAAACTCACACCTCTGAAGATGATAAAAATCATTTGTGGAGGTTCACTTTTTCACTGACCAAAAGTAAAAATCTTAGAGTTTGAAAGAGCTCTCAGATTAAAATCCCTATCAAAGTACACAAGAATCAAGAATTATTTTTAAGGGGTTTTTCTGTGGCTATGGGACAATAGGAATATAATGTCCAAGAGAGTGAAAAAGAGGGGTAAAACACCAACATAGAAAAACAATGAACATTTTTTTTGAAATAAAACCTGAAAGGGAATGAAAACACATATTTACAAGGGAATGATTTTGTGAAAAAATAAAAAATAGAGTATGATAATTTGAAGGGGATGAGAAGATGAAATATTTACATACCACAAAACTTATACCAATAAGAATATAATGAAATTGTTTTCATTTTTTTGTTTTTCTTCTCTTTGTTTTTTTCGAATGTAGACCTTATAAAAGATCTCACACTCATATCCCAACCCATGTTTGATCTCCTCATGAAACAAATTGTAATAATTATAACAAGATCAAAGGTTGAGGAATAGTGATTTTTGACCTACCCAAAAGAAAACCCATTTTTTTCATTTTTTTTTGATTTTTTTCATCATTTTTGATTTTTTAACACTTTTCAATAACATTTAAAAAATTACATAAATGGAAGTGCATTAGATTCCCTAATACACACTAAATGACAACCTCTCCCCCGCACTGAAATGGATGCTTGCCCTCAAGTAGATTGTAACTCGTTGAAAATCAAAAATCGGGTACCCAAACAATGAAATCTATTCACCCCACACTTAAATTTCAAAAAATTATGCAATGAAAATCCATGTTGATATTGGGTGGGAAAAGGTATTGGGATTGTAATGTGGCTATCAAATAAAATTTTTTCATATGCTCAAAGGAGTTTTCAAAAGGAGGATTAATGTAAGGGAAATGGGAGGATATTTGTCAATTGTGATTCTCATGTGGTTCAGAAAATTCCTCTATCATATTAATACAAACTAATGTAGGAAATTAATATCTAAGGTCCACAAACTCAAGACTCAAAAATTGGGGTGAAAACACATATTTTGAAAAGATGTCCATAGGTGGCCTTGGAATTAAGGCTAATGTTGGTTCTCACGGTTGGGGGAAAAAATTAAAATAAAAAATTGAGCATGAAAAATGTGTTGGTTTTTACACAAAATTATTTATCCAAAGTCATAATGAAAATAAAAAAAAATTTAGATAATAACATTCCTATTGACTCCCCAAAATGGTTGGATAAAATTAGAAATTTTGAAGGTGAGTAATCATGACTCTTGACTTTTCAATTTTTTTTTTGTTTTTTTTGTTTTTTTTAGGTTTTTATTAGATTGTTTTTTATAAAGTCACACCCACACAAAAGAGAAAGAGTAAATAAAAGGGGTTTATTAAGAAAGATGTAAGGAAATAAAATAAAAGATAGGGAAAGAAGAATAAAAATATAGAGAGAGAAAAAAGAGAGAGAGTTAAAGGGAAAGAGGTGCCCCCTTGTTTGGATTTGGCGGGTTTCCATCTCCATCTAGTGGTAGGTTGACTGGAGAAGTTGGGGATTCAGTAGAAGTCAATGTTGATCTAGGATTTTGAGTCCTCTCATAGTGATTCTTTAACTGATGTCCATTAACCGTGAATATCCTTTTGGAAGAAGGGTCTTAGACTTGCACTGCACCAAATGGGTAAACATGAGTAATAACAAAAGGTCATTCCCAACGAGAATTAAGCTTACCTGGGTGAAGCTGAAATCATGAATTGAAGAGAATTACCTTTTCACCTTCATGTAATACCTTTCTCATGATGTGTTTGTCATGGATTACCTGAGCCTTTTCTTTGTACAGATTGGAATTCTCATAGGATTTAATTCAAAGCTCCTCCAGTTCAGCCAATTGGAACAATCTTTATTCACCATATTTTTTACAATCAAAATTACAGGTTTTCATACACCAAAAACACTTATATTGGATTTCAACTGGTAGAGTATATGCTTTACCAAAAACTAGCCTAAAAGGAGACACCCCAATGGGTGTTTTATAGGTAGTTCTATAACCCCAAAGTGCTTCACCAACTCTTCCAGGCCTGTCTTTTCTCGTGGGCTTTACAATTCTCTCAAGAACTCTTTTCACTTATCTATTAGAAAGTTTAGCCATGACATTTGTTTGGGTGTGATATGAAGTTGAAGTTTTATGTACAACCCCATTGTTTTTCAAAAGAGATTCCATGGTTTTATCACAAAAGTGGGGTCCTAAGTCACTTATCAAGGAATGAGGTGTGCCAAATCGTTGGAAGATGTGGGTCATCAGGAACGCAATAACAGTGTGTGAATCATAATTTCTAGTGGTTTTGGCCTCGACCCACCTAGAAACATAATCAACTGCAAGAAGGGTGTATGAGAATCCATTGAAAGGGGGAATGGTCCCATGAAATTGATACCTCAAACATCGAAGATCTCACGGAAAATTAAAGGCTTATGGAAAAGTTCATTTCTCTTTGAAATTGTGCCTAACTTTTGGAAAGTGGGACATGATTGAAAGAACTCATGTGAGTTCTTGAAGAGTGAAGGTGAGAAGAATCTAGAGTCTATGACCTTTAGGGAGGTCCTTTGTGGTCCAAAGTGGCCACCACTGTAACAGCCCGAGATTTTATGAAAAATATTCTTTTTAATTTTATTAATGTATTGTGTTTTACGCTACACCAAAAGGAGCTTGCACAACACGCATCCTTGACTTGCCTTGCATTACACGCAATCGCAACCTTCCTCGATAGCGTGTGTAGTACGCAATACTGGGTTTCACAAAATATTATTAAGACTAGCCGTTATGAATAGTAATAACCAATTTTTTAAATTTTAGAAAATTTAGCTCTCAAAATGGACTTCATTTTTGGATTTGGAGTATCGAATTTAGCCTAAGGTGAAATTTTGGTACTTTTCGGATAACTTTCATATTCCGATGAATAGTGAAATTTACTAAATTATAAATAAAAACAACTTTTTTAATCGAAATAATTAATAGTGATAAATTATTAATTTGATTGGTTTTAAAGTATATTTAGAATATATTTTTACAATTTAATACTATGTTGGTCATTGGTTGTAATTTCACATTTAAACCAGACATAATCAAGTGTCAATCTTTTGATATATATTGTTTCCTAAAAACACGCTATTTATTTTAACAGTGGGATTTAATTATAAAATTAATTAATGCAACTTCTATGTTATGAATTTGGTAAAATAGATTTCATTTTTGAATTCGGAATATGAAATATATCTTAGGATGAAATTTTGGCATTGTTCTAAAAAACATCAATTTTTGATGAATAGTGAAACTACTAAGTGGTAGTTAAAAAAAACTGAATTTTTCATAAAACTTAATTTTACCGCTTATGTGAATGGAATTTCAAAAATCCGACAGACACGGTTGATATCAGTAAGTAAAATGTGGTTCAATGAGATAAAAATAATTTTTTGGTGAATAGTAACTTTTTACTTTTTTTACCGCGGTTAATAGTAAATAGGGTAACTAAGGGTAAATATGATATTACTATTACCCTAACACATGTCCTAATTCCATTGGACAAGTTTAATTCGACCAAAAACAAACTTAGGAATAAAATATGACCATTTAGGCCCACTTGGATTAGATTAGCACATTTATTATTAATTTATTTAAAGAAGAGTTAAAATAGTTAAAATCAAAGTTTAATAAGTAAATAATTTTTAATATGGGGTTATACATAAGTTAAATTCGACTATAAATATTCATTAGAAAGGTAAAAATTTTCCTACATAAGGGTATTTTATTTTTAATTTTTAGACATTAAATAATTTAATTTATTTATGACACAATGATGATGCAGTAATTATCTTATTAATGAAATATTGACATAATTGATGTTATAAACACCAAAATAAATTTAATTTGAGACTTTTTATGAATTCCAATAATTTTCTAGGTTACTATGATATATTATTGTTGATTTAATCAACTTGGTTCGAACATATAATTCTGTTATGACTTTCAAAAAAATCATATATCAAATAGTGTCAAAATTGACACAAAATAGTTTTTAAATCAAATATTATATTATTAATTGTTATTTTATTCCAAAAAATATAAGGTTCGGCCACATGACTTAGATAAGGATATATATATTAATAACAAACAATTTGGGGTTCGTTTGGCATGTTATAGTAAGTGTATTAACCATATAGTGAAAGAAAACAAAAAGACACGGTAAAAGTTAAATTAATTAACTTAGAGTTAAATCTAATTGATAAGGTTAAAATAATACCCTAAACTTGTCTAAATCTTATTGGATGATAGGATTTCGACCTATCCCCACCTTATCTTCGAAATAAGTCCCTTTGGAACCATTATAAACCGATTTTGACTTTAATATAAAATAATATTTTGAGATATTCCTAAGGTGCCCCTCTCCTCCCTTATAAAAGGGCACCTCCTCCCCCTCCTCCTCACACCAAATTGAGCACTCAATCTCGGCCAACCCCTGCCATTTTCTCCTCTACACTTCCCTATAATAATCCTAGAGGTCCTGGTCTTCTCCAAAGACCAATCTTAGTTCCTTAAGTGGAGGATTCAAAGAGGTGTTCCAAAAGAAGAGGTAATATCCATTACCGATCTTTTCAATTTCTTTCTTCTTCAACTTCTTAATCATTAGTTGTTTCATGATAAAGTAATAACATCAGTATTACTTACATACTGATATGTTATTATAAATATGAAACAACCCTAATTCACCTTCTATCCATCCTACGGAAAAATGAAATCACCGCGCGTGCCTACGTACGGAATACCGTCTCCACGCCGTGGTGTAATCTATTTTCCACCATCACCTTACAAGGATGGGTATAATGGTGTAATGAGTTACTATATATGATTATTATGAAGTAATATTGATACTAAAATAATATATATATACTCCAATACAATTCCAAGATCATAGGAACGATATCATCACTCGTGCGTACGTACGGAATACCGTCTCCACGATGTGATGCGACTCGTTCTACATGATCTTCATTTCATTATGATTATATAAATGAATTGAATGAATGAATATGGTATATACTACACTAATACCATTCTGGAAATGAATTATCTATAACCTAAAGATAATAATAAGAATTTATTCGACAAAACACGCATAAGAACAAAAAGTTATAAAGACCCGAGTAACAGGTAACAATGAAATATTACTAACAAGAAGCTAATAATATGACCATATATGATATCATATAAATATGTATGATTCTGGAATAAGTCAATAACATTATTTAAACCATTATACAGAAGCATCGGACACGAACAAAGCAAATCGGACCTAAGGTAAGGGAAATATCACAATCTCATTTTTATCCGGGATTGTTTATACTTTAGTATTTACTGGGGTGTATTTCATCATCCACATCCATGTTTCCAGAATATGTAATATTATTTCCATCCACCTAAATTTTTTTTTAAATCCAATTTTACCCTTCGGTGAGTTTTTAGTAAAGAATATGAAAGGAATCTTTTGTCGTTTTTTGTACGAGGTACTTTTTGACTTTTCCGACAAAAGTACAAAAAATGTTTTTTTAACTTATACGGCATGAATGGATTTTTAAAACATTATTTCCAAGAAACTTCATTTACAAGTTTTAAAGTTTATTTTTAATCAACTTATTTTATTTTAAAGTCGTATGACATGTTATGAAAGGAAAAATGTTTTTGAAGTAGAAAGGATATTTTCCTCAAGAATGGAGTTCAAGTATTTTATCAAAATTATTTTCCATCTAAGATAATAAAAGGGTTCTGTTTTTATCCCTATTATTACATGGATTTGATTATGTTGTGATGGAAATATTTTTATGAATTCCTTTATCTTATATGAATTGTTTTATGATGTCATGTTGTTTAAGAATTCCATTTTTATTACATGGGTTACGCTATGATGTATGGTTTATGATTATGTGGCACACATAAGAAAGGATTCATTATAAGATGGGTGGGACCTATATCTCCCTCCAATGCATTGGGTAAAGATTTTATATCTCATGAGATAGACAGGGCTGGAACGGTAGGTTATACCGGTTCAGTGAAACAGGACTGAAACGAGGGTTACTCGATTCAGAAAGGGACTTTGTCCACTAAGATAGTCTTGGCAATGAGTCTTGAATAAAAATAAATGATTCTCTATGATTATGTGTGAATGCCACAAAGTTTCATGTTTTAAGTTATGATTATGGGGATCTCATTTTCACTTCTATGATTTATCCCATGTTATGATATTATGAGCTCTTTTGCAGGTTAAGATTTCCAAAGGCTATGTTCTTATGTATAAGATGTGATTGATATTTCTTTTGTTTACCCTTACTGAGCATTTGAGCTCACCCTTTTATGTTTTCTTTTCCGCAAGATATAAAGAAAGGTTTTTAGGTAAAAAAAGGAAGATCTTTATGGGAGATATTGAAGATCTGTCACCACGATTAGAAGATTACGTTCCGAGTTTCCAAAGACACTAAACTATTACGATCCTTGTGTGTGTGTTTTTGTTATGTACTAAGTATTCCGCAAAAGTAATGTAATGTCTATGTACGTCAAGATACGGGTCTCTACAACCACTAGGCATTGAGTGACAGAATTCTAGAATAGATGAATGTTCATCTTTATCAACACATATCCTAATTACCATGTCTGCCCCAGTTTTTAAAAGTTTATTTTCTTCCCAAAAATAGTGTTTTGAATCACGTTTCAACTTCATTTCCTGTTCTTTTGAAAATTTTCAAAAAAAAACACCAGAAATCAAGTAATTTACAATTGGGGTATACATGGTAACTTTGGAGTGAGAGATAAAACGTGCTCAGTGGGGAATTCAGGATCAATGATTTCATAATAAGAAGAATTAGAAATTCTAATCAAGTGATTAGCCACAGGGTTTTCTTTTCCTCTTCTATCATTTATTTCAATGTCAAACTCTTGGAGCATTAGGATCCATCTTATTAGCCTTGGTTTCGAATCAATTTTTTGAGTAAGAACTTTATAGCAGAATGGTCTGTGAAGATGATGATTTTTGTACCTAATAGATAGGTCAAAAATTTATCTAATGCAAAAAACCACTTCTAAATGTTCCTTTTTAGTGATAGTGTAGTGAGATTGAGTATAATCCAATGTTTTTTAGGCATAATAGATGACATGAGGATTCTTTTCTCTTCTTTGACCAGGAACAGCCCCAACAGCTCTATCAGAAGAATCACACATCAATTCGAACGGTAAAGAACAATATGGTGTTTGGATTATCAGGGAAGATGTGAGAGCAGTTTTGAGTTCAATGAAGGATCTCTTGCAAACCTCATCGAAATGCAAAAGGTACATCATTTTGGAGCAACCGAGTGAGTGGGAGGGAAATCCTACTGAATTTATGGATGAATCTCCGATAGAAACCGGCATGACCAAGAAATGAACAGATGTCTCGAACAGATTTGGTTTGAGGAAGTGATTGGATCTCTTCAATTTTGGAATGATCGAGTTCAATACCATCTTTTGAAACTATGTTCCCTAGAACAATCCCATTTGCAACCATGAAGTGACATTTTTAAAAATTTAACACAAGGTTACAATTGACACACTTTTGGAGGACTAGAGTGAGTGAATTCAAAAAAGGTTTAAATGAATCGCCATAAATGGTGAAGTCATCAATGAAGACTTCCATGCAGTGTTCAATGAATTCTGAAAAGATACTCATCATATATCTCTGGAATGTTGCAGGAGCATTGAAAAGGCCAAAAGGCATTCTTGTATATGCATATGTTCCAAAGTGGCATGTGAAATTAGTCTTTTCTTGCTCTTATGGTATGATTGGGACTTGGAAGTAGCCGGTGTATCCATCAAGAAAGCAATAGTGTGACTTTCTAGAAAATTGTTCCATCATTTGATCAAGGAATTGAATAGGTTAGTGATCTTTTCTTGTTTCAACATTCAATTTCCTATAGTCGATGCACACATTCCATTTGTTCTTCACTCGAGTTGTGACTACTTCTCCATGTTCATTTGTGACAACAGTTATCCCACCCTTCTTATGTACCACTTGAATTGGACTAACCCATTCACAATCATAAATTGGGTAGATAATACCATCTTGAAGAAGCTTGGTGATGTCTTACCTAACAACCTCAAGGATGAGTGGATTGAGTCTTATTTGTGGTTGTCTAATTGGTTTGGATGATTCCTCAAGATGGATGTGATGCATGCAAAGAGAAGGGTTGATTCCTGGTATGTCATCTATGGTCCACACTAAGGCCTTGTTTTCTCTAACACTTGAATAAGTTTGGACTCATCAGTTTCGGTAAGTGAAGAATAGATAATGATAGGATAAGTGTGATCATGGAAAAGGAGTTCATATTTCAGGTGTTCAAGAAGAGGTTTTTGATCAGTCTCTTATTTTATTTGTGGGTTAGACATCTCAGGAATGGATGAAGGGAGTTTAGTTGCATCATATTGATTCTCCTTAATACTGTCCAAGGTGGAGCAGTAGATATCAGAGTTGATGTGGGGTTCAAGAGAGTTTTCATGTTCTTCTAGATTGATGGAGTCTATGAATGTGAGGTCCACTTCAACTTCGCCATTTATCACTTGGTTAATCATGGTGCAGATTTCACAAGATCAATTGTCATTAGAACATGAAGAACATGGTGGACTGGGGTTCGATTGACTCTTAGAAGTTTCCTCAAAATCATGGATTGAGAATGCAGAGTCATCCTCATATGGGTATCGTATGGATTGGAAAATGTTGAATTTGACCAGTTGGTCACTGAATTCCAGGGATAATATGCCTGAATGGACATCAATCTTAGTTCTCGTAGTCATGAGGAACGTTCTTCTGAGAATTAGGGGAGATTGAGAAGAGTTTGTCTCACCTTCCATGTCAAGGACATAGAAATCATCAGGGAAGATAAGATCATTGATTCAGACGAGGACATCCCTAATTATTCCCTTGGGACTGGCAGTGCTTCGATTTGCGAATTTAATGAAAACACTCATTGGATGTAAGGGAACTAGACCAAGGTTGGAGAATATGGATTTCAGCATGTCATTAATTGAGGCTCCTAGGTCTATGAGTGCATCATCAAAGTTCAAACATCCAATTTGGAATTGAATCGTAAAGGTCCCTGGATCTTTGCACATAATGGGTATGGACTCTTGTGTTGAAACATTTTCTAAGGTCCTAAGTTTCCTCTTGTGGGTACACAAATCCTTGAGAAACTTTGCATACTTAGGAATTTGTTTTATGGCCTCTAAAAGGGGAATGTTGACTTCAACACATCTAAACATGTCGGGCATTTCAGGATCAGGTTCAAAGGACTTCCATGGTTTAGAAAAATCTTGCAGAAAAGGAATTGGATTCCAAAGTAGAATTGAAGGAGGTGAGGGAATGGTTTCACGTTCCTTATCACGTTTTTTTTTCATTTCATTTTCTAGGTCTACATTCAAAGGAGGTTTGGAGGACTTATCTTGAGGCATAGAAATTTTCTTTCCTAATCTAAGTGTAATTTCACTTACATTACCCTTGGGGTTGGGTAATGGTTGAGCTGGGTGTTGGGAAGAATTGGATGGTTGTTTTTGACTAAGGTGGGATGCAAGTTGACCAATTTGCGTTTCAATGTTCTTGATTCTAGAACGGGTGAAGGAGGCAAGATCTTCAACGGCACATTCCCTTTGTTTCTTGGAAGAAGAGGCTTGTCCCAGTTTGGGATTACCTGGATTTTGGTTCTTGGGAAAGCGATTGTTTTGGTTTTTGAATTGGAAAGGTTCACTAGCATAATGGAATCCAGGAGGAGGGTTGTTCCTTTGAGGTTGATGTAAAAAAGGATAAAGTTGTTGGTAGTTATAAACACTTTGACCATATTGAAACTGGTTTGGGTTTTGAGGAGGGAATTGAGGAGGATGTGATATGGGATTACCACACCTAGGGCCTTGGTTATAGGAAGAAGAGAATGGATTAGAGTGAGGTTGGTTGAAATTTCTAACAAACTGACCTGATAGTTCAGGATTGGTGTTCCGCTGAGAATATGATGCATTGAGCTCCATTGGTCCAGATGAATCGGATTGATCTTATTGAAGTTGTGGACATGTGTCAGTTGGATGAGATAGAGAGTTGTAGATTCCACAGTTTTTGACAGGGCCAAAAAACATTGATTGTGGAGAAGACGAGGTTGGGGATTTGGTAGCCACAGCTAGTTGTCACACAAGACCTGTAAGTTCACTCATCCACTCGGTCATCGTTTTCGGCTCAATTTATTGATTATATTGGGCTTGTTTGACTTGAGCATGTGCTCGAGTATGGAATTTTTGTGTGTTTAAAGCCATGTTACTTATGAGATCTCTTGCTCATGTAGGAGTTTTACCAACAAGAGCACCACCACTTGCGGCATCAATGAGAGTTCTCTCCATAGCCAACAACCCCTCATAGATGTATTGGATCAAGAGTTGGTCTGGGATTTGGTGATGTGGATAGGTTTCCACATGATTTTTGAACCTATCCCGATACTCATGGAGTGATTCACTTGGGAATTAACGTATACCAATTATTTCCTTTCGGATAGAAGTAGTACGAGAAGCAGGAAAGAATTTATCTGAGAAGAGTCGCTTCATGTCATTCCATGTGGTTATGGAACCAGGAAGAAGGTAGTAGAGACATTACATGGCAAAGTCATCTAGGGGGAAAGGGAATGCTTAGAGTTTTATTTGTTCCTCAGAAACCCCTTGAGGCTTCATGGTAGAGAACACCACTTGGAACTCTTTAAGGTGGAGATGTGGATCCTCACCGGATAGCCTGTGGAAGTGAGGAAGAAGATGAGTCAAACCCGATTTGAATTAGAAATCATCCTCTATGTTTGGATATTGAATACTAAGGGGTTGGTAATTCATATTAGGGGCACAAGTTATTTAAGTCTTTGTTTCCAAGGAATGGACTTATCTAATTCAATTGGTTGGACAAGGACTGGTTCTTGAATTATTTGTTTATCTTTTTTGTTTCTCCAATGTTGGCAAAGTGTTTGCTCAATTTCAGGGTCAAACAAATCAGAGGTATTGTTTGGAAGGCTATGAGGCATTCATAAAGATTTTGGAAGAAAGAGGAAGATGAGTTTTTTTTTTCAGTTTATGATTTTTATCAGAAGACGTGTTTTTCTTTGTGTTTTTTTTCATTTTTTTTAAATATGTTTTTTTCTTTTTTATTAAATTAGCCAGAAACTAATGATTACATAAAGCACCATCTCTAGAGATGACAGAATTTGAAATGCACGACCGATTTTCTTCTCTCGACTAGTCAAAGTTATGGTGCTCTGCCAATGTGTAAAGCAACACTCAGGTCGAATCCTCGGCGATGATACTTTGTAATGGTCATTTGTTTTTAGTTGATTGTATTTTGATTTGGGGGGTGTTTTTGCAGAGCTTAATTGAAATGATTGATTGAATATAACTGATTTAACAAATTGATAATTATTGGGGTGAGTTCATCATTATGTTAGTTAAGCTTCTGATATCCTTGAGCTTTTCTTTATATTGCATTTAAATTAATACCCATGTCACAAGTTGAAGTTGATTTGAATTCCCAAATGTTAAGGCTTTAATCTAAACCTTAACATAAATTAAGGTTATAATATTGATCATATCATGTTTATGGTAGTGTATTTATGGTTCCAATAACCCATGGAAACCACACATTAAACAAAACAAGTCATTAATCCATGACATGCTAAGTCCAACATAAACACTGTTAATTCAACAAATACTCATCGAGAAGAAGCTCTTAATCACTTTACATACCTAAATTATAACTCAACCCAATTAGAGATTTACTCAGACATTTGGGTTTTTAATAATCTGGTTATAATTATTATGATTATAAAATAAGAAAATAAGAAAAATAATGGGATAAGAAAAGAGTGGTACGTTGACACACACACACGAACAATGATGATAATTAAAAACTAACTTTCAATTGAATGAGGAATCAAAAGAAAGGATTGTACTTCAACTGTATTTATACTATTATAAGAACATGAATATTAAACTACATAATGTGGATGATAATAAGAGATATCGAAGAAGAAACTTTCATTAAAATAGAATTACAAAAGAAAGGACTTACAAAATTGCAATAATGAAGAACATAAAAGTAAATGAAAACAAAGGGAGGAGGAAAGGTATATCAAGTGAAAACTTTAGTATGGAAGGTCCTCCCAAGCCTTTGGAAAATCCTTGGTCATTCCAATATGAACTCCACTCTTCTGAAATTCCTACCCCTCTCAATGAGATAAGGGGAGAGTATTTATAGCCCAAGGAGTGAACTGTTTGTATTCCCAATCTGTCCCTCCACATCCATCGCCAATTTGGCTATTCAGACACCCGAATCTCAAGATATCTCCTTCATCAAAGTTGTAGATAATAAATGTTTCCGACTAATCGCAAAAGTTGGAGGTATTTGGACCTATTTATCCAATGTTATGGCCAGCTGATTAAACAATTTTAATCTGTCCATTTCAATCCAGTCTTTTTGAAGTCCAAAATGTGAAAGGGTTTTTGAATAGGAAGATGCCTTCAGAGCTGACTTATTTCTTCAGAAAAGTCCGCCACCTATAGCGCCTCTTTAACACTTCAAAATATCAGATCTATTTTATGCTTAAATAATGAGATATAGCATGAATACTATATTGATTTTATTTCTCGTCCAGAATGATGGGTTGGACTTCAAAGCATATGTTGGGCCCCTTGGGCTTGGATTTCGGCCTTGAAATTTTTATCCAAGACTCCTTAAATTGTCCCCAGAACTATGGTGGATAGTAATGGAATTTTTATTTCTGTATTTATCCCAGTAAATCAATCTTCATGAATAGTCCAGTTTTTTCACAGAGTCTTTGGTCTTGTTTGTGAGGACTATATGACCCTTCAAATGGCAGAATTGGATCATGGTACCTTCTATTGAAATTTTGTATATTTAATGGATAATCCTAAAAAACAATAACCACACAATTTGTATCATAATAGGGAGATTTATAAATAAACTAGTAAACTGACTCAATTGGACTACTTCTAAAAATGCTCAAAAATTATACTTAGTATTAAAACATTAATATTTCACACAAATTATGATCATTTTATATAGAATAAGTGAAGGGAGTATTTAATAAATAATGAAAAAATTAATAACATCAACTCCCCCACATTTAGTTTCGTGCATGTCTTCATGTGCAACAAACATAAAAACATAACAAAATCATTTTCACTCACCAACATATATTAAAATTTTGTTTTCTCCAATCAGGGGAGGTTTAGACTATTTTAGTCATCCATTTTGAATTCCACTACATGTTTTTATAGAAACAATGTTCCAAAACAAATTCATTTTTTTCATGCTCAAATTTAGAAATGGAAAATGTGGACACTCAAAACTCACACCTCTCAAGATTCTAAAATTCATTTGTGGAGGTTCACTCTTTCACCAACCAAAAGAAAGAATATTAGAGTTTGAAAGTGCTCTCAGCTTACAATCTTTATCCAAAGTGCACAAGAATCAGGATGTCTTTTTAGGGGGTTTTTCTATGTCTATGGTATGGTAGGAATATAATGTCCAAGAGAGAGAAGAAGAGGGGTAAAACACCAACATAGAAAAAAAATGGACATTTATTTTGAAATAAAACATGGAAGGGAGTGAAAACACATATTTACAAGGGAATTATTGTGTGAAGTAAGACACAATAGAGGATGATAATTTTAAGGGGATGAAACGATGAAATATTTAAAAACCACAAAACTTATCCCAATAAGAATATAATGCAAGTGTTTTCATTTTTTTCTTTTTTTCTCTTTTTTCTCAAAAGTTGACCTTAAAACAGATCTCACACTCATATCCCAACCCATTTTTGATCTCCTCACAACACTAATTATAATAGTAATAATAAGATAAAATTTTCAGGAAGAGTGATTTTTGACCTACCCAAGACACAACCCATTTTTCATTTTTTTTATTTTTTTCACCAATTTTGATTTTTTTGAACACTTGTCAATAAAATTTACAAAATTACATAAATGGAAGTACATTACATTTCCCAAAACACACTGAATGACAACCTCTCCCCCACACTTAAATGGATGCTTTCCCTCAAGCATATGTTAACTCATTGAAAATCAAAAATAGGGTACCCAAACAATGAAATTTATTCCCCCCACACTTAAATTTAAAAAAATTATGCAATTAAAATCCATGTTGATATTGGGTGGGAAATGGTATTGGGACTATAATGTGTCTATCAAATAAAATGTCTTCATAGGCTCAAAGTGGCTTTCAAAAAGAGGATTAATGTAAGGGAAATTGGAGGCTATTTGGCTATTGTGATTCTCATGTGGTTCATAAAATGCCTCTATCATATTAATACACACTAAGGTAGTAAATTCAGTTCGAAGGTCCAAAAACTCAAGACTCACAAATGGGGGTAAAAACACACATTTTGAAAATATGGACATAGGTGTCCTTAGCATGAAAGCTAATGTTGGTTCTCACAGTTGGGGAAAATCATTTTCCAAATAAATAATTGAGCTTTCAAAATGTGTTGGTTTTGAAAAAAAAATTATTTATCCAACGGCATAATCAAAATAAAAAAATTTTGAGATAAAATAATCCATGTTGACTCCCCAAAATGGTTGGACAAAATTCTAAAATTGGAATGTGAGTAATCATGACTCTTGACTTTTCATTTTTTTTAGTGTTTTAGGTTTTTTAGATAGTTTTTTATAAAGTCACCCCAAAAAAAGAGAAAGAGTAAATAAAAGGGGTTTATAAAGAAAGAGGTATGGAAATAAAATAAAATAGAGGGGAAGAAGAAGATTGATATATAGATAGAGAAGATAGAGAGTTAAATGGAAATAGGTTCCCCCTAGTTTGGATTTGGCGGGTTTCCATCTCCATCTAGTGGTAGGTTGACTGGAGATGTTTGGGATCCAGTGGATGTCGATGTTGATCTAGGATATTGCATCCTATAATACTGATGCTTTAAATGATTTCCATTAACCGTGAATGTCCTTTTGGAAGAAGGGTCTTGGACTTACACTGCACCAAGTTGGTAAACACGAGTAATAACGAAAGGACCTTCCCAACGAGAATTAAGCTTACCTGGGTGAAGCCGAAATCAATAATTGAACAGCATTACCTTTTCACCTTCATGGAATACCTTTCTAAGGTTGTGTTTTTCATGGAGTACCTTAGCATTTTCTTTGTACAGATTGGAATTATCATAGGATTCAAGTCAAAGCTCCGCCAGTTCATCCAATTGCAATAATCTATCTTCACGAGATTTTATAAAATAAAAATTACAATTTTTCACAGCCCAAAAAGACTTATGTTGGATTTCAACTAGTAGATGACATGCTTTACCAAAAACTATCCTAAAAGGAGACATCCAAATAGGTGTTTTATAGGAAGTTTGATAATCCCAAATTTCTTCACCAAGTCTTTCAGGCTTGTCTTTTCTGGTGGATTTTACAATTCTCTCAAGAACTCTTTTCACTTATGTTTTAGAAAGTTCATCCATGCCATTTGTTTGGGGGTGATATGCAGTTGATGTTTTTTGTACAACTCCATTCATTTTCAAAAGATAATCCATGGTTTTATTAAAAAAGTGGGTTCTTAAGTCACTTATCAAGGCACGAGGTGTGCCAAATCGTTGGAAGATGTGTGTCTTTAGGAACTCACTAACACTATGTGAATCATCCTTTCTAGTGGGTTTGGCCTCGACCCACCTAGAAACATAATCAACTACTACAAGGATGTATGAGAATCCATTGGAATGGTGGGATGGTCCCACGAAATTGATACCCCAAACATCGAAGATCTCAAAGAAAATTAAAGGATTTTGGAGAAGTTCATTTCTCTTTGAAATTGTGCCTAACTTTCGGAAAGTGGGACATGATTGAAAGAACTCATGTGAGTTCTTGAAGAGTGAAGGTTAGAAGAATCTAGAGTCTAGGACCTTTAGGTAGGTCCTTTGTGGTCCAAAGTGGCCACCACTAGGCATTGAGTGACAGAATTCTAAAATAGATGAATGTTCATCTTTATCAACACATCTCTTAATTACCATGTCTGCCCCAGTTTTTCAAAGTTAATTTTCTTCCCAAAAATAGTGTTTTGAATCACTTTTCAACTTTATTTTCTGTTCTTTTGAAGACTTTTTAGGAAAAACACTAGAAATCATGTAATTTACAATTGGTTCATACCCTGGTAACTTTGGAGTGAGAGATGAAACGTTCTCAGTGGGGAATTCAGGATCGATGATTTCAGAATGAGAAGAATTAGAAATTCTACTCAAGTGATCAGCCGTGGGTTTTTTTTTCTGATCTATATTTTATTACAATTTTAAACTCTTGGATAATTAGGATCCATCTTATTAGCCTCGGTTTGGAATAACTTTTCTTGAGTAAGAACTTTATATGAGAATGGTCTATGAAGATGATGATTTTTGCACCTTATAGATAGGGCCAGAATATATCTAAACCAAAAACCACTGCTAAAATTTCCTTTTCAGGGATAGTGTAGTGATATTGAGTTTCATCAAATGTTTTTGAGTCATAATAGATGGCATAAGGAATCTTTTCTCTTATTTGACCCAGAACAGTCCCAATAGATCTATCAGAAGAATCACACGTCAATTCAAAGGGAAAGGACCAATCAGGGGGTTGGATTATCAGGGCAGATGTGAGAGCAGTTTTGATTTCAATGAAGGATCTCTTTCAAAACTCATTGAAATGTAAAGGGACATCATTTTGGAGCAACTGAGTGAGTGGGGGGGGGAATTCCTACTGAAGTTATGGATGAATCTCCAATAGCAACCGGCATGACCGATAAATGAACGGATGTCTCGAACATATTTGGGTTGAGGAAGTGATTGGATCACTTTAATTTTGGCAGGATCGACTTCAATACCATATTTTGAAATTATGTGCCCCAGAACAATCCCATTTGCAACCATGATGTGAAATTTTTCAAAATTTAACACAAGGTTACACTTGACACACTTTGGGAGGACTAGAGGGAGTTAATTCAAACAAGATTAAAATGACTCACAATAAATGGTGAAGTCATCAATGAAGACTGCCATGAAGTGTTCAATGAATTATGAAAAGATACTCATCATACATCTCTGGAATGTTGCAGGAGCATTTCAAAGGCCAAAATGCATTCTTCTATATGTATATGTTCCAAAGGGGCATGTGAAAGTAGTCTTTTCTTGGTCCTATGGTGTGATTGGGATTTGTAAGTTGCCGATGTATCCATCAAGAAAGAAATAGTGCGACTTTCTAGCTAATCATTCTAGAATTTGATCAAGGAATGGAAGATGGTAGTGATCTTTTCTTATTTTAACATTCAATTTCCTATAGTCGATGCACACACGCCATTTGTTCTTCACTCGAGTTGTGACTACTTATCCATGTTCATTTGTGACAATAGTTATCCCACCCTTCTTAGGTACAACTCAAATTGGACTAACCTATTCACTATCAGAAATTTGGTATATAATACCATCTTTAAGAAGCTTGGTGATCTTTTCCCTAACTACCTCAAGGATGAGTGGATTGAGTCTTCTTTGTGGTTTTCTAATTGGTTTGGATGACTCCTCAAGGTTGATGTGATGTATGCAAAGAGCAGGGTTGATTCCTGGTATATCATCTAGGGTCCACCCTAAGGACTTTTTGTTTCCCTCTAACACTTGAACAAGTTTGGACTCCTCAGTTTCGGTATGTGAAGAAGAGATAATGACATGATAAGAGTGATCATGGAAAAGGAATGCATATTTTAGGTGTTCCGGAAGAGGTTTCAGATCAGACTCATCTTTTATTTGTTGGTTAGACATCTTAGGAATGGATGAAGGGAGTTCAGTTTCTTTTGATTCATTCTCTTTAATATTATCCAAGGTGGAGGAGTAGATATCAGAGTTGATGTGGGATTCAAGAGAGTTTTCATGTTCTTCTAGATTGATGGAGTCTATGAATGAGACGTCCACATAAACTTCACCATTTATGACTTGGTTAATCATGGTGCAGATTTCACGAGATCCTTTGTCATTAGAACATGAAGAACAGGGTGCATTGGGGTTCGATTGACTCTTAGAAGTGTCCTCAAAAGCATGGAGTGAGAATGCAGAGTGATCCTTAGATGGTTATCGCATTGCTTGAAAAATGATGAATTTGAACAGTTGGTCACCAAATTCCAGGGATAAGATGCCTGAATGGACATCAATCTTAGTTCTCGTAGTAATGAGGAATGGTCTTCCTAGAATTAGGGGAGATCAAGAAGAGTTCATCACACCTTCCATGTCAAGGACATAGAAATCAGCAGGGAAGATAAGATCATTGACTTGGACAATGACAACCTCAATTATTCCGTTGGGAATGGTTGTGCTTTGATTGTCCAATTGAATGAAAAAACTCATTGGATGTAAGGGACTTAGAACAAGGTTGGAGAATATGGATTTTTGCATGACATTAATTGAGGCTCCTAGGTCTATTATTTCATCATCAAAGTTCGAACATCCAATTTGGCATGGAACCATATAGGTCCCTGTATCATTGCACTTAATGTGTATAGACTATTGGGATGAAACATTTTCGAAGGTCCTAAGATGCCTCATGTGGGTACACAACTCCTTGAGAAACTTGGCAGATGTAGGAATTTGTTTTACGACTTCTAAGAGGGGAATGTTGACTTAAACATGTCTAGACATGTCGAGCATTTCAGGATCAGGTTCAAAGGACTTCCTTGGTTTAGAAACAGCTTGAGGAAACGGAATTAGATTCCTAAGTGGAATTGAAAGAGGTGAGGGAATGGTTTTAGGTTCCTTTTCAAGTTTATTTTACTTTTCATTTTCTAGGTCAACATTCAGAGGAGTTTTAGAGGACTTATCATGAGGCATAACAATTTTCTTTCCTGGTCTAAGTGAAATTGCACTTACATTACCCTTGGGGTTGGGTAATGGTTGAGCTGGGAGTTGGGATGATTTGGATGGTTGATTCTGACTAAGGTGGGATGCATGTTGACCAATTTGGGTTTCAATGTTCTTGAGACTAGAAAGGGTGAAGGAGGAAAGATCTTCAACAGCACTTTCCCATGGATTCTTAGAAGAAGAGGCTTGTCCTGGATTGGGATTACCTGGATTTTGGTTCTTGGGAAAGCGATTGTATTGGTTTTAGAATTGGGAAGGATCACTAGGATAATGTAATCCAGGAGGAGGATTGTTTTTTTGAGGTTGAGATATAAAAGGATATGGTTATTGGAAGTTACCAACACCTTGACCATATTGAAACTGGTTTGGGTTTTGAGGAGGAAATTGAGGAGGATGAGATATGGGATTATTATACCTATGGCCTTGGTTATAGGAAGAAGAGAAGGGCTCCGAGTGAGGTTGGATGAAATTTCTAACAAACTAACTTGATAGTTGAGGATTGGTGTTCCGCTGAGCATATGGTGCATTGAGCTCCATTTGTCCAGAGGAATCGGATTAATCTTCTTGAAGTTGTGGACATGTGTGAGTTGGATGATATGGAGAGTTGCATATTCCACAGTTTTTGACAAGTTCAAGAAACAATGATTGTGGAGAAGATGAGGTTACGGATTTGGTATCCACAGGTAGTTGTCACACAAGACCTGTAAGTTCACTCATCCACTCAGTCATCTTGTTCGGCTTAATTGATTGATTATCTTGGCCTTTTTTGACATGACCATGTGCTCGATTATGGAATTGTTGTGTGTTTTTGTCCATGTTACTTATGAGATCACTTGCTGCTATAGGAGTTTTATCAACAAGATCAATGGCACTTCCGGCATCAATGAGTGTTCTCTCCATAGCCAACAACCCCTCATAATAGAATTGGATCAAGATTTGGTCAGGGATTTGGTGATGTGGACAGGTTTCCACAAGCCTATTGAACCTCTCCCAGTACTCATGGAGTGATTCACTTGGGAATTGATGTATACCAATTATTTCCTTTCGGATAGAAGCAGTACAAGAAGCAGGAAAGAATTTCTATAAGAAGAGTCACTTCATTACATTCCATGTGGTTATTGAACCAGGAGGAAGGTATTAGGTCCATGACTTGGTGGAGTCATCTAGGGAGAAACGTAATGCTCAGAGTTTGATTTGTTCCTCAGAAACCCCTTGAGGCTTCATGGTAGAGCACACCACTTGTAACTCTTTAAGGTGGATATGTGGATCCTCGTCGGATAGCCCGTCGAAATGATGAAGAAGATGAATCAAACCCAATTTGAGTTCAAAATCAGCCTTTATGTTTGGATATTGAATACCAAGGGGTTGGTATTTCATATCAGGGGAAGAAAGTTATTTTTGTGCTTGTTCCCTATGAGTGGCGATATCAAATTCAATTGGTTGGACAAGGACTGGTTCTTGAATTATTTGATTATCTCTTATGTTCCTCCTAAGTTGGCAAAGTTTTCACTCAATTTCAGGGTCAAACAAATCGAAGGGATTGTTTGGATGGCTACGGGGAATTCAGAGGGATGTTGGAAGAAAGAGGAGGAAGGGTTTTTTTCCAGATTATGATTTTTATGAGAAGATGAGTATTTCTTTGTGTTTTTTTCAATTTTTTTTTAATTTTGTTTTTGTTTTTTTTGTTTTTTTATTACAATAAACAGAAATAAATGACTAATTAAAGAACCATACTCATAAACATCTCCATTTGAAACACACGGCCGATTGTCGCCAATCGACCGGTAAAAGTTCCAGTGCTCTGCTAATGTGTAAAGAAACACTCAAGTCGAATCCTTGGCGATGATACTTTGTAATAGTCGTTTGTTTTTAGTTGATTGTATTTTAATTAGGGGGATTTTTTGTAGAGCTTAATTGAAATTATTCATTAAATATAATTGATTTAACAAATTTATAATTATTGGGGTGATTTCAGTATTAGGTTAGTTAAGTTTGTGATATCCTTGATCTTTTCTTTATATTGCATTTAAATTAACACACATGTCACAAGTTGACGTTGATTTGAATTACCAAGTGTTAAGGCTTTAATCCAAGCCTTAAATTAACTTAAGGTTCTAATCTTGATCATATATTGTTTATTTTAGTGTATTTATGGTTCCAATAATCCATGGAAACCACCCATTAAACAAAACAAGTCATTAATCCATGACATGCTACGTCCAACATACACAATGTTAATTCAACAAATACTCATCGCGCAAAAGCTCTCAATCACATAACAAAACTAAATTATAACTCAACCCATTGAGAGATTTACTCATCCATTTGGGTTTTTAATAATCTGGTTTTAATTATTATGATTATAAATTAAGAAGACAAGAAAAAGAAAGGGATAAGAAAAGAGTGGTACATCGACACACACACACACACGAACAATGATGATAATTAAAAACGAACTTTCGATTGAATGATGAAGCAAAATAAGGGAATGTAATTCAACTGTATTTAAACTATTTTAAGAACATGAATATTAAACTACAGAAGGTTGTTGAGAATAAGAGATATTGGAGATGAAAATTTCATTAAAACAGAATTACAAAAGAAATGTCTTACAATATTACAATAATAAAGAACATAAAAGTAAATGAAAATAAAGAGAGGAGGAAAGGTATATCAATAAAAAACATGAGTATGAAAGGTCCTCCCAAGACTTTGGAAAAGAATAGGTCGTGCCAATATTATCTCCTCTCTTCTTAAATGCCAACCCCTTTCAAGGAGAGAATGGGAGAGTATTTATAGCACAAGGAGTGGACTATTTCCATTCTCAATCTCTCCCTCCACTTGCATCACCAATTTGGATATTCAGGTATCCTTATCTAGAGATATCTACTTCTTCAAAGTTGTATGTAATAATGTTTTCCAATGACTCCCAAAATTTGGTATAATGTGGACTTATGTATCCAAAGTTATGCCCTGCTGATTATGCAATTTTAATCTGTTCACTTCAATACAGCCTTCTTAAAGTCCAACATGTGAAAGGGTTTTTGAATAAGAATATGCCTTAAAATCCGAATGATTTTTTCAACAAAGCCTACCACCTATATCTCCTCTTTCACATTGCAAAATATCAGCTCTATTTGATGCTTACATCATGAGATATGTCATGAATACTATACTGATTTTATTTCTCAGCCAGAATGATGGGCTGGAAATCTATGCATATGTTTCCCCCCTTGTGTTTGGAGTTGAGCCTTGAAATTTTTATCCATGACTCCTTAAATTGTCCCCAAAACTTCGGTGGAGATTAATGGAATTTGGATTTTTGTATTTATCCCAGTAAATCAACATTCTTGAATAGTATAGTTTATTCACAGATTCTTTAGTCTTGTTTGTGAGGACTATATGACCCTTCAAATGGAAGAATTGGCTCATTGTACCTTCTAATTAAATGTTGTATATTTAAATTAGAATCTTAAAAAACAAGAACCACACAATTGGGATCATTATACTGAGATTTATAAATAAACTAGTAAACTAACTCAATTGGACTACTTCTAAAAATTCTCAAAAATTATACATAATATTAAAATATTAATATTTCACATAAATTACGAAAATTTTATATTAAATAAGTTAAGGATGTATTTAATAAGTAATGAAAATATTAATAACATCAGGGGGTGCTATAGAGAGCCCTCCTGGGGGAGATTTTCCTTGTTGAGCAGTCTCCAACAGTAAGATCCACCACTAGTCGACACATAGCAGAGTCTTCTGTAGCTAGTAGCAGATAGATGGCACAGAGGTCCAAGAGAACCATAACTACAGGAGGAAAAACACATGACTCATGATCGGTTGTGCAGGACACCCGGATCAAATACATGCATGCCCGGAGCGGGCAGTGTTTCACATGTGGTGGACAGGGTAACATGGCTTGGGACTGTCCGACCCGCCGTTCCGATGATTAGAAGACAGTCAAAGGATGGCCCTAGAAAAGACAGAGATTCTATTGAAGCGGTTCACCAGGAGCAGACAGACATGGCAGAGGAGCTGGTCATGCTGCTGGCGGTGGACGACGATTTGAAGTGCTACAGCAACTACCACTAGGAGGTCCATCCCAAACGCAGGGAGAAGGTGGACAGGGGAGAGCTCAACTCCAGGCCACTGAGGCCTACGATCACGGTGCACTAGAGATGATAATAGGTACCATCTGTGTCTATTCCACTTTAGTTGTATTTCTTATAGACATAGGCTCCAGTCACACTTTCATTGCCACATCCCTCGTTCGGAACATGGAGATTCCGACAGAGCTGTTGGCTCAACCATTAATGTTGCACACTCCTACATGTGCAGACTCAACGATTACGCACTGGTTCTAGCAGTGTGAGATTACTCTAGGGGGCGAGAGCTTCGTCAGAGATCTCTTAGTAGCGGGGTCAAGGCCTTACAACATCATCTTGGATATGGACTTGTTATCTACAGTACATGCCCAGATTGACTGTATTAGGAGAAAAGTGCAGTGTGTCTGCTCTAATGGGACCAGGTTTACTTTCACCTGCATGAAGGAAGCATTTGCAGCATAAGTTGTACTTGCCTGGTGGAGAGTGCAGCTGATCACTCATTAGTTGGTTTCCCTTACCCACAGAGAAGTTTATGTGGACGGTCTGATCTATCCTGTAGTTGTGGACCAGTACACGGATGTTTTCTCTAATGATTTCCCAGGACTACCTCCTTACAGAGAGGTGGAATTTTACATTGAATTGTACCCCAGGACAACACCAATATCTACTCCAGCATATCAGATGGCTCCTACGAAGTACTGCGAGCTGTGGGTATAGATTTAGGAATTATAAGGAAAGGGATTCATATGGCCTAATGTTTCTCCCTTGGCAACCCCAATTCTCTTCTCCAAGAAGGTGGATGGGATCATGAGGCTTTGTGTTGACTACCAGCTCTTAAACTAGGTGACCGTGAAGAATAAGTACCCACTCCAGAGGATTAACGGCCTCTTTGATCAATTGTAGGGATCACGGTCGTTCTCGAAGATAGACCTCATATCAGGCTATCACCAGCGCAGAGTTTGAGATGAGGATGTGAAGAAGAAGAACTTTGGATTTCGGTATGGCCACTAAGAGTTATTTTTTTTGTCATTCGATGTAACCAATTATCCCGCAGTGTTCATGGGACTCATGAACAGGATCTTTCAGCCATACCTCGATCACTTTGTTGTATTCTTTGTTGTCGGCATAATGATTTACTCAACTATTGAGGAGGAGAAAGCCTATCACTTGTGGGTAGTTATGGACACACTTCGAGAGCACCAGATTTATGGTAAGCTCTCGAAGTGCCAGTTCTGGATCTGAGAGGATAAGTTTTCAAGACAAGTCATCTCAGAGGATAGTGTTTTTGTAGATCCAACGATGATTGAGGTGGTACATGATTGGGATCCACTAAGGAGTGTGACAGAGGTACGGAGTTTCCTGGGTTTGGCTGGATACTACCAGAGTATTGTGCCTGAATTCTCCAGAGTTTTAGCACCACTATCAGCCTTAGAGAATAAGGGGAAACCCTTTGTGTGGTCTAAGAGATGCCATTAGAGCATTAAGTAGCTGAGGTAGAGGCTGACTAGGGCCCCAATCTTGAGGCTTCAAGAGGAATTCCTAGGGACCATAAACTACTGTGATGCATCAGGGACTAGACTATGATGTGTACTAATGTAGAAGCGAGCTATGATCACTTATGGTTCATGACAGCTGAGACAGCGTTAGCAAAATGATGCTACCCAGGACCTAGAGTTAGCAGCAGTGGTCTTCGCCTTGAAGATGTGGTGACACTATCTAATGGGAGAAAGTTTTATCATGTACTCTGATCATAAGAGTGTCAGGTATATCTTCTCTAATAAGGACCTGAACCTGAGATAGTGACGCTGTCTTGAGTTCCACCAGGACTATGACATTGAGATAGTCTATAATCTTGGGTAGGGGAACATTGTTTCAGATGGACTCAGCAAGATATCTGGTATACAACTGTTAGGCGAAGCGACAGAGCAGTTGGCTGCTTTACGTATATCCTTTGTGGATAGAGATGGTGCATCCTTTCTTCAAACTCTTGTAGTCACTCCCCCACTTCATTAGCGAGTTAGAGAGGCATAACATGGGGATGCTGACTGCGAGACACGACGTTCTCAGATTTCCACAGGACAGGAACCTGATTTATTTTTTGAAGGTGGGGAGCACGTCATCCTCTTCAGTGGTTGTACTATAGTACCAGTGTCACTTCAGTCAGAAGTTATGAGGGAGTTCCAAACATCCCCTCTAGCAGTACATCCAGGAGTGGAGAAGATGTACCAGGATCTCTGATGACAGTAGTGGTGGCCAGGATTGAAGAAAGCTGTTGCAGAATTCGTTTCTCAGTGCCTCACTTTTGTGCAAGTGAAGGTGGAGCATCAGGTAACAGCAGGATTGGTTTAGGCATTAGCGGTCCCAGAGTGGATGTGAGATGGTATATCCATGAATTTCATGATAGGACATCCACGTACATCCTGAGGTCATGAATTGATCTGGGTGATCATCAACCGACACACCATGTCAGCCCACTTCCTACCAGTCAGAGCGAAGGGTTCAGTATAGAGCTTGGGATGCCTCTATGTGTAAGATATTGTGCTACTACATGGATTACCTTCGATGATTGTCTCCGATCGTGAAACACATTTTACATCCTGAAAATGGAAGGGGTTTCATGATGCTTTCGAGATGCAACATTGTTTGAGCACCACCTTCCATCCTCAGACAGTTGGCCTGACTGAGCGGACCATACAGAACCTCAAGGACACGTTGCCTTCTTGTGTCCTCAAATTTGGTTGCATCTGCGAGGATCAATCACCTTTGGTATAGTTTTCATACAACAACAACTATCACTCCCCCATTGGGATTGAACCTTTTGAGGCGTTGTACAAGCGACCTTGCAGATCACCTTTTTGGTGGACTGACCCCGCAGAGTCAGCACTGGTGGGACCAGAGATTGTACAAAATACCACAGAGAAGGTGAAGATCATCCAAGAGTGGATGAAGACAACACAGAGCAGAGATAAGTCGTAGGCCGATAGGAGATAGAGACCTCTAAAGTTTGAGGATGGTGACCACGTCTTTCTGTGGGTCCCACCTTGACGATGTCTACAGTGATTTGGCCGACGCAGAAAGTTATCTCTGAGATTCATCGGACCTTTTCATGTCCCCAACAGAGTAGGTGAGGTATCTTACCACTTAGCTCTTCCACCTTAGTTGCATCGGGTGTAGGACTTCTTCCACATATCCCAGTTGAGGAGATACATGCACGACCCTTCCCACATCATGGACCATGGAATGCTGGACGTTGACGATGGGGAGACTATTACGGAGGTTCTAGTAGAGATTGAGGATCGACAGGAGCAGGTCCTTTGTGGATGGTTGATACCTCTGGTGTATGTTTGCTGGTAGCACAGGATCCTCCAAGAGAGAACATAGGAGCGGGAGGCTCAGATGCATGCTCAGTACCCCCCACTTGTTCGCTAAGTTATGAGTTGTAGCTTGCTGGGACGTAAAGCCCTTAGGTGGAGAGAATGTAAAGACCTGTAATTTCAATGTAATTTTTTTTAATTAAATGGGAATTTTACGAGTCTACACAAATTGACGGAGCGTGATTCTAAGGCTCGGTGTACCCGGAATAAATTTATGATGTCTTTTTCTTGTACGTTTAGTAAACGTACAAGTGGGTTTTTATAACTTTTGAACCAGTACTCGGAATTGAAATCTGAGGGCACTGTTGAACTCGCATCACCGGTATTCCCATAAGAAGACTTTCACATTGACAAATGTTGGCTGAGTGTGAAAGATAGTTTTGGGGTTTTTTTGTGGAAAATAATAGATCAAAATGAACTACACTTTATTTTATTTTTTGCGCCACCATATTGAAGTTAGAGGTGGGTTCCACGATAACTAAACCTCCTTGTGGGAGTTTAAGTGTGAGGACCACCCGACCATAACCTCCCATGAGAGGATATGGTGGTGGGGCCCAACCGAACCTAACCACTCGTGAGAGGATACGATGTGGGGACCACCTGGGTCTAAACCCCCCTAATAATGGTGGGAGAGGAAACCCTATCAACTCCCCTCATTAATGATGGAGAGTCTCTCTACCCCCCATCTTTAATGGTGTCAACCCTTTCTCTCAATTAATGTGGCAAATCCTCGCCATTAATTAATTAAGCACATCAATTAATTAATTTTATACGTTTTTGTATTTTGTGCCAAGAATTAAATAATAGATAAACTTAATCTATTATTTTGACTATGCATATTCATCTTGGTGGAACTTGGGAGAGGAGGGCATAGAGCGAAAGTTCGCAAACAAAGAACATCCACCAACAAAGAACAAAGAATGTATTCTTCCAACAAAGAACACCAGAAATGATAATCTTCAACTTCTTCCTCAGAAGCACCATGTGGAAGAAACTAACATGGGAATTCATCGATGACCGACCGTACATCCTCTTCATCATCGAAGAACTGATGCATGAGCTCAGGATTGGAATTTTGTGGCGGTTGCGAAGAACGACGACAAATCCGTCTTGTTCCTCACGACTCCGTCAACGAGAAACAAACAATGTTAGAGGTATAATTTTATTTAAGTATGATATTATTCTCTGGTTCATCTCTTCGAAAACAAAGAACGTCGACCAAATTATTATCAGGTTGGTCCGCGGATGTTTTTCCTTGAAGGTTGGGATTATTTTTTAAAAGAGGGATTATGAGAATTTATGTATTTAAGATATATTACATGCTCGTTCTTTGCTTCATTCCTGTGAGCCAACTGCTATCACCCTAAATGTGGAACGGTTCAGACCAAACCAATGTAGTCCAACCCCTCTACCGATCTTCTTTGTGATGTTCTTCAGAATTAAGATAAGTTGAGGAAGGCAACGTTGGAAACCTGTGGCGCCCCCTTGATGCACCGGCGCATCGGCCCGAATCACGCTGCGCTCCGGCTTCCGAGCCACGGCGGTCGTGCTGCCAGCTGCCGTACCTCCCGTCGGCGGAACCGAACGAGCCGCACCGCACCCCGGCTGAGCTGCACTCCATCTGCACCGTTCCCTAGCTCCCGACCGTCGTGCCACCCCTGCCCCATACGCCCTGTGGCTCCGCCATCCGTGCACCCCGCGTGCCCCACACTGCAGCTAGCTGAACCGGCCTGCAGGCCTCCGCTCGCCCTGCCCGCCACGCATCTCCGCTATCCGTGCACCCCGCAGCACCACGACCAAGCTGGCCTCCTGGCCCCGGCCAAGCCGTAACATGTCGGCCCCTCGCACCGCCCTCTGGGCCGATCCACACCATTACGGTGCCCTCCGAGAGGATCTGTACCCTCATAGTGCCCTCCGGGCCGAACCGCCCACACGCCGCGCCCTCGCAACCGGTCCGCTCTCTCGCGGCCTGCTAGGATAGGCCCAGTGGGCCATGCTGTCCCACCTAACAGGCCAGGATAGACTCAATGGATCAGGCCGAGTCAACCCAGACTGAGTTGGCCAAGACTGGGTCAGGATGGGTCAGTATGACCGGGTCAGACCGAACCTAGTCCCACTACGACCCTTTACTTTATTTTGGCCATATCTTTGGCAACATGAATTCATTTGACAAACCGTTAGTAGCCTTGATAATCTTGGAGCATGATGGGGCCTTTTAGTATACCCCACAATAGTTTGTTCTATAGTTGAGATACAGTCAGGTTGGATCGTGCACGAATCCAACCGGGCCCCCGGGACTAAAATGTTAATAACTCGCAAACCGGGCGTCTGATTGACACACCGTATGTTGCGTTGAGACCTCTATGACGTGGAGAACCTTTGAGATACTTCTTTGTGGACTTCACGACAGTTGAAGTATAGAGCAGTAACACATAGAGCAGATCCTTTTTGTGATGAGTGGACAGAGTGCAGAGACCTAGTAGTTTTCTGATAGTTGACGATTACTGACTGATTGACTCTAAGTGACTCGACTAGCACAAGGGGGAGTTCTAGGTTGTAGCAGCAGACCAAAAACTTAGGAGTTCATGGTTGTGGTGGCAGTCCCACGGTACTCGAAAGGAGGAGTACCTCTGCAAGCTATTAGGGAGATCACCTGGTTGTGGTAGTAGACCCACGGTGGGGAGAGCCTTGCTGATGCAGTAGACCCATGGTACTCCACAAGAGGAGTACCTCAGTAGTATAAGGTTAGTGGGAAGCACCTTGTTGTCGGGGCAGGCCCACTGTACTTGATAGAGGAAGAGTTCTCCAGTATTTGTGGTTTCGATAAAGTGAATAAAAATCCTGGTTGAGCTGAGTCAGTAACTTTTTTGTTTTCCTCGTGATTGAGATGGATTACTTGATAACATTGGTATATGTATGGGAATATACCTAAGTGGGGTCATCTGTTGATTTAATACTTTTTGGTTTATCTTTAACTGATTTTGTGAGACCATGAGGGTCTCAGGGTGTCAACTGTGTATCGTTATATTCACCTCTACACGGGCTATGGCTGCACCTCGTTGTGTTGGATGCAGACGACGGACATTGCTGACTGAGGCTGAGAGTACTAGGACCAGGTGGTACACGGAGGTGGACCGTATGGTGTGACGGTACACGGAGGAGATGGACAGACCTAGAGTGCTGAGGAGGCGATATGTATCTACCCTTCAGGTAGGAACCTCAGATGATGACCCAGCGGCAGTTTTTCCTTTTTCAGTTTTACTTTCAGTTTCTTGTATATTATAGTTGGGCTTGTATTTCCGACCCATTTTTACATTGAGCACACTTTTATTACATAGTTTTACATAGTGTTTTGTTTCTATCTTGTGCTCTGTTGTGTGTGTTTACATGTTATAAAGTCAATGCCTTCTAAGTTTTAAGGAGTTACACATTTGGTGCTAGTTACCAGCCCCTGGCCTATGGATGGTGAGCTTGGGGTGGTCATGGCACGAGCCCAGGGGGATGGGTCGTGACAATGTGAATGAATGTTAAGATACGTATCATCATTTTAAAGTGGAATATAAAAATTCATGTTCGATTAGTTTTATTAAAAAATGATTAGTTTGGAAGGAATCGTTTTTATAAATCCTGAAAATCTTATAGTTTTCAATAATTCTATTATATAAATATTTATTACATTTAAATTATGGGCTTATTTGATTGTTATAATATATTCATAATTTTTTAATTTTTTTTTATTAATTTTAGTGTTTAAATAAAAATCCATTGCATAATTTTTGTTGTATTAATTTTTAAATGGAAAGGGTATGGATTTAATGATTTTTGAGGAGTTCGTCCAGAATTATTAAAAATAAAAATAATGGATTAGTGGGGAAATATTTTTCATTATTTAAAAAACTGGATAGACCATCTACCACTATTAGAGATCAGATCAGTCACTATAAAGAATCCAATAAACTTATCTTTGGTGTGATCAGTGCGAAAAAGTTGATGTTGTATAGTACTAGTATGAGATATTTCTTGAATATAGAGTAAAGTTTCAGTGTTGGATGACACTAAATGGTTGATATATCATGCAACAGTTTCTTAATGTAGAAACGACGGGATAATGGGTTCTCAAAAAGATAAATCAGCCACCTCCATAGTGGAAAATCGATGTGGGAAAAAAAGACACCTGCGTACTATTAAATTAAATAAAAACACATGTGGAAGTTAAAAAATCCTTATAAGGCCTTTTTTCATTGTATCCAAGAGTTTTTTCCATGATTTCTAGACTTGTTCCATAAATGTAAAAAAGAAAAAGAACAACTAAAAAAACCTGGGAGATTGGGATAGTTCTCTTTGAAGGAAAATTTATTGAAGAAATAGACTATTATGTCATAGAGCACACTAGAAAATCTGATGCAAGATAATATTTCCCATTATGACTACTTATGTGATAATAAGGGGGGATCAAAAAATTTATAATATAATGTAAGAAACTTTTTTCTGAATTATTCATACCCTTATGAAGAGACACACACCACGATAACTCTATAGGGTCAGTCATAATAGTTTGTAAGGATAAGCTAGATTTCTAAAATTATGATAATGCTTGTGTTTCAGGAAAATAATCTTCACACCATAATGATTACTATAAGAAATAATATAATATATTATAAGAAATTTTTTATAGTATATGTGTGATGTTGAAGATCCATTATAATGGGAAATAGAGATACATAATATGGAAAGAAGCATCACATCCACAAAGGTATTGGTCATGGTGAATTCCTATGGAATCTATGCGATATAGTGGGATTGGGTTTTGGTTTGAATGGTAGTGGTAAAAAATTATGTCATGGTCTTGTAGTTCATTAAATAACATTTTAAACCGTAAATGAGTTTACACCATGATATACAATACACATCACAACTATCAATTCTTTGAAGATATAGAATTCATTTTTTTATCAGGAAAGTATTCAAAGATCACCTTTGGGGGAGATATAAGGATTATCCCACTATGATTTTCTATTAAATATCAATGGAATTGGATTTTGACAAGTAGTGAGATTAATAAAATAGATATTGCTTGTATATATGATGAGATACAAAGTGTGGATTTCTGTATATGAATGGAAGTTCAATATTTCTATATTGAAATTAATTTCTTAATTTAGGCTAAATTATACACCACAAGTTATTTTTAATGGGGTCTACTATTGTAAAGGTTCTTGTTCTTTCACTCTATCATGACAAGAATAATGGGGTTGGTTATCTTAGATTCAAGAATATATTATAGGGTTATTGTATACTAGTAAGTATAATTTTATAAAATTGATATATGATAATATATAAAGTGAAGAGTGATATCTATAAATGTAATTTCAGGTTTTCTACAATATATTCAATTTTTTATTAGAGGAGTAAGTTTACACCTAAAGTACTTTTGGATGGGGTCTGAAATGGTAAATTTATTTTTATTTATCCACTATTATGACTAGTGGGAGTGTTTAATATCTATTAATTCGATGAATTAATTTTAGGGTGAGGGTATCTAGTGATTTATGTTGGTTTATTATTAATGAATTTTTTAGTTAATTTAATTAATTCATGGACATTTTGTGGTGTGTGGAAGCTATATTTAAACATTGTCTTGGTTTAACTGTTATCTTAATTAATTAAATTACCAGACTGTGGGAAAAGTGATTTTTTTTGAAAATAGTGAGTGATTTATAAGACCAAGGTATTTTTTCAGACTCAATTCGGATGACATCTTGAGTGATTAATTATCCTTTTTAGTCTAGTAGTTCATGACCATAGATCTACTCATTCTTGTTAAACTGAATTATATTAATTTTATACAACCATGAATTTTTTTGTTTACAGTTACTCCTTACCTTCTTAAGTTGATTCCTATTTTTTCTATGTGGGTGTGACATTGGAAATAATCTTATAATACAAATTTATAGTTTTTACTTGGAAAGATAATTTATTAATTCTAAATTGGTTTACCCATAGGAAGTAATGATACTTAATAGAATAACTTGAGTAAATTTCACTAAAAAAATTTGGGAAGGATTATTTTTTCCTAAAAGGGCTATTGGATGATCTAAGATTAAAGAAAAATGTTTAGGATATAATCCAATGGTTTAAATTTTGAGATCAAATTAGCCAAAAATCTAATGATTTACACTGGTGAATAAAATATTTAGCTCAAATGGAACATTATATAGATATTTTTATATAAATTTTATTGGATATATAGAAGGTGGATGGATTTTGGAATATAATAGATATTTTTACCGAGGATGTAGTCGAACATAAGCTAGGGCAGTGTGTCACATAAATCATACTTGGATGACCAAAATAATGTTAGGTGAACCATGAATGTATAATGTAATATTAAAATTGGATGAGTTTTGTTGATTCTTATAGAGAAAATGGTTGTTCAATCATGGAAATGATTCTCATGTGAGATATTACGAGTCCTAGCTATGTTAAAACCGTCTTCTAGAAATGTGTTAAAACGTTCTGAAGGAGTGAATCCAAAATCCCAATTATGAAACATTATGATACTAGTTTTGTGTCATGAGTAAGGTCTTAATGTCTTGAAGAAAATTATTTAGAAGTATTCGTACTCTATAACAATTATAAATTCTATATATAGATTATTGAGGAGATATTTTTCATGCGTAAGATAAATCTTGTGAGTAATATAAAATTATTGTAATGTAGAGAATTTGGAAGATAATATTATTCACTTGAAGGATGATTTATGTTGATGGATAGATAATTACATGTAATGGAAATCAAATGAATATGAAATCCAATGGGAATACTCTCCATTAAAATCAAAAATAGGTGGAACTAGTTTCACCAACTGGTCTGAAATATAAATAGTGTGGTCAGGTCATTTTATCAAAAAAAAGTTTGATATTGTAATTATATTCTTCTTTATTTAATGAATATATTTGATGTATTCACCCCTTGGAGTAGGATTTATATTGAACCAAATAAATATAATTTTTCATTTCATTATCCTTTCTATTATTTGAATTTCATAATTCATTCTCACATGTGAACATTAGAATCATGGTGCATATTTTTGGTGACTGGTCTTCTTAGGTCTATATACTTCAATGTTATGGGATATTTCCAATTCGTTGGATTCAAAATTCAATACTGCTTATGGAAGTCCAGAAGGATAACATATGATTTAGAGGATCCGATCTAAAAAAATTCATTATAAAAAATATAATTACTCATGAAAAAAATTTAAATTTCTTAACTATAATTAAATATAAAATTAATTAAATAAATGAGCAATTATTAAAAAACAAATATAATTCATTACATAATTATATAATTGTATAATTGTATTTATATATACAAAAATAAAAATAAAAAACATAAAAAAATAATACAAGAAATATTAAAATTTGAATATATTATTAATTATATAGAAACATTTTTGTTACAAATTATATTTCAATGTGACTAATTTTATTTAATAAGTATCACTAATTATATAAATATATAATTTTTTTACAATATATGAATGTATAACTAAATATAAAAATATTGAAAATACATTTTAATGAAGATGATTTAAAATAAATTACTAATTATATATATATATATATATATTATTAAATATATATATATATATATACATATATATATTTTAAATGATCAAAGTCTTTATTTTTCCATCCAACCCCTTCCTATTAATAATATAATAAATATAATGTGATATATAATGCCACCACAAGGTGTAATGGGATTACACCATCAAGATATTGAATGATATTACAAACATCAATGGTGACATATATTCATTAGAAAATGAAACAATGAAAATATTATTTTACCTATAGTAGTTTACTAGTAATAATAAAAAAATATATTCTTCCTTGAGAACTTGTTCACTTGTGATTGTTATAATAACCATAATATATATATATATATATTATAATTGAATTTATAATTTTTAAATAATAATTCAAATCATTTATTAATTATATAAATTAATAATTATACAATATTATAACAATTTATACTTATATTTCAACATTTTAATAACTATATTTAAATTTTAGAATGACTATTTTCTATAATTTAATTAGTAATAGAAAATTTTCAATTAAATAAGTTTATATTGATACAAATTTATAATTATTTTTAAGAAAATTCATTAGTCATATATGGGAAAAAAATTGTTATTTATCACCTACATATAAAATATAAATGTTTAATTTTTTGAAAATAAATTACTAATTATAAAATAATAAAGTTAAAAGTAATGATTTTAAAAGTTTTACATAAATTGATTTATAATCAGTAATATATTGAAACAATTTTGGGTTATGGCTATACATTAAAAAAATAAAAACAATGATCAGATGGGAATTGGATTATAAAATAAAAATCATCCTACAATAAAAAGAAAACCAAAATAAGGTTATACTAGCTTCAAATTCCAAACGTTTTCAGTAAATACAATTGGGATTGAAGATTGATAGTAAATTGGCCAAACTAACACCCCTAAACAAATGGTATTCATTATCATCTCCATGTAGTCTCAATCATTCAAGGATTATTCCTAGACACAAAATCATTAAATGGCTATACATTTCCCAAATTCTCCAAACTATATTTTTCATCAAGACGAAATCCATGTTTTATATACTCTCTAATGAACACTATAATTAAAAAGGATTTAGAAGTTAGAACATTACCCATGGTAATTCCGTAAACTCTTCCAAATACTTCAAAGGTTTTTAGATTCATAGAATAATTTTATTCCACATTTTTCATACCTTTTAGATCATATGAAGTATGAAAGTGAGAATATTTTTACCCCTTTTTTGGGAAAAAAACTAGATTCAAGAACCTAAAAAATAGAAGTAGAAAGATGGGATGAATATGGTTCTATTACTAATACTCTTAACTTGAAAATATTTTATTCGATGATTTCATATTTTATAGTACGTACTCATACATGTCTTTTTTATCAGAGCAATCTGTGCATCTCAATTAGGTTTTATCATGAGTGCCTAGTGTGTTCCCTTAGTCCACAACTTTTTGACCCATTACATCATCTTTTCTATCATGATTACTCCTTTTAATATTTTGAGAAACATTTATTGGAATTGAATCATCCTGTTACACTACTGAATTGGAATCCTAAATATATCCATACCATAGACCTTAACAGTTTAATCAAAGTTATTTTTGGACTTCAAAGGTTATAAATACTACCAAGGAGGTTGATGAGCCACCTTGAATTTTTTTTTAACATCATGCGAATAATGAAACCCATCTCTAGTTTCAATATTATAAGAAGAGGTATGTCGGACACCTTCAACAATATTTCTAGGATATTTAATCTAAATATTATATTGAAAGAAACCATAATACCGAAAAATAATTTGAACGAAGTCCATGCATTATGCCTTACTGGAGACATCTGTATTACTAATGATCTTCAATGGTAATTCCTATCCACTATGACCATTAAAATAAGCTCCTATATACTTTAAAAAATATCTAAAATATAAATTAATAATTACACAAATATAGATACTAATTAATAAATTTAGTCTTATAATAATTTTTAAAAACATGATTACAAAAATTATTAAAATTTTAAAAATAATTCCATTTTATAAATTCATTTAAAAATATGATGTTTCTCGGAAAAGTTAAGGTCTCAAGAGTACATGGACCAAATAAAATTTTAATAAAATAAAATTACATAAAAGATAGATCATGGGGCACACCAAAAACCACTGTGACATGAAAATGGAAAACGTAAAACCAAAAATAAAATAGAAGATCCCTACTAGAATTACACATATGGACCATTAACCCCTTCTTTGAATTAATGAAACCTCTTCCGAAACTCCAATTTTGTGAATACTGTGGGGATTAATTATCTATTTGGTTATAGCTTCTCATTATTTTATGTAGAATAAAAAACCATAATTCTAGATGAAATATTAATCCCTTCATAATACCCAAATAGATGGCCCATAAATTCCGTGAATCGGTCCATATTGACTGCTACTCAATTTCCAACTTGCGGCTAGTGTTGTATCTCAATCACAACTTATCCAAAAAATTCATCAACTCCTACAACACTAAAATCCATCCAACTTTACAACATGGGAAGAAACCATATTCCTGAGGTCATCACACTCCTAATACATATGTATCCCCTAGCCTTCTCACTAGTTGTAACCATTTCCTCAATATCATCATGCAAGGAATGATGAAAAAACTACCACCACCATCATTATCCTTCCTGACAGGTGGGGAACATCAAAAAATCACTTCCACTGCAACTCTTTTCTAGAAATACCCAGTGAAATACTTTTCTATTGTTTGGGAAGCATAGTAAAAATAATAATTTTTTCTGAATTTTGTATGTATTGGATATGAATTGATTTGTTTATTTTAATGAAGGAAATATTTTTTCATCAAAATTATAATTAAAAAAATATCTTATTTTAAGTATATATCCTATCATCATCTCAAGATACATAATTATAAGGTGATATTCAAGAATAAATAAATCAATATTTCTTGGGGTCCAATTTTTATTAATTGTGAGGCTGTTATTGTCAGATATATGGAACAAAAAAATTGTTCTTAAATGTTAAATATTTGGTTATAACTAAAAGTAAATTATAAATGGGAATATTTATGATATCTCAGTGGTCTTATTTAAATTAGTGTTACTATATGAAAAACATCATACCCCCATACTGAGATGAGTAATTTTGATTTCATAATAATTTTTCTAGAGATAAATTATAATCACATTATAAATGATTCAGATTGACCATTTTGAGTGTGAACATGATCTATAATATGTGAATAGTTATTATAATGTACATGCAGTAATAATTGAAATTACTCTATGAACATTTTCAATATTACCAATAATAATATTCTTTATTGAATAATTACATAATATTTCCCTTAGAATTTTTATATGGACAAGTAACTTTACAAAAAAACAAGTACAAAGTTGATTATAAACACACATTGGACCTTTTAGTTGATTTATAAATCAAGATCCTAAAAAATTTAAATGGTCCACATGGAAAATTAATTAGACCAAATATTTCCCATGAATTATTTCCAAGATCAATAGAGATTTATTCCCAATTTTTTAGGGTGATGGAATTATACTCAATTTTCCTTGAGAACCAGAAATTCATGAGAAATCATTAGGTTTACAAAACATTTTTATTAACATTTGGGTGATTGTGAGTATATTTACATATTTACCTCACCAATATTATTCTCTAATCTCATAAATGGTCATGTCATACAATAAATGTATTATGGTCTATAAAATTGAGTTTTACCATGTTTCATTTGATTGTAAAAATATTAACATAAAACAATCACAATTAATGTTTTGAAATTTTTTTGTATTAATCTTTTCTCATTATCAACATCTTTTATACAGAGTTATTCAACACATCCTTTATCCCTAATCTCGATGTGATATCCAATTTCCTGAATACCATTATTGCTACTAAAAAATTCTTTGATACTTGGGAGAAGACACATCATGGTTTATTAAAATTTGTGTGACACAAGGTCGGAAATTTGTTTCCCTTGTAGATCCTTGGATAATTTGGGCACTACCAGATATTATAGTAAGATGATAATTTCATATTTTAAGGCAAATTAAATAATTCTACTTTTAATACACTTCTGTTTTGAAAAATATAAAAAAAGAAAAATATATTTATCATTCGGATTAAAATTGATAGAGAAATTTATAGTATCAATTTATATTAAAAAAAATATATTAAAAGTACAAAAAAATCAAAAAAATTGAAATTAAATAAAAAAAGTTACATTTATTGAAAAAATATAGTGAATTAAAAAGTAAATCTAAATGAAGATAATTTATCCATAATCAATATGCTCTATACCTATGGGGTTTTTAAAATAATCAATTATTTCATAATTCAAAATTTAATTATCATTTTTTAATATGTGATCTAAAAAGTTTACTTAAAAGATCTTCTACTTCCTATGATTTTTTATTGATAAAAATAAACTAATGTTTTTATCAAAATATAATTATATTACTAATTCCCCTTTATGACACAGTTAATTCATTCACTCTCATCATTATTTATTTTATTTAGCTATATAAATTCAATATTTGAAAACATAATGTGATTCACATTCCTCTTATCATTGTTGTAATGACCTCCTATATTAAATGAATTTCATTATCCACAACCATGTCTATTATTTACATAACCAGGACTATAAGCGGCCACATTCTCATTACGGAATGGTGTAGAATCAATGGGATAAGTCTTATGATTCTTCATCACGATTTCGTTATTTTGTTCTGTGAGTAATTCATAATATTTTTTAATGCCTTTATCATGATATTATTATAGTAGAATTTTATTAGTGGAAAAAAATATGTATTAGTGGTGGGGTTTTATAGTGGTTTATACACAACCCCCTCAATATTTTTGGCTTGAATAATTGTTTAGTGGTTGTATCCAAACCATAGATAAATTATTATTTAGTGTCGGTTATGGGACAAAAATCATAAAATATATAATTTAGATATTTAAAAATTATTAGAGTGGTCTCCAAAACATAACTAATATGAGAAATTGGTTTTGAGTTATACCTCGTTCCAATTGGTTATATTCATGGGGGTTTATAACAACCACAATTTTTTAAAAATGTTAATAAATAAATTATATATTTAGTGGGATTTGTCTCTTAAATACTGATAAATATTAAGTGTTTAGTGGGGGTTATAACCATCCGTAAATGTTATTTTAATTTTTTAAAATATATTTATTTTCATTTTTTTGTGACTCTCTCTTCCATTTCATATATTATATAAATGTTTTCATGTTTATACAATTAAATATATTTATTTATTTATAGATATGAGCATGTATATGTGTGTGTGTGCTTTTAATATATAAAAATAAGATATTTATAAATACATTTTTTATTTATTTATAGAAATATATATTATATTATATATATGTCTGTGAAGGTATATTATATAACTATATTTGGGTGTATAATAAATATATTATATTTAAAAATACAAATATAATTTCTATATATAAAGGTATTCATGATCCTTTCTAGGTAAATATATTAGATGGGTACAAATTATACAAATATTTATATAATGTATTTGTACGTATTTGTATATATACATTAATTTTTTGACTGCAGACATAAATAATTTAATAAATAAATATAATTTGTTTGTATAATATATTTAATATATTTATTACAATATTCTATTTTAATAATAATTTTTAGAAATATTTGTATTTAGAAATTGTTTTTATTACACATACATAAAATGATTTTATATCATTCCTATATTATAAATATATTTATATTAATATATTGAAAAAAAATTAATTACATGCATTTAAATAACATATTTATGTAACATATTTAATTATTTTTTTTAATATGTGTATATATCTTTTTGTGTAGTTCGATATAACATATTGTTTTTATATATAATTTTTTTAATTATTTATATTGTAAAATCTAAAATACATTTATATACTCTTAATAATATTAAATTAAAAAAGGTATTTAAATATTAATAATTAAAATTATATTATTTATATTGTAATATTTCATGATTAAAAATATAAATAGTTCTATATATTATATATTTTTATAATATGATGAATGTATTCGTATTATTATGATTAATATTATACATTAATATTAATTATCAAATATTATATATAAATAAAATATATTTAATGTTATTATATATTAATATTATGCATTATTGTATACATATTATTATACATTTATATATTCATATTATACATAATTTTTATTATGTAAAAATCATACATTACTCTTTTCATATTATTATAAAAATGAATACCTTTATAAATATTTTTTTACACACATATATATTTATATATGAATACATTAAATTATATATATGTTATATATTTGAGAAATATATTAAATTTAAAATCATATATGTATATTTAAATATATATATATATATAGGGGGAGCATATATAATTTGGAAAAAGTGATAATAACAATGTGGTGTGGTAATTTTCCTTTGTACGCTGAGGTCATAGGTTCGAATTTCTTTAAAGAGAAATAATATTTTTTATTCCCACTGGCAATAGTTTGGGGAAGATGTGTAGGGTGGGGAGCAGTACCTGAGGGGCTCATACAAAGGGATATACTCTCTATAATATTTGGATTGTGATGTAATATTAATCATTTCAGAGTTATATTCACTTATCTATTTTTACCACCATAGGATCCTTTATTATATTTTACTTATCTTCAAATCTTCTTGGTGGTGATGGATAAGAAATATTAGGGCCCAGACATAGTCCAGAGCAAAATCTATAATTCTTAATTTTATTATCCCAATAAGTCCATTTGTGTTGAGATGCATATGGGTATCCATTATACATGAAAAATCATTACAAATATACATTACTTTTAGTAGTATTTCAATTTAAAAATAATCAAAACATTATTTGAGATTGTGTAATAACATTGGAGGATCCTTCACCATCTTGTAATTGTTATTTATATATTCAAGTTGGTGATGGTGAAGGAATATCAGTAATCAGACATGAACATGATTGAGACCCTGGTTTCCAACATTAATCATCTATCCCAGCACATTTTCATTTATATTGATCTCAACATCAATAATCCAAGACAAATAATTCATTCCATAAATTTCAAGATGGTGAAATCTGTTCTTTTCAATATCCTATAGGGAAATATGCCTTACCAATTTAAAATAAACCTACTTGAAATGATCTAATCTTTTTGTGATAACATGTAAAGAAATCAATCTAAAATTGATGAAAATAATGTCGAATTTTAAAAATTAAAAAACATGATTGATAGTAGCTAAAGTAATCAGTTGAAAGAATTTGGTGTTAAATATTTAGGATGTCGATGATGAATGAATAATGTAATTCAATTATTTTAATATCATTGGTATATATTTAGAAATAATAATGGGGTTTTAAACTATTAGTATATTTTCTCCCCAAATAAGGGCCTCCCTACCCACCACAATCACTAATTCCCCCTTACCCGCATGGTAGACTTAGATCAACTCTCCCATGGTATTTTCACCCCATTAATTAGATTCTTGATTTGATTATTATTCAATATAAAATATTTGAGTTCAGGTTCAAGCATATAATCTTTCAGGTATAATTTTCATTTTTATCTTAATATCAAATAGATAATGAGATCACATTACGATAAAATTCTTCTAGATTTATTAAACTCGGGTTTATTTTTATTATATTTTGTATACACTTGAATAAAAATTGTTATATATTTTTTATTTTGTAACATTAACTTACTCCCAACCTCTACCTAAATACAATGTAAAATAATTTAATCTGTAATATATATATAAGGGGACTATGTGACTAATCGTTGTTATAATATGGTGTTCAATAAATATATTAGGATTTATGATATTAATCATTTACTAAAATATATTTTTAATTTATTAATGAACAAAAAAACATTATTATTAATTTAAATATAATGAGGTTAAATTATTTGAACATTCATGTTATGGTTGGTCATTTACACTTGGATATAGCTTTAGATACGTATTTCCCAATAATTTATATAGAGGCTCGTTTCTACCTTATGTCTCTATCTTATAAGGATATCAAAATAAAATTATAAATCTATTTAATATCAAACTTTGTCAATATAATAGATCTTTTAAACTATTTGGTTCTTGTACATCCACTCCCAAGTAACTTTTTAGTACTATAAATTGTTTTCCAAACTCCACCATCTATTTCATAAAAATTTTGATTTTTATCATAACTAATAATAAATCTTTTATTGGATTATTTATCCTCTTTTATTTTAGATTTATTTGGATTCTTTAAAAATAAAATTTTAAGTACTTATTCTCCATTTTATTATTTAAAAACATCTTATGTAGAGTCTTTAAATTTAATATTGTACATATAATTTTCTTTTCCAAATAGCCATTCATACTTTACTTAATTTTATCATTCAACTTGATTCTCAAATTTCACGATTTAAAATACATGTTTATCAATTTATAATTCAAATGAAACTTAACTAAATATTTGTATTGCCATGTGTTATTCCAATAACTGCTCATAAAAGACTTCATATTGGGTGATTTTCTCAAAACACTCTCCCCCTTTAGGTTATTTACCTAGAACACCCTATTTTGAAAATAATTTATAATATCACAATAATATGAACATTGTGATTTTAATTTTTATTTTAAAATAATTTTTGACCTTGTGTACTTATTAGAAATTGATTGTCTAAATCACTTCTAATCATCATATCCCCTAGGATGAGTAATGAGTGATAAATTGGTATTCTATATCTAGGGGTCTAAAATTTTAGGGATTCAACATTATCTTTTTTATTCAAGTTAGTATTCAACTAGACTAATCCAAACTGTTTTGGATAAAGAATAAATAGATTTGGCAAAAACTAATCTTGCCTAAATCAAACAAAACTATATATATTTGACCTAAACTAGACTAAATTGATCTTAATAAAATTTTATCAAATGAAAAATAAAATTTAACAAAATTTATTTGAATATAATGAAAAATATCAAAACAATAGATATAAACCAACCTAAAACAACATAATAAAATTTAACAAACCCAACCTCAAATATTCTGAACCTAAAAAAACTAAATAAAATATACTAAATAAAATTAAAAGTATTTAGTTGAGAAAACCCAAATAAATTTTACCCAAATTATACAAAATAAAAGTTAAGAGAACCTAACAAAATCAAACATATATAAACAAAAATAAAAAAAAACTAATATTAATAAATATTAAATAACACTGTAAAACCTAAAATAATGAAAATTAAAAATGAATTAAACAGAAACTACTATATTAACATGAACACAATAAAACTTTACCGTACCAAACCATAATATATCAAACCAAATAGATGAAACTAAACATGAAATAATTGAACTAAATAGTATTCAAACCCAGTAAACCATTCAAAGCTGAAACACCCAATTAAAAAAAATCAAAAAGACATAAAACAAAACTAATTAAACTAAATAGTATAAAAAATAAAAAATCAAAGAAAAATAAATTTGACAAAATAAAATAAATTAATCAAAATAAAAATTAAATACAATAAAAACATGTAGAATCAAACTACACAAATATATCATCAACATACAGAGCCTAACTCATTGAAAACAAAAATGAATTGATATAAATTGAATAAAAATGATTGAAACTAAATAAAATAGATTATAACATAACTGAACTAATTTGAACCGAATAAAAAAGAATCTAAACCAATCATTTTATACATAATTAAAAATAACATAATTGAATCCAATATTGATAAAGATGACCTTCTTCAAATTTTTTAAAAAATAACCAAATAGAGAAAAAATAATATGATACCACCATATCCAAACTAAATTAAACTAATACAAACCAATATAAATGAAATAAATTAAAAAATAAGAGAAGTGTATTAAAAGATTTGAATATGAACATGAAGTATGATGAATCAAAAAAAATATTTGTTACAGTTTATTATGAAATTGAAGTAGTTGTGGGTAATATATAAAAAAGACCATATATTTTATAATTTCATTAATTTATCTAAACTTGGGTATATTAGTTTATTACTATTAAAATTTCTTTAATTTCATTTATTTTGATTAAGATTGGTAAAGTTATCATTTTTTCATATTGATTTGTATTTGGAAGGGAATGTTTTGTTTAGCTTTGTTTCATTTAATTGTATTTATTTCATGTTCGAAATGAGGAAGTTATCTGAAATATGATTCCTCTAAAATATAACCTTTTTAAAAAAATATGTATATCCATTAATATTTTTTAATATATATTATATGAATATAAAAAAACATTTATATATTGTAATTTACCCAATTTGTTAATAAATATGGTATTATTTGAAAATATACTAATCTAGTTCTAATCAAATTTTATTCAATGTTTGTTACTTAATTGTAATACTCTTCCAAAAAATGAAACATTTATATAATTAAATTTGTATTTTTCATAGTATAGATTATTTATTATAGTCCTTCTACTATTTATATTGTTAAAAAAAATGATTAATGTTTATATAGTGATAGAAAAAAAATCATGTAATTACATGATCTATAGAAAATATTGAAATGGATATAATCCGAAAACCTTTTAGGTTTATATTTTTATGGAATTAGGACACATCATTAAATAATATAGCCTATAACATTTGCAGCAATTTGATATTTTTTCCAATGAATTATGAAATACATAATACATAATTACACTTCAATGTCTCCCATAAATTCTATGAAATTTATTCTTATAAAATTATCATGTGTGGTAATTTCTTTCACGACCAAGAAAAATGAAGACATAATGTGGACCTGGAAAAAAAGACATAATAAGGGTGAGATCAAATTTATAGTAAGGGAAAGTGTATAATGGAAGAAATAAAAGAATAAACATGTGAAGAATAATGTGGCATGAACTAAATGATAATCAATTAATACTATATAACTAATAATATGAGCATGAAATAAATCAATGGATGACCTAAGATTATAAATAATCACCTGAATATTAATAGTTGGTTTCATAATGAAAAAAATAATAATTTTAGACTTTTCAAGGCTTTGTACTAAGAAATTATAAATTATCAAGGCCTTTTTACAAGTCATAAACATTATGTTAGGACCATAGTGAATGCATATAAATAAATGGACATACATACACTAAATACTAAAACTAGATTGTATCCTAAAACCTATGGATGCACCGAGAAGTTATTGCAAGCCCCTAACATCACTATTTAAGTCTAATTAATTCATTCTATGAAGGAAGGATTTAACAATACAATACATTACCCTAATTCCTTAGTAATCATAGACAAAAATGTTGAAATTAAATGTTTATTGATTTTAAATATTTCCAAAATCAATAAATTAAATATTCGTCAATGTAATCATATCTCAAACTACCATCATATCAAGTAATAAGAATATGGTTAAGTCAATAAATTATTTAATAAATAAAGATAATTATATGAACATATTCCACCTAGAGAAATAATGTGGAAGGTATTATTATTGGATGTCATAGGTGAAATATATTTTCTTTAAGGGATGTTGAAATAGATGAAAAATACATTTATAATAAGACAACATTAAATTTTATTACATAAGAAAGGATCAAGAATCATATTAGTTGATACCAAAAATTAGATCACCCAATGGAATAGTTCAAAAGGGAATTTAGAGTCTTATTCATGAATAATTACTCTAAAATAGATATCTACTTTATAGAGAAATATAAAAATGGAATCCAAAACATATAACAGTCTTTATAAAAAAATATCATTGTTTTAAAAGCTGAAGTTATGAGTAACATTAAAACACCACTTTCAAAAAAATAAAGTGTTCGAATTTAAATGAAATTATTTTTTAAAAAATAATTAAAAATGGATCCATGAAAAGGACATAAAGGTTATCTTCAAGATATTTTTAGAGGAGAATGAAAACTATTGACATTAAAAAATTCATGTTTAGTATTTCTTAAAAAAATATTTTAAAATCAGAATTATAAGAATAAATATTTCTATTAATTTTGAAAATAAAAATGGCTAAAATTTAAAACAAAAGGCATTGCATATAATTATGTTTCCAAATGTGAAATAGAACATTGGTGGGATGGGGAAATATAGGCATGTATGAGAAATAATATTTAAAATGAATGAAAATTATTCTTAAAATATTATAATTTTATGAAAAATAAATTCATTAAGCATGGGGTTTTAAATTTTAAATTATATTCTATAAAAATATATAAGGGGGAAATATCATATGAAATAGTAAATAGAAGAATATATGTGACTAAGTATAATTAATTTCCAGATGTAATATTATAACCCACAAAATGAAGCTTTAGTTAACAAACCCCCATATGAATATCATAATCATTGAAGTAATAATACATTAGAAATGAGCTCATAAAAACGAATTATAGATTAAAATAAATAAAATTGGAAATAATATTTATAAAATCATAGGATAAAATATTTAAACTTATAAAAATTGGGTTTATGATTAATATTTATAAATTTAAGGTACAAAATTTTGTTATGAAGACTCATTATAAATTTAGAAACATTAATATAAAAAGAATTGGATTGAGTGATTTAATAAAATAAATTTATATTACACTAAGGAATATGTAATAATTTTCATAAAATCCAATAAGAATGTAGGTACTCCATACAAAATAAAAATATGTTCATAACATGAAAACATGCTTCAATGAAAGGATATTGAGATGAAAACCTTTATAAATTTGGTAACTTGTTAGATTGAATAATATTGAAAGATTGACCATGAAGACAGAATTAAATTAAAATAAATACAAATTTAATCATGATATAATATATCAAATATTCATTATATACAACATGTAAATTAAAATAGGTGCAAATTTTGAAACATGCCTCAATGAGTAGAAATTAAGATGAGAACCCCTGCATCATCATTATCTTTCGAATTTAAAACCTATAAATTTTATAACACGTGATGTATATATAAATCAATTATATTTCAGGAACATTAATAATAAAATAAACTCATGTCCAATATATACAACACAAGTAGGAAAAAAATGGTGAGTATGCATCATATCTTAATTTAAAGTAAAAATATAATGGAAAATCATTACATATAATTATTCTTAGTTTAGAATTCCTTATCCTCTAGTATAACAAAGAATAACTATATTAATCAAAAATTTGAACATTATTCATACTATAGACATTTATAAACTTCATTTATAAACAGTTTTTACAAATATATAAGTTATTTTTTCATCATCAAAGGTTATTATTTTTTATTATTTGTTTAATAATATTTTCATAATGGAGATGTTGGTTCATGTTTATATATTCAAATATAATCATTATAACATAATTATAGGTATTTTATAAAATATTTATAGAAATTTGAATGTTTTAATTTTAATTCATAATCATTGTAGTCATGATTTGTGGCAATGAAGTTTATGAAAATCTTGTTTCAGTAAGTTTTAACAAAAAATAATGGTATATTAAAATAAACATTCAATAACTATAAACCAAAAATTATTTTATCATTATCATTTAATGTAAAAAAATATTTAGGTTTTCATATTTATGAATTATATAAATTTATATCATTGTTCATTTATGTGGTTAAATTATCCCAAATAGGAACACTCTATAATCTATGTGTTAGTATGGTTAGTGAAGTTATTATTTCATCATAATATTATAATTATTGAAGAATTGTGAAATTGTTTATATATTTCAATGTGGTGCATTATATTTTTAGTTATCAATAAATATAATAAATTATAAGTGTGAAACATTAACTATGTCACTTTTATGAAGAGGGTAATCTGCTTATACATATGGGCTACACATTTATTTTCCATAGGTCACGAGGAAGATAAATATTTATTTCTAATTTGGTATTTTTAATAATTTTATAAATATATTGTTAATCCATTATATATACATCGAAAAAACCCATATATTCTAGTAATGAAAAATCAAGAACATCATTCATGGAGGTGGTAGGGTGCACGTACACATAAAGATATCTCAATTTTAAGGAAACTTTTATAGGAATGAAGAAAGTGGATAACACATTAGTATAATAAAATTTCATCATATTATTAATACTTATGATATTATATATTATTTAATAGAATATGTTTTATTTTGTATAATAATAAAATAATTAAGAGAGATCAATTGAGAACATTACCTCTCCCTTTGGTTGTTCTCTCTTCAGCAACAGTTCAAGGATCCTTAGCCCGATATTTTGGAAAGGTAAACTATTACAAGATTATTAGAGATATTTAAGGATATACTAGGAAAAAGTATTTACAAGGATAAATTTTAATAATTAGTGGATAAATGGGTGTACGTGATAACCTTTTATAGATGTAGGGAATAATTTCATTAAATATATCATTTAAATATATATATATATATAGAACTTGTTCCACATAGAAAGCACATCAAAAGTGGAAAATAATGGAGTGTGGAATGATTTAATGACAATAATACCACATAATTTCATTTTCACACATGTTTTAATTTTTTTATTGATTTTACTCATATTTTTTTAGGTTTTCTATTTTTTTTATTTTACTATGGTAATTAAAATTTTACAGAAGTAATTTAATTTTAATGAAGAAAAATAAAGCTAAACTTACAACATAATTTTGAACTAATGATTCTAAATATAAAATAAAGATTACCAAAAAAATTATATTTATAAGAAAAATAAAATTTATCAGTTGATCATGAAATGTATAAAAACACATTTTTAGATAAAAAATTAATTTTTAAACATAAATATTATTTTGGGGAAAATTATCAATATTATTGATTTTAATGAAATAAATTGGATTTTTATAAAACAAAATAGATTTAAATGGTGTTAAAATTAATATAAAACATAATTTCATTTATTGAAATCAAAATTGGAATAATAATATTGAAATAAATATTAGAAAACTATTACTTATTTTTTAAAATGTTGGCCAATGGTTTTCCAACATCATATTTTCAAATGAATACTTTTACCCACTATGTTAATTTTTATTCATTGAAATTTTGTTATAAATTTTGTAGTCATTCATAGGTTATGATAATTTCATAAAAGATACAATATTGGTGTAAACTATATCTTTCAATTTTCACATAATAAAAAATTATTTCAAAAATATCATACAAAATCACCATAAGCTATTTTTGACATATTTAATCCAAAAATTATGTTCTTATTATAAAATGAAATTTCAAAATGTTATTGAAATTAATTTCAATAGAATATCACATCATAGAAAATGTATTTTTCAGTATAAAATGATAATGGAGTTAATATATATCTATTATTTTTTCATGGTTTAAATATAAATATAAAATTTATGAATAATTACATGTTTATATAATCATAATTTCAATATAAATAAATAATTATGATATATTCACATGACATAAGCATAAGATATGTGTTTTTGAAAGCTGTTTTTGGAAATTATATTAGCATGGATCTCATGGAAATTTCCCTGATCATGAACTACTCTATAAAATGGTTTCAATCATATTATAGTTATTAAATTTTGGTGTGGGTATGGTATGTGGAAAACCCTAGTGACTCAACGTCCGTTATAATCTCATAAAAAATGTCCTCATAAAAAATACTCTCACTGACTAACAACATTTCTTCTACATTCATTCTTGATTTAGTAATATGGTTACTTCTTGTGACACCCCTGTTTGGAGGTACAATAAAATTTTTATAATTTATTTTAAATTATGAATGGTTGGGTTGGATCAATGGAAAATTTTAGAGGAGGAAACCAAATAATTGTTCAAATTTTGGGTTAATATATAGTTCACAACATGAATGGATTGTCTCCCAATGAATAGTTTATAGGTACTATTCATTAATTATATTCAGGTTATGGATGAGTTTTAGGTCTCAAAAAATTTAGATGACTAATATTTTAGTGTCTATTGGAATCAATGATTTCCTAAAATTAATTACACTTTCACATCATGAATAATGCTAGAACCATTCAGTTTTTTATGATTATTTTCCTTTTGGTTCTCATTAGCCTTCATTATTTTTCCCTCAGACTCCAAACACTCTTCAATAGATCTTGGTGATATTATTAAGATTGGTTCAAAAATATCATTATACATTGGGCATAGGAAATAAAAGGAAATGGATGAGGAATATAGATCATATTTTTTATGATGTTATTCTCTAGAATAAATTAGTTGAGGTAGGTGAATTATCTCCAATTCCAATCATTCTATAACTTGAAAGCCGGGGTTTCCTAAATTCAAAATGCAGTTTTGTGATATTCATTTTAAAAAAAATTGGTTTTTGAAAAAACCCCATATATTATGGATTTTAGAATAATGGTTTTGGGAATATCTCACAACATGTTTCATAAATTTATGAAATGATGATTTGTTTTAAAATAAAAATATTTGTGAGAGAACGGTATATGAAAATGGGTTCATGATTTCATGAATGCACATGGAATTTATACTTGGTTAGACATGATTTAGGGGTCAATTTAGAAATCATGGGTTTTTACCACCAAGTGATGAATTCATTCAAGAGGGTTGGGTACCACTCATGAACATGGGTTTTTTAGTTTTCCTATTTTCATAAGATGTGCATTCTATCTCTCAGTTTCATGGTTGTGAATTTAAGGCATGAAAGACCTTCATAGGGTTTCTGTATTTGCAGTGTTTTGTGTCTTTAAATTTTTTCCTTATGTATGTATATATAATATTTATTTTTCTTGTCTCAATTTATTGTGTAGGTTTTATCTATGGAATTCAAACTATGTTGTTATACTAAACCCATGAATATGTACTTTGGTGAATATGAGGAATTTTTTTACCTTTATACAAGTATGGGGCATACATTATACTTTTCGATTTTAGCACCCTAATGATAGAGTTGTATCATTTAGGGGTTGGAGATTAGATATTATCTTACATTGGAGTCATCATAGAGCCACATTGGTGTCTTGGAAGCATTTATACATTTAGATGTTTTATAATTGTTATTAATTGTTTCTATATAGCATATATAATTCTAGATTACAACATTATTAGTATTATATTGGTTTATATCATGTATCTTGTATATATTTTTTATGATGATTGATTTATTTAATTTTATTATTTATGTAAATTAAATCATCTCCCATAGTTTGGTTAAGCCCCTGATATTGAAGGACCACATTTGGTTTTCAATGGAAGTCGTCGAAGGTTAGTGGAACTATACTATATTCAATGGATATGGGTTGGGTTTAGTTGTTATAATTGGTATTAATTTGATATGTCATATCAGTAAGGATACTTGGTGTGGATATATGATATTTTAGGACAATAAATACATAGTATTAAAAAGGAATAGAAAGCCGGTTTTTAATTAAATTCTTATTGACATTGTGGTTCAAGTATGAGAAGTGTTCTAAAGAACATATACATTTTTAATTATATAATTTTCATGGGTTTAGTCCAAAATAATCATCTATAATGAATTAGTAAATAGGTTTCCAACTAATATTTCATCATTCATGTGACATTTGTTTTAGTCGTGAATTTTAAATGATGACCGGATAACGTTGTTTACTAGAAATTATTAGTTTCTTGAGGATAAAACTAAATTTTTCTAGGAAAAGGGTTTACGATCATCATAATATATGGTTGTATTTTTATTTTTTATTCATTATTACATGTTTTTATTTTCTAATTATTTTTATCATGGTGTTTTTTTATGTTTTAATTTTTTTTATGGTTTAAAAGAACATGGAATTAGAGTAAAACTCTAACAAAAACTGGAAGTGTATCTAATAATAGGTAATTAATTAAATAGTAAATAAAAAGGTTCTATTTTAATATAATGTTAATAATTTTTGAATGAGTACTAAAAACACATTTACCTATTTACTATTATACATTATTACTAATTATTGATATGCATATACTATAGAAAACTTTTATATATGATTATGTATATTTGTTTCCTTATATTTTCATACCTTCATTATAGGATATGTGTTGAATTTAATTTATTGATTTTAATTTTTTTTATATTTTTTATGAATAGTAAATGATCATTCTATAATATAGAGTTATGATTTCTCAAGTTTATTTTATAATATGTTAAAAATAATAAAAAATCCCATGTAATGTACACTAGAATTGAAACTTGTTTTGTATGATAAGTATAATTACATTTAAAATTGTGAAAATGTTAAAATAAATAGTTTTCTCTAATGATTAATATATCTTGTGATTCTATAAATTTTTTCTTCATTACCAATCATGAGAGAATGCTGAAATTTTTTAATATGTTGGATTTGTTTAATTGATTTTTTATTTTTCTATTCATTATTGTTGGGTGAAAGAATTATTTTAATAAAAAATTGGATTATAATTAAATGACAATTGAACTAGATTAGTTATAACCAAAAAATATTTTTTTGGAATAATATAACATTCTCTATATTTTTTGAAAAAAATAACTATTTTGTGTATTAACTATGTTTCTAGATCATGAGTGGTTAATAAAATGAGTAATTTTTTATAGTGATAAAATGATATTAAAATATAGTTGATTAATTACTTATTAATATTTAAATTATTTTTATTGGTATTTATATTATGTGGGTTATAAAGACATTTTTTTGATAAAGTGGTTAAAAAATTAGAAATTTCATTATCATGATCACTTTAATAAATAGTTTTGTTAACATGAAGAAGAACTTTTTAAAATATTTTCTAGAATGTGTAATTATTTTTTTAGGTTATTTTATTCAATAAATGATTTAAATACAGATTCATAAACATTTTTCAATAAAAGGACCTTGGGGTAAAATAATAGGGGGAAAACATAAGGGTTTTATATAATGGTAATTAGTGACTTAATATGAATAGAATTATGTAATCAGATATATCTTGGGATGAAATTGTGTTATTAGTTCCAGTTTCTATGTGATATGTACTTCCCTTCTAGTTGTGTTAATTATTCTTATGTGTTCTTAACATTTTTATATTGTTTATTTTTGTTATTGTGTTATAAGTATATTGTAAAGAACCAATATAGTAGTTTCATCATGAAATAGTGGATCATAGGATGAACACCATGATATCTCATGGATAGTAGGATATTTTGCGATCTATATTGGTTAACACACTAATTACTATTAGAATGAACTGGATTGGGTGGAATATTCTATCTTGGAAGAGTTTTTATTTTAATTTGGGAAACATATGGGTTCTTATAATTCAATATATACACTTATATATTCAATATAAAATATTAAAATATGTTCTTTTTTGTTTTAAATGGGGATGGGAAGAAGATTTGGAGGGATTATAGAAATAACAGATAGAGTAGGGAACTATTTTTCATCATTAATTGGTTGAACTCTTAGAATTAAGGGTTTTGTTGGTATAATTTACAACTAGCATGGGTCAAATTTCTTTTTATGTGTGTTTCATCAAGAATTTGTTCATAATAGGTAAACTCTTTGGAAATTATCTTTATTATGTCTTAGTACATGGTATACTAGATTTATAAAATATAGGGATTTTTTTTTGATACTTATGGGATGCTTAAAATCTATGAATATCTGGTTCTTTCTATTTTATTTCTTATCTATTCCCATTTTTGGTCTCACTGAGTACTACACTTCATATGTATCATATTTCATGATTTATGGGGTAGTGGATGTATAATCATGTAGGTCTCTAGGTATTGCGTTAGTGAAATTTTGGATAAAAAATGATTTGTGGGAAAAAGTACAAACAAATACTTTAGTCATATGGACTAATAACGTGTCATAGATTTCTATAAGATGACTATTTTTATTGAATTTAATGATAGAGTCCAATGAATATCAACGGTCCAATTATTCTTCCCTTGCCATTAAATTAATCATCAATGGTAAGGAGATTCCAAGGGGTGGTCTCATCTAAATAAAGATCTGATTCTAGTTCCTCCTTATATTGAGATAATCTCATGTGTATTTTCCACTTAAATATTTGAAAGGTATATAAGGTATTCAATCATGAAATATACTTATGGGTATATTGAGACTAGAACATGTACCATTTTGATGGGGGAGGGAATTCTAATGCATACTGACACCATATTTTTGTGGAAATAATTAAGAAGATAATAATAAAAGGTTTATAAAATGACTGAATCATTTCATCAAAATTTTTTCATATTGTAACATGTTGCCTGAGAAGATCAAGTAGTGGTTAAATATCAATAAGTGATGAACATTCATCACATTCTAAATATCATCACCCCTGACTATAACTAAGCATCATTTGGGTTTTGTGGTTAATGCTTCTATGATTTGATCTGGGTTAGCTATGGGAACATGATAAAACCTTCTACATAAAGGGGTAGTTAAAGAAAAATTTATAATATCTGTAAGTTTTTTATGATCTTTTGTAGTTAATGGAAGGATCACCTTCCTTTCATTGAGTTTTCATAGGTTTCTAGTTACTCATTGATTCTTTTTATTACCCTATTTGGAGTATCAAACTATCAAATTTGTTGATATTTAGTTATATCAAATTAATTTTTTTTGTCTTCAAATATCATTACTAAAGGTTCATGTGTTCTTTATTTATTCAATGTAGTTAATGAGTAATAACCTATGTAAGTGATTGAAGTTAGTTCTTTAGTGGGTTTGACAAGTTGAGATTCATAACCATATCATTGGGGTTATTTTCTTTATTGAACATCATTCCTGAATCAATATAGTATTGATCAATATCTTATCTCAATATACTAAGAGTGATATTTTTATTTCAATTATGTATTGGTTATGTTCATGTGTCTATTGATCTAATTAACCCAATAGGTTCTCATTATTTTTCATATCTTGGGACAAGTATGATAATCCCATTATAAATAGATGCATACTTGTAGTATTTTATATTTTATAGAATATAATGACACATTATAAACATGAATTTAATAATACATTAATCTCATAATTGAGATAATACTTCACACAAACGTCCACATATCCCAAGGACCTAAAGTATTAGTGTCTCAATGACTGGTTATATAAACATTTATATTACTACACTTGTGAACATTCATTCTCTATCATGATCCCCCAAAACCATTAATGCTTATATCATATGATATAATCATTTCTAAAACTTGCGTGATGGAAAACAAAATAAAGGGCTGAGTTCAGTGACTCAATAAGAAAAAAACATATCCTAACGTTTCAATGTATTAATATGAAGATGAACATGAGGTAGAAATAAAAGATCAAAATACCATAGATGATAATCATAATACATGTTATAGAAACATATAACCACAAAAATCATTAAGGAATCATACAATACATGAAAATGATCAAAATAGATTTCATTTATCATATAATATATGGGCATGACATTAAGTGTTGAATAAAATAAAAAAATCCATAATGATGAAAAAATGGAATTTCATGGAATTGAAATGCATCATGAAATTTTGGCAAAACATGATAAAAAATATGAAAATGTGGATCAACTATAAGAATAATAAAACCATTTTGATTAAAGTAATTATGCAAATTCCTATGGGAACAAACTCATAATGCCCATGCCTAAAAATTTGAGAAATCCTATTATGCTTATGCTTGACTATCTCAAGAGATATAAGCTTAAACTAACAAATTAAGGTGTGTTATGGGTCCCCTCACATCATTGTACATACATTTATGTGATAATTAAATTTAATTATCTCCATATCTTAAAGAAACCAAGGAAAACTAATGTATTTATTTACCATACAAATAGAAATAATCAAATTGTTATAAAGAACCCATTAAAATAAGTTGGGATTTATAAAACATTTAAATTGTAAAAAATAACATCATGATTTGAATTGTTTGATTTTAAAAGGTTTGTAACCCAAAACAATATTGTAATAAATCAAAATATAGGCTGAAACATGAAAAAATCCTCTATTGGATATATATACTTTTGAAGATAATTAAGGATAACTAATTGAAGGAGTCTTTTGAAAATATTTGAATTTATCATTATAAAATCATATATACCAGTCACTTTTCCAAAAGAAATTATTTTTTAAATAAAGACTGAGATTGAGACCCTTAATGGAAATATATTTGGTCAAATTCTTATATTCACTGATAAATATTTATATAAAATTATTCAAAATTGAATGTATTGGAAAATTAATGTTCAATGAAAAAATTTATTACTCAATGAAAGCATTTTGAGTTACCAAGGATCTTATATTTAACCTTGTTTTCTCTAGAAGAAATTTAACATCATATAACATAAATATAAAAATCGTAATAGCCTATTTTAAAACCCTATTTCTATACAAATCCAATTATACTCGTAATCAATTACAATTATCTTCATATATTAGGTTGTTGTAATCACTTTTTAACATTGGGTATTAATAATATTGATCGGTTTGAAGTAGCATTATAAACGAGGCATCGATATATATTAACTATGAAATATCATTATTTAAAACCCATTAAAACATCTATAATTTATTTTCAATAAAGTATGATAATGTTAACATTTCAATATATAAATGTTTTAGTCATTGTTTCTGAAAACAAAACGGGCGATGAACTAATTTTGGGTTATTTAACGATATCAAAGAATTTATTTATAACCATAAATATATTTTCTATTATGAAAAAATGATCCTTATTAACAATATTTATTACTTATAAATATCATTTCTAAAAATAAAATCTAAAAAAAATCATCCATATTTTTAGGTGAAGGAAAATTATACAAATTTATTCATGGAGGTGATAGTCAACAAAATTCATGATTACCATTTTTGTTTTCATTAATTGGAATGTGGATGGGGGTTAATTCATATACCATAATTATAATTACATTCTATAAAAATAATTATACTGATGTAATATTTTTTTAGGGTGAGAATGATTTTGATGAAGAAGAAAAAATATATAAAGAAATAGAAAAAATGATGAGTATTTGGAACATATACCAAACTTCTTGAATTATTCCCTTTTCAAAGGGGATTAAATCTTTTTGGTATGGTGAATTAAGAAAACAAGAACCCACTTAATATTTATAAGTGTTACGAAGATTTGTTCTGGAAAATTTTTCAAATAATAATGGGTTTTGGTGTGAGGTAAAGTGCGTAGAGGATTGATCCTTTTATAAGTGAAAAAGAGACTATTTTTTAAATACCCAAAAATCTCATTAATGAGACGTCACTGTCAATAAATGTGTATCCAAAAAAATTGATTAATTTAGTGGGGAAGATATAAGATCGATCCAAGCTTCCTCCAAACAATTAAAATTATATTTCAAACATGTTATCCCCATTACAATTTTGGTTACTCATTTTTACCAATATGGTTTTTAATAAGGTAACAAGTTTATTACCTTTGTAATTTATCCTTTATGACCAATAAGAAAATATTTTAGATTACATAATATGGAACTAAAGATTCCAAATTTGAAATATATACTTATATTAAATATTTGAAATTTATAAAATTTAATTTTAATATACTATTAGTATAATGGATTTAAAACAAATTTTTTTTGAAAAATATAACTCAAATTCTAAAATATCAATTGTGGTATTATAAATTATAATAAAATTAAAAAATAAATATTCTATTTAAAATAAATATTTTTCAAAATTCCTAGATTTTAAGAAGTATATTATTTAAAATAAATTTACATTCTTTGATATCATTAGTTATAGACAATGAATAGTTTATGTTGCGTTATACACAACATCAGGATTATCTTATGTTGCATATAACATTGATTTTCTTCAATAAATTATCTTTCATGCAAGGTGCACTCCTACCAGAAAGAATATACTATTAATAATATTATTTAATATTACAGTTATTACCTAACCATTAGAAGGGAATGAATTAATATGGCTAACTGGATTGTAAAAACATGGTTTACAAATGTATATAAAATTATTTCATTGGTTAATAATTAGATGTAAATTAAATTAAAAACCAATTGAATATAAAGGATCTGTTTCAACCCAAAACTATTTTTATGCCACAAAATAATTTTATCTCAATAAATTAAATTATTCGCTATTATTTAAGGTTATTAATTATATTTATTTTTTAGGTATTCCATAAAATATGTTCAAATTCATCGAATAATTTTTATAATAAAAAAACAAGAGGATGTCCAATTTAATGCTTGAAATGCATTATTTTTCAAAAAAGTCATTTTATACTTTTTTAAAGGAAATATTGTTTTAAAAATAAATCATGGGAGTTTTATAAATAAAATTTTAAAAAAAAAATCATTTTTGATGGAATAATATAAAAAATTACTTTGAGTGATTTTTGTTGTATTCTTCTAAGGAGTTTGATATTTTCAGAAATAGTGACTAATACTAAATTTTAATTGAAAACATAATTTTCCTATAATTAATATTTATAGTTAAATTTCATTATAAATTGGTTTTAAAGTATAATTAGTTTAATTATAGACAAATAAATACAATTAAGGTTGTTGGAATGAATTTAATATTTAAATTTTATATAAAAACAATTCATACATTTGATCTTTTTTTAAAACCCATTGTCTCATCCCATATATGGGATAATTTTTAAATTTACTTATAATAATTATGTGATTTTAATTTTTAAAAATGAAATATATATTTTTAATCAGAATATTATATAATTTTTATTAAATTCAATAATGGGTTTTTACCGAAAATATTAGTGAGAATATTAAAATTACTTATACTAATTATGAAAAACAATAACCCAGCAATGGACTAAACCTTAAACATAAAGGCTAAAATAACCTATAAACATTTTCAAAACATATTTTATGTTTATATTTAAATAATATAATCTCTTTTATAAAATAAACTCCATTATCTGTGGCACATTATGTAAAGAAGACCTCTCAATAGTGTTTAATTTTTTATATTTACAAGAATGTCACTCCTACTCCACTATGAAAAGGAACTCAACCACACCAAATACTCAACCTTGTAAATTCCTTTTAATAATTTAAACCACAACCAAATAACAATAAAACATCACTCTCATAATCATATAATCATGACTTTTTGTTAAATGAAAATTGAGGAAGTCTTTTGGTATAAACCGAAAGGGGTTTCCCAAAGAAGATGTAACATTCTTAAGTGAGCACTTTGATCTTATTTATTAATACAAACCTTTAATTATTTGTATATATAGTTTTATAATAAATTCAGTATACTCAATGTAATTATAATTTTTTATGATAATTTTAAGTAATACACTTTCACACACTTCCATTTAATGAGATATGCAGTCATCGTTCATGTGTATGGAGGACTATCATCTCACCATACAATGTCATTCGTTCTTTAATTACCACCATTCAAGGTTGGTAATAATGAAATATTTATATTTACTATATGATATATATTATATCTAAAAATTAGTTATTCTTATGTAATTATTATATAACACATACCTTCTTACGTTCCATTTCGTGGGAATATGATGACATTGTTTATGGATTTGTGGACTACCACATCCCCAAAACAATGTGATTCAATCACGTTTTACATTGAATGTATTAAATATGTGTTTGATAAAAATATGTGACATAAATAACATATATATGATGTTAATGGAATAATTACCATTATGTAAATATAATATATAATTCTCTTTATTACCTTTTAACACACTGATAAAGTGATAACGTCATTCGTAGATGTGTTGACTACTGGATCCTTGAAGTGATATGATTCCTTTTGTCTTCCAATAATTATATATATAAGTGTATATGATTAAATAATATTGTATATAAGATATATTTATCATTATTTAAATAGAATTTTTACATAAATCCTTTCCAAAATTATCATTGAAAAATGGGAACGTTTCCCTTTGTACGTACAACCTACAGTCCCCATGATTGTAGCATTGGTTCAGTTTTGACACATAATCCAAATACAATCAAAAAATTATACATAAAAATTATGTTTTAATTAATTGTATATTACTTGTTGATAATTAAAATAAAAGTAAAAGTAAATTTTTAAAATTTTATTAATAAAAATAATAATTAATATAAGATTATTATCCATGAATATAGATTAAAAGCATGATAAATCGTACTGAAGGTAAGAGATTTTAATCTCACTTTTTTACATGTGTGAGATAAATTTATATTTCACTACATAATTATATTGAGTGGCTTATATACTACCCATTTGGATATATTTTGTTATGAATTATTTTTTATTAATGGTTCTTAAAGGTTTCATTGGATTATTATTACCTTTAGGGTTTTTGATTCAGATGTTACTATAGTTACAAGGGGATATCTAATCTCACATTTATTTCTGTGATATTTATTCCATATTCACCACTTTTTTTATTATATGATTTATATAATTCCCATGAATGAATTTTATTATTATTATATTATAATTTACGGGGATATAAATATATATTATATGATCTATCTTTCATAGTGTTTATGGTTTCAAAGTTTCCAATCCTGTAATGGAATTTTTGTTATATTTTTCCTTCTTTGAGATGGTTTCTATATTAAGCATCTGTATTATTTTATGAGGTGAATATAATGAATATTTTTGATATCTTTTAATGAATATTATTATTATTAAAATATTCTATGTTTCATTTTAATATTATTTATTCATGTGGATTATTTTTTGATCATTTCAAATTTGTTTCGAACACTTTGAATGTTTAAATAGTATTTTAATCAATAATGATGTTACTTTTATTTTAATGGTTTTCATATTCATCAATATCTACAACCCTTGTTATTAAGTATCCACTAATGGGGATATTTTATATTATTACCATCCTCATTATTTTTATGTATTCATTATGATTGTTTCAATGATATTGTTTGGTAACCCATTTCATTCCCATTGGTTAGTCATGTTTCAAATATATTTTTAGGGAAACCATTTATTTTATAATGGTTAATAGTGTTATAAAGATATTTTTATTGAACCTATTTATTTACATGTGTTGATAATATTTCAACTATATTCTTATAGAACCCATTTTTTTCCATGATTCAATCTTGTTTTGATGAGATTTATTGGGAACCCATTTCTTTTAAATGGGTTAATCGTATTTCAAATTGATTGTTATGAAACCCATTTCTTTTACATTGTGGGATCATTTTTCAATAATATTTTTATGGAACCAATTTAATTTCCAAGGGTTAATAATGTTTCATAGAGTTTTTTGGGGAAGCCATTTATTTTCCAAGGTTTAATTAAGATATAAAGGAATAATTGTTGTTTTTCATGAGTTTTATTCATATTGGGGTTATTAAATATCTTACACGATTGGGTATCCTAGATAGTACCAAGTGATCCTGTTATAGATTCAATAATTAGTGAACCTAGATATCACGCCAATTCATTGGGTAATGATCATGTTCTCAAGATAATTATATTTTAAATCATTTATATAGTTATTACAAACTATATTTTTTTTAAGAGTTCAAGGATATGATCCTCCAAGATACCAATATGTTTTACCTATGCTTGCTATTGGATTAAGATATTTTTAAAAATTGATATTTATTTCACATGGCTCATGATTACTGACTTTTATAACTATTTCCATTGCCATGTTTTCATATTTTATGGTCCATGTATATATGTATATGAGTCCTTTTATGATTCCTTCATCAACATTTATTATTTAATCATAACATTATGCACTATTATAAACATTTATGGAATTAAATTGTTACGGATTATGTTTACCATTAGTAATCTTCTGAGATCACCCTTCATCAGTTTCCATTTCCCTAGGTTTTAAAGAATGATTTCGAATGATTTATTTCTATAAATTATTTCACAAGGAGAATGTTTGTGACATATTGTTAAATTGGAAAAGATGGGTTAGAAGGGAGAAATTTTCTTTTATGAAAATTTTTATAGTTTAAATATATGTTTTCTTAATTATCTAGAACTATAAACATAAAATAATATCCAGGATGTAGGTGATACAAGTATTTCCTTTCATACAATAATGATTGATGGAAAAAAATGGGTCAAAATTATCGATATCAAAGCTCGAAATGAAGTGTTAGGTTTTTTATAAGGTATTTGGGGGTGTGGGGACTGGGCAGTTATAGTTGTTATAAAATGTTAATTTAGATACCTTTATATATTATAATGTTTTCATATGAGGTTATCATATGATTTATGGATACCATTGTAGGACTAAAATCTCTAGGTTTATCATTATTCCAAAGTCTTATACACCTCATTCAAGGGTTTTAAGTAGTAAAAATATAGAGGGTTTTAATGGAATTTTTGTCACATTTTTTTGGATGAGGTGTTTTTAATCCCTATGATCAAAATTATTTTTTAGATAGGATTTATTTTGAATGATTAATGAAAAAAATGGGGAATTCCCATATGATATGTAAAAACTCATTGCATTAGGCTAGATATTGAACCCATGACTAAATGATGATAAGTGTTTCACACACTACTAAAACCAGTCCTGATATCATGGTTAGCAGGAAATTTTATTTACAAGTAACAGTTATATTAATTAAAAAACACATGGCAGTTTTTGTGACGAAAAATGTTTGATTAATATTGGGATAATATATTATAAATTCCATCTAATCTCTGGGTTTCAATCATATTCAGGAAATTATTGAATAATTTTAAGGATATTTTTATGTAATAATTATGTTTCAACTTCGGATTATACCACTTAATTATAAAGAATAATTTATCATATAAATTTTTATCAATTTTTTGAATTACATTATTATGTGCAAATTGTTTTGGTTCTTGATAATGTTTAATGAAAAGAAGAATGAAATGCTATCCATTTTATAGTTATGTGGTATTTTTTGGGAATAAAATTTTTATATTGAATACTCATCAAATGGATAAAGGTTTGAGAATGTGGTTGATATTTAGTAAAGGACGAATTTATATGCGTCGAGTAAGTATATTTCTATATTCTATTTGTCTAGAATAATAGATAATTCTTTATTTCTAAGAAATGTATCATTAAATAAAAGTATTTTCAACTTACCTTCAATTTTGATGAAACTATGGTAATTTTTATCATAAAAAATTTATGTTTTTTGGACCTATTTATATTTCAATTTACTGTGAACAATGACTGCAATCACTATCTAAAATTATTTATGCTTTATCCCCATTCCCAATATTTTTCTCCATATGTGGAATCCTAGTTATGCATAACATCATGTGAACTTTATATTTCCAAAATTCCCTTTTTATTAGAAAGTTGTATTAACCATTTTTATGATGTGGGTTTCAATAAAATAATTCTACAAAAGTTACTCATTTGATAACCAAGATAAAATTCAAGGGAAAATTCATTTGAAGGGGGGAAGATGTAACATCCTGAGATTTTATGAAATATATTCTATCAAATTACTTTTATTTCTTTGATAAAATGTGTAACACACAATAAATAGTGTGTATTTAATTATACAGAACGTCAAGTTTATCATTCATTGAATTTAACATTCTGTTTCATAGATAAATTGTGTTACACACAAGGTAGTGTCTTAAAAGAAAAAAAATACACTCTTAGTATAATTAGTTAATATAATAGTTATAACCTAGAAATTTGAATTGACATAATGGATAAGGTTTATTAGATTCTGATAATATGGTGTAAATATGTTAATGTAATGAAGTCATTGGTGACCAATTAATTATAAATGAAACTAATTGATGGAATGGATAAGATTAACTAGATTGTGATTATATGGCCATATATGAACCATATCCATCCTTGTATCTAATTTGGTTTATTATTTTTTTAATTTGATGTATTTAATACCTCTCAATAGTGTTTACCTTTTTATATTTACAAGAATGTCACTCCTCTATTATAAAAAAGAACTCACGACTAACAATTATTCACACATATAAATCCATTTGGTTCATCAAAACCCTTAAAAAATAATATCCCAACATACCTCACCTTATCCTAGAAGACTTAATTCCATATTATTGAAAAATAATGAAAGATTTTTGTATAAACCAAAAATAGTTACCCAAAAAAGTGGTAATGTACTTCAACAAGCAATTTTGTCTTATTTTTTTATACACCCATTAAATTATTGATATATATTAGTATGTAATAAACTCAATGTGATAAATATTTTTATATTTTATTATTTTATGGTTATGACCAACACTTTCACACACTTCCATCTAATGGCATACATAATCATCGTTCTTTTGTACGGCGAGATACCACCTCACGAACTGAGGTCCTTCATTCTTCAATTACAATTTATCGATGTTGTGAATAATGATATATTTATAGTTTATATATGATATATATTTTATTTATATTTTATTTATGCATATAAAATTATTATATAAAACATACCTTCTGAATTTCCATTTTTACTGAATACGATAACATCGTTTGTGGACGTGGGGACAACTACATCTTCAAAGCGATGTGAATCGTTCACACATTAAATTAAATATATTAAAGATGAGTTTAAAATTTATATGTGATATAAATAAAATATACATTATTTTAATGAAATAATCAACTTTGTATAAATATAGTATATCTTTTTCATTATTACCATTTTAGAAATAGAATAAGTGATAATGTAGTTCGTCGATGTGTGGACTACCACCTTTTCAAAGTGATGTGATTCCTTTTAAATTAAGTAATATAATATTTATATATAATTATAATTTTTGAAAGATATATGTTACTTACCTCTTTTCCCTAATGATCATTGAGAATGAGAATATTATTCATGCATATGTATGCCCTACAATCTCCATGATTGTAATGCTGATTCATTTTTCATATGAATATTAATTGGTTGGATTTAAAAGTATGAATGATTTATAAATATGATAATTATTTCATTTAATCATTATATATATGTTCATATAATGTCCATATTTACCTTATTCAACCAATCAATGTAAAATTTGACATATAAGTTGAATATGGTGAAAAAATCCTACTGAAATATTAATAAAGAAGTGACTATATAAAATTTGTTTATAAGTAAAATAATAAATAATAATAAACTATGAAAATGTTTCGAATAATGTAAATAATAATCATAAGTTTATTATTCATGAAGATAGAGGACAATCCTGATAAATCAGACTGACAGTAAGGGATTTTCATCTCCTATTTTACATATGTGAGATACAAGTCATATTCACAACTTAAATATTTTGTGTGGTGAATATAATATCCCTTTTTATATATTATATCACGATTCATTTTATATTAATTTTATTTAAATTTTTCATTTGATGATTATTACTATTGGGGTTTCTGATTTGGATGCCACTACTATTGTAAGGGGGTTTCTTGGCTCACTTTTATTTTTGCGATACATATTCCATATTCACTACATATTTTTGTTACATACTATATCTAATTACCATGAATTTATTTTATTATTTTTATACATATATTTATGTGGATTTATATAACCATGTTATGATCTCTATTTCATGGGTTTTATTGTTTCAAAGTTACCAAAGCGGTAATGGAATATTTGTCACAATTTAAATACATTGAAACGTTTGTTATGTTATACACCTATAATATTTTTATGAGGTTAATATACTAATTATTTTACATGTTATATATTTAATATACTTATTACCAGGATATTATGAGTTTTATTATAATTTTATTCTTTCATAGGTATTATGAATCAAAAATTCCAATGTGGCATGGGAGACATTGAATGTTTAATGATTGTTTTCATCAAGAATGTTGTTAAGGATATTTTAGTGTTCTTTTAATTAATCATCATAATTAACCCTTGTAGTTACACATCACACACTAGGGATATTTTTTATTGATTCCATCCTCATTCTTTCTCTCTATGGATAAATATTTTTTATAGATATTGTTTGGGAACCCATTTCTTTCCAATGGGTTAATCATGTTTCAAAAATATTGTTTTAGAACCCATTTCTTTTCCATTGGTTTGTAATTTTTCAAATAGATATTTTCAGAAACCATTTATTTTTCATGGGTTAATAATTTTTCGAAGATAGTTTTATGGAACCCATTTCGTTTCCATTGGTTAATCATGTTTCAAGGAGATTGTTTAGGAACACATATATTTTCCATGGGTTAATCATGCTTCAAAGAGATTGTTATGGAACACATTTAATTTTATTGGGCTGATCATGATTCAATGGTATTTTTATGGAAGCCATTTAATTTCCATTTCATGATCATGTTTCAATTAGTTTTTTATGGGATAAATTTTATTACATGGGTTAATCATGTTATAAAAGGAATAATAATTATTTCTATGAGTTTTATTCATTTCGTAGTTTTTTAAAATCATATATGATGGGGAGGCCCAGATAGTTCCATGCCTTCATTTTTTATTTTAATCAATAGGGGCGCCTAGATAGTACTCCAATGCATTGGGTAGAGATGATTTTCCCAGTACAATTATATTGAATGTTGCTGGTATGGTTATTTAATTTTGTAGCAGTTCCATAAGGGTTCAATGAGATGAAGATACAAGATACAATACATTTTACTTATACATTACATAGTTTTATAATATTCCCAGTAATCGCTATTGATGTCACACTGATCTTTAGTATTCATACTGATGACTCATTCATTTTCTATGCTTTAAATTTTATGGTCTAGGTATTAATGGGAATGAGTTATTTTATGATTCATTCATGTATTTTAATTATGTAATCATACATATATTCTCATTAATGGAATTCAATTGTTAATGATTATGTTTACCCTCACTGAGTATATGATATTAGCCTTCATATTTTTCCTTTTCTCCATGTTTTAATCAATGATGATCAATGATTTATTTGTATATTTAATTTTACAAGGATGATTTCAATGACCAAATGTGAAATGATAAATGATGGGTTAAATTGGTGAAATGTTTTTTCAGTGACTTGTGAATGTTTTATGTAGGTTTTTTTCCAAATTCTATAAAACTATAAACCTGAAAGTTCCTCTAAGATATAAGTGATCTATGTTTTCATTTTTATGGATTAGGGATTTATTAAAAACAAAATTGTTACATTTATCAACATCAAAGCCTCAATTTTAATGTTAAGGATTCCATCCCATGATCTGGGAGTGCGGGTACAAGGATATAGTATATTTTATAGATGAATTATTTTTCATAAATATTCATTTCATACTGATTCACTACTAATATAATAAAATTTATATTATTTGTTAAACTGGTGTTTTTCACTAGTCAACAAATACTCAATCTCTTTAAAAAAATATAAAAATTCCTCTTAATCTAATATGAAAATAATAAATCAAAAACTATTGTTGACATTATAACATTAAAAGCCTATTATTTTTAAATTTGAAATTAAATTAATTAATTTAATATAATGAAATTTAATTTTTTCTAGATAATCATATTAATGTATACTAGCTATTCTCTTAAAATTTGTGTTAATCATGAACATAAAAAACCTGAAAAATTTCCATTTTATATAATTACTGCGTCGTATTATTTTTTTTATTAATTTATTATATATACTAATTTATTTGATATTTGATTTGAAATTTTATTTTTTTTCTTCTTTTTATTTATATATTTATTTTTATATGTTTCATAATTCAATTGACACTGTTTATACAAGATAATTCTATAAAAACCTTAAAATGATCTATGTATTTTTGTTATTTTTTTGATTTTTATGGAGAAAACCATTGAAAACAATATTTACATAAGGTGGAAAAACAAAGTCATTACATTCTACCTCCTTAAAAAATTTATATAATGTTTTATAACATGGAAGAAGACATGTGATGGTACTTTTCTCTCATCAAATCCTCAAGTCCCCATATTGCATCCTAAAACATATGATTTTGTTGTAGAACTTTTACAAAATAAGTGGTATTTTTTCATCTCTATATCTCTCCACTCTTTTATTTCTACAAGTTTTTATTTACATAAATGGTCATAATAACGTTTTATAGATTTTTAGATTAGTAAATATGATGGATTCATAATTTACATCCTCATAAGATACAAGTGTAACACATCATGGACTTTAGAGATGTCTAGAGAGAGGGTTAAGGGATATATTGTTACCAAAAAATGATTAGGGATCCTAAATGGATTGATGTATCATTATAATAACTTCCCCTTCGTTAGAAATCCCATAAATATTTTTCTTATAGATATTCAAAGGAACACCTAGTCACCAAATTCACGCTCTATATATCGTCAATGATTGTCTGCATAAATATTTTATAAAATTAATACCACAATAATATGTTGTTTAACTGTCTAAAACCTCTTTACTATTTATTTCTCAATTATAGGACCTATTATATTCCTCTATTAAACCTTATCAAAACATGTTAGAGTCTTGCATAATTTCCAATACCGAGCCTCATATATTGTCTTTTGAATGAATAAATAGAAACTATAATTATATAGGAACTCTACCAAGGAAGGTGTTTTTCCCAACATCCTTGTAAATGCATCAAACAAGATCTCATCATATTCTATATAGAATGAATTATCCTCTCTGAATTGTCATCAGTTTGAGGTTGATATTTAGTGTAAAAGCTTAGAACTATCTCCAATTATTTTAAAAGACATAAATTTAATCTTAAGGATAACCTTTGAACCCAATAAGATACATTGGATATTGTTACTCCATACGGCCTCACCACATACCTTATATATAAATTTGTACGCTAGTCATGGGAGAAATATTATTCAACATAAATAAAATGTTATTAATTTGTAAGGAAATTGTATACAACCAAAATAACATTATTGTTATTTTAGGTTTTGGGGATCCCTACAATGATGTTTGAAACACCATAAAATTTTATAATTTGAACATCATATTAGATAGAGTTTGTGCCATGAAATAATAAGCATATAAAATAATGTAACATACTAAGAATGTATGATATATTTTATATTTAAAATAAATTCAATACATTATGTAGAATGAAACTCAGAAAACACTAAGTTTACCTTATGTTATACACAACAACAACTTTATATGATAGATTGAATTGTATGCAAGGTAGAGTTTTACCAAAAACTATATACAATTAATATTATTATTTAATATGATATTAATCACCTATACATTGGAATGGTAGGATTAAATAGGATTAAATAAAATGGTAAAATATATTTTTTAAACATGTTTATTATTTTTCAATCACAAGAAAAGGTTTGGGGAAATCTCTGTTATTAAAAAAATCATTTTTGAACTAGGTGAAGGGAAAACCCATTACAAAAAAAATGGATATAGGCACATAGCATTAAATTCTAGTGGCCTAAAATCCCAATGGTATATAACCGATTACAAAACACCTGGCACAGAGGCCCAAAAATGTTTGTCGCCAAAAAAAGAAGACCTGAAGGCCAGGTTGACTAAGTCGAACAATAGAAATCCAAAATCTCTAACAACAATGAATCCCCCATGAGGATTATATCACCCCTATGGATGAAACTCCCCGCTACCATTGCATGCCTTCCTTGCTTTTGGTGTCATCGTTCGTGCGACGTCAGGGTCATCTCCTTTGGTGAAGATGGAAGATAAACACTTGATGACGGTTGATGGTGTACTAGTGTAATGATCCCATTATGGTTCAATAGTTAGTGTGTGGGAGGTTTTCTTCTCTACCCAACACTTCCCGTTGGTCCTATCATATGTCCACGCTCTTGTTTTCTCATTGTCTCCTTACCAGAGCTTTTTCTCGTCACATCTGCATGATTAAGTTTAAATTAACCTTTTCAACTTCTATGAATTTAATTTGTAAAAAAATATTTTATATTTGGAATTATAATAATTTATAATTTTCAATAAGGTCAATTTAATTTTTAACCAAAATTAATAATTAAAGTAGCAATAATTATTTACAACAGTTAAGGTAAAAATATGTTTACAAAGGGTTAAGGTAAATAGTTAGGGGTATAAATTACATATAAAATTGCCCAAATACTATTTCCAAGACATATTTCTACCATTAAACCTATAAGGTTTTACAATATTCTATTTTATACTATTTTTTAATATTAAAAACTTGGGATCTCTCCATTCTTTTCAAAAATAAAAAGCGTGTCTTATCCCCAATATACAAAATTCCACCTCCTCTCATGTCTTCTTCACACATTTAATTCTCTTTGTTTCTACAAATAATAACTTCTCAAATGAAGTATCTTAATACTATATGGATTATTTGGGAATAAATAATACATTTTAAGGCTTTATTTAAAACATAAGGAGGATACTTTAAGAAGAGGTCATGTTTTTCAATGAGCGTCATTTTTACCCATTTTCCACCTCATTAAACTTTTATCATACAATGATTATATAATAAAATCATTATATTACATATATTGGGATATTTATATAATTATTTTATGTCACATACATGAAATATTTAGATGTATTTTTCATTTAATTTACATCCTTGATTTGTTTTGGTGGGTTTTCATGCATTTTTAAAGGAAATAGTGGGTTTCCAAAATTTGGGCCAACCTAAGAGCCCATTTCCAGTTTTGAAAGTATATTTTGTTTCTTTAATAACTCCTTAGTTTTCCAACATTTTTCAACCATTCAACTTCCAAAATGACCTTCATTTAAATATTAAAACCACAAAATAATTTTGGGACCCTTAAAAAATTCATTAGAATCATGGATTTGGGTGATAAAATTAGGTATTGGGCCAACCCGAAATCCCATTTCCAGTTTTAAAATTGTTTTGTAATTCTTTCATAAAATATTTATGTTTTATCATTTTTCAGTGATTCGACCTCTCACACATTACCATCGAACCCAGAAACACCCCCATCTTCGGTTTCGCCTCTTTGGAGCTCATATTGGTCGCGATTTAGGGCCGAACTTCTGTAGCTCCAAAAAACGTCCAGATTTCTCAAGTAAGTTGTTTCTCATCCTTATTCCTCCCTTCTTCTTAGGGTTTCTTCCTTTTTTATTGAATCTCCAAATGTCCAGAAGATGGGGTTTTGTACCTAGGGTTTTAGTTTTGAGTTTCTTGGTCCAATCCTCTGGTTTTAGGTTCAATATTACTCCTTTGTGGTGCGGCGGAGGTGCGGTTGAAGTGACGCACAAGGATTTGGGGGTTTTGACTTTTTTGGTAGGTGATTTCATATGTAGGTATTGTATAATGAGTTGGATTTCTGTATTTAGGTTTCCATTATGTTCATCATTCAGTATTTTGATTTCAAAAATTGATTTGGGTAGTATTTTAAAAGTGGTAGATTTTTAAGTGCCAATCTTGTGTGAAAATGGGTGTTTTACATGTGTAACCCATATTGTGCCTCTTGGTGTTGTTTTATAATTCAGGGATTGGATTTATAAAAATTTTTTGATGCTGAAATTTATGTTTTGGTATAATATTGGTCTCCATTTGGTTTTAAATATGGGATTTTAGATGAATTTAATGTGCAACATTTCATTAATTTTCTTGAAATTGTTTTATGGAAATTATAAATGGTTTATTGAGTTATGCAAAAGGTGAAAAGAAGGTGTAGATACTATTTTGAATGTGTGTGACCAGAACTGATATTTATATGTGAATATTGATTTTGGTTGCATGTGGTGACTATTTGAGCACAATACGGGAAACCCGGGTATCTAGGTGGGCTAACGTGTACTAGTACGCTAGTGAACGGAGGGGTTTTGACCATGGTTCACTTAGCAAGTCTGACATGGATAACACTAACAAAACTATAATGGAGATGATTGGAGACCACTAGGTTATGGGTATGATCCCTACTAGTGGCTCGTGCACGAGAACGAATTTCGTTATGGTTACTTTCACCGAGGTACGAGGTACTTGGGGCTCACAACAAACTAGTACCTAGGGGGGGTTCCTACGTTTGGTGCTCGTGGCCTTTTTGGCATTTAAACATTCTTTATGGTATTTTGGGATGTGAAAATCAGCAGATTGAATGTTTTATTCAATTTCACTGATTCTTATAGTTATCCCCATTGAAAGTTATTTTCTTTTCAAAGTAGCACTTTTAGAAATAAATGCCACTATTACCTATTTATAACTCTTGCAAGCCTTTTATTTTACAATGCCTATCACTTGAAATACTTGGGTGATATCCTATTGGGCTTAGTCTCACACCCTACTTACACCTTTGGGTGTAAGTAGACTTGATCATGTTTGACACAGGCAAAGGAAAAGCCTTGGGCGATGGCGGTTCGGGTTGCTAGTTTCTCTCGATGGTGCGGTGTTGTGGAGACGGCTTGTGGGTGATGACCCCTTGTCGTGTGGAGTCTCTTGGGCTGTTTGCTGCTACTTTTATGTACCTTTGGTCCTCTTGTGTCTTGTTTAAACTCATATAATAAGTTCTGAATTTTTATTAATTCTTGTTTGGCATAATTTTTCAGATTTGGTTTGTTGTTTTTTTTTGTTATCTTATGAACCCAAACTCGGGTAAATCGTTCCCAAATGAATTTTTATGATACCCGGGCACTTTTGCCAGCCCGTGGGGATGGGGAACGCCCTTCGGGTCATGTCACGGGCTGGGTTTGGTGCCGGTTTTGGCGGTGACCAGATTCGGTTCGTGACAAAATGGTATCAGAGGGAGGTTAATGTTTTTGGGTTATATTGTTATTTTGGGATGAGTCAGGATAGACAGGAGCTAGGACTGTCGGGGCTCGGGGTTTTGGTTGTGAGTAGCGTGTCTGGCCCACACCTCTCATGGCATACCCTGAGTCACCAGGGGATGTTGGAATTTAAAGATTGACTTCACTTCCAGGTGAGACGTGTGGGCTGCAGACCACATGTGGACATCATGCGGATGTGTTGTAGTTGTTTATTTTATTACTGAAATGTGTTTTGATTATCTATATTTGAGGCATTTGATTAAAATTTTCAGAATTGTGGTATTGGTTATTATTTTGTGACTATTACATTTTGTAGCAACATGCCTCCCCGGAAAGCTCTCACGCACCCACGGGAGGAAGCCGGAGAGAGTTCTCCCACACCAATTGATCAGAGGCTAGTCGAGGCCATGGTCCGGGCTGTCCAGGCTCTAGGATATGGACCAGCTCCAGTTCCAGCTCCTATTAGGGAGGATGAGACTGGTCCTAGAAAGGACAAGGCCCAGGAGTTCCTGAAAAATAAGCCTCCAACCTTCCGAGGCATCTCAGAACCCCAAGAAGCAGAGGAATGGCTCGAGAAGATCGAGCGTATGTTTGAGTTCCTGGAAACACCCGAGGAGCTCAGGGTGAAGTGTGCCTCCTTTCTGTTGGAGGGTCCCAGCCATAAATGGTGGGAGTCAGTGCTTCAGGCTGGGAAGAATGAGCAGATGCACTGGGGAGATTTCAAGGCTGTCTTCAATGAACAGTACTGCCCTGAGGTCTTGGCTTATGCCAGGTCTAGAGAGTTCATGGAACTTGTTCAGGAAAATCTATCTGTGATGGAGTATGCCAACCGTTTCGCTGAGTTTGTTCGGTATGCTCCATAAATTGTCTCTAATGAGCAAGCGAAGGCCCAGAGGTTTGAGAAAGGCTTGAGACCAGAGATATACTCCCAGGTGTTCTTTTTTAAGCTGAGGACCTATGCTGAGGTCGTTGATCGAGCGTGCATGGTTTAGATTGATAGAAAAGGAAGGGCTGGTTTCTATGGTTCTGTATCAGCAGTGGGAAGTGGAAGCTCTTCAGAGAAGAAAAGGAAGCGGGAGGATCATGTGAAGAAAGGAGGAGGTAGTTCAGGGAACTCTTCTAGGCAGTTGTCATCAGCGGCTTCTGATGCGAGATCGGTCGTGTGCCACCAGTGTGGGAAGACCGGGCACATCCGTCCAGCATGCCCTCATCTTCCGAAGACCTGTTTCCAGTGTGGAGGTATGGGACACGTGCAACGCTTTTGCGGGATAGCACGTCCACTTCAAAGTTGGGCAGGATCCATGGCTCCCAGAGGAGTGCCAGCACAGTCTGAGCCGTCGAGGACTGGGGGATCTCGATTTGGCAGCCGTGGTGGTAGGGCTGGGTCATCTTCTGGGCAAAGCCAGTTCAGGGCACAACCACAGACTAGCGGTCGTCTTCAGGCAGAGACTGGACATCTCCATGCGGTGGATCATGCACCACCAGGATCAGAGGCGGGACCGTCGACTGTTCGAGGTACCGTTTTGATTTCATCTTATATAGCTACTGCTCTTTTTGATACTGGTGCCTCTGTTTCATTCATATCTGCCTGTTTTGTGGACATTCTAAATCTGCCAACTGATTTGATGTCATTCGCTATGGAGTTGGTGACACCGCTGGGAAAGAAGGAGCAGGGTCTCAGGTGCCCATCTTGTGTGCTTTCTGTGTCAGGGGTTGAGATGGAGTGGGACCTCTTGGTCTTAGATATGAACCTTTTTGATGTCATACTCGGGATAGATTGGCTAGTACACTTCCAGGCACACATCGATTGCTATAGACGGCATGTGAGTTTCAGGGCACCTGATGGGAGTCGTCAGGTTTTTCATGGAGAATGAGATCCTCGGTCAGGTCGTGCATGGCCTCCACTCCCAGAGTTGGGAAGTGTTATCTTCCAGTTATCTTCTCTTATGCTAGAGGATGGTCTTTCCCCTGAAGGTGCACTGCCTCATGTAGCGAATGAGTTTCCGGAGGTATTCCCTGATGATTTTTCTGGTTTTCCCCCAGAGCGGGATGTGGAGTTTTCGATTGATCTTGCGCCGGGAACACATCCGATATCTCTTCCCTCTTATCGCATGGCCCCCACCGAGTTGAGGGAATTAAAGATACAGCTGGACGACTTAGAATCCAAAGGATTCATTCGCCCGAGCGTCTCTCCTTGGGCCGCTCCTGTGTTGTTTGCAAAAAAGGCTGATGGATCCCTCCGGTTGTGCATTGACTACCGGAAGCTGAATAAGGTAACAATTAAAAACAAATACCCTTTGCCTAGAATAGATGATTTGTTTGATCAGTTGAAGGGGGCAAAGTGGTTCTCAAAGATAGACCTACGTTCAGGGTATCATCAACTCAGGGTGAAGGAGTCAGATATCCCTAAGACAGCCTTCCGAAGCAGGTACGGCCACTTTGAGTATTTGGTCATGCCCTTCGGATTAACCAATGCTCCAGCAGTATTTATGGCACTTATGAATAGGGTGTTCCATCAGTATCTCGTTTCCTTTGTTGTGGTGTTCGTGGATGACATTCTGGTATACTCTTTCTCTGAGGAGGAACACGAACATCACTTGAGGATCGTTTTGGGTACATTACGAGATCACCGCCTCTATGAAAAGTTGTCAAAGTGCACTTTCTGGATCAGAGAGGTGAGATTTCTGGGGCATGTGATCTCAGAGCATGGAGTTTCAGTGGACCCTGAGAAAATTACTGCAGTCATGTCATGGGAGAAACCGAAGAATGTGTTCGAGATCAGGAGTTTTCTTGGCTTGGCCGGTTATTACAGGAGATTCGTTTGGGATTTCTCTCGGCTTGCTTCACCGATGACTTCCCTCACCCGGAAAGGGGTGAAGTTTGTATGGGGTCCAGAATGTCAGGCATCATTCGAGGAGCTAAAGAGGCGATTGACTACTGCCCCCGTGCTGATTTTACCAGAGGCTGGAAAGGGATATGTGGCTTATTGGGATGCTTCAGGTATGGGTCTTGGGTGCGTGCTTATGTAGGATGATCATGTGGTGGCGTATGACTCTCGCCAACTTCGGGCACACGAAAAGAACTACCCAACCCATGAATTGGAGTTGGCAGCAGTGATGCATGCTTTGAAGATGTGGTGTCACTACCTCTTTGGGGAGAAGTTTGTGGTCTATTCTGATCACAAAAGCTTGGCTTATATCTTCTCACAAAAGGACCTCAACATGAGGCAGCGTCGCTGGATCGAGTACTTGCAGGGGTTTGATTTTGACATTGTCTATACCCCAGGTAAGGGTAATGTAGTGGCCGACGCCTTGAGCAGAAGGGTTCCAGTGCAGGATTTGAGGAAGTCCAGTGATGAGTGGACATTGATGGGGATCTTTTCTCAGATGCATGTGGAGACCAAGGAACATAGTGGAGGGGCATTCTTGGCGAGCATCCAGTTGACTCCTTCTCTGTTGGAGTTGATTCAGCAGGAACAACCTAGTGATGAGCTTTGTCAGCGATCGAAGCAGTTTCTTCATGGTGGGGAGACATCCTCTGATTGGTCGTCATCTCCCGAGGGCATCTTGTGCTTCAAGGGTCGTTCGGTAGTGCAGTTATCTCTACAGAAGGTGGTGATGCAGGATAGCCACCAGTCTCAGTGGGCTGTCCATCCGGGTGCCACTAAGATGTATTATGATGTCCGTCGGCAGTTTTGGTGGCCTGGTATGAGACGGGACATAGCGGACTTTGTGTCGAGATGCTACACATGCCAGCAGGTGAAAGCAGAGCACCAAAGGCCCTCCGGTTTGCTCCAAAAACTACCCATTCCTACCTGGAAATGGGACGAGGTTGCCATGGACTTCATTGTTGGATTACCTCGTACACCTCGAGCTAAGAATGCCATTTGGGTGGTGATTGATCGTCTAACCAAATCATCCCACTTCATTCCGATCAGAGATACATCTAAAGTGGATGAGTTGGGACGTTTGTATCTTCAGGAGGTGGTGAGACTCCATGGTGTGCCATCAGCAGTTGTCTCAGATAGAGACCCTCGTTTCACATCTCGATTCTGGGAAGGCCTTCAGAAGGCCTTGGGGTCCCATATTAAGATGAGCACAGCATACCATCCACAGACGGATGGTCAGACAGAGCAGGCAAATCAGATTTTACAGGACATGCTTCGTGCATGTGTCCTAGACTTCGGAGGTTCTTGGGATACCCATTTGGGATTGGTTGAGTTTGCTTATAATAACAGTTACCAATCCACGATTCGAATGGCTCCTTTTGAGGCGCTCTATGGTCGGCCTTGTCGGTCCCCCCTCTGTTGGGCTGAGGTAGGTGAGACCTCACTACTGGGGCCGAGTATGGTGCAGGAGACATCTGAGAAGGTAAAATTAATCAGGCAACGTTTATTGACAGCGCAGAGTCGTCATAAATCATATGCTGACCGAAGGCGTCGAGACCTAGAGTTTTTTGTGGGTGATAGAGTATTCTTGAAGGTGGCCCCTCGTTTAGGCCATCGTCGATTGGGGAAGCAAGGTAAACTGACTCCGCGGTATGTCGGGCCATTTGAGATCATTGAACGTATTGGAAAGGTGGCATACAGGTTGGCCTTACCTTCTTAGTTGACATCCATCCATGATGTCTTCCATGTTTCTCAGTTGAAGAAATACTACCCGGATCCGTCCCATGTGTTGAGTTGGGAAGAATTGGAGATAGAGCCTGACTTGTCTATTGTTGAGAGGCCAGTGAAAATAGTGGACTCCCAAGAGAAGATACTTCGAGGGAAGTCTATTCCATTAGTCCGGGTTCTATGGCAGCATGGTAATGATACACATGAGACATGGGAGCGAAAGTCGTGGGTCGAGAAAGAGTACCCGTTCTTGTTTTCCAATCGAGCCTCATGTTGACTTTCCCGGGCGGAAAGTCCTTCATGGCGGTGAGAATTGTCACATACATGAAATATTTAGAGGTATTTTTCATTTAATTTACATCCTTGATTTGTTTTGGTGGCTTTTCATGCATTTTTAAAGGAAATAGTGGGTTTCCAAAATTTGGGCCAACCTAAGAGCCCATTTCCAGTTTTGAAAGTATATTTTGTTTCTTTAATAACTCCTTCGTTTTTCAACATTTTTCAACCATTAAACTTCAAAAATGACCTTCATTTAAATATTAAAACCACAAAATAATTTTGGTCCCCTTAAAAATTCATTAGAATCATGGATTTGGGTGATAAAATTCGGTATTGGGCCAACCCGAAAGCTCATTTCCAGTTTTAAAATAGTTTTGTAATTCTTTCATAAAATATTTATTTTTTATCCTTTTTCGGTGATTCCACCTCTCACACATTACCATCGAACCCAGACACACCCCCATCTTCGGTTTCGCCTCTTTGGAGCTCATATTGTTCGCGATTTAGGGCCGAACTTCGGTAGCTCCAAAAAACGTCCAGATTTCTCAAGTAAGTTGTTTCTCTTCCTTATTCCTCCCTTCTTCTTAGGGTTTCTTCCTTATTTATTGAATCTCCAAATGTCCAGAAGATGGGGTTTCGTACCTAGGGTTTTAGTTTTGAATTTCTTGGTCCAATCCTCTGGTTTTAGGTTCAATCTTACCCCTTTGTGGTGCGGCGGAGGTGCGGTTGAAGTGACGCACAAGGATTTGGGGGTTTTGACTCTTTTGGTAGGTGATTTCATATGTAGGTATTGTATAATGAGTTGTCTTGATTTATTTAGGTTTCCATTTTGTTCATCATTCAGTATTTGGATTTCAAAAATTGATTTGGGTAGTATTTTAAAAGTGGTAGATTTTTAAGTGTCAATCTTGTGTGAAAATGGGTGTTTTACATGTGTAACCCATATTGTGCCTCTTGGTGTTGTTTTATAATTCAGGGATTGGATTTATAAAAATGTTTTGATGCTGAAATTTATGTTTTGGTATAATATTGGTCTCCATTTGGTTTTAAATATAGGATTTTAGATGAATTTAATGTGCAACATTTGATTAATTTTCTTGAAATTGTTTTATGGAAATTATAAATGGTTTATTGAGTTACGCAAAAGGTGAAAAGAAGGTGTAGATACTATTTTGAATGTGTGTGACCTGAACTGATATTTATATGTGAATATTGATTTTGGTAGCATGTGGTGACTATTTGAGCACAATACGGGAAACCCGGGTATCTAGGTGGGCTAACCTGTACTAGTACGCTAGTGAACGGAGGGGTTTTGACCATGGTTCACTTAGCAAGTCTGACATGGATAACACTAACAAAAATATAATGGAGATGATTGGAGACCACTAGGTTATGGGTATTCTCCCTACTAGTGGCTCGTGCACGAGAACGAATTTCGTTTTGGTTACTTTCACCGAGGTACGAGGTACTTGGGGCTCACAACAAACTAGTACATAGGGGGGTTCCTACGTTTGGTGCTCGTGGCCTTTTTGGCATTTAAACATTATTTATGGTATTTTGGGATGTAAAACCAGCAGCTTGAATGGTTTATTCAATTTCACTGATTCTTATAGTTATCCTCATTGAAAGTTATTTTCTTTTCAAAGTTGCACTTTTAGAAATAAATGCCACTATTATCTATTTATAACTCTTGCAACCTTTTATTTTACAATGCCTATCACTTGAAATACTTGGGTGATATCCTATTGGGATTAGTCTCACACCCTACTTACACCTTTGGGTGTAAGTAGACTTGATCATGTTTGACACAGGCACAGGAAAAGCCTTGGGCGATGGCGGTTCGGGTTGCTAGTTTCTCTCGATGGTGCGGTGTTGTGGAGACGGCTTGTGGGTGATGACCCCTTGTCGTGTGGAGTCTCTTGGGCTGTTTGCTGGTACTTTTATGTACCTTTGGACCTCTTGTGTCTTGTTTAAACTCATATACTATGTTCTGAATTTTTATTAATTCTTGTTTGGCATAATTTTTCAGATTTGGTTTGTTGTTTTTTTTTTTGTTATCTTATGAACCCAAACTCGGGTAAATCGTTCCCAAATGAATTTTTATGATACCCGGGCACTTGTGCCAGCCCGTGGGGATGGGGAACGCCCTTCGGGTCATGTCACGGGCTGGGTTTGGTGCCGGTTTTGGCGGTGACCAGATTCGGTTCGTGATATTTTAGGACCTAAAAAACACATCCAATTCTATAAAATTGGTTATGTAATCATCATTCTTATGTTCGGTAGACTACTGCCTCGAAAACCGATTTGGATACTTTTTTCCATTTCCACCTCTCAAGGATGGGTATGATGATGAATATAAAGTATATATTTGATATTTAAATAACTTTATTGACTATTCTGTAATTATAATATATATATAAATATTCTATAGGAGACATTATAACATTTCCCATGTGTTTGGTTGACTACCACCTCGCAAAGCGATGTGATTCGTATTTCACTATAATTTTACATGGATTGTGATAAGAAATAATTTTCATGATTATATATAATATTGATTAAATAATTATGATATTAATGAAAAACATATGTTTCTATAAAACATATATACATCATTCCCCTTCATTTCATTTTCCCTCATGGAAATATTATAACATCATTCATGTACGTGTGGACCCCATCTTCACGATTCTATGTCACACTCTTTCCATCACCACACCATGTAGATGATATATATGTATATAATGAAACAAAATGGTATTTAATATATCATGATCCTTACGTAAGTGTAATATTTTACTTACCTCTTTTACATAATAATCATTGAAAAATGATAACATTAATCTTACATATGTACAAACTACCATCTCCCTGATCATAACATACATTATTTTTCATTACCATTTTTAGGATTGGTTTAGAAATTAAGACTGATGTAAAAAAAATTAAATATTTCATGATTATAATTCTAGATATGATATCACTATACAAGATTTCTAATAATAGAATCTATCATTAAAACACCTATTAGAATACACGGAAAATAACACTCGAAATAATGAAAAATATGATAGATTATTAATAGATGTGTAAAAAGGTGTTATAAATGGATAATATATGATATTCTAAATATTAGTATGGTTATTTAATAAGTTAAAACAATTTTAAAACTACTATACATGTGTTTAACGGAGGTTCAACCAAAAGGAATCACAAGGTAAGGGATTTCATCTCAATTTTTATTTATTGAGGGATATTATAATGTTATGAACCTAATTTCATTAATATAGTGTACATTCTGTATATTTTTCATCAAATATCATGAATTATCCATTACTCATTTTATTTCTTATTTTAATTTTATTTATTTCCTGTAAGTGGATTTTAATTAAAATATTCTAAGTGGTAAACAATTTGATAACTCAATTTATTTTCATCGGGTTATATTACTTCGTTGTATTTGAAATCCGAAGATTATGTGTAAAATGACTTTTGATTATCTTATATTTTATTAAGACTTGTTTTATGTTTCATTAAAATTGTTAAACATAATATATTCATTTAATAATTATCATTTCAATATTATTGTCACTATAAAGGCTTATTACACAATATCATTCTAATTGAGATAGTTTACTCTTAAGTTTTGGTCAATATGAATTTTTTTTCAATTTCTTAATAAAACCATTTAATTTTATTATCCTATAGTTATTAATTTCATTTTCTAGTAATAGTGTCATTTTCCAAGTGTTTGGTGAATAAATTAATTGGGAAAATATTTTTAATAAAATCTGACTTCATTTCCTCCTTCAGTCATAAATTTGATTTCTTCAAAAATAAGTTTTTATAAAAATGTTTTCAAAAAAATGTTTAAACTTTTAAAAATTATTTTTATAAATAAAGTTAAAACATTTTTACTCTTAAAAAATCAAAATAATATTATGTTATTTTAAGAATAATTCATTTTTTTCTTTTAACTAAACAGTGAAAGGAATATTTTCATAGTTCTCTGAACATGGAATTTTCCTGACATTTTTATAGTACAAATTGAATTTTATTTATAATTTTACATAATGTAATGAATTAAACACCGTAATGACCATTATCTATTATAAGCTTCTCCTGTAGCTTTTTAAGGATAATTTTCTATAAAAAAAATTTAATGTGATTTTCAAAGAAAAGAATTTTCAAAAAAAAAATTAAAATGAAATTGACATTTTTATCAATAAGGTTTTAAATATATGTTCATAGTATTTCTATTAATAAATTAAAAAAAAACTTATTCTAAACATAATAGGAATATCTTATATTGATACCATATTTAATATTACATTGGATGGTTTATGATCATTTTAACCAAGTAAATCATTGACATTCACATCCTTGAGTTATTTTTTTAGTCATTAATTTTTACATGAATTTTTAAATTCCCTATAGAAATTTAATGTCCCATAAATTAAAATATAATTTATTATAGATGATTTTATTTCCTAGATTTCATAAAATTTCACATTCAGTTTTTACTTTAACAGTTATTTGATTGACTGGGTTAATGCTGATAAATCTCTATCCTCTTATCAATACATATATTTAATGATATCAATCATTTTTAATGAATTAAATTTATTATTTAATATATGAGTAATTCATTGGACATGAAATTTAGGGGGTTGGAATAGTTTAATAAAAGCACATAGATGAATTAGTAGACTTAGTGGGGAAATTAGTTGGATAGCCTCAAGTTAATGGATTTTTACCCAATATGTTTTAAACTCTCTTGAGGATAGATATTTATGGTAAATGTGTCATGTTATTGGGAAACATGTTGTCTGATAAATTAGAATTTCCTTTATTAGGAGTTATTATTATTCAGGAGATATTCACTATGAAGTTATCTCCATATGTGTTACATTTTGAGTCAATAAATTAAATAGAATTTGTTTTACGTTCGTTATCTTTCCATATTGATTTTTCCTTATATAATTATGATATTCATGTTATTTATTAAATTGTTTTTATTATGAATTATATACCTTGAAAAATTGATAATTATCGATGATTTTCTCACATTAAAACAATCTCAGGATGAAATCGCTTATAAATTTATTTATTGTATGGAATGTGTGTTCAGTTATTACATTTCCATATTGATTATTTTATTGATTCATGAATTCTACCACTAAAATTAAGCCTCACGCAGAATTTGAACTCCCCCTTATTTTTTTACTTTCTTAATAATTCCATGAAGTTTGTTATGACTGATATATAGGGACACACAATATGGAATAAAGTTATCCAAAAAAATTATGTTGCAATTTGTGAATTTGTATTTATTTTGGGATTCATGTACATATCTAATTAACTAAGACTGGTAAACAATTTATTCCTTATTGTTGTGATTTCATGTATATTATTCCAATTTAATAGTAGAATGCACTGTCTTAAAGAAATTAGGGTCAGGTCTCTGTAGTTGGTATCAGAGAAAATTTAGAAGAATCCTTAGGAACTAGATTTTGGAAAAAATAAATTAGGTATATGATCCATATGATAAACTATAATTATAATTAAACAAGAACATTCTAATGCTTTTGTAAGGTATATATTATTTGATTTTTAATTAAACAAAACCCTTGTTTGGATACTACAAGTGAACTTGGTTCTTAAACCAGTGTAACTATTGGTAATAAGTCCAAAAAGGGCATTTCAAGATTAAATAATTCATTACCTAGTACTAGAAAATAGTTTTAACTATGTTCCTAGTTTGACACTCCCATGGGATATGCTTAGTATAATTCACATTTTCATTATAAACCATTATTTACGGGATTAAATAGAAAATGAATATGAATGACCTTGGATAAAACCAAGACTATGTAATAAATAATGTGGAAATAAAATGTAATAAGTGTTTATGTATTATGTTTCAAGAAAAATTAATTTTATAAAAAAATTTACTTATGGTGTTTTGTTTATATTAATCACGAAACATCTATGGATTGTGTTAAATTTTAAAAGTGAATTTGTATTAATTGAATTATGATTTATTAATACCATCATGATATTAGGAGTTTATGTTTGATCATAATTTCATACCTCTAAATACCATTTTTAGGTTTTATTTTATGACGGACTACCAATATTAAGGATATATTTTGAGAAATTTCTGAAATTTATTTATTTTTTTGGAAACTGTTTTTAAGGAATGATGCCTTTAAATTTTATAGACATGTGTTTTAAGGCACTGATAACCTATATGGTTAATATTACAATTAATGACACTCTAAAAATAGTCAAAAAAATATTATTAGACCCTATACAAAATATGATTTTTTGAAAACCATAAAAAATTTAATGATAATTCTTATCAAGAATGTCCATTATATTTAAGAAATATATTAATATAGTTTTTAACAAGGACAACCCATAATCCAGGTTACAACCCCCCATGTCTATATAGGCAATGGGGCTTGAACCCACGGATGATGGATGATAAGGGTTTCACACCAACCACTATATGATGCAATGTCCAAGTAATTATGTCATAGTATTTAGTTAGGAAATTTGTTGAATAAATATTAATAATAAAATATTTGTTTTAATTTTCAACATTATAGATTAAAGTATTCATATTTTTTTGTAAAAATATTTAGATATTGATGGAATGACTTTTCACTATTTAATGGATCTTAGGATCTATTAAATGTGAATTTTAGTGCTTTATGAATTAAAAAAATAATTTTTTATATTAATTGGAAATTGATCCAAGAACAATTGACTTGTGAAAATATGAAAATGATATATAAATTTTTTGAGTAAATATATTTCCTTATATTTTTTGACAATACAATAATTCACTAACTTTAGGAAATTTATCTTGAAATAAATTTTTATAATATTACTTTAATATCTGTTGAATCAGATATTCTTTTAAATTGTCAATGATTTATGGTTTCAATCCAATGCAATTTCCACTGATAAATAAATTTTTTATCAATGATCTCATTAAATCTCTATAATTATTCATTATTTTACTATGTTCCCATTTCTTAACTTTCCACTAATGTTCATCTACATGGAAACATTGTTAAGTGTTATTTAATATAACTTTGGTACATCTCTTTCTCTCTTATAATGATTATATGTTTTTACACATTTTATGATGTGGGTTTTTCAATAATGGTATATCCAAATATCAAACCTTTTACTACTGATATACTATTTAAATGGTGAGTAACTAATTTATATAATGTCTGGAGATTTTGAAACCCAATAATCTAAAAATGTGAACATCATATTTGATAGTGTCTGTGACATGAAACAACAAGAGTAGAAATAAATATAAGAATTTATGATATATTTACTATTTTAAAAAATTAAGTATCTTGAAATTCACAAAACACTGAGTTTACTTATTGATATATGAAAAACAAGTTTCTTTGATAGCTTGCATTACACGCAAGACTAAGATTTACCAAATAAATTATATTATTAATATTATTATCTAATATGATAGTTATTTCATGGCCATTAGAATAGTGGGAATAAATAGTACTAACTAACATATAAAAATATATAGTTTTAAAAAATAATTGGTCATCTCTTTATTATTAAAAAAATAAGATTCATTTAAAATTAGAAGAAATGTTTTCTGAAAAAAATGGTATTTTACTAAAATGTGGTTTAATCATGCTTTGAGAAAATCATTTAAAATAAATTTTTACAACATGTAAACACATTTTAGGAAAAACTAATCTTCATATTTTCAATCTGGATATAAAAATTAGCAAATAGTGATTTTTTATTTTCATGAGTAGTTCCTTTTATTGATTAATAGTGAAAAATAAAGAAAAGTTAATTGAAAAATTCCATTTTGATTCATAAATTGACAAAGTAAAATTATATTTATAATTAGTTTTAGAGTAAAATAAAATAAATTTTATATAAATTAATCCAATTTAGTTCATTAGAATCATTTTCCTATTAAAATTTTATATAAATACATTGTATACTTTTGATCATTTTCACTTTAAAACCTTTCTTTCTCATCAAGTATGCATGATTATTTTAAAAAAAATCAATTTAGTGAATGTAATTTGGAAAAATTTATTGTATATTTTTAAAAATATTACATTCTAATTTATAATAAGTAAATCTTATTTTTTTTATCAAACATAATAATAAATGTTGTAATAATTAACTAATGCAGTTATAGTAAAAATGAATTTACTAAGGGTAAAACTAAAATTATAAGGATATAAATGACTAATAAACAAGCAAATATGGTATTTTAGGGTCATATATTGACTATGAGACATATAAGGATCGATAATGGTCTATTTCCTACCATGATCACACATAGAGAATGTGGTAGCATTCAATTCATTTATGAAATACCAAGTGTGTCTTCTCACCCACTTATAAAAGTCCACCATGTATCCACTATTTTTAACACCTTTCAAACTTTTTTGTTTAACCCATAAAATTTCAAATAAATACCCAAAATATCTCCCCTAATCCTAGAAACCATATTTTTTCTATAAAAGTCATGTTTTTATCATTTTATTGAAAACCTAAGGAGGATAACTGATGAATATGTAATAATTTTCTACAATCATCATTATTTAACTTATTTCTCCACCTCCATCAATTTTTTTTAAAACATAATAGTATAATATACAATTTATATTAAATATATTGAGATGATTTAAGAATAAGTGTAATACCCTAGAAAATTCCATGTAATTATTTTTGTTTCAATGGGATTATTTCAGAACCATACACTAAGGAGGCACGTGACATTGAGGCCTATAGCGGCCAGAACATATTTTTAAAAATTATTTAAAATATATTCATTAATCATGTGACTGTGTTTTTTATCTTTTGAACTCATTCTCGATTCAAAAATATGAGGGAACTATTGATTTTAGAATGGCAAGATTCACCTAGGAAAGACATAATATCGACCGGAGTGGGTCAACCTAAAAAGATAAATTTTTTGGAATTTTTATTGAAAAGGAGAAAATAAACATATAACTTTTTTGTTTATTTTATTTAAATGGTTTCACTATGACACAGAGGCCAGTCAACCCTATGGTGTAGAAAATAGGCGACGCTGTCATATTAATGAATTTAATTATTGAATCTGTATGGAAACACGTCTCCAACCCTTGATTAATCAGAGATATTGGGTTGAAAAACTACCCTGGAAAACCTCTGGTGAGTATAATATCTCTCCCACTCCCTATCTCTCTCTCTCGCTCTTCAATATAAATGAACACTCACGGAGAATGTTATCAGATCTAGGGATTGACGAGTAGTGAAGAATGTCGGCAGGTCACAGATCGATGATGACGATGCGGATCTCATCCACCGTGAGAAGGGAATCCAACAATCTAGGTATGGTTTTTTCATTATGATTGATGTTTCCTTCCCTGTACTTGATGTTAACGTTGAATGTGTTCCAACCCACATACGATTTTATCCGTAATCTGATCGTTGTTGTGGGAGTGTTATAATGTGGGTTTGAAAAAATTTGTTTTATATGATGTGTGGTTATTATAATTTTTTCCCTCTGTCCAAACATTATCTTAGAGGGTGCGGGTAGACATGAAAAAGGTCGGGGTCACTCTGTCAAGGATTTTTCTTATGCATTATTCTTGTACAAATGATTAAGTTGGTGAAAACAAAATTTTGAGGGCATCGTAGTAATGGTGACACACTGTGGAGCCCGTTGGAACAGGCAGTTTGAGAAACGGGGGACCATATAAACTCTGGTGTCCTGCTGAAGAAATAGTCAATGGTGGGCTATGACGATGGCATGTGGCAGCAATGGGTAGAGGGAGTCGGTGTGCTGCGATGTTGTGGAGGTTTGACGCCGACCAGAGCTGTGTGGATGAAGCGGCTTGTTCTCAGGCTGCATGGATGATCTATAAGAACATGGTCTATCAAAAACATGCTGGAGGACATTTCAGCCATTTTTCAAGTCGATATGGACAAAAAAGTTGTGGCAGAGCCATGTCTAGATGGACTGGTCATGAGGGAAGGTATCATGAGCTGGAACTACAAGGTGATGACCCAGACATGACTAAGACGCATCTGATCTGGAGTAGTCAGCATACCTTAATAGGTCGGGTTGCTACGGGTGGTCCTCGCCCCACCAAGCAGGTCAGGCCAACCGTGGTCCGGACCTACAACCCAGCGACCCAGGTTGGACACAGTCGGGTCGGGCCTGGGTTCGGGCAGAACCAGACCAAACCAACCACCATTTCTCTAAAACACATGTAACTAATAGACTTGGAGTTTGATTGGATCACCTTCAATGGCACAAGGACCTTTGCGACAAGGCGGTCCTTCTGAGATACAATACTTGAGTTTTGGATGAGGTTGGTTTACGTCCATGTTGGATTGCACTAGAATCCAACCGTGCCCTTTTTACAAAAATTCTCATATCCTATAGATAGGGCGTCCGTTCAAAATGTCATCTCATATATTGGGACCCTTACAACGAGGCGGTCCTTTGGGTTACTCTATGTGGGACTTCATAGTGGTTGAGGTATAGCTAATGGATTTAGGAGAAGATCCTCCTAGAATCAATCATGATATGTGTGAGAATCTAGTAGCTGGATATCATGTGAAGAATGAAGATAGACCCTTCATGGATCTACAATGAAACGAAACTTCGTGAATCATCAATGGATAGAACCTTCTTGGATCAACATGAGTGCAAACCTCTGTGGATCAGCAAGAGAGTGACCATTCATAGATCAGAAGTAGTGTGACCCATCTTGGATAAGTCCTTGAGCGACCCTTATTTGATCAGTAGCAGAGCGACCCTTCGTGGATCATCAGCAGATCCTCTCAATAGAATAAGATGATCCAGCATTATGACTTATCATATTTTTTTCTATACTTATGATATACCTGGTGTGAGCTGTGTATTTTTCCTTGTACATTACTTTGAGATCTTACTTTGTGGTATTTTATATGTGGATTTATCTGAGAACGGAGTTGGTCTCAAGGTCCATGTTGAGTATTGTTATACTCACCCCTGCATGAGATTTTCTCGCACCTGTTTTGTCTTATGCAGATGATGGACAACATTGACTGGGAGTTTGTGGAGTCTGGGATAGATAGTGCTCGAAGGTGGATCGATAAACGTGGTGTGCTATAGTGACATCCTACAGTGAGACATACCTACCCTTCAGGTAGGATCCTTGGCAGACAAAATCAAGATTTTGTACTTCTTTTACTGTACTTTCCTTTCAATTGGACATCTATTAGGGCACGTTTTACATTCACTAGTTATTGGACTTGTTTTTTAGATCTAGTTTCAGCTTACTTTCTATAGTATAATCACCATGTGTGTGTTTGTGTGTACAAGTTGAAAGGAAATGCCTTCACATTTTTGGATATTCCTTTTCGGTGCTAGTCACTAGGCCCTGGCCGATTGAAAGTGGTCTTGGGGTAGTCACAAAATAGGCCCTAGGGGATGGGTCATTACAAAGTGGTATTAGAGGGTGGTTAGTTCTAGAAGAAGAACTAATAGTCTATATTTTTTAATAGGAAATAATGTTAAGGATTTTCAGTTTTTCTTTTAGGATCGGATATCCAACGTTGGTGTGGCGGCTAGAATATCCATTCACCAAGACCCTGAATTCTATTTTCTGACTGGGTACATAAAATCACTTGTTGCATTTGTCTTATAAATGTTTTTCTATTGATCTATTTGAGTTATCTCACCATGTATAACATAGCTGATCATGATCCATCCTAAATTCTCTCAGGATTCCTCTAAATAGATAGCAATCCAGGATTCCAGTGAGGGATCACAATGAAGGTCCACCGAGTGACGAGGCATCAGTACAGGGACCAGTTCTTGAGATAGCACCTATGGGTGGTGTACTAGAGTTTCCACCACCCATAGAGCCGCAGTTGGTACAAACTATTCAAGCATAGGATTCATGCTGTCTAATCACATTGAATTAGATATATTGGCATAGACCTCTAATAATTCAAGGCAAGACAGATCCTCTTGCAGATAAGGATCGGCTGTAGGGAATCACGTGAGTTTTCTTTCTGGTGAGGACACATATAAGGCATATTTCAATTCTAGCTTCTAGCCTTCTATAGTGTGCCATAGGTATATCATGGTTCTTGACACTCTAGAGGATGACCCCATGATGTAGGATCAACAGTGAAAGTCCCCATGATAAATGGACACTAGTAGAGGGGATGGTTATTCTTCTCGTGCGGCGGGCAGGGACACTTCGCTAGAGACTTCCCGACCCACCCTAAAAATGAAATATAGATGTTTGAGGGGCCACTGAGGTAGAGTTTCAAATATGTCAGTCTTCATAGAGTTGGACATGGATGGGGAGAAGGTGGAGCGGTAGGCAGTGGAAGGAGGTATGAGGTACTACCACCAACACCCCCAAGCAGTCCCACACGAGCTCCAGGAGTACGAGAATAGGAGCATGACAACTTCAGGTGATGGAGACATACAATCATGGAACACCATAGATGATTAGAGTTATGATCAATGTCTACTCTACTTTAGCTATAGTTATTATAAACATAGGTTCCAATCACTCTTTCCTTACCACAGAATTTTTTAAGATTGAATATTCTGATGGAGCCGCTAGCTTGTTTTTTATGATTAGAGACTCCCATGGGAAGGGATTCAACAATACAATACCAATACCAAAAATGTGTGCTTACTATAGGTGGCGTTAGATTCATCTATGATATCATTGTAGCGGAGTTTAGGCCATACGACATCATTCTATTTGTGGAATTCCATGATTTATACTCAATTTGAGTGTTTTCGGTGCACAGTGCAGTGTATCCGCAGATATGGGAACCTATTTTCCTCTATTAGTGAGAAGGAAAATACAGAAGCACAGGATGGACTCTCACATTAGATGATGCAACTGATCACTCTTCAATTGTATTGCATAATCCTCAGGGTGTTTGATTATATAATTCCATAGTTTCCTGCACAGGTGGAAAATAGTAGGATATCTTAATGACACTGTTTGGCATGACGAATGCCCCAGATGTGCTCAACAGACTCATGAAAAGGATCATCTAGTAGTATATAGACTAGTTTTTAGTGGTCTTTATTGATGACGTCTTGGTTTATTCTATGTTTGAGGAGGATCATGTGATGCACCAGAGGATGATTCTAGATACACTACGAGAGCACCGAATTTACAAGAATCTATCACGGTGTGAGTTATGAATACAAAAGGTTTATTTCCTTGGACATGTTATCTATGTGGCTGGATTAGCCATAGTTCATGTGACAATTGATCTAGAGCTTTCTCAGAATCCCCTAGAGAGTGTTTCTGAGGTGCGGAGTTTTCTTAGGATAGTTGGGTTATATAGAAAGTTTGTACCTAACTTCTCTGGAATTGAAACACCCTTGACAGCATCAATAATGTATGTAAAACCCTTCATTTGGATAGAACGATTCTCGTAGATCTTTTATCATCTGAGATGGATCTTGATGAGGGATTCAATATTGAGGCTACTAGAAGAGGGCACCGACTACATGGTGTTATGTGATGCATAAAGAACAAGGCTTAGTTGTGTCCTGATGTAGGGACAAGCGGTGATTTCTTATGGCTCATGACAGTTGAGACTGCTTGAGAAGAGTGATGCTACTCATGACCTTGATTTGATAGTGATAGTATTCACAGTAAATATGTGGATACACTACCTTATAGGGGAGCATTTCATCATATACTCAAACCACAACAATCTAAAGTATATCTTTTCTCAAAAGGATCTAGATCTGAGAGAGCGGTGATAACATGCTATTCTCCTAGACTATGACTTTGATATAGTCTATACTCTTGGGAAGGGGAATGTAGTGGAATATTCTCTTATTAAGAGATCGAGTTTATAGTTACATAACAAGGCCTCAAAGTTGTTGTCCTTGCTTCAGATATCCTTCATGGATATGGTAGAGACAACTTTTCTTTAGACGATGGTAGTTTCCCCTACCCTCTTATAGTGAGTCATGGATGCGCAACTCATTGATGCCAGTTGTGAGACGACATGTGATTAGATATCCACAGGGCATGATCTTGATGGATATTCGAATGGTGGGGAGAATGTAATCCTTTATAGAGGGCGCACCATAGTATTAGTAACATTGTTGGAGAGGTGTTGGGGGAGTTCAATACATCCCCTTTGGCGGTATATCCAGGTTTGGAAAAGTTGTACTAGGACCTCCAACATCAGTAGTGGCTGAGGATGAAGAAGGTGGTGGATATTTTTTATCTTGAGATGCCTCACTTTTCAGAAAATGAAGGCTGAGAACCAGGTTCAATCAAATTTGACATAGCCCCTTGAGGTACCTGAGTAAAATTGGGGTGGGGTATCGACAGACATTGTGATAGCATTACCACTTACATCTTGGAGGAATGATACCATCTATGTGATCATTGATCGACTCACAATGTTGGCCCAGTTCCTACCCTTTTGGGACCAGGTAATGTCCTGAAAACACCTTCAATTTCATCAAATGGTTTATAAAAGCATAGTTCATCTGTATGGAGGACTACCGCCTCACAAACCGATGTCATTTATTTTTCCATTTCCACCTCTAAAGGTTGATTGTGATGATGTATGAAAAGAATATGTATATGATATTTCTAAAATTATTATACCTTTATAGTCATTATATCCTATATATATATATAAATATCTTCCACATGAGATAAGATTTCATTGCTCTTGTGTATAGTGGATGACCACCTCACGAATTGATGTGATTCAACATTCACTAAAATTTTACATGGATGTTGATAAGTGATAATGTTAATGATTATATATGATATAAATGACTAATTATGTTATTAATTTAATATTTATCATTATTTAAAAAAATATAAAGTTTTCTTTATTTCCTTTTCACTCATGTAAAGATGATAACATCATTCGTGTATTTGTGGACTACCACGTTTATGAAGCGATGTGACTCTCTTTTCATCACTTCACGAGATGGATAATATATATATATATATATATTTATTTAAAAAAATAATATAGTAGTGATTACATAATGATCATTATTAAATGTTAGTATCTTTATATACTAATTTCCATAATGATCAATGAAAAATGAATACATTACTCATGCGTATATATGACCTACAGTCCTACTGATCACAACATACTTCATTTTTCATAATAATACATCATGATTGTTATTAAATTAAAATATATATTAAAATATTATTATTATGTCTAGATAATTATTTTAGTTCTTATTGAAACGTTCTTGTCATGGGGTGTGGAAAAAAAATATATCATAAGTTAAAATGTATTGTAGTGGGTTACCTAGGTTGTCTCTAGTGATGATTTCTCAACAATAGTGTTTGTCACTTAAAATTAATGGAAGAAGTGATGTTGTTTTTGAAATTGTTTGATTTTGAAAATACAAGAAATAAACTATATAAAGTAAAGAAATTAATAGAATATTTTAAAACTAATTAACAAATTTTTTGATTTAAATCAGTCATATGAAATGATGATAAGGTTAGGGTCAGTTTTATAATTTTAATTCTATTATAGTTCAAATTAATCTATTCTCTTATGTTATGCCGTTAAGAGTGAGAATCCACAATCGTTTCTTCTCGCTCCCTTGGTCAAATAATAATGTTAGAATAAACCTTACTAAAACCTATGTTTATTCTAATCTCCATTCAATGTGTAATACAATTATAGTGAATACCCACCATTATCTTTGGAAATTCCCAAAAGGGTATTGTTTATACAAAGCAATCAAGAACATTCATTACATCTCACACACGTACCGGTAATCAGTGAGTAATTCAACTCCAAAACATGGCCTATTACATCATATATAAACCAATACCTAGTTGATGGAGATATTGATCATTGAGAAAATAAAAATAAACAATTGAATCTAAAATCAGATATAATCATACATGATAATAAAAACTGTTATAAGGAATTGAAATTGATTCACAAAAGAGAAAAGAGGATACTAAAACATTAAGTACAAGAACTCAAGACTTACAAAAGGGTAAACCTACCCCTCCCCAATCACTCAGAAGATATACCCAACCATGGTAAGGGAAATTTAGTTGAAAGGGGGAGAAGAATTCATTACAAGTCTTAGAAGAACAAGAAAACCAGAACAAGAGCCGGAATATTGATCCTCCAGAATCTGTCCTCTAGATGTTTGACTCTGCTATTCCCACCAAACATTCAGAAAAAAATCCATACTACCTTATTATATGATGTAGTAAATTTATTTTTCTGTATATCCTAAAAATATCAAAGACTTTGGACAGGTGTAAATAGTGATATTGCATGATTAGTGAGTTTAACTTCTTTAGGCCGCCAAACAATGTTTCACCCACTCCACTGGGACGTGCCCAACAAATTCCTTGATGGACATATTATTTTATGAAACTTAATTTAAACCATGTCTTGAATGATTTATGCTAAAAATAACTGTAATAATTCTTTTTAATGTTGGTTTAATGAGGTATTTTATATTTAATGTATTGGGGTCCATTCTACCAGCCATTCTGATTTATCTAATTGATTTAATTTTCTATACCATTGGGCTTCGAATTGAGTCTTGGTCTAGAAGAAAAATTTTAATCCCATGAGTATATAATGACTAAAAGGATTCACTTTAATTGGAATAATATTGTAAATTTAATTCCTGAAAAATGGAAGCTATATAAAACTGTCAATTTTACAGAATTACCCCATATTAACATTTATACCCAAAATACACCAAAAATACTTAAATGATGCAAATATAATAAAATTGAATAATTGGTAAGGATTAAAACATTAAAAAACATATTAATAATAATTAAAATATTAACTCAATAACTTATATAACTATATAATATTCATAATAACAAGAACATTCATACCAAAACATTCATGAGAGAACAAAAAAACTAACACATGAAACAATGAAAATAATGAATGATTATTAACGAATAGGTAAAAATATGTTATAAAAGGATCACGTATGAAATTATAAACGTGAATTTGTTTTTTAAATAAGATAATAAAATTTTAAAAACACTATATATGAGTTTAAATAATTTTCAACCAAAAGGAATCATAAGTTTAGGTATTTTTCTTTAATTTTATTACATTGGGTGTATTGTAATGTTATTCACCTAATTTATTTTATATGTTTTATATACTACCTGTTTGGAATATAATATCATGAATAATTAATTATTCATTGTGTTTTATGTTATAATTTGAATTATTTAATATAAGGGTATATGAATTAAAAGTTACGAAGTGGTAAATAATTTCATAACTCAATTTATTTTCATTGGTTTATATTACTACTTTTTTACATTTGATATCCTAAAATTATTTGTTTAATGAATTTTGATTATATTATATTTTATTTAAAATTATGTTATATGGTATTACATTTGATAAACATTTTTTATTCATTGATTAATTCCCACTTCAATGTTATGATCTTTGTAATGGTTTATTCCACAATTTCATTCAAATCGGGACTGTTTACTCTTGAATTTTAGTTGAAGTAAATTAGTCGTAATTCTATATTAATTATAATTAATTTTCTTATCCAGTGGTTATTATTGATATATTCAAGTAACATTTCCATTATTCCATTAATTATTACTTAAATTAAATTGTGATAATAATTTTTAGAAAATATGACTTCATTTCTCTCTTTAGGTAGAAATCATTTTTCTTATAAAACCATATTTTCAATAAATGTTTTCAAATATTTTTTATCCTTTTCAAAATTATTTTCCCAAGTCATGTTCTCCCAATTTCACTATTTGAAAAATGTTTTCAATTTAATTTAAATTAGTTTTCAAAACAATTCCCTTGTGGATTTCACCAAAAAATTTAAACAGAATCTTTTTATCTTTTTCTAAAAAAGGCACTTTCCAAAAAAAATTATTGTGAAAAGCAATGTTCCTTTTTAATTTGAATGATTTAATGTAATTACCCTCCATTGTGAATATAATTTCATTAAAGCTTTATATGTAAGTTTTTTAGGATATTTTTTGATGTAATTTTTTTAAAAGTTATTTTCAAAGTAATATATTTTCAAAATCTGTTTCAAAATATAAATAATAGTTTCCTATAAACAGTTTTTAAAGATATTTTCATGGTAATTCTATTCATCAATGATAAATATAAATTATTCATACACAAATGGGTATATATTATATTAAAATCACCCTTTATCATCCTCTATGGTGTTTATGATCATTTTTCCAGGGATTGTATTAACATTAACTTTCATGATGCACTTTTTATAGTTATTAACTTTGACAAGAATTTTCAACTTTATTTAGAGATTTAATTTCCCATAAATGTCAATATAATTTTTCATAGATATGTTTCTTATCTGAACCAGATAATATTATTACATGTGGTCTTTACTTTTATAGTTACCTAATTAATGGAGGAAATATTTGTAAATTCATATCATTTTCTCAAAAAGATATTTAATGATAAGGACATTTTTCAAGAAATAATTTGATTATTAAATATATAGAGAATAATTTTAAAAGGTAATAGATAAGTTTTATAGTTGTTAATGAATTATCCTAGATGCATGAGTAGTCTCTTGGGATAAATCTATTGTCTAGTCTCAACTAAATGTGTTCATACCCATTATGTTTTAAACTATATTGAGAATAGATATTGACGGTAATGGTATCATGTTCCTACAAAACATGTAACCCTATAATTATAAATTTTCTTTATTAATAGTTATTATTAACTAGGATATTTTTACTATGACATTATCTATAGATGTATTTTATTTTATTTTCATTGATTAAATTGAATGTGTTTTCAGTTTTTTACCTTAAAATATTGATCATGCCTAATATAATTAGAATAGTCTTGTTATTGATTCAATGGTATGTATTTTCAGTTATTTACCTTTACCTATTGATTATTATCCATGATATTTTCACATCAATAGTATCTCTAGTTGCACTCCATTATTATTTTGTTGACTGTATGTCATGTGTGTTCAATTATTACCTTTCAATATTGATTATGATTATTGATTAATTAATACTTCTATTTTACTTAACCCTTATTAGGAATTTTTTCTCACACATATTATTTTACTTTCCCTAGGATTCTGTGACATTTACTATGACTAAAATTCCCAGATACTCTACATTCAATAAATTTATCCTCAAATAAATTATGTTGTAAATTTTTGTACTCGAATATTTTATGGGAATCATGTATACATCAGGTTTACCAAGACTAAAAAACTATTTAGTTCTTATGGATGTGATTCCTTCTATCATATTAAAATGTTATGGAAGATGTAATAAGCATCATGCTATTGGGGTCAGGGTCTCAATAATGTCTATAACTTTTCCTAATTTTTAAGATAATATATTTAGTAATTCAAAAATACCATTATAATTTTTTTACCCTATGATTATTGGTATATCAAGCATTGAGGTATATATTTTGTAACCTATCTCTTAATATTATACCTCCAAAAGTTTTGATTTAGATATCAATACATCTTTGTAATTCCTGCATCTATATATAATAAATAACTATATTCATCAGCAAAATACTACTTCTTTAATTTTACCCTTTATGGGATGTATACTTGTCTTCCAAACCTTATAACCCCTTCTTTAAAAAGTTTAACTTAAAAGATTCTTCATATTTTTTCATTATTCTACATCATATTTATGGGGATATTTGATCTTCATGGGAATGGAATGTTTATCTTTAATTTTTAATATAGAAGACTTATCACTTGTTTTATTTCCTCTCGATTCATACTATAAATATAAATTATTATTAGGTATTTATTAATCCCATACATGAATATTGTTGAATAGACTTTTTTTCTCAAAGCATCATCCACCATATTTTCCTTCCTCTGGTTGTAATGTATTGAGAATTCATAATATTTTATCAATTCCAACAATATTATTTATATTATATTTAATTAATTCTATGTTAATATATATTTCAATATCTTGTGATAAATATATATATATCCCACTTTTCTCCTAATAGATAATTTCACTAAATCATTGATGTAAAGATAACTACTACCGGATCTAAACTACACATCATGTAATTTGTCTCATGAGTCGTGAATTGATAAAAATAATAATAAATTTCCTTAACATTCTATGTGAGAACACTAAAAAAATCCTTTATTATAAAGACTTGTAAAATTCAAGGGAAATTTTTTCTTAATTTTATTTGAAATTTTACAAGAACGTGGTTTTAGACGGCACTTGATTCCGAGGCCCAGAGTGCCCGGAATTTCTATCCGAAGTTTAGCTCGGGTACATTCAGTGAACGGAAGAGAGGGTTTTTCCAACTTTTAAACCGGTGCTCGGAATCGAATTCTGAGGGCACCGATGGAATCTCAGCGCCAGTATTTTCTTAGAAACGCCTCTTCTAGAGTTGTGTTTTCTCGGGTGTTGTTTTTAATTTTTGGGATTAAAGTTAAGAAATAAAATAATTGGTACGACAAACATTATTTTATTTTACCTAAAGCCACTTAAAAGCCAATTTAAGCTTCTTAATCTGAGTTGAAGAGGATAGGGTAGAACTCGAAATATCCTACCCTCCTGGTAGGATATTTGTGAGGCGGGGGCCCGCACGAGCCCCACCGTTTCTTTTCCGCTAATTAACGCACCTGCAAAAACCTGTCATTATGAAAGTCAACTGAAGCGTTTTCTTAAATTCATAACGCACCAATTAATTGGGCGGTTAACTTCATTAAATTAATTCTATGAATTAATTTAATAGTTTCTTAACCTGTTTACAATCCATTGGCGTAATAATAAAATAAGTCCAATGCACAAATTCTTGAGGATTTCTCGTTGAGAGGTTTTTGACAAATTTTGTGCCTTTATCCTCCTTCGTGAAGAACGTGACGAACACAAAGAACGCGAAGAATGCCGTCACCCTCAGAGATTGACGACACTTCTTCTGAGACGTTCTTCCCCTCAATGATCTCCGATCACCAACTACTTCAGGTAGGAGATTTTAGGTTTCTTCATTTAAATCTTCTATGTGGTTTATAACAACGTCATTTATTTAATTAATTTAATTAAATCTGCATGTTCTTGAACCTCGGAGTTCGATGACATGATTCCCTTTCGTGACACGATGGTCCCCTCCTTCCGCGGCGATCAATTCCCCAAAGAACGCGTGTGCGACGACTTGTCGAGGTAGGGGTTTTGTTTGTGAAATGAATTTATTTCCGTGGTTGTTTCCTCCTAAAAACAAAGAACATGAATGAAGAGAAATTTTAATTTATTAAAATTGTATTGTTTTGTTTTCCATTTGTGGATTATTTTCTTCCCGATTATTATCACCTAACGCGGAGGGTGAGGGCCAAACAAACATGGCCCGACAACCCTCCACAATTCTTCGTTGATTCACAGATTGGCAGGCAATGACAAAACATGCTGCATGGGTGATTCGTTGATTCTGTAGTAAAGAACGGGACCCGGGAGGAGCTACGGCACAGACAGGACTGGAATCGGACCACCGGAGAAACTCCGGTGGCCTGCGGAAACCACCGGCGGGGCGGGTCGCCGGCACGGTGGCGCGGTCGGCGCCTCGATGTGCCACTGGACAGAGCCGCCGGGGATGAAGCCACGGTGGCGGCAACACCAGTGGACCCATGGTCGTGCGGGTCCGGTGCACATGGGACGCGGCAATGTCGCGTCTGCTGACCAAGGGCGGCCCCCGTGAGGGGGGGGCGTGGTGTTCACACGCTGAGGCCGCCCCCCCCCCCGGACTCCGCTCTCTTGGCCGCTCAGCCAGGCCAAGCCGGGTCGAGCCGACCCGCCGGCCGGGTCGCGCCCTGGCCGGGCCGGGTCGCGCCCAAGCGGTTCGGTCCGGGCCCAAACCCCCTGTCTTCAGACCGTTTTCGTTCTTTTTCCCTTATCATGAGCTACAGGCCTCCGAACGATGCGCCGTCAGTGGCGATGCAATCCTTGGATCACGACGGTCGTTTCGGTATATCAAACTCAAGGTTTCGTAATACTTTGTGTTCGTCCGAGTTGGTTCGTACACGAAACCAACCGGGCCTTCAGAGCGGAAATGCTCATATCATGAGCTTCAGACGTCCTATTGACATGTCGTCGACTTTGTTAAATTCCTCTAAGTGAGGCGGATCTTTTGTCTTACTCCGCCCGAGGTTTGGACATGGGTGGAGTACGGTCGGGTTGGTTTTGCCTTAAAAACCAACTGGGCCCCTGGGACGAAAAAGATAATAACTCTCAGACCGGGCGTCCGATTGATGCGCCGTCTACGACGTTGAGTTCCGGTTGACGATACAGAACTTTTGGATACATAAACTCTGGACTATGTGTCAGTTGATGTATCAGACTCTCAGCTCGTGGAGCGGACCCTCCCGAATGAGCTTGCTGTGTGCGGGAACCCTAGAGCTGGCTGCGACTACTACTGTGATGGTGACGACTGTGCGGAGATCCTCAGTGGATTCGACAGCGACGACTATAGCACTCGGCGATCCTTTGTGGGTCAGTGCTACCGATCCTGTGTGGGTCCGATCCTGTGTGGGTCACCGCTCGGTGGTCTTGTGTGGGCCAGCGCCTACAGGTCCATTGTGGGCCCGATCCTGTGTGGGTCTTTGCGGGGGTTAGTTACCTATCGATCCTTTGTGGGTCAGATCCTTTGTGGGTCATTGCGGGGGTTAGTACCTTTTGATCCTTTTTGGGTCCGATGACTTAGATGGATCAATGATCATCTCTATCATCATTCGAAGAAGTATACCAGTGTGAGCTAAAACCCTGTTTTACTTTCCTTTGTGGATTGTGTTGTGCTATCCTGTGTCGATTTAAGTTTTACTTTCCTTTGTGGATTGTGTTGAGCTATCCTGTATGGATTTTACGTTTTTATTTCCTGTGTATACAAGGTTGTACTTGAGTTCGGATGTTGGACCTGAGCGAGGATTGTTGACTTAGGTATATGTATGGGCATATACCTAAGCAGTGTCGGATGTTACTTCGTGATTGTATCTTTCCTTTGTGGTTGTCCTTTGTGGATTCTGGGAGACCATCGGGGGTCTCGGGGTCCCTACTGAGTAGCTTATACTCACCCCTTCACGGGCTATGCCCGCACTACATTGTGTTGGTTGAAGACGACGGACAACGCTGATTGTGGTGGAGGCTTGCGGAGCAGGATGGTACCTGGAGGTGGACCACTAGGTGGGACGTACTCGGAGCGGTCGGCTGGACCCGAGGAGTAGTGGAGGCTTTCTGTACCCACCCTTCAGGTGGGACTTCCAGGGGATGTCTTGACGTTGCGGATTTACTTTTTTAGTTGCTATTTTCCCCTTTCGAGTTGTACTTTACTTTGAGTTTGGGTTTGTATTCTGGCCCACTTACTTTCCGCACTTACTGTTGTACCAGTTTTTACTTACTGTTTTACATCCTCTTGTACTCTGAGGTGTATGTTTACTTTTATAAAGTCAATGCCTTCCCTATTATAAGGATTTATGCCTTTGGTTCTAGTCGCCAACCCCTGGCCTATGGAAGGTGGGCTTGGGGTAGTCACGGCACTGGCCCCGAGGACGGGTCATGACAAATTGGTATCAGAGGAGTTAGGTTCTACCGCATACTCTGATCTTTCTTCTATGTGAAACAATAGTGTTAAGCGTATGGAGTGTGGTTATCAGTCCAGGGATTCCAGTGTTGGTGCGGAGGCCGACGTATCTGTACACCAGGACCCTGACTTCTGATTTCCGACTTAATGCATGAAAACATTGATTGTGTGTGTGTTTCAAGTTTTCTTTGTGATTACTTTGTATCAGCTCACCAGGCATACTGTTCTGACTGTGGCACACCTGTTTCCTTTTCAGGATGGCCCCACGATGGAAGCCAGCTAGGGTTCTGCGAGTCGAGCGTGACGACAGCCCACCGAGCGACGAGGCCTCGGTGCAGGGCCCTTTGCTAGCAGTGGCACCAGCGGTAGCTCTACCCGCCGATCCATCGATGCTTCCAGCCCTATCCGCTAACGATGCACATCGCCTTAGTGCACTGCATGAGTTCCAGCGCCAGTGACCACCCAGGTTCCGCGGGGAGACAGACCCCCATGCAGCCGGGGACTGGATGGAGGTAGTGGTACGAGTTTTTTGGCTAGTGAGGACACCAGCAGACCTCATGGTGACCTCGCAGCGAGCCTACTGCACGCAGCAGTGGGCTGATGGTGGATTTTGATGCTCCAGGTGCACGATGAGGCATCTCTTCTCTGGACCGACTTTGAGAGCCTCTTCCGCTCGGAGTTCGTCCTAGGCACCCTTCGTGCGGTGCGCATCCAGGAGCTTCTTCAGCTACGGCAGGGCAGCTTGACGGTCGCCCAGTATGCGGTGAGATTTACCAATCTCTCGCACTACTCGACAGATATGATATGGGACCCATTATTATGGGCTCAGACGTTTGAGCAGGGATTGAGACACGAGATCAGGGCATCGCCGATCTCCCTCAGCATTCCGACTCAGGCAGGAGTACTGGAGCAAGCCCTTCTGATCGAGAGATTTCTTGGTGAGTACACAGTGAGACTTACCGCAGGGCGGCAGGTAGCGGAGTCTTCGGCCGCAGGTAGCCGACAGATGACTCATGGGTCTAGGAAGACGAGACCTTCCGGAAGACGACCTCAGGACACTGGCTCAGCAGTGCGGGGCACACAGCGCGGAGCCAGTCTTTCGAGAGGCAGGCAGTGCTACGCATGCGGCGGGCAGGGCCACATGGCTTGTGACTGCCCAACCCGCCGTGCGGAGGAGCAGCAGACAGTTGAGGGGCCACCTAGGAAGAGGCAGAGGGTCGATCGTGGTTGTCCGCAGGGAGGAGGTGGATGAGGCAGAGGAGCTGTCCGAGTAGCAGGTGGTGGGAGATGCTTTGAGGCTCTACCACCACCACCAGGAGGTCCACCTCGACCACAGGGAGCTGGCGGGCAGAGGCAGGAACAGCTCCAGGCAGCGGAGGCCTACGACCACGGCGCGCCTGAGATGATTCGAGGTACGATCTGTGTCTATTCCACCCTTTCTGCAGTTCTTATAGACACATGAGCGAGTCACACATTCATAGCTGCTGCCCTTGTTCGGAGCTCGGAGATTCCGACAGAGCCGTTGGCTCGATCCGTATGGCTAAAGACTCCTACGAGAGCAGACTCGACGATTACGCACTAGTGATGGTAGTGTGAGCTTACTCTAGGAGGCAAGAGCTTCGGTTGGGATCTTCTAGTAGTGTCATCGATGCCTTAAGACGTCATCTTGGGCATGGATTGGTTATCTAGAGTTCATGCTCAGATCGACTGTATTAGGCGCAAGGTGCGATGTGTACGCACCGACGGGAGTAGGTTCACCTTCACCGGTGAGAAAGGAGCCTTCTCAGCACAGGATGGAATTCCGTAGAAGAGAGGACATCCCATCACTCATCAGTTGGCTAGCCTCATCCTAGGAGCAGTTGACGTGTGGAGTCCTAGTTTTCCTGCAGTGGTGGATCAGTACACGGACGTCTTTCCCGATGACGTTCCAGGGCTACCTCCTCGCAGATAGGTAGAAATTCATATTGACTTGTACCTCGGGACAACCCCGATATCGACTCCAGCATATCGAATGGACCCCGCTGAGCTTCGGGAGCTATTGGTACACTTGGAGGACTTATAGGGCAAGGGATGCATCTGACCTAGTGTTTCGCCCTGGGCTTCCCCGATATTGTTCGCGAAGAAGGCGGATGGGAGCTTGTGACTTTGTGTCGACTATCGTCGCCTGAACCAGGTGACAGTGAGGAACAAGTATCTGCTACCGAGGATTGATGACCTATTCGATCAGCTCAAGGGAGCACGGTGGTTCTCAAAGATAGACCTCAGGTCAGGCTATCATCCCCTCAGAGTTCAGGATGAGGACGTGCAGAAGACGACCTTCAGGTGTTGGTATGGACACTATGAGTTCATGGTTATGCCATTCGGCGTAACCAATTCTCCAGAAAAGTTCATGGGCCTCATGAACAGGATATTTCAGCCATACCTCGATTGATTTGTCGTAGTCTTCATCGATGACATTTTTATTTACTCGGTGACTGAGGAGGAGCACGCCTACCACTTACGGGTTGTACTAGACACACTCCGAGAGTACCATATTTATGGAAAGCTCTCGAACTGTCAGTTCTGGATACATGAGGTCCACTTCTTGGGGCACGTCATTTCTGAGGCTGGAGTTGCGGTGGATCCCGCAAAGATCAAGGCAGTGCTAGCTTGGGAGCCACCCCGGAGCGTGATAGAGGTGCAGAGTTTCTTGGCACTAGCTGGATACTATCGGAGATTTGTTCCAGACTACTATAGAGTTGTGGCACCACTCTCAACTTTGACGAAGAAGGGGAAACCCTTTGCGTTGTCAGGCAGATGTCAACAGATCTTCCAGAAGCTGAGACAGAGATTGACCAGCGCCCCTATCTTGAGGTTGCCTGAGGAGGGAGTGGGGTATGTAGCCTACTGCGTTGCATCAGGGACTGGACTCGAATGTGTACTGATGAAGGAGTGGGCAGTGATTGCCTATGGATCACATTAGTTGAGTCCGCATGAGAAGAACTACGCTACCCATGACCTGGAGTTAGCAGCAGTGGTCTTCTCTCTGAATGCATGGCGACACTATCAGATGGGCGAGCGCTTTACAGTCTTTTCTGACCACCAGAGTCTTAGGTATATCTTCTCTCAGAAGGACCTGAACTTGAGACAGCGGTGATGGCTCGATTTCCTCCAGGACTATAAGTTTGAGATAGTATATACTCCTGTGAAGGGAAACGTAGTAGCTGATGGTCTCAGCAAGAGGACGAGCATTCAGCTACATGAGGAGGCGATAGAGCAGCTAGCCGCTTTGCAGATATCCTTCATGGATAGAGATGGCACAGCCTTCCTTCAGTCACTCATAGTCTCTCCCCCACTACTACAGCGGGCCAGAGAGGCACAGCGTGGGGATGCTGACTGTGAGACGCGGCGTGCACAGATATTTTCCGGACTAGCACCTGATGGTTTCTCCTTTGGAGCAGAGCACGACGTCCTTTTCAGAGGAAGTATCTTGGTACCAGTTGCTTTACGGGGGGAGGTGCTGAGAGAGTTTCACAATTATCCTTTGGTGGTACATCCTGGAGTGGCGAAGATGTACCAGGATCTCAGACGACAACACTGGTTGTCGGGCATGAAGAAGGCTATGGCAGAGTTTGTTTCTCGATGCCTCAACTGCCAGCAGGTGAAGGCTGAGCACCAGGTACTAGCAGGCTTGTTACAACCCTTGCAGGTACCAAAGTGGAGGTGGGGTGGGATATCTATGGACTTCATGACTGGACATCCACGCACTTCCAGAGGTCACGACTCCATTTGGGTGATTATAGACCGACTCACCAAGTCAGCTCACTTCTTACCCATGAGGGATCAGGGCTCAGTGGAGAGATTGGGGCGTCTCTACGTTCAGGAGATTGTACGGATTCACGGTGTGCCATTATCAATCATCTCCGATCGAGATGCTCTCTTTACTTCCCGTCTTTGGAAGGGGTTGCAGGAGGCATTCGAGGCGCAGCTACGTCTGAGCATCGCTTTTCAACCTCAGACGAATGGTCAGACGGAGAGGACCATTCAGACTCTCGAGGACATGCTTCGCGCATGTGTCCTCGACTTTGGTCACAGCTAAGACCACCTACCCTTGGTGGAGTTCGCGTACAACAACAGCTACCACTCCACCATCGAGATGACACCATATGAGGCGTTGTACGGCAGACCTTGTAGATTTCGTTTGTGCTGGAAAAACCCTGGGGAGTCAGCACATGTGGGACCGGAGATGGTCCAGGCCACGATAGAGAAGGTCCAGGTCATCCAGGAGCGGATGAGGATAGCTCAGAGCTGGTATAAGTCTTATGCTGACAGGAGGCGTAGGCCACTAGAATTCGAGGATGGCGACCACGTCTTTTTGCGTGTCTCACCTCGACGTGGATTACAGAGATTTGTCTAAGGTGGCAAGTTGTCTCCATGCTTCATCAGACTGTTCCAGGTCCTCAGCAGGATTGGTGAGGTGGCTTATCGCCTCGCTCTACCACCTCAGTTGCACCGGGTGCAAGACGTCTTCCACGTATCTCAGCTGAGGAGATACGGGCACAACCCGACGCACATAATTGACCATGGGTAGCTAGACGTTGATGATGGGGTGACTTTTGCGGAGGTCCCGGTGGAGATCGAGGATCGACAGGAGTGGGTCCTACATGGACGGTCGATTCCTCTAGTACGCATCAGATGGCAGCACGGGAACCTCCAGGAGAGCACTTGGGAGCGGGAGGCTCAAATTCGTGCTCAGTACCCACATTTGCTTCCCTAGTATTCGATGTATCTTTATGGGGACGTAAAGCCCTGAGGTGGGAGTAAGGTAAAGACCCGTAAAATTCAAGGGAAATTTTTTCTTAATTTTCTTTGTAATTTTACAAGAACGTGGTTTTAGACGGCACTTGATTCCGAGGCCTGGAGTTCCTGGAATTTCTATTCGAAGTTTAGCTCGGGTACGTTTAGTGAACGGATGAGCGGGTTTTTCTAACGTTTAAGCTGGTGCTCAGAATCGAATTCTGAGGGCAGCGATGGAATCGCAGCGCCGATATTTGTTTAGAAACGCCTCTTCTAGAGTTGCGTTTGCTCGGGTGTGGTTTTTAATTTTTGGGCTTTAAGTTAAGAAATAAAATAAATGGTACGACAAACGTTATTTTATTTCAATTAAAGCCACTTAAAAGCACCTTTATTCTAATTAAGCTGAGTTGAAGCGGATAGGGTAGAACCCGAAATATCCTACCCTCCTGGTAGGATATTTGTGAGGTGGGGCCCGCACGAGCCCCACCTTTTCTTTTCTGATAAGTAACGCACCCGCGAAAACCCATCATTATGAAAGTTAACTGATACGTTTTCTTAAATTCATAATGCACCAATTAATTGGGCGGTTAACTTCATTAAATTAATTCTATGAATTAATTTAATCGTTTATTAACCTATTTACAATCTGTTGGCGTAATAATAAAATAAGACCAATGCATGACTTCTTGAGGATTGCTCGTTGAGAGGTTTTTGACAAATTTTGTGCCTTCATCCTCCTTCATGAAGAACGTGAAGAACGCGAAGAATGCGAAGAACACGAAGAACGCCGTCACCCTTGGAGATTGACGATGGCTCTTCTGAGACGTTCTTCCCTACAACGATCTCTGATCACCAACTGCTTGAGGTAGGAGATTTCGGGTTTCTTCTTTTAAATCTTCTTTGTGGTTTATAAAAACATCATGGATTTAATTAATATAATTAAATCTGCATGTTCTTGAACCTCGGAGTTCGACGATGTGACGCCCTTCCGCGACGCGACGGTCCCCTCCTTCCGCGGTGATCAATTCCGCGAAGAATGCGCGTGCGACGACTTGTCGTGGTATGGGTTTTGTTTGTGAAATGAATTTATTTCCGTGGTTGTTTCCTCCTAAAAACAGAGAACCTGAATCAAGAGAAATTTTAATTTATTAAAATTGTATTGTTTTTTTTTCCATGTGTGGATTATTTTCTTCCTGATTGTTATCACCTAATGCGGAGGGTGCGGGCCAAACAAACACGGCCCGACAACCCTCCGCAGTTCTTCATTGATGTGCGGATTGGAGAGCGATGAAAAAACATGCCGCAGGGGTGATTCATTGATTCCTCAGTGAATAACGGGACCCAGGAGGAGCTATGGCGTAGACGGGAGTGGAATCGGACCACCGGAGCGACTCTGGAGGCCCGCGGAAACCACCAGCGGCGCGGGTTGCCAGCGCGGCGGAGCTGGCGGCCAGAGGCAGCGGCGCCCCGGCTCGCTGCTGGACAGAGCCACCGCGGCTAAAGCCACGGCGGCGGCGGCACCAGCGGACCCACGGCCGTGCGGTTCTGGCGCACACGGGACGCGGCAATGCCGCGCCCGCTGACCAAGGGTGGCCCCCGTGAGGGGGGGGGGGGCGGTGTTCATACGCGGCAGCAGCGCACCCCCACCCCTGGACTCTGCTCTCTTGGCCGCTCGGCCAAGCCGACCCATGCCGAGCCGACCCGCCGACAGGGTCGCGCCCAGGCCTAGTCGGTCCGGGCCCAGACCCCCCGTCTTCGGATCGTTTTCACTCTTTTGCCCGTATCTTGAGCTACGAGCCTCCGAACGACACGCCATCAGTGGAGATGTGATCCTTGGATCGAGAAGGTCATTTTGGTATATTACACTCAAGGATTCGGAATACTTTGCGTTCGGCCGGGTTGGTTCGTACACGAAACCAACCGGGCCCTCGGAGCTAAAATGCTTATATCTTGAACTTTGGACGTCCGATTGATGTTCCATCGACTTTGATGAATTCCTCTAAGTGAGAAGGATCTTTTGGATTACTCCACATGAGTTTTTGACACAGTTGGAGTACGGTCTGGTTGGTTTTTCCTTAAAAACCAACCAGGCCCCTGGGACGAAAAAGCCAATAACTCTCTGACCGGGCGTTCGATTGACGCGACATCTGCGACGTTGAGTTCCTGTTGACGATACGGAACATTTCGATACATCAACTATGGACTATGTGTCAGTTGATGTATCAGCCTATCGGATCATGAAGCAGACCCTCCTGAATGAGCTTGCTGTGTGCGGGAACCCTATAGATGGCTGCGACTGCTACTGTGACGACGACGACTGTGCAGAGATCCTCAGTGGATTCGAGGGAGACGACTACAGTACTCAGCGATCCTTTGTGGGTCAATGCTACCGATCTTGTGTGGGTCTGATCCTGTGTGGGTCAGTGCTCAGCGGTCCTGTGTGGGCCAGCTCCTACAGGTCCTGTGTGGGCCCAATCCTGTGTGGGTCTTTGCAGGGGTTAGTTACCTATCGATCCATTGTGGGTCAGATCCTTTGTGGGTCATTGCGGGGTTTAGTACCTTTTTATCCTTTTTGGGTCCGACGACTTAGATGGATCAGTGATCATCTCTATAATCATTCAAAAAAGTATACCTATTTGAGATGAAACCCTATTTTACTTTCCATTTTGGATTGTGTTGTGCTATCCTGTGTGGATTTACGTTTTACATTCCTTTGTGGATTGTGTTGAGCTATCCTGTGTGGATTTTACGCTTTGCTTTCTTGTGTGTACTGGGTTGTACTTGAGCTTGGATGTTGGAGCCGAGCGAGGATTGATGACTTAGGTATATGTATGGGCATATACCTAAGTAGTGTCAGATGTTACTTCGTGATTGTATCTTTCCTTTGTGGTTATCCTTTTTGGATTCTGGGAGACCTTAGGTGGTCTCGGGGTCCCTACATAGTAGCTTATACTCACCCCTACACGGGCTATGCCTGCACTACGTTGTGTTGGTTGCAGATGACAGACAGCGCTGATCGTGGTGGAGACTTGCGGAGAAGGACGGTACCTGGAGGTGGACCACTGGGTGGGACGTACTCGGAGCGGTCGGCTGGACCCGAGGAGCAGTGGAGGCTTTTTGTACCCACCGTTCTGGTGGGACTTACAGTGGACGGCTCGACGTTGTGGCTTTACATTTTCAGTTGATGTTTTCCCGTTTCGAGTTGTACTTTACATTCAGTTTGGGTTTGTATTCTGGCCCACTTACTTTCTGCACTTACTGTTGTACCAGTTTTTACTAAGTGTTTTTCTTCCGCTTGTACTCTGAGGTGTATGTTTACTTTTATAAAGGCAATGGCTTCCTTGTTACCGGGATGTACGCCTTTGGTGCTAGTCGCCAACCCCTGGCCTATGGAAGGAGGTCTTGGGGTAGTCACGGCACGGGCCCCGAGGACGGGTCGTGACATTTATAAAGAATCACTTGCAAAATCATCCCCATTGTAGGGTAATTTAAGTACATGGGTAGTGACCAGCCTCTTTTTTAGTTACCTGATACATTATTCACATTCATCTTTTTAAATGATCTTCAATACCGTATTTACTAATCTAGTTAGTGAATTTTAATTCCATGATACATTTCTCAAAAAAATTGTAATACACTTCTATACTAAGAAAAATATGGATCTTCTTTACCTAATGAGATTGATAAATTTCTCAAAAATATTTTCCTTACATGATTTAATAATATTCCCTTTTTTAATACATGACACAATAATGATAATTTCTACATTAAAAGCTCACACTTTTTAAAATTTTTATATAGATTATCATCTCTTGAAGTCATCATCATAATTCACAAATGATCTTTATACTCTCGCTTTATTTTTGTGTATATAAGAATATCATATATAAAGATGACAAAAAATTGATCAACGTAATATCTAGAAACTCTAATATTTATATTCATGAGGATAATGGGAAAAATCATTATTCCAAAGGTTATAACTATAAATTCATTGTTTTTATACCTCATTTAATAAGTTATCATGGATATAACCTATATTTTAACCATTAACTATTGATATTCAGATTGAAGATCAATCTTTAAGATGTATATATCTACAATATTTTGATAAAATATATCATTGATAGAAGTTATATGATTATTTTTCATAATAATAATTTTTTAATATCTTTATAATTGATAAAAAGACACATTAGAACATGCTTTTTTACAAAAATACTACTGGAAAACTCTATAGTGAAGCACTGTGGAATATAAAATACTAGAGAAAAATTTCTTATAGTTACTAAACTAACTCCTTTAATTAATTGAGATTCATTATATAAAGACTCCTTGAGATGTGAATGGATCTATGTATGATTTATATTGAAAACTCAACATTAGTATCTAGGGGAAGATAATTAATTTTGTTTTGGAAATACATCAGTATATTCTCATCCAATATGTATGTCATCAAAGTTTACTTATGCCCCAATAAATTTTGCCAAGATTAATTTATTATTGAATATCATCACCCATATTATAGAAATTAATTCTACAAGAAGTTCATAGTCATCCTTACATATGTACTTGATAATTGGAAGATTTGTGATAAGAAATGGGATATCCTTATCCTGATAATTCATTGGTAATTAATGAATTGAGAGCTAGTCCTTAACCAATATTATTCCAAATTCAACCAAAGAAATAATAATTATATTTATAGGAATCATCCTCACACAATTTGAATTATAGAAGGGTTATAAATCATTTAAATGATCATTATTTCACTAAAGGGTTTCCCAATAGTTCAATATCAATTACTTGGGGTGGTGATTTCACATTCCTAGAAAACATATGTGATATAAAATAATTCAATGAACGGAAATTAAATAAGAAAGTATAATATCTTAAATAAAGATCATGTGTACCATGCATGACCATATTATCATGATATACCAAAGTGATAATGTAAATGAATTCCCTATATTTATCCTTATCTTAGTTGTTTTTTACTTTGACCTAAGGGTTAGGGAATTTATGAACATAATTTCTTGTCTCCTCATAATAGAAGTATTGTATTGTTAGAGCATCATTAGCTTGGAACTTCTCCTATTATATTGTATTAAATGGAAACATATCCTTAGTTAAATTTTTATTGGATTATTTTCCTTCTTTACTAAAAGTAAAACACATCATTGGTTACTTGAGATAGTTACTCCTTGGAATTATCCAAAATTTATTGAATGTATAAAATTGGGATTTCATTCTCTCATTTTCCTTATCATCGGTTCTTAAATGATACTCCGCTTAAATTTCTTTTTCCCTATAATATTGAGTGGTTTCTATTTATATGTATACCTTAAGATGAAATTGAAAAATCTCTTCATATTTAATAAATTTTCTTAAGTTCAAATCACTTAGAATAGTAGGATTCGTGCTTATAAAGAAGTGAAATACTTTTCTACCAGTATCAGTGATGGAATTAAAGAAATGACTCACTAGTCTTCTGATTTTTTCTATATGTTATATAAATATATTCGTACCATTATTTATTAAATTCTCGGAATTACCACTACATTTTTTATAAATATTCAATGTAAGATAATTAGTGAAATTATATTTTTGAACTCTTATTATTCCATAGAGTTTATGTCTTACATTTTTGTGGTGTTATTTATGAGAATCTACCACTAGTAAACATCACTTCCAATATGATAGAGTTCCAAAACAACATTTTCATTATCTAATGACAATATAATGGAAGATATATTTTTCATTTCATTGGAGCACACTCAGAAATAAGTGGAATAAAATAATAGCTAAAATAATGTGGGTGTTTATTCATAAATTACGCGATATATAGTTACTCCCTTGGGTCATTTTTGTTCACAATATGATTTGGGTTATTTCCCGAAACTTAAGATAGTTTTACGAGGATATCCATGAGGCTTTTCAATATAGCCACAATCTCATTTTTTCCCATTGGGATGATATTTATATCATCCATTTCTCACACTATTAACTCAGTTATTTTATGTTCCAACCATTACACTAAATAATGGAAAATAAATAATTAATATACATAAATTATGGAATATACATAAAAAATAATTATAAATATTAGAAGGATGAATTCATAACTTATTTTCATACATCATCCTATAATGAAAATTCCTTTTTTATTAAAATAATCACAAACACAAAAACATTATTTCAGGGGGGGAAATGATGTAAATTGAGGGAATCCTCTTGGATCACCCTCCCACAGTCAAGAGGAAGTGAGCCTAAGCTACCGTAGATGATCATCAGGGATTCCACACAAACCCTCTTCGTGAGAGAGTCGGCAACAAAGTTATCCTCTATATATATATATATATGGTTCACTTGCTTTCCAGAGTGATTCCACTCGAAACACATTCTAACCATGTACGTATAATGCCAAGGAACCTCCTGCTATCCTTGAATAGACCTAACAAGAACCTCATAGTCCAACTCGAAAGCCATCAGCACAAAACCATAGTCCCTACAAAGGCTGATACCAGAATTAAGGGTCTGAACCTCCACACCGAACGAAGAGCCCATAACCTAAAAGGAACCGAACCCTAGAAGAACTGAGCCTTGGGAGTCATGAAGAACTCCACCGCCCCTCATCATACCCTCTATGAGAGAGCCATGAACATTAAGTTTTAGACCACCCGCTGGTGGACTCCATTTGATCGAGCGTTCCTCCATCCTTAATGAAGAGGGAGGGAGAATGGGAAGGCTTCATGAGATATCTAAAACCTTGACCTCCTTGAGAAGTGACCCGAGTTTGAAGATAAGAGACATGACCCTCATTTGGAGGAACAAAGGTGACCTCTTGTCGCCATGCGTAACATGGTTTTAGGCCTCCCATAGTGTCCAGCATAGAGAGATGAGTATTATTGTCCGCACACTGCATTTTGTGGTCCTCCCATCTGTCTCGTGGAACTATATTCCCAAGAACCCCTGAAGAGAGTCTAAGAAATTATCAAAGTTGGGGCGGGGAGAAAAAAGCAACCAGAGGAAATCCGCCCAGCTGCTCTGGAAGAAGATATGAGTGATTGTTTCCATCTAAAGAATCTCACAGCAACAACACCGTGACCCTATGAAAATTCCCCTCTGCTACACTTTATCGTCTGTCGGCAGGGCTCTATTCCTAATGAACCACATGAGGAAGTTCATCTTCGTTGGGTTTCCCTTGCACCATACCTTGTCTACCCACTCGTGTTGAAATCCTTGCTCCTACACAAGACTCGTTTAGTCCTTCATATTGAAGTTCCCAGATGAGGATCTTGTGAAGTAGGATCTATCGACTTCCTCATTTATCTCAACCTCCTCAAATCAAATGATCTGTTCATATGGGAGAGATGACTGGGTGAAACCAAGAAGCCTGCTGGCTTCCTTGAAGGAGATATCCTAGAGAGGACTATCGGGATATTCTAACTCCGTCCCCGCCCAATTTTCCTTCCAGAAGTGCACATCCCCTCTAAAGATGATCCACATGAAAGAACAGGAGAGTTCCTCAATATGGGAAGACAAACACATTTCCAACTTTGAACCTTGGAGTCCTTGCTCATTGAAGCTTCCCCCTTGCAACCCATAAATCTTGCTAAAAACTCAGCCCACAAGGGCTTCCCCATGATGATATCCCATGTGTGGTTGCCCTGCAAATGATGAATAGCATATTCGATGTTCCGTAGGCACACCCCTCCCTCCAAAAACAGTTTGGCCATGCACTGCTAGGAGGCCCAGTGGAAACGGCCCCCCTAATTGGCGTCCCAAATAAAAGCAGTGATAATGATTTCAATGCGCCTGATAACCCCTTTGGGAAGATTGAGCAACAAAAAAAACGTGCATTGGAATGGACGTTAAGATACTATTAACCAAATTTATTCTCCCACGGAACGATAGGAATGTGTTCTTACAGTTTTTGATCATCCACACCATTCAATTGACAATATCCTCAAATTGTGATACCCGAATGCGTCCAGGAGAGAGTGGGACACCCAGATAGAGAATCGACATCGGTTTTTTCCGGCAACCAAGAATTTCATGAATGCCCCATCAGTGCCCCCGAGTACATCTATTTGAGATGAAAACATTGCTTTTTGATACATTCACCAGCTGCCCACTCAACCAACAATAATTATTGTGGATACCCATAATATTATTCAAAGACCTATGCCTTCCATTGGTGAAAATAAGTAGGTCATCCGAAAAAATTAGATTAGACAAACACTCCATTCCACCCTTGTTATGGTACTGCCCCAGCGTACCAGCCTCACCTCCCTTGCGGAGGCTGCAAGATATGAGATCATGTGCCAGGATGAAGAGGCTTGGGGATAACGGATCCCCCTGCCACACCCCGCGAACTGAGTTGATGAATCTGAGGCACCTCCCCATCAATGAGATAGTTATCCAAGGAGAGGAGAAGCATCTGAAACACAGGTCACAAAACCACTCCTGAAATCCATACCTGTGCAGCGCCCAAACAATGATGCTCCATTCCATTTTGTCGTAGGCCTTGTCCATTTCCACATGAAAAATCACATTGGAACCAATGGAACTTCTATTGATATTAATAATAAGCTCTCTAGAAATTTGGACCGCCCCTTCGATGCTTCTACCTTTGATGAAACCATGTTGTTCCTTTGAAACCAGTCCTGGAATAACTCTTCTCAGCCGGGATGCAATGAGTGATGACAGTACTTTGCATGAGACATTGCACAGACAAATAGGCCAATAGAGTCCAATGTCTATGGGGTCAATCTTATTGGGGATAAGCACAATTCTAGAGGCGCATGCCATTCTATTCAAGGGACCCCCATCAAAGTAGTCCTGGATCTCTTCAACAACTTGTGGGCCGACAATCCCCCATGCCTCCGCAAAAAAAAGACCCCGGGAAACAATCCAATCATGGTGCGCTATCACGAGGGAGTTGCAGAATAACCTCATTATATGTAATAATATTCATAACCTAGGAATGAAATAATTAGGAGTGAGATTATATTATATGTAAGGGGAAAACACATCAAAAAGACATTAATCATAAACATAAAGGGGGAAATGGGGAATATATAAATTATCAAAAAACATTGGAGAATAATTATACAAATATTATAGAAAAAAAAGAAAAAAAATGATCATTATAGAATAAGAAAAGACATGACATGGGTAAAATACATCTATATAATCATATAACATTTGATGCGTGCATAAAATTATAGAATAATTTAAAAATATAGTATAATAATGAAATTTAATGCAAATGAAATACATCAAAAAAATATGAAATAACTTTATAAACAACATGGGAATGTGGAAAAACCATAATCATAGGAAAACCATTTTGATCAAAACCATTATTACCATGATTGGCTATCTAATGAGATATAAGATTAAATGAAAGCATTGGAATGAGATTTAGGATCCCACCCATCATCATTCATACAAATTTGTTCCACTGAAATTCAATTGTCATTATATGATAATGAAAACATAGAAATAATTATTTTCTTATCCCTAAAAATTGATATCATTCAGTTTTCGTAAATGATCCATGGAAATAATATGGGTTTCTCAAAACATTTAGATGGTATAAAATAATATCACAAATTATATCATTTGATACAAAAAATTGATAAGCCAAAATTATATCTCAATAAAAGAAAATATATAGCGAATCATGAAACATAACTCTATTTTAAACAAATCATTCCAATATAATGAATTCCAAATCATAGAAAGAACGTTTTGAAATCTATTTTTATACATTATTATAAAACACATAGTTTGAAGAAAATTTTAAAAAATCCTATGTATTTTCAAATAAAAAGTAAAAAAGAACAATTCATGGAGATGGTTTGGGTTCAAAAAACATTTATCCATTAAAATAACTATAAAAAATTATTTAAAATGTAATTTATTGTAAAAATAATTTCAATAATAAATTTTAAAAATAAATCATGGATTATGATTTACAAAGTCCGTTAGCTTTAACCTGGATTTCATTAAAAGTGATTTCTCCTACTCGATAATGACGATAAAAAAATTGATTACATATTTGATATCATTACTTATAGAAATATCCATTTTCACTCTTTATTTATGCAAATTATCTTCATTATTAGATTGTATTCATCAATTTTCATCATATGGTGTTCACAATCCTGACCTTTTTAAATTAGGTTTCTAAAAATATTGTCAATATTCATTTTCACCAAAAAATAATCATTGAAAAAAATGAAGAGTTCTAAAATTTATGTCTTATAAGATTATATAATTTTATTTTACAATTTAAATGGTTTTTATTCATTTATAGTGAAAATAAAACTGATGATGAACAAGTTTTTGGTTATTTACCTATATCGATGGATTACTTTATAATGATAGTTAATAGTTTTATTATCCAAAAATAAACTTATTAATGATATATATTAATTATATATAAAATTTTTAATAAATAATATATACTAAAAGTATCCATGTATTTATGTGAAGGAAAATTACACCCATTTATTCGTGGAGGAAACAATTCACACAAAACATGATTCACATTCTTATTTTTCTTAATAAAAATGGGAGGGTGGTTAATAAATATGAAGTAATTATAATTACATAATTGTAAAATAGTTATATTTATTTAATAATTTTATAATGGGAAAATTTAATTTTAGTTATAAAAAATGACAATGAAGAAATAGTTAAAAATGAGAGTTAAGGATCTTATTACTCACTTCTTGGACCATATTCATTTAAAAGGGTGGAAAACCTTTTGGGGATGGTATTTTTATAATACCTGAACAAAATTAGGGATTCTAGGAGTGTGTAGTAGTGTTTTGGGTACATTTGTTTATGAGGATATTTGGTTTTTCTATGAGGGAGAGTTATGAGAGTATTTCTATTTTATAAGTGAAAAAAAGTCACATTTGTTTTGTAAATAACCAAAAACATTCAATAATGGGAAGTAACTCTTAAGGAATATAGATCCAAAATTATTAAATATTATAGTGAAGAATATATTAGTTCAATAAAAACTTCTAATACACAATTATAATCATTTTTTAAACATTTTAGGCCCTTTACCTCTTAGGTTACACATTTTTACCATTTTTTCACCAAGTTTACTAGTTCTTTACCTAGATAATTTATCCATTATTCCAAAAAATAAATTTTTTTTATTATATAATTTGGATCAGGTGATCCCGAATTTAAATAAATATTTTCAATTAAATTTTTTAAATTGATAAATTTTAGTTTTAAAAAACTAAATGTTTAATATATTAAAAACATTTCTTTAAAAATATAACATACATTCTAAAATTGTAAATATTTCTTGATAAATTAAATCAAACTTTTTTAAAATTTTACTTTTAAATATAAAATACATATTTTTCCTTAGAAAAATGTTGCATATATTTTCTATTGAGTCTTACATACTAATGATTTTATAAAAGTCATTTTATTTGTAAAAATTGTATTTTATTTTCTTCACCTAAAAACTATATTTTTAAAAAATAATATTATGAAAATATGACCACTATAAATCCAAAAATGATTTTACATTTTTTAAATTTAGATCATAAAAATTAAATAATAAATTATAATGAAATATATTTAATATAAAATCATTTTTAGGTATATTAACCATTACTCTCTAAAATATGCAAATTAAAAATATATAAAAATATAAAAATATTATTTTTTTAAAATTATTTTAATAATAAAATATATTTTTAAAATTTTCTTAGTCTTAATAATTTAATTTATATTTCATGTAAATTTTTTTGTTCTTTTTTTATAAATATATCATTATATATATATATATCATATTTTATATACCATTATCTATACCTAATAATGGCTACGTTAACATATTTTTTTTATTTGGGGTTCATGTTTATTATAGGTATAACCATAAATCATAATATTAATTTATGGTGGAAAATCATATTGTCACAACATTGATAAATATCAGAAGAATTCCAGAGTCAACATATAAATATCCTAGATTAGTGGTTAAACTATATGTCATAAAACCTCTAACTTCTATCATTATGTGTATAGATAGACAAATGTTAGGAAGAATGTGAGACTCTAGATTTAATTTATGTTACCATTTTATGTTGTTTTAATTATATTATGGATGGTTTAGTTGGTATATTAGGATATTTCAATTGAATAAGTAGAATGGGGGAAAAAAACTAGGTGTTGGAGATGACCCACATAGTGAATGGTTTCTAGGAATATTTCCTGAATTTTATTTGGGGACATAATGTATTCAGTGTGTTGAAAATTTTATTCAACTTACCTTTAGACATATATGGGAATCGAGGATTTCCTGGTGTGCGTTTCTCTTTCATATTATGAAATATTCCATATCCATTCGTTTTATTTTGTCCAACACCCTTTTATTACATATTAGCCTTTCATAATTTTACTTTAAACTCCACACTCTCTCTAAGAATTTTTTTATTCTATTCTTTATAGATAAGGATTCAAAAAAATCAAAGATCATAAGACCTAGTGAATCAATATAAAGTTAGGGTGAACCCAAATCAAATTGGTCATTATTTTATTCATTAGAAAAAATGTTCTGAGGTTAGTAAATTCTCTAAAAATACACTCATTCTAGAACTATAAGTCTTTGATTTTCTAAAATAAAAATATGGTTTGGAAAATTATATTTTAGGAAAAATATGTTTTTGGGAAACCATCTTGTTTTATTTTTCTAATAATGAAATTTGTGGTAATTACCACCAACATGTTTATAAAATTTCTAAAATGATGATTTTTTTCAAGAGATATTTGGGTGTGAGAACATGGCATGTAAATGGGTGTTTAGATTTACAAAATCACAAGGAAATGAAAACCTCATGTTAGAATTTAAAATTGGAATTTTTTTAGAATAATTGGATTTTAACACCAAGTGATTGCTTGGGTCCATTGGAGTGATTAATTATGATTATTATAGGTTGTTCTGTGGGACTACTTTTTCCAGATGTGAATTTGGTGTGGGAGTTGAATGGGTGTGCATTTAAGGAATTTGATAACTCATGGTGTGTATATTTTTATTATTATGAATTAATTATATTTGTTATATTTTTTTCATCTTCTAGATTTTATATATTTGTATTTTTTATGATTTAACTTTTTTTTTGTCTTAGTGATGTGTATGGGAACTATCTAGTGTGTTTCATACTGAGATGATATACATACCCCATGTATACTCACATTATTATTTATGCTTCCTTTTTATACCCTGACATTGGAATATTGAATATGTTTCCCTTTTTCAGTAGATAATCCTAATGTTGTAGTCAAATCATTTGGGAGTGGGATCATGAATATTATCTTGTGAGGTATTTTTCTCGGTGCATCATTGGTTCCCTGAAATCATTTATGCCTTTGGAATTTATGTACTTAATTTTATTTTTTTCCATGATTTGTCTCTAATTATGATTTCATATGTCATTGGTCTTGAGTTGGTTTATATCATACGTCATGTCTATTTCTATATATTTAGTTTTATAATGTGGTTTATTATTAATGTAAAGGAAAATAATTATCCAAGGTTTGTTTAATTGCATATCAATTTTCATCATCCTTTGGGCATTGGGTATCACACAAAAGGTTTGTAGAACTATGATACTTCCCAATCCATGGGTTATGTTGTGGTGTTATAATTATTTTTACACCAATTTACTCAATTTCCATGTTATAATATATATATTTAATACTTGTAATATTATATTTTTAAAAAATATTTTGGTTTTTTTTATTTCAATGTTTTTTGTGAAAAAATAAACAAAATATATCATTTATTTAAAGGATAACTACATATTGGCATCTTGTGGTGTTATATTCCCTCGTATAAATAAATAACATCGTTATAATTTCAATTATTAATTAATAAGATGAATATTTAAGGGTATTTATAATATAAACAAGAATCAATATAAAATTTAAAATGAGATTTCAGTCTTACTAACTTAAGTATGACTAGAAACGCATCATTCATTAATAATAGGTATATACCCAATATTTATTTTATTTCCATCCATTTGATCGTATATTACCTTATTATTATGTATCATGGCCCATATTATAGAATTTTCTTCTAAAGGTATTTTATAACAATCCATGAACTGATAGACTATCATAGGTTAATATAAAATATGATTTCCTTATTCGAATAATTAATTTTACCACTATTTAATGAGAAATAATCAATTTCTAAATAATCTAATTAAATTAATCTAAAGGAGGAATAACAATATTTTTGCTAGGAACGTTCTAAAATACTTTTAATATGGTAAAGTAATCATATAAATAAAAGTTTTCTATGATATTTTTATACCAAATCATTAGGTATGTGATTTTAAAATCTTAAAAATAATCATACTATACAAGAGTTCCTATAATCAAACTCCAACAAGACATCCACATCTCTAGAGTAGAGGATATGTTTTACTTAATGATCATAATTCACTTTAGTGGTTTTACTACACATACCTTTCCTTTTTTATTTAGTCTTTGTGGTCATTGTTGCATGACATCCATTTTAATCCTTATATTATAGAATTAACAATGGAAATTCCCAAATTCCAATATTTATGACACTGAACTAGTAGTGGTGCTTTAGTATGAACATTAAGATACATCATCATCTTAACGAAACTCTCTATTTTTTCTCAACAAATAGTAGTCTTATATACTCTTTTATAACACATAAAACATCATCCAATTCCTTAATGACGTTTCCTTAGGTCCTACCTCTCTTGTAAAACCCAAATGTCTTTGTTACTTTTTATTTTGTAATATATTATTCTATAATTGGGTTATTCATATAAGGATTTAGCCGTAATAAATTTCATAATCCAAAATTATAAATCAACAATCCATTTTAATGAATTCCTAAGGACATTATTGAGTTTATTTATTTAGATTATTTGTTCATGTCTCTTATATAATATACTAATTCGTTACAAAATGAACACAATAACTCAATATAATTTTGTTTATAATAATATACTTTTAAATAAGGCCATGATTCTTATCCTAAAAAATATTCATGAATTTTTGCATCAATTAAACTTTTTTAATACTCATAATTAAACCCTAAAAACATTTTAAAACGTATGGTGATCACAAAAATCTCAATAGGGGATGCAAAAAAATATGAAAAGAATTTTGATAGCCGAATTCAAAACCATTATATCAAATTTGAGAGTTTTCAAATAATATAAGAAACATTGATCTAAAATAATCATTCACATACACATGGAATAAATTTTACTACCTGGGTTATTTCCTAAAACACTTTTTAATTAAACATAAATTCAAAATCAAAACATGCATGTTTCTTAGAATGTATGAGAACCCGTGAAAATAATTTCCCTAAAACATACCTGTTTTCCCGTAAATGTAAAAATTATACCTTTAAACAAATGGTCATTATATTACCTTATTAAATAAAAATATTTCCATGAAAACACATTAAAGAGATTAGAAAATTCATGTACCTACCTTGGGATATAATCTTTATATATCCCATAAAAAAACCCTTACCAAAGGAATAATTAAGATGGATAATTCCACTTTATTTATCAAGAGAACATTATCATTAAATAGATAATTGGAGAGAGATATCAGTCTCACTTGTCACCATAAAAACTTTACAAGGAATATAACATACATTCAAAAAAATTAAACATAATTTACACAATAAAATGTAATTAAATAAGTCATTTAACACATAATATGATGTACATTTGGTCATTATAGAAAACATATTCTACGAATATTATTTCTGTGAATAAAATTTACAAAAAAATTTCTATAATAATGTGAAAGGATATTATTTTGTAAAACACTGAAATATTGATGATTATTATTTTTAAAACCTAATTTTAATGACAACTAGATATTCATCTTAAGCCATATACACTAAAAAATCATTTTTTTTCTTTTTAAATAATGTCATACTTTTCTTATGAAATACACAAAAAGAATACTTTTAAAAACCTTTTTATGAAATTCAGAGGATAGATTTTATTAATTTTTTATTTCATTTATCTAATTATATAATAACACATATAAAATGTGTACATTGATGTAACATGTTGTAAAGAAACATTTAAAACATTTTAAAACTTGGATTTAAGATAGAGTGTTACATACCTTGAGTCTGACATGTCATGTACTTTCATTATCTTCTGAAATAATAAACTAAAGTTAAATATTTACTTTTAAAAAAACCATATAAAATTTTATTGCTAATTTTATTTCACTTTTTTCCATGACATACTTAATCAATTAATAGGTTAATTTTATATCGGATATTTTAAATATGTTTGCTTTATAAGTCAAAAAATGACTCTGGTATGTTGAAAATAGTGAAATGGATCATGATATATAATATTTAAAAAATATCTATCAAGATATAATTATCATTTTTATAATTTTATTATATTTTTAAAATCGAATATGTATGTTGGTTATGAAAAATAAATTATGTCACAACCATAAAGATGGTAGGTTTTATATACACTTGAGTAACACTTCCATTTTTCAATAAACATGGGGTAAATAAGGTAAGTAACATTTTATCTTTAAATAGTGATAATTATATCATAAATTTATATTATTTATTTAAATATAGTAATATTTATCATTAATGTGAGATACTATTGAAAAATAAAATACAAGGGTTGGAGAGGTTGTAGAGTGTACATACACACATGAGACATTTTTATAATTAATTAAATGGTAAATAAAGTATAATTTTTATATAAAATTAAAAAAATAAAATTTATATCATATATCTTATTTTATTTTATTTTTATCCATCATTATAAAAACCCATAAGAGTCATTGATGAAAAATTAAATCAGTTATCTCCAAGGCGATAGTCTTTGCATACGCATGAGTGATGCTTTTATTTTTTTTAGATAGCTTGGAAGATAAAAATGTTATATTAAATCATCATAATAACTATAATATATATGGTAGATACAATTTTTAAGCTATAAAAACTTTTAATATTGTATTTATTTTGGTAAAAGAAGAAATGAAAAAGAAAACACACGGTTAAGAACTATACCCCTTATTCTAAAAACCTCTTTATGTTTATACATAAATCCTTCATTGGTTGGTATTATAATCAAAAATATAATTATAGGACATGTGTATGGATATTAGGATCATATTTGGTTAGTTATTAGATTATAAAATATGGTCTTGAAGTGTAGATAATATAGGATTGGGAGTAACCATTAATAAGAGAGGGAGTGGTCACTCTTGGAATTTTTCAAAAGATTAAAATATATTAATGACATAATCGATAAAAATGGATCTAAATGGACCATTATAAAATAATATATAATATATAGTATAAATATAACCATACAATAGTTAATAGAAATATTTTTAGGTAATTGTAACCATTATCATTTTTAACACTTTAATCCCATTCTAACTCTTACCATGAAAGTTGAAGTCTTATACCATGATTTGTATTCAAAATTACCAAAAATGATGGTAAAATATTAAAGAAATTTACTTAATGGAACTAAATATTGTTTTAATTTTTTAAAATTCAATTTCAAAAATTAGTATAAATTAATTTTAAATTAAACTTGAAAAATATTATTAATAATAGGTCCCCAACAAATGCCTTTTAAGTTTAAAAATGTTTTTATACCAAAATAAAGAGTAAAAATGATTCCAATGAAATTTATTATATTATTTTTAATAAAATTAATATAATTAAATTTTAAATAATAATACAAAATAAAATTTTATTTGTAAAATACCTTAATGTAAAAAAGGTTTCTTAAAAATCTGCATGTTCTACTATTCACCCAAAAATCAATTTTTTTGAAAAAATTGGCAAAAAAATCAATGAAAAAATTAACTCAACGATATAAAAAATAACATACTATTTTTATAATTGAAAATATAAAATTTGTATTATTATTATTTTAAATAGAACTATATAATACATGTATTCGAATTTATTAAGAATAAAACAATTTTATTATTGATGGAAAAAATACTTGATATTGTTATAATGAATTTAATCATATAAAATATAATCCATTAACACCTATAAGTAATTAAATTTATTTATTATCAATATATCATAGTTTTTCACATTATTCCCCCCTTTGGAAATCGCATTATCATAATTTAATTCATTACATAAATTAGTGGGGGTTTTTTTTCTTTCATATCGCTTTATAATCCCAATGTTACTTCATCAATAATTGTTTTTACAAAAAACCATAACCTGGTGAATTAGATAATTCTAGAACACATACTCTCTATGGTTAATAATATGATTATGTTGTTTTTTATATTAATCCATATCTTCCAAGTATACAATTTCAAGGATCAAAACATGAGAAGCATGTAACAAAAATTTTCTTCATATTGAATCATGACATACATCACATAGTTAGGATAAACTCCAAAGAGAGGCCACTATATATGATGCTGGTCTAATATTCTCCATGATTTCTTATTGTCCAATAAATAATGTACTTAAATTTATCTTATTACTAAAATTCAAAACACTTTTCCAAGGTGATACTTTAATTAAATCATCACAAATTACAGTGAAATAAATATATTTCCTCTAGGATTTTGTTAACATTTCATCTAACTCTGAGCCATCCTCATATGTTATAGAATAAAAATTAACTTCCTAACTAAATATTCTACTAATTTTTTCCCAAATACCGTATTTCACCATCTTCATCTCAAAAATCTTGACTCTGACCCCACTTTTCATATAATGACTATAAATCTTTCATATGTTTATTTGAATGAAAACTGTTATTATAAGAAAAATCAATTTAATGATAGATTTTGATCCTAATTCCTTGTTAATCCATAGAACAACATCAAATCATGTCTTCTAATATCCGAATCACTCTATCTTAATATTCATCATATTGATGATGGAAATAATTATTTAAATTTTATTTAGTACTTAACCACTTCTAATTTATTTTCTATAAATTATAAGAAAATCTGGTGTCACTAACAAATATAATAGAGGGAGGGACTCCACGATATCTGATTATCTCTTTGACTTAAAGTATAGAAATATGATCCAAAAGACATATATTCTAAAATTGGATAAAAATGAAAATATTTTTTCAACCAATAAATAATAACTTATATCACATTATTACCTTGAGATGTCATTGGTGATATATCCATGAAATCTATATAAATATTCTCCCATTTCCATTATGCTCATGGAAATAGATAAATAATTTCTTATGGAAGTTTTCATCCCCCATTAACCATTTGACAATAAAACAATTTCATGGTAAATATAGTAATATCACTTTTCATTCTATCCTACCAGAAATTATCCTAATGGTATCATTACAAATTAGTGCTACCTGGATAAATAGAATAATCATTAATATGAGCTTCACTCAATAATTATTTCTTAAAATAGTAATAATAAGGAACACATAATTTTTTTAAAATCGAAACACACTTCATTATAAATGTTAAATTCAGGTAACATTCCTTTCCAAAAAAATACTAACCTTTGTAGTAAACCATTACCCTCTATTTGAGATTTCTTAATTTAGTTTGAAAATAAAAAATTCCCAAACACCTAAAACAAATCATTTTAACTTCCTTCATGCCAAATTTCTAAATCAATATCCATAAAATTGTTTTCTTATGGGTTATTTTTTATTTATATAATAGTTAATTATGCATTTTATTTTCAACTGAATGCCTAAGGCATTTCCTGGATTATAATAAATAGTGTAGTAATAATCCTAAATTAGTTCTCATAACCTTAACGGGCTTTTGTTCTACCCTTTCTAGATGACTATATTATTGAAACATGTTTGATCATTTTATATTTCACATTTTACTAACTATAAAATATTTATCTTATATTTTAATAAAAAACAACAACAGTTAGTTCCAAATCATGTGTGGGATAATTTAGCTTATAAGGTTTAAATTTACCTAAAGCATATGAAATTATTTTATCATTCTACATTATAAAAAAACTGTAACCATTTAACAAAACATTATTTTATGAAAAAAAATTCATATTTATACATTTAATAGAGTAAACTAGATCATTCACATATCATCTTTTCAATTACTAGAAACATTCATCATATTATTTTCTCCAGATGCATTTAACTCCATTTTGAGTGAACATAGGTAGTGTTCTTCTTAAATTAAAAATATTTTCATAAAAAAATTAGAAGTAACCCACTAATCAAGGAAAAGTATGAATCATTATGACATTTTTATGTCTTATACACTATTAAACCACATTAGTTTTATCCATATCAATATTTATTGAAAGTTTCTTTACAATATGTCCATGAAGAAAAGATTTTCACAAAAAATTAACTTTTACTAAATTTTCCTTATAAATTATTTGCTTTCAAGGTTTACATGAAAAATATTATTTTTTTCTCCTAATCATCATAATTTATAGAATATATCATGATTTCATCAATAAATACAATAATAAATATATTCAATAACTCATGGGAAAATAAATTCATAAGGCTAATAAATTTATATGGATCATTTTTAAACTAAAGGTAAAAACCATATTTCTTATTATTAGATTGAAATAACTTCTTCTTAATTTAATCCTTTTATAAATTTAGCTGATGATACCTTTACATGAGGTAAATATTGGAAAAAAAATTGATCTCTCTAATGGTAATATAACTAGTCGTTGATATGAGGTAATTGATATTTTTATTTTTGATGTTACTTAATGTAGTATAATCAATATAGATCCTCATGAAGCCATATTTATTTTTAAAAAACAAAACAAGAGTACCCCATTATAATGTTTTTGGATGAACGTACCCTTTATGAATAAATTCTTGTAAATGATTTTCCTATTCCAGATGTTCTACTGGATCCCTTCGATAAGGAGTTTTTAATGATATCTTTTCATCAAGACCAAATTAAAATGTAAATTAAATCATTTGGTTAGTAATAATAATATAAAAATTAGTGGTAAATACATACATGTATCACGTACTATTAGAATATCACAAACCTTAATAGTTTCCTTTTTTGAACAATATATGTAAGATAACATCCATTTCAATCATTAACTAATTTCTCAGTTTATTTATATGTTATCAAATATATAAATTAATTATTATATATAAACTAAAACTCATTCAAAAACAAACAATCTTCATTATCTCTATAGTCTATTTTATCATGATCATCAGAAATACAATCCAATCCAAGAATAAAAAAGATCTCTAAAAGGAGAAAAAAATTATTAGGTAAATCTATTCTATTAATTATTATATAAAGATAAATAAAATCTAATTTATTCTTAATAATAACCCTATTTGTTTTAACCATAAGTTTTTGATTCATTTCATGAGATTAAATTCCCTATTTATCAGCAAATTTTTTTGAAATTGAAATAATGTTTATATCCTGAATCAAACAGGACATTAAGATAATCTGAATAAACAAGTAATGTTCCAGACACCAATTTTTTTGAAAACCCAATATATTCTGAAGTATTCAGAAATGATTTATCCACAATTTTTTTATTGTGTTCAAGATTTATTCTATCCTTAATGTCAACCATTTTATAAGTACTCATATAACGACTCATCTCATTACCATTAAAGAATCATACCACCAAAATTTTATTATTTGTTATATTACTACTGTAATACGTTTCCTTATAGTCGCACTCCATATTTTCAATAATTCCATAATGGAAACATTTTCTATTATTCAAAATAAATTCTCAAAAAATCTTTTTACCACACATATCAAAATATGGAAACCTAAATTTGTTATCTTTTTATTCCTTTGACAGATGCTTCCTTATTTCCATCCTTATAGAACACTTTTTATGCTTATTGTGATGTAATACATGATCATTTGAAAACTCGTTTTCAATGATCTCATCACATAAAAAATATTATAATTAATTTTAAATTCATGATAATCCAATTCTCATCATTATCATAGATTCAATCCAATGTAAAACTAATTAATTTTACAATCAAGATCTTGTATACAGTTTGGTGTGTAACTTTCTAATTATATGATTTTTTATTTATATGTGACTACTGAATCTTCATATTTTTAGGTCAGTTACAAAAACAATTCATTCTAAGATGAACTACCTTAGGTAAATAATTATTAAAGAAAATATTATAAAATTAATCCCATTCCAAATATTCAATATATTATTTTTATATGATATTCTTAACCATTAAACCCCACTGATTAGCCTCACTATTTAAATTCATATTATATTGAACATTCTCTAAGGTTCAAAATAACCCATGTCTTCAGATATATTCTCATGGATTTTAAGCCATCCTTTAAACATTATAGGAATATATAATCAATTGAATATTAGAGGGTGTTGTTTTCTGAAATACTATACAATGGAAATGTTCTTCTATGATGAATGGGGTTTCCCTATAAAATGGATACCACCATAATTTATATCATGAATAGACTTGGAAATCATAGAAAAAATCATTTTGTTTCAATTACAAACATTATGGTTTCCTGATTTGGATGGATATTGTTCTTTGGGGGATTCTTACTTTTACACTATAAAAAACATTATAAATTGGCATATTTTATATGATTAAGTAAGGTAATATTAAAATGATATATCATGTCAAAAATGAAATAAATTATAATATATCAAGGTTAAAAATTATTAAAATCCTAACCATGAAATTTCTCTAAACCCTCCTCGAATACAAGCTTTAAAGACCTGACATTAATACATTACATAATCTTTTTTTATTAAGAATTAATTTCATTAAATTAATGAGGAACATTTTAGGTTAATATTTTTAGATAATTGGGTTATCAATTTTAAATAACAAACCAAACCATTAATAATTGAAAACTCATACTTAGTATCCATTTTTTCACAATACAATATTGTTAAGCATATATTTTTTCCTTTTAAAGATAACTCTTCAAGATGATAAACATGAATTCATATTTATTTCAACCAATATTTAAAACATATAAAAAAATTTAAAAATATTATGAGAATGAAAATCTATGTAAAGGATATAACCAAATAACAAATGAAACTTGGAGATCCATTTTTCCAAACAATTAAATTTTAAGAGAGTTTTCCTTTAATAATATCGACACTGATCTCAAATAATCATTTACTTAAGAAGAAAATCATCTTTACATAACAAATTATTTTATAAAACTCTTTATAATAATTCATAAAGGAAATAATCAAAATCATTAGTGTTTCTTAAAAAAAAAAATAAACTGAGAAAATAATTTCCTAAAATACATAAATTTTTTCCCTTAATGGGGATAATATTTTCATTAAAAAATATATAATTAGTTTAAATTTGGAAATAATATTATTTCCATTAATAATTTTTATAAGGAACAGAAATTTCATGTATTTATCTAGGGACACTATATTTATGGAACCCTTATATGAACCCTCAAAAGAGTCTTATAAATGGAATAAGAAACTCAGTCAAACTTAATATAATTTTCCTAGGATCATATTCATTACCCAATGCATTGGAGAGTTATATTTGGAAAAATCAATATTATAAATAGTTTACAAGGACTATAAAATACCTAAAATAAATATTCTATTTCATTTACATAATAAAATGTAATAAAATATTCCATTTAAAACATATACCGAATCACTTCTGGGATTTATGTAAAAATTTAGATAAAAATCATTCTATTTGAAAACACTTTAGATGAAAATTTCAAAAAGAACATGAAATAGGAAATAATTTGGAAAAAACATTAAAACATGAACAATAATATTATTAAATAATAATTTTGTGACAATTTTAAATATCAATGTTGTCAAATATGTTAAAAAATCATTTTATACTTTGTAAATAAATTCAAACATTCTATATGATATACTGAAGAATATTTATTTCTTAAAATTTGGTAATGAATTAAATTGATAGGTTATATGATATTTTTAAAAGTGTAAGAGGAAAAATTATTCTTCCAAAAAAATATATACAAGGAATAATTGGATTATAAATAAAATATCAAAACAAGTTAGACCCTGGTTTCATGAAACAATATACCTAACATTAGGACCGAATTGTCACATATGTTCTTTATATTCATTAATATTAAATTAATGATAAATATTTAATTTATTAATAAATATATTCATGATTATTAATAATTTTATTTCACTTAGTACATGTTATACTTACTCACTCAATTGACTAAGTTTACATTAGACATTTTGAGGATGTTTAGTCTATAATCCCAAAAATGACTTTGTTTGGTTGACTATGGTCAATGTAATCATGGATATAACATTTTTAGTATCTGAATAATGTTATACTGAAATATTTACACAATAATAATACTTTTATAACCAACAATGTAATATTTTTTTGAAAATTTAATTATGTTACAATCATGTCGATGGTACTTCATATGTACGCAAGAGTAAAATTTTTATTTTCAACAAACCAGTGGGAAAGAATGTATGTATTATTTCATCAGTGTATAATGAAAATTATATAATAAATATCATATTTTTTAGTTAAATCCTATTATATAAACCATCCATGTGAGGGGATAAAATAAATAAATTCATCGATTCACATAGTGGTAGTCCACAGGTACATATGAGAAAGTTTTTCTTGTTGAATTGTAAAGAACGAATTTGAATATTTATTTTCCAATAATATATTATATTTATATCATATATATTATTTTATCTTGTATTTATACATCAATAGGGCTAACAATAAGAGTTTGTGGTGAAAAATCAAATGCATTATCTCATGAGGCGGTAGTCTCCAAATACGAACGAGCAATATTTTTATTTTTCATTAGATGGATAAGTAGAATAAAAATGGTTATAAAATATACATAATAAAATATAATTATGTGGGATATAAAGATTTTATTATATGATAACATAGGTTTTATGTTGTTGAAAGAAGAAATAAAAATAATACACTTGGTTAAAAACAATACAACAACTTTAGACAACCTCTTATGTTTATAAATAAATATATATCATGTTGGTATTATGATCTAACAATGACATCTAGGACATTTTTATGGAAGTTATGAAGGAAGTTTTTTATGTATTATTTTATACAAAATTAAATTTATATTTTTATAAGATATGATGTGGAGTGTCCTTTTACAAATGAGGGATATGACACTGTTGTAATTTTTTAGAAGATTAAATTTTTTTGATGTTTCAAATGGCTCAAAATTTCTATAAATGAATAATTTTAATATAATGGATAATTAATGGATTCAATATAAATATCCAATTGTATTTAGATAAGTATTTAGGTTATTCTAACCCATATCCTATTAGTTTTAACTCTTTCATCCTATTTAACTATTACTGTGGTAATTAACTTTTATTAAAAAAGTTAATATTCATAAATAAAAAATGATCGTGTCCTCATAATAAATTTAAAAAATTATAGTTAAAAATATTTATTAAATTTTAAAAAATTAAACTTCTAAATGTTCCAATAATTACATTTAAATTATACCCACAAAACGTTCTGAAAAATGGTTTTCATAAAATACATTTCTTAGTGTATAGTTGTTTTTATACCAAAGTAAAATATAATTTTAATTAAAAAGATATTTATAAGATTATTTTTAACTAAAATAAATAAGTATATTTTTAAACTTTTACAAAATAGAGTTTAAAATTATAAATACATAAAAGAAAAATACTTTTATTTAAAATCAGTGTTTTCTTATTGATCATGAAAAAATAAATGTTTCTAAAATATTATCAAATATTCACTCTAACATAATTTTGAATTTATGATATCATAAATTATATCCATTTTTTTAATTTTTAATTGTAAAATATAGAATATTAATATTTTAAATAAAACCACATAATACAAGTGAACAGATTTAATAAGAATAATACTATTACTTTTTTGATTGAAAAAATAACTTAATATTTATACCATGAATATAAATCCGTGTAATATAATTAAATAATATTAATATGGAATTTAATTTATTTATGAAAAAAATTTCAGGGGTTTTTATAATTTAATATTCCTAGAAAATTTATCATAAAACATGGGGAAAGTTGGGTTTTTCACTCTATGCGTAGTCTGAGTATATGGTTTAGAGGAAACCATGTGGAATCCTTTACATGGGAAATTTTTTTGTAATTTTTTTTTAAAAAAAATTTCAATACATGGGTGTAAAATGGTTCAGTCCAAACTATGTGAGACCAAAAGAAAATCATGTGAATTTTCTTTCAATTTGGGTACTGGCACATGACTTGAGTGTGGTTAGACGAAGTCATGAGAAAATCATGTGAGAAGGTATATAGTTTTAATAGAGAAATTTTTCATGGAGGAAAAAGGTTTTTAAATTATGATATCATACTACAAATTTTTATTTTGTTTATAATGTGGACACCACATACATAGTGCATGGTTGGGAAACTGTTGGGCCAAACCAGGTGGTCTAACTAGATTTTATTTATGTTTGAATTTTCTATTTATACCTTTTCTATTTTAAGTTATTAGGATTTCCTATTATCTATTATCATTTATCCTAGAATGGAGTAACCCATATATTATCTCCTCATATTCCTCCTCTATTGATTTCAATGTCCTATAATATCATCTTCATGTGGAATCCAAGTTGTAATCTCATGTTTCTTATCTCATCCTCATATATTCACTTCCATTTTAACTCCATCTAAATTTCTATAAATAATGTTTATATGGGTTTATAGTAGTGTTCATGTAGGTTTTAATGAGGATGGATGGGGTTTTTTATGATCGATAAGGTCATTTTTTGGCGTGGTTATGAATTTTCCATCAAAATCATTGGGTTTTGGATGGTTCCACTAAAAATAAGGTATGTTTTTCCATGGAATTCCCTTGTAATAAATGTGATAAATTTATTAGATATTTTGGAATGATTAATAATGATTTTAGAAAAAATTTATAAAACTATAAAAGTTGAGAAAAGATATTCAAATATATTTTGTTCTTGGAATGAAAGGGTAACATACCAAGAACTTGAGAAAATTAATAAGTGGATACATTAAAATGGTTTCAATGTTTTTATCTTATTTCCTATAGAATTTTAATTTTTAAATTAACCATTTTTGGTTTTCAAATGTTTTTTAATTGGTTTAAATGATTGTCATAAAGACATTTCACGTGCCAAGTGTTTACCCAAATAAATGAGTACCATTGATATAGAATTTGGGTGATTAAAAGAGTTGTTTATCACAATTTTTTCTTTAAATTATGTTCATGGGGTTTTAAAGGATTTCATTTATGAAATCTAAAGTAGATTACATTCTTTCTCTTTGAATGGTTTTAAGATCATGGTGTCTCATATTGTATTTAATTACTTTATAATTGGGTGTGTGATTTTGTAAAAATCATCTTGGAACTTATTTTATTCCTTTCAAAAATCGTTGTGTTTAATTTTAAGAAATTTCAAATAAACAATTATATTTTAATATTTTATTTCATGGAGTGGTTTGATAAGTGGATATTAAAAAATGTTTAAAATATGGTTTTTATAGTTTGAAAATTAAATGGCTTCCCAAGAATGTTTGTGAAATGTTAAATTTAATATTATGATTTGTTTTAATAAATATGTAATACCCCTATTGAGCCACATGTGAATATTTTTATGCCTAGGGTTTTTTTGTGATCCTATGAGGGGATAATTTATATTACTTCTTATTTGTGTGACACACATTCATGTTTTTTTGGAATATATCATGTGAGGGTTTAGTGGGTGAGGTTTTAGTTTTTCTAAATATTTTATATTTGGTATATGTGGTATTTTATTTTTGATCACCTCTATTTGACTTTTAATTGTAATCCTAGGTAGATATTATGTGACTTTTTGAGAGAAATACCAACTGTAAGATAATTCATTTTCTGGGTAATATTTCCCATCTGTACAGTATTTTAATTATCCAATAATATATAAGACCATATAAAATATAAAACATGTTTCTATCTATGTATATAACTAACATTCAAGAAGTTTATTCTCATATTGTCTGAATATATTATCTTGTATGCTCATAGGTTTAATAGTAATATCATAGGTTCCATGTTTCAGGTTTATTTCATTATTACCACACACTATGGATGATTTCCTTGATGTTAGGTCCTTATCATAATGCTTTGGTGATTTTTTTCGTGAATTTATTATATTCCCATTGATTATTTTATCTTTGGAACTATTATATATTTGTTTCTTTGATTGTGTTTCCTTTATTCATGGGTGTCTCTGTGTGATATATATAACATTTTTATTGTGTCACTTTACATTAAAATGGTTTATGTTAAAATGGTTTGAAAGTTTTTTTAAAAAGTTAATATGGTTTAGGTGTTTCTTAAAAGGGCTTCTATAGAAAAATTATATTGATATTTTCTAATGAAGATTTATTTTCATGGGAAATTTCAGATGAGGTGTAAAAATTGTTTTTGTTTTTTTACGGTTTGAATGTCTAGCTTTCATAAGTTGAATTACATTATTTACATGTTTAACCATCCATATGTTTTTATTGCATAGATTGGTTGTGTCTAAATTTGTATGTTGTATATAATTTCACTTTTTTGTAAACTATATGAAAAAAAAATTATAATCTAGATTTCATTTTATGAATTGTATTATTAATTGGTTTTCTATAGTTTTAGCCTGTGGTGACCAATTGGTCTATTTAAATGAAACCTATATAAATATGCTACTGGTTTTTGGTACCCTTATCAACTTGTTTCCCTTTTTATTTTTAATCCATGATTGAGTGTGTGGGAAGTGATGAGTAACTAGGGGTTATGGGTGGTGTAGTTAGAGGTATTAAGGTTCTTTTCCCATTTTTTATTTCAGATGTATTGATTTTATTTTTGTTTTATGATTATCCTAATACAGTTGTTTTATTATTCCATATTGTTGGTATGTTTTTCCTATTTCCAATTTTGGATTATTTTACATTTCTAATAAGGGTCAAATCATTCCAAATGATCATTCATTATAACCAGGAATAGGTTCCCTACGCGTGGTGAATGGGAACACCCTTCAAGATAGTGGAAGACTACGATGGGTGATGATTGACGGGGTATCCAAGGAACAATTCATTAGAAATGGTATCAAAAGATAGGTTTCACGTTAGGGACCAAGATTATTGAGTGTTTATCTTATTCTTTAATGTACTTGGGTATGATTGAGTAAGGATTTTCATCAAGAGTTTGGTGGTTATTCATTAGTGGGTTCATGATCACCATCGTTCACGAGGACCCTAGAGTTATCATTGGTAGTGGGGTTTGAATTTTGAATTTTATATTTTGATGGATTTACCATTTATAGTTTCTTAATTCTTCATAGGACTAATTCAAGATTCCTTATTAGTTATATTGAATTATGTTGTGGGAATGGAAAATATATCAGTGGTGAGAGGTTTGTTTTCGTGGATTAATATACTCTAGTAGGGAATAATCACTAGATAATTAAATTGTTATAGAAATCATTTCATGAATACCCATGGTCTATCCTACCATGTGGTTGAGTTGGGAATGATTCTTCATCTCATTTGACATCTTGTATATACCACTGTTGAGATATCCCTAAAATTGGGGTATGAGTTAAGGTCGGTCATGTGATATATTAATAATGTGGATCATATTTTTTAAACTTATGTTGGGCCTCCTTTTTTGTGTTATGGATGTGTAAAATGGGAGTTTTTAAATGATGGAATTCATGAAACTAGTTTTGGATTATAAAATATCCTTTAGGGCATATTTTAAAAACAATTTTGGAATATATGAAGCCATTTTTTATTAAATTATTAGCCTACATGATTATTTATAATGTGGAATTACTTTTACCCAACATTTTTTTAACTGTCTAATTTGAAATATGTGGATTCCCTTATAAATCTCAGAATGTTTTCTGGTATTAAAACCTATAAGTGGTCAATGTTAAAATAATTTTTGAACCTTATACTGAAATTCTAAATATTTTTTGACTTTAATTAATGAATATGAAATAGAATGTTTTTAGGAAAATTTTGCGATTATTTAACATTGAGGGGATGAGTTGGGTCCCTTATTTTACAATGGAATTACTGGTTTTTAAATCATTTGAAATTTATTTATAATTCACTAAAATACTTAAGGTTTTAAAAGAAATAATATGTGTTCTTAGTGGTAAGGATATTTTATAACCATGTGTGTTTTTTAAAAAAATTGATTTTATTCCTTCATGAATGTAATAGTTTATAATGGAATGGGATTTTGGGCACGTGAGTTTCCCTCTTAGATTAGTGTGTTTGAATTTTTCTCATTCATGTGGGTTGGGAATGTTTTATGTTGTTTGGTAAACATTTCATAGTTGGGTCTATGTTTAATTATATTTTTATGCTTCATAAGTTTTCTCAAGTTATGGTGAGTTACTTATCTTTAAGTGTAGTTCTTCTCTTGTTCATATATCTTGACTAGATTCTAAGGTGGTCGAAAAATTCGGTTTCTATTTGTATTAATCAAATTAGTATTTGTAAACTATTTTTGGGAGTACATATTCCCATTGATTTTTAGATGATGTTCAATTTATGGATTTCTAGTCAATGAGTTTAGATACTTATATCCTTGAGGTGGATTTTGTGGGTTGTGATTTGCTCTGTGATCTTTCGGTTTCTCTTGTATTTGAGGTGGATATTTTATATTTTCTTATGCCCCACTATTCATTATTCCATGTATTTCTAATTTAGTGATGTTGTAATTTTTGGTATAATAATATATAGGGTTTGGGTAATTTCATAGACATAAAAAAACATGGGTATCTTCTTTGGGTGACTAGCATATGAATTACACTAGATGAGATTATAAACTAGCTATGGTAAGTTTAAATATGGATGGGTTTTATATGAGTGGGTATCCTAGTTATAGGGTCTCACATAATTATTTCTTTCAATGTGGGTTCTCTTGTCAGATATCGCAACATTTCATAATTTATTTTGTCTTTTTTCAAAGCATGTTTTGGGTGTTTTTAGATGCATTTATTTTTTGTAACCAAGATTCATAATCTTCGGTTTTTTCATATAATGGTTATAGATAATTTTTGAAACTTGATCTTATTTTCTTTGGAGTTTCTTGGTTTTGTTTCCTCTTTAGTGATTTACTTGTTTTTGGATATCGATAGCTAGTCGAATCATGTAGATTCTCTTATGATTTTTTGCAATCATAGTTGGTTTGATGATGATCTTGTTGGAATGCATCTCTTAATTTTTTATATTAATTTTAAATGGTATGTATGTCTTCATTTAGTATCCTTTATTTTAGAATCCCTTGTTTGATTCTTATGGTTAACACTTACTTTGGGTTTTAGCTATTGTGTGAGGATTTTAGTGGCCCTTTGGAGAATAAACTACGTGTATGGTTTTTGTGATCATACGATATTTTGAGTTTTCCATGATCATTACACCCTATTATAAAGGACTAGATGAATTTTCCCCTTCCTTACATCACTTGATAATAGGATATTTTTTGGGAATGATAGTGGAATAGTGTGTATAATATTGATACCCACGTTTCTGGATTAACTATTATTTTAAATTTTTTTATTCTGTAATTATGTGATTTATGTTTTTTAGAAGTTCACATCTAAAATATTAGAAAAATATATTTTTTTACTCTATGAATGGTTTAAAATCATGGTTTAGTGGAATCTATATGGATACCATTATATAGGGACATATTTTTCTTTTTTTGTTCTATGTATAGTTGGTAAGCCTTGGTAGTTCATGGTTTAGTCCAAATTAAGTGAGGCCAAGGTGAAATTATGTGAGTCATCTTTGGTTCATTGTATTATAACATATAATGAGAATTTTAAGAAGAAACCATGTTTCAATCATGTGGTCATGTATACAGTTGTTATAGAATGGGGTTTTATAGTTGGTGTGTGGTTTGTAAATAATGCAGTCAGACTGTGTGAGTTTGGTATGTCTCGGTGGTGTCCACTGCAAGCTTGGTGCATGGTTTAGAATAAAGTGTGGTATACCAAGATTTCATTGAAGGATTTATTTTTTACATTTAACTTGTCAAATTTAAGTGGGTGGGACCACATATTCTCCCTTCTAATTCATTATAGAATAGGAAACAAATGGAGGATCTCATCCTCTTCCTCTAAGAATTTCAAGCTCTATCCATCAAATCAACAAATAGAATACAAGTTGTAAGTTATTCATTATTATTTATTACAACTCTCATATATTACATTGCCCTCCTTATCAATTTATCTCATTCCTATTATCCTTAAACACTAATCTGGTTGATATTATGTTTTTGGTAGGTTCTAACATTGGGGATTTAAATTGTATAGGGTTGATTAGGTAATTTTATGGATCTTTTGTGGATTTTCCATCGAAGGCGATGGGTTTCAAATATTCATGCATGAAAAGAGGTAAGAGATTATATTAAATTACATTATAATTCATATAATAAATTGGTAATTTGTTTTTTAGTGATTTATTATGATTTTAGAAGCATTTTATCATCTCATAATATTATATTGTTGATTTTATGAATGATTCTGGGCTTGGAATTTACATGCAACATGCTACGAATTTGTGAAAATTCATAGGGGGATCCTTAAAAATATTTATGTGTTTCAAAATGGTTCCATAATTAATTTTATTTGTAAAATTAACCCCTATTAGTTTCAAATGGTTTTAAATTGTTTTTAAAGGATAATCATGGAATCATGCGGTATTTAAAGTGTTTCACAAAATGCCATAGTAGATTTTTTAAAAGAATTGAAATTTTTTACAGGATTTTTTATATTAGTTTTTTTAATTTTTTTATATTATATCACAAAATTTTTTATAAATTTAATGGAGTTCACCTTTTTTTATATTTAATGATTTTTATACTATAGGGTCTTGTAGATGATTTAAATTATTTTGAATTTGGAGGTTTAGTTTTGTAAAATTGTACTTGGAAATTGGAGTCTAATTTAAAAAGGGGTTTTTTCAATACAAAGTGATTTTATGTAAATAGTTATTTTAAAAAAAATCAATGAGTAGTTTGATATTTAGTAATCTAATAACATTTTAAATGTTGTTTTAAAATGGTACAAAAATGGTGTGTATTTCTAGTCACTTTTTTTGTAAGGTCGGTTTTCACTTTAAGAAAAGTAGTAATATAAATACATAGTTCTTTGAGATCTTTGTATCTATTTTTATACATGTAGTAGTTTTTTATCTCCTTAGGGGATATTTAGTATCAATGCATCTTCATGTGATACTAATGCATTAATTTTTTGGGGGTTGTCTCTTGTGAGTGTGTAGTATGTGAGGTGTGAGTTATTTCAAAAGCTTCATATTTGATATATATAATGAATTAAATGTACTCATATCTATTTTATTTTTCATATAACACCTACATAAATAGTAGGTGACATGTATGAAATAAATACCAAGTGAAAACTAGTGGGTTGTCTAGTTAATATTTCCCACATATACCTCATTGGATAGGCCAAAAGGATAGTGATTTTTCTGATCTAGAATGGTTTTTTCTGATACTGTTATGATAAAGATTTTTGAGATATTTAATTATGGATTGTCCCATGGTAATATTACAGACACATATAAGTTTAATATCATTATGATTGGTTCTCTATTTATTGTTCATATCTTTAATACTAGATAATATGGATGATTCCAATGACTATAGAACCTTATGGGAATTATTTTAGGGATTTTTGTTCATTATTAGATTGTATTCCCCTAGTTCGTTTAATTATTGGAATCATATTTTAGTTATATATTAGATTGTAATTCCATGAAGATTCAGTTACTATGAGGAATTTATATGACACTCTATGTTTATTGTTCTACTTTTAAATGGGTATTGTTAGAATATTTTGAATCTCCTTCTTAAAAATTGAAAATGGTTTTGGTATTTCTGAAATGGGTTTTAAGAAATCTGTTTTCCTTGATATTGTTTATGAAAAATTAGTTTCTATGAAATTCTTCATATGTGGGATAAAAGTGTACATGGTTTTTTATGGTTTTAAAGACCATATTTCTTAGTTGAATTGTTATATTAATATTTATAACCATCCCATTTTTTGTTTTATTAAATTGGGTGGTTGATTGAAAATGTAACAGTGGTATGTTATAGCACATTTTTCATAAATCATGTGAAAAAATATTTTTTTCTTTTATTCAAATGTTCATTTTATAAATAAGAATTTTAAATTTATTTTTATAGCCTTAGTGGGTGGAGACCTACTATTGTAACACCCAAGACTTTATGAGATATATTTTTTTTATGTTATATAAATAATCAAAGTAATATTTCACTAGACACAACACTAGCTTGGATTGCTTTACATGCAATTGATACCTTCCTCGATAGCTTGCGTCGTACACAATACCAAGTTTCACTAAACAATGATATGCTATTAAAATATTATTAAAACTAGCCATTATGAATAGTAATACCCTGTTTTTGAAATTTTATAATTTTTTTTTCAAAATGGACTTCATTTTTTGATTCTGAATATAGAAATTAGCCTTTGGGGAAAAATTTTGGTATTTTTCTGAAAACATTCAATTTTTGATGAATAGTGAAAACACCGGGTTACTATTTAAAAATAAACTATTTATTTAAATAATTATTTATTTCATTTAAATTTATTTTATGTAAAAATTGATACATAATACCTATATAAGTTCAATGCAATTCATTGGAGTCATTTTATAATAATTTTAGATATATAAAAATTTTATTGAACTTTTCACCGTCTTTTACCCACCTCCTAGGAGAATTTTCAAATTCACATAAAACATAATTTTATCACTTCTGTGAGTGGAATTTCAAAAATCCGAGAGATATGGTTAATATCAAGGACGAAAATGTGGTTCAATGAGATGAAAATAATTTTTGGTGAATTGTAATGTTTTAGTTTTTTTCCCACGGTTAAAAGTAAATAGTGTAATTAAGGGTAAAATTGTTTTTATTATTACCCTAACACATGTCCTAATTCTATTGGATAAGTGTAACTCGACCAAAAACAACCTTAGTAATAAAATATGACAATTTAGGTCCACTTGGATTAGATTAGGACATTTGTTATTAATTTATTTAAAGAAGGGTTAAAATAGTTAAAATCAAAGTTTAATAACTAAATAATTTTTAATATAGGTTTATAAATAAGATAAATTCTACTATACATATTCCTTAGAAAGTTAAAAAGATTTCCTACATAATGGTATTTTATTTTTAATTTTTATACTTAAAATAATTTAATTTATTTATGACAAAGTAATGATGCAGTAATTATCTTATTAATGAAATATTGACATAATTGATGTTATAAATACCGAAATAAATGTAATTTGAGACTTTTTATGAATTAATATAATTTTCTAGGTTAATATGACTTGTTATTATTGATGTAAGTAACTTTTTTAGAACTAATCATTTTGTTATGATTTTCACAAAAATAATTTACCAAATAGTGTCAAAATTAAAATAAAATAGTTTTCAAAAAAATATTATATTATTAATTGTTATTATATTCCTAAAAATCTATAGTTCGGCCAAGATACTTATATCATGATAGGTGTATCATTAATGGATCACTTGGGGGTATCTTGAATGTATATGGTTTATTTATTAACTATATAATATAAAAATACAAAGTGACATGGTAAATGTCAATCTAATTAACTAAGAGTTAAACCTAAAAGAAAATGTTAATATAATGACCTAAACATGTCTAAATTCTATTTTATGAAATTATTTAGACCCCTCCACACATTATCATAGAGATAAATCAATTTTGAGCTATTAAAAACCGAATATTACTTTATAATAAAATAATATATTTAGTTTTTCCAAAGGTACCCCTCTCCTCCCTTTTAAAAGGGCACCTCCCCCATCTCTTCCTCACACCACTTTGATCCTTAAAGCTCGGCCCACCCCTACCAAATTCCCTTATCAAATTCCCTAGAAACATCCTAGAAGTCCTGGTCTTCTTTAAAGACCAATTTTAGTGCCCTAAGAGTAGGTCTGAAAGAGGCACTTCAAAGAAGAGGTAATGTCTGTTACCGATTCTTTCAACTTTATTTCTTCTTCCACTTCTTCTTATTTAGTTGTTTCATTATAAAGTAAAAGCATCAGTATCACCCATATACCTATATGTTATTATAAGTATGAAACAACCCTATATCACCATCTATCCATCCTACGGAAAATGAAATCACCGCGTGTGTGTACGTACGGAATATCGTCTCCACGCTGTGGTGTAATCTATTTTCCACCACCACCTTACTTGGATGGGTATAATGGTGTAAAGAATAACTATATATGATTATTTTAATGTGATATTGTTTCTGATATAGTATACATACACTCCAATACAATTACACAGTCATGGGAATGATATCATCGCTCGTGCGTACGTATGGAATACTGTCTCCACGATGTGATGTAACTCGTTCTATAGGATATTCATTGCATAATAATTATATAAATGAATTGAATTAATTAATATGATATATATAAAACTAATAAAATTATGTAAATTAGGTACCTACAACCTAAAAAGAAGAATAATAATTTATTCGACAAAGCACGCATAAGAACAAAAAAGCAATAAACACCCGAATAACAAGTAAAAATGAAATATTACTAATATGAAGCTAATAATATGACCATATATGATATCATAAAAATAATTATGATTATGGAATAAATCAATGAAATTATTTAAATCATTATACAGGAGGTTCAGACACTTACGAAACAAATCGGACCTAAGGTAATGTAAAATATCACAATCTCATTTTTATCTGATATTGTTTATACTTTTGTATTTACTAGGGTGTATTTTATCATCCACATCCATGTTTCCTCAATATGTAATATTATTTCCATATACCTACAATTGTTTAAATCCAATTTTACCCTTCGGTAAGTTTTTAGTAAAAGATATGAAATGAATCTTTTGTCGTTTTTCGTACGAGGTACTTTTTGACTTTTCCGACATAAGTATGAGAAGAATGTTTTTTTAACTTATACGGCATGAATAGATTTTTGAAACATTATTTCCAAGAAGATTACTTTACAAGTTTTCATGTTTATTTTTAATCAACTTCTTTTAGTTTAAAATAGTATGACATGTTAAGAATGGAAAAATGTTTTTGAAGTAGAAAAGATATTTTCCTTAAAAATGGAATTCAAGTGTTTTATCAAAACAAAATTCCATCTAAGATAATATAGGGTTATGTTTCTATCCCTATTATTACATTGATTTTATTATGTTGTGATGGAATAATTTTTATGAATTCTTTTATTTTATATGAATTGTTTTATGATGTAACGATGTTTACGAATCCCATTTTTATTACATGGGTTATGCTATGATGTATGATTTTTGATTTTTGTGGCACACATAAGAATGATTTCATTACAAGAAGGGTGGGACCTATATCTCCCTCCAATGTATTGGGTAAAGATTTATATCTCATGACATAGACATGGCTGGAACGGCATGTTAAACTGGTTCAGTGAAACATGATAGAAATGAGAAGTGAACTCTGTTCAGAAATGGACTTTGTCTGCTACGATAGTCTTGGAAATGAGTCTTGACTAATAAGATATGATTCTCTATAATTATGTGTGTATGCCACAAAGATTCATGTATTATGTTATGATTATTTGGTTTACATTTCACTACTATGATTTATCCCATGATTATGAAATTATGATCTCTTTTGCAGGTTAAGATTTCCAAAATGTTATGTTCTTATGAATATATCTTGAATGATATTTCTTTTGTTTACCCTTAATGAGCATTTGAGCTCACCCTTTTGTATGTTTTCTTTCCCCAGTTAAGGTAGATGGTTATTAAGTAGGATATGCAAAAAATGGACTCTAGATATGATGAAATAAATGGGAGACAGTGTAGATGCTTTATGAACCAGTTGTTTATGTTTCCCAGTTTCTAAAGACACTATACCTATACGGTCCTTTCATGGCCTTGTTATATGTTGTAATAAGTGTACTTCAATTTTGATGTATTAACAATATATGTAAAGTATGGGTCATTATATTTGGTATCAGAGGAACGGTATAGTCAACCTTTGGAAACTAGGATGTAAATGCTTTAGTAAGAACCCTAAGGATAAGTCTAAGCATAGAACACAATCGTAGTGTTTCCGAAATGGCCATGAAAAACCTATGATAAGTCCGTAAGTGTGAGAATTTATTCTCGATTATATGGTTTTCCTGATATAATTAGTGTTACTCACAGTATTCTTCTTGGTTTTAGTTAATGGCTGGAACCTGAAGGAACTGTGTTAATGCGGAATGCGACGGGCAATGCAATGATTTTCCCCCTAAGCAATGAATCATTATGGGAGCTGGAATTCAAAAACTTGTAGCCATTCTCACACAACATTCTCAAGCTATGAATCATGCAGGAAATCAAAATGAGAAAATGAAGGAGCAACATTCTGTTGAATCTTTCATGAGGCAGCGTCCACCTTCATTCTGCAGGTCTTCTGTCCATTAGTGGCTGAAAAATGGATTTGTACCACTGAAAAGATATTTTCAGTTCTTCAATGTTCTAAACATGATAAAGACATCCTAGCAGTTTATAACTTGGAAGGGGAAGCTGATCAATGGTGGAATCTTATAAAAAATACGAGGTAAAGGGATGAAATTGAATCCATGGAATGGGATGAGTTCAAGAACTTATTTTTCAATAAGTACATAGCTCATATTCTCCTAAAAAAGATGGAGAAGGAGTTTCTTGAACTAAAGAAAAAGGATGATGAATCTGTTGGTACCTACGAAGAAAATTTTACAAGACATGCATGGTATGCTTCTGGTATTATTATCCAACCTGAGATTAAGATCGATCGATTCTTTAGTGGCTTAAAACCAAGTCTTCAAAGAGCATTATCCATAAGGGACTTCAATAGCTATGAGGAAATCGTTCGATGTGCTCTCAAAGTTGAGATGGATATTGGAGTAACCCATCAGTCAGATGGGTTTTATAAGAAGAGGAAAATGGAATTCAAAGGAAAATCTAAAGATCACACTAAAAAGAAGATGAGTTTTAACTTATGCTCAAAGTGTGGAAAGAAACATGGAGGGAGTTGTCTTAAAGGGACATGTAAATGGTTCAAATGTGGAAATGAATGTCATCGGGAATTTGAATGCCGAAATGATGGTAAGAATATTTCTAGTGATGCGAACAAATAAAAGGTTACACAAAGTGAACCTCCTACACTTCAATGTTACAGGTGCAAGGAAATGGGGCATTATGAAAATCAATGCCCTAATCTAAGGGTTGTTGATGATGATCGACGTCAAAAAACTCTTAAGGCTAAAGAAAAAGGAAAGTCACATACAATTTCTATCAACGATGTGGAGTACGATAACGAAGTGGTGAAAGGTACACATACCATCCACTCTAAATATAAAATGTTTTATTTGATTATGGATCCACCCACTCTTTTATTACTGAAGAATTTTCTAAGGGTATCATTGTATTACCTCAACAATTAGATATTGAGTTAGCTGTGACAACTCCTATTGGCACAACAGTCGCATCAAAAGTTTATAATTCTTCTACGATTGAAGTTTGTGGGAAAGTGCTTCCTACAATTCTTGTGATCCTTCCTATAGTGGAATTTGATGTGATTTTTGGAATGGATTGGCTTTCTCTATATGGAGCTCATATCAATTTCCAAATAAGGGAAGTCACATTTCATATTCCATATCAATCTATTATCATCTATCAATGAAAGGATGAACATAACCTTCCAATGGAAATTTCTTCCATATAATGGGTATTTATTCCACTAAATGACGGTTATTTATCTCAAATGGTTGGTGAGAAACTCACAATTAAGAATATGCCCATTATACGGGAGTTTGATGATGTCTCTCCAGAGGAATTTTCAGGTCTTCCACCAAATCGTGAAGTCGAGTTTTCAATATAACTCGTACCGGGTGGTTTACCTATTTCAAAGACACCTTATAGAATGACACCAATTAAGTTTCAGGAATTGAAGAAGCAACTCCAAGAGAATCTTGATAAGGGATTCATACGCCCTAGTGCGTCACCTTGGGGAGCACCTGTTCTGTTTGTTATGAAGAAAGATGTATCAATGAGACTCTAAATTGATTTTTGAGAACTTAACAAGATCACTATCAAGAAAAAATATCATCTACCATGAATTGATAACTTATTTGACCAACTACACGGAGCTCAATACTTTTCCAAGATTGATCTTCATTCAGAGTATCATCAATTAAGGATCAAAAAGGAGGATATACCAAAGACAGATTTCCGTACAAGGTATGGATACTGTGAATTTATAGTGATTCCATTTGGTCTTACTAATGCCCCTATTTTCTTCATGGATCTGATGAATAGAGCCTTTAGAGACTATCTTGATCAGTTTGTGGTAGTCTTTATAGACGATATTCTTGTATATTCAAAGGGAAAGGAAGAACATGAAGATCACTTGAGAATTGTGTTGAAGACCCTGAGAAAGGAGAAGCTTTATTCCAAATTTACCAAATGTGAATTTTGGCTTCAAAAAGTTTCATTTTTTGCGTCACATAATCTCAAAAGAGGGGATATCTATGGATCCATCAAAAACAGAGGTTATCGAAAGATGGTCGAGACCAACAACAGTAACTGAGATCCGATGTTTTCTTGGTTTGCTGGATATTATCAATGTTTTGTGAAATATTTTTCACGATTATCTAATCCACTAACCAAGTTGACTCGTAAAGGAGTTAATTTTGTTTGGACGGAGGAATGTGAAGAGAATTTCAAGGAGTTGAAAAGAAGGTTATCTAGTGCACCTGTGCTCTCACTGCCTTGTAGTGGAGAAAGGTTTGTGATCTACAATGATGCATCCAAGAAGGGATTGGGGTGTGTTCTCATGAAAAACGATATGGTGGTAGCTTATGCCTCACGACAGTTGAAAATCCATGAGAAAAATTACCCATAACATGATTTGGAGTTAGTTGTGGAAATATTTGCAATAAAGATTTGGAGGCATTATCTTTATGGAGAAAGGTGTGATATTTATACTGATCATAAAAGTTTAAAGTATTTTTTCGCATAAAAGGAGATGAATATCTGCCAAAGAAGATGGTTGGAGCTGATTAAGTATTACGACTACTCAATTAATTATCACCCTAGGAAAGAAAACAAGGTGGTAGAGGCATTAAGTTGACAAGACCATGCCAGTTTATCCATGATGAGGATCACAGAAGATCCAATATTTATGGATTTACAAAGGATGTATCTTGGAATTATTATGGAAGGGGAAAATCATATCTTTCTAAAATGAATGTTCAACCATCTATACATGTGAAGAATAAAGAGGCACAAAGACAAGATGTAGAGTTACAAAAGAAGGTGAGAAATGTTCCTGAATTCAACCTTGATTGTGATGGGATAATAAAGTTCAGGAATCGGGTTTGTGTTCCTCCCATCCCAGAATTAAAGAAGGAGCTGCTGGATGAGGCTCATAGTTCTTCATTCTCTATTCATCCTGGAAGCACGAAGATGTATAGGGACCTGAAAGATTACTTCTGGTGGGATGACATGAAAAGAGATGTTGCTGAATATGTCTCTCGATGCTTGGTTTATCAGCATGTTAAAGATTAGAGACATAAGTCTAAGGGGATGTTACAACCATTACCCATTCCAGAATGGAAATGGGAAAATATCACTATGGACTTTGTCACCGGACTTTCTAAAACATCCAAAGGAAATAATGCTATCTTGGTCATAGTTGATCGTCTTACAAAGTCTGCACACTTCATTGATATTAGAGAGGATTTATCATTGGTTCAGCTTGCCAGGATATATGTGAAGGAAGTGGTAAGATTGCACGGAGTACAACATTCTATTATATCTGATCAGGATCCAAGGTTTACCTCAATGCTCTGGTGAAGTCTTCAGCATACTCTAGATAGAAACTTGAGTTTCAGCACTACTTATCATCCTCAGACAGGCGGTCAGTCTAAGAGGACAATTCAAACTCTAGAAGATATGTTTAGAGATTGCTCTATGGATTTCAATGGTGGTTGGGATCAACACCTACCTATGGTGGAATTTTCTTATAATAATAGATTTCACTCCAGTATTCATATGACCCCTTTTGAAGCTCTCTATGGAAAGAAATGCAGGACTCCAACTTGCTAGGATGATGTTGGGGAATGAAAGCTATTAGGACCTGATCTTGTTGATGAGATGGCAGAAAAGCATAGATCTATTCAACAACACATAAGAGCTTCTCAGAGTCGACAAAAAAGTTATGCCAATAATCGAAAAAAAAATACCTAGAGTTTGAAGTGGGTGATAAAGTGTTCTTGCATATATCTCCCTGGAGGAGGTTCATGGGATTTGGAAATAAGGGAATGTTGAGCCCTAGGTATATCGGTCCTTTAGAAATACTGGACCATGTTGGGAAGGTAGCTTACTGATTGGCGCTTCCACCGAATCTCTCTCAAGTTCACAATGTGTTCCATGTATCTCTCCAGAGAAAGTACATACCTGATCATTCACATGTACTCGGCTCAGAAGTTGTACCACTGGAGCAAGGTCTTTCTTATGAAGAACAGCCAATAGAGATTCTGGATTGTAGCAAAAAATTCCTACAGAAAAATACCACTCTCTTGTTAAAAGTTTTACAGAGGAACCACCAATTTTAATAAACTACATGGGATCTTGAGGATATGATGAGGGAGAGGTATCCTCATCTGTTTGTTACAAAGTGACGAATTTCGAGGCAGAAATTCATTTTAAGGGGGGTAGAATGTAACACCCGAGAATTTTATGAGAAATATTTTGTTTTTATGTTATATAAATAATCAAATGAATCTTTCACTACACACAACACTGGCTTGACTTTCTTTTCACGCAATCACGACATTCCTCGATAGCTTGTGTCGTACGCAATACCGAGTTTCACTAAACAACGATATGCTATTAAAATATTATTAAAACTAGCCATTATAAATAGTAATACCCACTTTTTGAAATTTTGTAAATTTTATTTTTCAAATTGGACTTCATTTTTGGATTCGGAATATCGAAATTAGCCTAGGGTAAAAATTTGGTATTTTTCTGAAAACATTCAATTTTTGATGAATAGTGAAAACACAGGGTTACTATTTAAAAACCGACTTTTTATTTAAATAATTATTTATTTTATTTAAATTTATTTTAGTTCAAAATTGATAAATAATACCTATATAAGTTCAATGCAATTCATTGGAGTCATATTATAATAATTATAGATATATGAAAATTTTATTTAACTTTTCTCCGTCTTTTACCCACCTATTAGGATAATTTTCAAATTCACATAAAACATAATTTTATCACTTCTGTGAGTGGAATTTCGAAAATCTGAGAGACACGGTTAATATAAAGGACTAAAATTTGGTTCAATGAGATGAAAATAATTTTTGGTGAGTAGTAACTCTTTACTTTTTTTTACCACGGTTAAAAGTAAATAGGGTAATAAAGGGTAAAAGTGTTATTATTATTACCCTAATACATGTCCTAATTCAATTGGATAAGTTTCATTCGACCAAAACCAACCTTAGGAATAAAATATGACCATTTAGGCCCACATGGATTAGATTAGGACATTTATTATTAATTTATGTAAAGAAGGGTTAAAATAGTTAAAATCAATGTTTAATAACTAAATCATTTTTAATATAGGGTTATACATAAGATAAATTCGACTATAAATATTCATTAAAAAGATAAAAGTCTTTCCTACATAATGGTATTTTATTTGTAATTTTTAGACTTAAAATAATTTAATTTATTTATGACACAATAATGATGCAGTAATTATCTTATTAATGAAATATTGACATAATTGATGTTATAAATACCCAAATAAATGTAATTTGAGACTTTTTATGAATTTAAATAATTTTATATGTTCATATAACATGTTATTATTGATTTAATTAACTTTTTTAGAACGAGTAATTCTATTATGATTTTAAAACAACTCAATTACCAAATAGTTTCAAAATTGACATAAAATAGTTTTTAAAACAAATATTATATTATTAATTGTTATTTTATTCCTAAAAATCTACGTTTTGTCCAAGATACTTATATCATTATAGGTGTATCATTAATGGACCACTTGGGGGTCGCTTGGATGTATATGGTAAGTTTATAAAGTATATAATATAAAAATAAAAAGTGACATGGTAAATGTCAAGCTAATTAACTAAGAGTTAAAACTAAAAGATAAGGTTAATATAATGACCTAAACATGTCTAAATTCTATTGGATGAGAGGGTTGCGACCCATCCCCACCTTAGCTTCGAAATAAATCAATTTTTAGCTATTAAAACCGAATATGACTTTATAATAAAATAATATTTTTATTTTTTCTAAATGTGCCCCTATCCTCCCTTATAAAAGGGCACCTCCTCCCTCCCTTCCTCACACCACTTAGAGCATTCAATCTCGGCAAAACCCTTCCAAATTCTCTTCTCCACTTCCCTAGAAACATCCTATAGGTCCTGTTCTTCTTAAAAGACCAATTTCAGTGCCCTAAAAGGAGGTCTCAAAGAGGCACTTCAAAGAAGAGGTAATTTCTATTACCGATTCTTTCAACTGTATTTCTTCTTCCACTTATTCTTATTTAGTTGTTTCATTATGAAGTAATAACATAAGTATCACTCATATACTTATATGATATTATAAGTATTAAACAACCCTATTTCACCATCTATCCATCCAACGGAAAATGAAATCACCGCGTGTGCGTATGTACGGAATACCGTCTCCACGTCGTGGTGTAATCTATTTTACACCACCACCTTACTTGGATGGGTATAATGGTGTACAAAATAACTATATATGATTATTGTAAATTGATATTTTTTCTGAAATAGTATACATACACTCCAATACAATACCACGATCATGGGAACGATATCATCGCTCGTGCGTACGTACGGAATACCGTCTCCACGATGGGATGTGACTCGTTCTACATGATCTTCATTGCATAATAATTATATAAATGAATTGAATGAATGAATATGATATATATTACACCAATAACATTATGGAAATGTGGTATCTATAACCTAAAAATAATAATAATAATTTATTCGAAAAAACACGCATAAGAACAAAAAAGAAATAAACACTCTAATAACAAGAAACAATGAAATATTACTAATAAGAAGCTATGAATATAACCATATATGATATAATAAAAATACGTATGATTCTGGAATAAGTCAATGACATTATTTAAATCATTATACAGGAGGTTCGGACACTTACGAAGCAAATCGGACCTAAGGTAAGGGAAAATATCACAATCTCATTGTTATCCAAGATTGTTTATACTTTGGTATTTATAGGGGTGTATTTTATCATCCACATCCATGTTTCCTCAATATGTAATATTATTTCCTTCCACCTACAATTTTTAAAATCCAATTTTACCCTTCGGTAAGTTTTTAGTAAAAGATATGAGAGGAATCTTTTGTCATTTTTCGTACGAGGTACTTTTTGATTTTTTCGACATAAGTACGAGAATAATGTTTTTTTAACTTATACGGCATGAATGGATTTTTAAAACATTATTTACAAGAAGATTCCTTTACAAGTTTTCAAGTTTATTTTTAATCAAATTATTTTAGTTTAAAATTGTATGACATGTTAAGAAAGGAAAAAAAAATTTGAAGTTGAAAGGATATTTTCCTCAAAAATGGAATTCAAGGGTTTTATAAAAATTATTTTCCATCTAAGATAATATAGGGTTCTGTTTCTATCCCTATTATTACATTGATTTGATTATGTTGTGATTGGATTATTTTTATGAATTCCTTTATCTTATATGAATTGTTTTATGATGTAACGATGTTTAGGAATCCCAGTTTTATTACATGGGTTATGCTATGATGTATGATTTATGATTTTTGTGGCACACATAAGAATGGTTTCATTATGAGATGGTTGGGACCTATATCTTCCCCCAATGCATTGGGTAAAGATTTTTATGTCATGATATAGACATGGCTGGAACAGCAGGTTAAACCGGTTCAGTGAAACAGGACTGAAATGAGGAGTAAACTCAGTTCAGAAATGGACTTTGTCGGATAAGATAGTCTTGGAAATGAGTCTTGACTAATAAGAAATGATTCTCTATGATTATGTGTGTATGCCACAATGTTTCATGTTTAATTTTATGATAATTGGGATTACATTTCACTACTATGATTTATCCCATGATTATGAAATTATGATCTCTTTTGCAGGTTATGATTTCCAAAATGTTATGTTCTTATGAATATGATGTGAATGATATTTCATTTGTTTACCCTTACTGAGAATTTGAGCTCACCCTTTTGTATGTTTTTCTTTCCCTAGATCAGTAATAAGGTTATTATGTAGTATATTCCAAAAAGGGACTCTAGATATGATGAAATAAATTGGAGATAGTGTAGATGCTTTATGAACCAGTTGTTTATGTTTCCCAGTTTCTAAAGACACTATACCTATACTGTCCTTTCATGGTCTTGTTATATGTTGTAATAAGTGTACTTCAATTTTTAAGTATTAACAATGTATGTAAAGTATGGGTCGTTATAACTGTGCTCTTTATGTCACGTCTATATAGATATTATATAGGTTTTCATTACCATTCCCCAGTTTAGTTTTTTGGTTCGACATCATCCATTTTTGGGTGTGTGGGATGTGATGAGTAACCAGAGGTAACTTGTGGGTCACTTAGAGATATTAGGGTCATGTTTTCATTTTATAATTTTGGGGTCATTTTATTTGCCATTTAGGCTTATGATGTTAATGTATCTACTTCCCCATTGTTTTTATTTTGGTTATAAATATATCCTTTTATATATTCTTTGTTATGTCATTTTCGTTGGATGTTTTATATATTCCCAATTGTGGTTTATGTAATATTTTATCAAGAATTAAACAATCCATAATGAGGATTATTTTTACCTAGGACCTAGTTTCCATCCTAAGGGGATTAGGAATTCCCTTCGGGATAATATTGGGCTAGGTTGGGTGTTGATAGTAGGCAATGCCTGGGTCGTTTTGTAACATCCCACATTATTGGAACCTAAGAAATTAAATATTCATTCCTTATTCGTCTTTTTCACTTAAATATCCATGAGACTCCATCCTCGTATTCTTTGGTTTCTTTGGGAATTTAATAATATTAACTTTTTTAATCAAAATTTAACATATCAAGTTTGTAATAATACCATTATTTCTCACTCAAACTCCAATATCTTTTTGAAACTCATTGGGATAATCACGATATTTCAAATAAAATAAATTTTTAATTTGGTTTTCCTTCCTCCACTGATTTCTAAAAAAAATTAATATTTTCTATGCGAAAATTAATAATTTAGTAAATTTTATCAATAACAAAAAATTATTGATTCATAAATGGAATTCATATCCTAAATTATTAATCTATATGTTTTAATCTAGGTAATCTATGTACATTACCTATTAGGTGATCTAAATTATATATATCAAAATCCCTCATAATGGTTATAAAGAGCATTTGTCTTTCCAAATAGTATCCCCCAAGAGTGTCTACCTTACTGTATTATCTCAAGGTTACTCATCCTTGAGGGGTAATGGTTAATTTGATAATCAACTTTCCTTTTAGGGTGATTACTCCTAAGTGCATCTATTACATAACCATATCAACTTTCTAGTATATATAAAAGAATATAATTTCTATAAGAACCATAAAATCTATACTTTACTATAATTTTATGATTTTTTCTTATAGATAGACTAATTCCATTTTTTTTCACTACAGTTCCCGCATCCTAATTCCAAACTAATATAAAATAATTAAAGTTAACTCAAAGAGCCTAATAATTTATTTATACTATTGAAATTATGATCAACCTTAACTTATCAATACTTGTTGAAATATATAGATTTTAAATTATCCTCAACCAATATCATCTTAATAGTTTAATTTACCCAACTCTCATACTAACTATGATAGTATATACATAGTTTTCCCATAATTATATAACTTATAGAAAATCTTTCATTGCTTATATTTGAAAAACCTTTTAGGTTTAGAGTTTTAGATAGTTAAGACACGTTTTTAAATAATATAGATCCCAAAATTATCATCAAAATTATCATCAAATGGATGTTTTCCCACTATATTATAAACAACTTATTCCAAAATAAGTCTCCAGTTTCTCCCATAAATTATCTACACATTCTATTCTTCTTGACATATCATGTGTAATAATTTTCCTTAAAACTTATAGAAATGGAAACATAATAACGCTGACCTCAAATTATTAGAAAGGGAAATCATATATCATATGATATCACAGAATAAAAAACTAGAATAATATTTCAGGATGTAAATGATAGTTAAATAATTCCCTATAATTGAGCACATAATCCTAAAATAAATCCATGGATGGAATAAAAATATAAATAATCACATATATAATAATAACTACTTTTATAATGACAGAAATTTATTGTTAGACATATCAATCAGTTTTACCATGATATTAGATATTGTAAAATCATTGTTCCAAGACATCTAGTTAGTATCAATATTGTAAAAAATATCTCTAAATAAATGGGAAGGCATGCATCAAATACTCAAACTTGTATGTCTCATGATACCTTCCAATGCATCCAGGGGCTATAGATGTCCCAAATATCACTAATTATGTCAATTAATTCAAAATATGGATTGAATAAACTACACAATATATAACCTACCAACCATAATAATCAATAAAAATTATTTTTGAAAATAAATGTATAGAGATTTTTGAAATTTTTCCAATAAAAAAGGAAATATATCATTATATAAGAATCCATAAAATTATCACCATATAGAGTAATGGCTCTATGATTAGGTCAGTAATTTCACCAATCAATAAACTGAATTATATGATCCTGTGTCATTTGGTGAAAGAAGGTGGATGGTATTATTAATGAATATAAAATTTGAAATATCAATAATTTAGTGGATATTTGAATAGATTAAAAGTAGTTTTATAAGAAGAAAACAAAAAAATGGTATCACATAAGAAAGGATCAAGAAGTATATCGGTTGATACCATACTTTCAATCACATGAATAAATATTTCACAAGGAAATTTAAATAGTGATTCATGGAACATTACTCCAGAAAAGATAGATATTTTATAGGTAAAGATACGAATGGAATACAAATCATAAATGTGTATTTATAAAAAAAATTATCACAATCTTAAAAGTTTATTTTATGGTTCAAAATCAAAATGCATTTTCAAATAGTGGAATATTTAAAAATTAAAATTTTTGAACATATATCCAAAAATGGATAATTAAAAATCCATTGGAAAATAGAAATGGGGAAGAAATTAAGTCATATGAGATAAAATTTATATAGTTTTACACATAAAATAGAGGATATTGATATGATGAGAAAATATAGACAGGAAAGAGAAAGAACCATTAGAAATAATAGAAATTATTCTTAATGACACTATTATTTGAAGAGTGATAAATTAAATAAGGATGGTATTTTGAAATAAATATGATACCTTAACTAGAGAGATAAGGGGTAAATATCATGTGAAATTGGAAATAGATGAATATATGTTACTTAGAAGAATGATGTTCAATAAGATACATTATAACACAAATAAAAAAATTTGAAATAAAAAACCATTATGAATATCATAATTGTTAAAGTGAAAATAATATATAATTTAGATCCTCAAAAAGAATTAAAAATCAACTAAAATTAAATTTAAAATATAATTTTATAAAATAATAGGATAAAATAATTCAACTTATAATAATAGGGTTGAATAATAATCATTATTTATCAAAGAAAGGAACATGATTTATGAAAAACCCTTAAAATTTAGTAGTAGTGGAATCAAAATAATTTGAAGGAAGGATTCAAGAAAATACTTATAAATAACATTAATTAATAATGAATAATTAGAAAAAATGGGTTATTTTTTAAAACATATAAAATCATAATATGTTTTTAATATGAAAATAATACTTAATGTGTGGAAATTAAGACAAAAACCCAAAACAAATTGGTAACATTTTGAAATAAAATGAATGTGAAAGAGAGATCATAAAATATGACTAAAAATATCATTATTATAAATTGAATAATTAAATTATATATCAAATTGTTAGTATATATACAATGTATAATAAAATCAGTTAATATTGTAAAACATATCTCATATATTTGAAATTGAGATAAAAATAGTTATATCTTCATTATTTTTCAAATTGAAACGCCATCAATTATAGAGCATGAGAAATATTTTTAAATACGTTAAATTTATTGAAATTTTATGATAAAATAAATCCAAGTCCAATACACACACCAATTAAAAGGGAACAGTTGGTGAGATCACAACATATTTCACGGAAGAAAAATTGAGATTGAAAACCCACACATTTACTCATTATTAAAATATGATCTAAATTATGTAAAATAAAAAAAACTATTTTAATAAAATATTTTCAAACAATATTTAGACCTATAAACTATTATAAAATTCACTTATAATCGTTTATTTTAAATAAATTCGTTATATTTTATGTTCATCATCTGATGTTAATAAGTTCTCTAATCTGTTTAGTACTAGTTTCATAATTGAGATGTAGATTCTTATTTATATATTCAAATTTCAACATTTAAAGATAAATATAGGTAACCAAATATATGTTACATAAATTTTTATAATGCTCAAATTTCATTTCTTAAGTACCTTAGTTATGATTCACGATAACGAAGTCAGTGAAGAGATTATTTTGGTAAATTTTTGTGAACACAATAATAGTATATTATTATCAGTTTTATATAAACATTAAAAAATCATTAATTTATAATAAAAATACTGTTTAATTTTTCATTATCATACACAACATTTATTTATTGAATTTGGCATTTAGATTGTTAAACTGACCCAAAACATGACAAGTTTTAAAATATGGGTGATTGTGGTTAACAAAGTGATTTTTTTTGGAAAATTTATGATATTATAGGATAAAACTCAAATTATTTATATTCATTAATTTTTTAAATTTTATTTTATGATATTTTTATTCATAATAAAATACTATTCTGAGAAACAAAAAATGTTACTTTTGTGGGGGTGGTAGTCTGCATGTACACATGGGTGACCCATTTGATTTCCAAAGATCGTGATGAAGTTAGGGAATTTTATATACTTTTAGAGTATTAATAAATTTATAAAGATCATATTAATAATTTAAGAATAATTTTAGAACATTTTTTGTATTGTTTTGATGAAATATCAAGTATTTCATTTGAAGATATTGTAGTTTCCATGTAGACATGATCCCGACTTCATTTTTTGAATTGTTTTAGAAGATGTTTGAAAATGGTTATTTCAGTTATATAATAAATTTATTATTTTTAAAAATTATTTTCCCATACTTGAATGTTATTGAATAGGTTTTATAGTGTATAATTATTAAATAATTAAGAGATATTGTTTGAGAACATTACCACTCTCTTTGTATGTTCTCCCTTGTGTAATAACTTAAGGCTCCTATGATTGGTATTTGGAAAGTAAAAGGATTTTAGTATTTGGAAAAATAGTGGAGGATATGATAAGTTATATTTTTTAAAATATAATTCATTGTAATAAGTGTTTTCATTTGGTAGATGTGATATCCTTTTATAGGTGATGGGAATGGAATTTTAATTAATATAACTTCATAATATAAAGAGAGCACATGTTAAAAAAATAATGTAGAGCCAAAATGGACAATAATAAAGTGGAGGATGATATGATGTCAATAATCACTAATATATTAATTTACACACAAGTTATAAAAAATTTTTATGTCTTATAATCTTATATTATTCATTTTTACTTTTTTTTTAAATTTGTAGTTATTTTTTACATAAATAAATTACATTTAATGCATAAAAATTAAATTTAATTCATTACATAATTTAGAAAATATTATTCATAATATGAAATATATTTTGTTAAAAATAATCTATATTTGTTACAATATTAAATTTTAACATTAATTCATGTAATGGGTAAATATTATTTTTTATAAAAAGTGTATTTTTAATAATAAAATGTTATATTTTCAATAGAATTATCCCAATTTTTTATTTTGAATACATTAATTTGTTAATCATTAAAAAAAGAGACTTATTTTACTTTAACATAAATCCAAAACCAAAATTTACATAGTGATATCTTAATTAAAACCAAAATGCTAAATAATTATTTTTAAAATAAAATTTGGTATTCAAAATGTTAAACATGGGTTTTCTAAATCAAACAAAAAAATTTAAATGAATTATTTTTCTTCCTAAATAAATATTTTTCCATGAAACATGTTTGAAATGTTTTATAGTCATATTTATGATATTATAATTTCTTAAAGTCTTATGGAATATGTAAAAAACTATATTTTTTTACTATTCACTTAAAAAATAAATATTTCTTAAAAATAAAAAAAATCACACTAATTTAATTTTAATATTATTAATAAAAAAATAATGTTTCTTATAAAAAATTACTTTTTTTAAAGTGATTGAAATTAATTTTAAAAAATATCTCATAACTAGATACATTTTTTAGGATTAAAATGATTCTAGTATTAACATATATATCCTTTATTTTTTCTTCCTTAAAATATAAATATAAATTCTTTTGAAAAAAATATTATTAAATCAGGCTAATTTGTACATATATTCCACTTCATGATCTCTATAAAAACCTAGAAATATGATAATCTGGGATGGTAGTCATGGGTACTGATTCTGCTAGCATGGATCTCACAGAAATTTTCATGAGCATAATCTTCACTCATAAATAGTTTCTCTTATACTATACTTTTTGGATTTTTTTTGGGCCTCTTCAAGGTAGAATCCTAGGGATTAAAAATTGATTTATATCCCATAAAAATGAGCTTCATAAGGAATACACACACTTCCTAATTCCATTTCTTCTACCATCATTATTAAATTTGAAATATAGTTACTTATATATACACAAACATGCTCAATGACTTTGCTACAATTCTCATATTTAATACTTATGATATTTTATTCATAAAATGATTCATTATTTTATTTTAGTTCTGTGTCTCGTGTTATGCACTATATTCCAAAAAATATTTATTTAATTGATAATTACATATTATCAACTCAGGGTGTTATATAAACATCATTCAGCACTATATATTCCTTAAAAATGATTCAATTTTTAAAAAGTGTTATTAAATATACCATTAATTATTTCTTTTAACATTTTAACAAAATAGTATGATATTATTTTTTTAATGAGTTTTTATTTTGATCATTAGATAATTTTATATTTTGAACCTAAACCTATAACAGTTATCATGAAGTATATTTTCAGTTATTTACTTGTAACAACTTCCACTAAACAAATTTAATTTCAATTGAAATGTTTCATAAATAAGGTTTATTTTATTTTATTTTATTGATACTAAATTTTTTCATATTGTAATTAATATCATGTAGTTCATTGATCCCTTCACTATTGTTATGTGATTTCGTGAATAGTTTTTGTAGTTATATTCATACATGTAATAAATTTCAATTATCAAGAGATAATTTCATTCCATAACTATACTAAACCAAATTTTATCTAATTCATTTAAATAATATATAAGTGATACATTTCTAAAATGTAAATTATAACAACACAGTTTAGTCATCAGTTTATTTAGTATTTCTTGGATATGATTAAAAACAATAACACTTGAATCTGTTAAACTATAATGTTCAACAATAAAAACTGAAATGATTGAAATTCACTAAATTTTCCTAAATCAGAGTTAAAATTTATTAAAACATATTTAAATTTATTTAAACATCATGTTTTTTCAATGTTATGGTTGGTTATTTCAACTTGGAAATAGTTTTCATAGAGATTTTATTTAATTTCTATAGAGATAGGTTTCTCTCAAGTCTGTTTATCCAATTTGGATATCAAACACCCATTATAAACCTTAATAATATCACCAATTATTATTGTAATTGATAATTTAAGACTATTTTTGGAATTTATATATCCACTTTCATGTTTTTTATAGTTGTTGAAAAAAGTGCTCTGAACTCCTCCCGCAATTTTATGAAATTTTACACATCTTCCCAACCATTAAATTCATTATTCGGTAGTTCTTCCCCATTAATTTGAAATTAATATAGCTTATTATAATATCGAATTAATAGTTCTTATAATCCATCATTTTCTTTAGACTCTTATTGTACCATGTATATAATTTCAATGCCTTTTATGATATTTTATTACATAAATATATCATGAATTCCATTGTGAATTTCACTATTTAACTTATTTCTCTACATTCAAAATTTTAAATAATTCTCCCTTATTTTCTATTTCAAATAAAAGTTTCCTTAATATTATAATTTATTTATATTATTTGTAAAATTTCTCATATAAGAATATATATGGGATAATTCTAAAAAATAATACGCACACCCATACGTTATTTCAATGGAGTTGCCTTTTTTGAGTAATATACTAAGCATAAAAAACATAACCAAGATAAACATTGATTAAACTGAACATAAAAAACCTAATAAAATTAGTGAAACTTAATATAATAACCCAAATAGAAATAAACAAATAAAATCATATAGGGAAATACTAACATATATAAACTAGATCTAATTGAAAGAGATGAATGTATTTGAACCAAATCAATAGCAATATAACAAAACCTATAGTGATGAAATAGATAAAACCAAATAGAAAAAACCTACAGAGATGATCAAAACCAAATAGATATGAACTTCATATAACTAAATCAAACTAAATAAAAACCAATTAGTTTATATGAATTCCAACATATGATAATTAATCCATCACCAATATAGAGGAACTATATTGAATTCATACAAGTAAAAACAAATTGAACTAAAATGAAACAATTTTGAAATATTCAAACATAATTGCAATAAATTAAACCAAACTAAATAAAATCAAATCAAATATATGAGAATAAAGTTTAGTGCAATAAAACCAAGGAAAACTGACTTGACTCAAATAGAATATAATAAAAATAATTCAAACTAACATGACATAATCTTACATGGTCAATTTAAACTAACTATAACTAACAAAATTCAAATGAAACTAGAACATATCAATCATAATGTAATTATACAAAAATTCCCCAATAAAATAAATTCAAACCAATTCAAAAAAAAAACAAAACCTTCCTCATTCAACATACGGCTAATGGATCTGAAATGAATTGAATGAAATATCACTGAATATAACTAAAATAAATAGAACTGAATAATTTTAAAAAACATAATAAAATACAAATGTAAATTAGTAGAATATATTTTATTGTCCCCAGAATATGAACCAATGTCACTGAAATAGACATAACCACAAATAAATTAACCCAATTCAAGATAGAAATTTTTGAATATAATTTAACTAAATAAAAACATAAAATGAAACAAATATAAATGAATTGAAATGAGATGATTTGATCAAACCCAAAAATGATGTACCCAAGAAAAGAACCAAATGTCCTAACCCAAATAAAAGAAAATGAACCAAATATCATTGTGAATGAAATATTGAAAATTCTAATTTTAATTCCATAATTAGGTTATGTCATCGTTTACCCCACTTTTAACATTAAAATTTATATGTTCTGGTTAAAATGTTTCCCCACATTTCAATTGTTTAGAATGATAATTAGTATACCAAAATTAGTTCCTTCCTCCTTTTTCAGTTATTTTTTCCCCATTCATAGTTGATATCTAAAATCACTATAAATTTTATTATTTTTCAAAATTTCAAAGATATTGAAGAAATACACAAGAATATATTCATTGAGAATGATTTATGAATGTGAGGTATAGGATATAATTATTTATTTCAATTAGTTAGTTTAATAATTCTAATATAAATCAATTAGAATACATTAAATTTATTTTTTAAATTTTTTTTAGGGGAAATCTTCAAAAGTTAATTTTTCTTTAGTCAGACTACATACTGTGGTGAGTAACATGGAAAATCAAGTTCTGTTGAAACTAGAGTTAACAAGAATAATCAAAATATCTATTAATAGATATAAATTCATCCACAGTTACCATAAGTTAAACTTTATGTTGTGAGCCAGACTAGGAAACCCCTTACCTCTGCACTTGATTCAGCCTATGACATACCCAAGGTGCATTCTCAATCACACCATGTTTGAAACTGGGGTTACTGAATCGAATATAAACTCATGGGAATTTATTCACTTAGTATTTAATGTTCAATATAGGTTTTAGACTTTTAAATACATCATAAAGACACCATAAAACAAAGGCACACGTTCCCAAAAAATTCATTTTAAAAATTTGTAGAACTGAATAATTCATAACAATGAAATAAACAAGAAAACCAGTGAAAATGTAAAACATACAACTAAAAAACATAAATAGAAATAGAATAATCATAATAAAATCATAAAATAATTATACAAAAAGTGTTAAAATCACCAAAATAAGATCCACGTGTAACAACATGATTTTTTATTACATATTTCTCTTTAAATAAATTTCTTTGATACCTTGCATTTCACAAAACACTGAGATTAAACAAACCATGAAAACCTAATAAGCCATTATTTTTAGACAATTATATTTTTTCTTGATTAATCATTTCAATATTATCATACATTAGAATTTTGGGATTTTTGAAAAAAGTTTTATTTTTTAGTGGATAGTGAAAATACCTATTTTTTGTAAAAGTGTCACTTCTTTTAATTTATAATGATCCAGAAATTATTTTATTTAAATCCTAAATGAAATTAATAATATTTCAGTTATAAATAATATAATTAATAGAATTGGAATAATTATTATACCATCTTTTATTATAAGTTTATCTTTGGACTTGAAAACAAATTTTTCTAAAAAATGTTTTTGGTTCATAATGAGTTTTTAACATATATTAATTTCATAATATTATATTGATTTAACTAAATAAAGTGGATTATATATTTGGAATCATTAGATTTAAATTTTAGGAATATGTACCTTTTATTTTGATGCATTATGAGTACTAACACTGCTAAAATTTATATCCATGATAAATCATAAATAGGGTTATTAAGGTTAAAGATAATGCTATAATGAATTGAAAATATTTAAAATTATTGTATTTATTTAATTATAAGATCCCATTGAATCCATGTTGATCCAAAAAACAAGAATATTACCTTTTTACCGTTGTCATTAATTTTAAACATTATACTATTTTAGTAATTGATATAGTAAAAAAAATACAATTCTCATGCTTTTAATATCACTAATATTTGTTTCTTCGTTATAAAAAGTTGTTATGTTTACTTTTAAATACATGTTTTAAATATAAAAAAATTTATTATGTAACTTTTATTTAAATTTTTATTGATTTTACAACTATCTTAAAGTCTTAAGCATCATTGAGAGAGAGTATTTATTCAATTAATAGAAAAATAAAATAAATGATTTTGAAAATATTAAATATAATAAAATTGGATGAATTATAGCATTACACTAATTATATATATATATATATCTGTGTGTGTGTGTGTGTCATGAAAGGGATGCATGAAAGGATTAGGTTTGAATTATATCTTATTCATGATGTATTTAAAGTCTAATTTAATGAATAGTGTCGAAAAAAAATTAATGATAATTTATATTTAATAATATTTTATTAAAAGTTTAGAAATTCATAAAAATTTGAGATTCATCCCATTGAATTGTATATAATTGAAAACATAAACCATGATCCATTTTGTGACTTTTTTATTGTGATATCATATTTTTTTCTTAAAGAGTACAAAACATTAATATTATAGTAATTTTTTAAAGGGTTAATAGGAGTTAAAACAATAATATTGAGGTAAAAACATAACCAAAACCTATCAATGTTTTTTTATATGATATTATTTAAACTAATAATAATTTAAAATAATAATTATATCAATTTTGATAGATGTGGATGTGACAAATAATATATATTAATTTAATGATTTAATAAATTTCAAGAATTCTCCTACCATCACTTATTAAGGTATATCCATTATCTCTTTTATTTACATCACTTCAAGACATTTATCCCTCCAAACCCTTAGAAAATAAAATTATCAACATCATTATAAATGTTTTAAATTTTATGGTCTTACGAAAAGACTATCCTTATGTCCCTTAAAAATAGACCTAAAGGAGGTGTTTTCAAGAACAGGTACTCATCTTCAGCGAACACTTTCATTTTTTTATTTGTTTTGGACATATAATTAGTTTTTAACCATTTAAAGATAATAACAATATTATCTCACATATACTGATATTTTATTATGTTGATGTAATAATATTTGTCCATTTACCTCTCTATAAAATGGGACAAAATAGTCTCTCTTTTGTATGGTTGATTGTTTCCTCCCAAATTGATTTAATTATTTCCTTCTAACCCAATGGAAAATAATGATGTAACTCGTCCGTACGTGTGGACTACCACCACCATGAAGCGATTTGATTCTTTTTTTGTTTTTGATGTTTATATATAGTAATAAGAAAGTATTTAATCAATATTTATGATATATATTACATAATAATAACAAGGTGAATTATAATTTACCTTCATTTCATTCCATCCATCAAAAAGTGAAAACAAATTTCATGTGTAAGTACACCCTACTATCTACCAGAAAGAAGAAAATAATTTTTTTAAATATATCTTTTATAGATGTCTCTAAATATCAATATATTGATTACATATGATACTTATATCTTGAATAAAATTTTGGTTATGATGTAACTATAATCAATGTATATAGAATAGAAATAGAGAATCAAAAAATACATGAAAAATGAAGCAGTTAATAACTACAACAGTGATAATAATAAAATATCGTTAACAAATGGGTGATAAGATTTTACAAATTGAAAATATTTGAATGTACCAAAAACATATCTAATAGAACCTTACTAAATTTACACAAATTAGCGAAACCCTTTTCTATATAAAATAAAAATAAAATAATCTAATGTCATGAAAATCTAAAAAAATTAAAATCAAATTTATGTAAACTAACTAAAAGTAAAAAAAGCTAAATTAAAAGAACAAAATAAAACCAAACAAAATCAATACAATCTAAATTCAACAAAAAAAGAAACAACCGAACTCGAATATACCCAACACATCAAAAAACCTTATTAATCTAATTGAAAAAAAATTAATAGAGAATAATTGAACCTAAATGAAGTGAAATGAGAAAAATTAAAGGAAAAAAACTGAACCAAAAAAATTGAATATGAACTAACCTCACCATAATAGACATAACTCCACATAAATGAACCCAATAAAAGAAAAATAATTTTTAATATAATTTCACAAAATTGAAAAATTAAAATGGAATAAACATAAATGAAGTGATTTGAGATGAACTGATCAAACTAGAAATATGATCTAACTGAAAAATGAATTAAATTTCCTAACCTAAATAAAAAAATAAATCAAATGACCTAATGAAAGAAATATTGAAAATTTTAATTTTAATTCTGTAATAATGTGATTTTATCTTTTCTCTACCTTTGTATTGGGGGAGGGGACCTCTTTGTCCATCAAAGGAGTGGCTTTCTCCTTTATTCCCTTTTTGAATCCTGATTTACTTCATTCATTCCCTCAAGTCCATCTTAGAACAAAAGTTTCGATGTTTCTTGATGGGTGCTCGAACCTACCATTATCATCTACAGAGTTCTCAAAATCTTCGAATCAACTGAAGTATACCTTGGTTTCTTGGTGTAATTAGCATCATCCTTTAGTGGACTCGTTCGATGGGCATGTCTCTGGTTCTTGGGATTTCCAATATAGGGAAAAATGGATTTTTTGGATTATCTCTACTTAATGATTCACTTTTCCTTGGAGACAGATCCCATTATAGCCTGGTTAAGTGCACATCACAGCTTCAACAGGTTCAAATTTTTTATGTTTTTGTGTTCCATTGATTTTCATATGAATTGTGATCCTCCAACTATGGGGACTTGGGTAAGTTATTCCAATCTACCCATTACATTTCAAAATCCTTCTATTATGCGTATTCTAGGGAATCTTATTGGTAGATATATGTGTTTGGATAGCCGAAGTAAATCAATTTCTCAACCTATTAATCCACATTTCTATTTAAATTGGATTTGTTAAGAGTTATATTTGATAAAGTGTGTGTGGTCTATGAAACCTGGAGTTATTATTGCACTAAATTCAAGCTCTTGGGCCACTCGCTAGTCTACTATCGTAAGGGGTCTCAGTCTTCTTTGATGAGGGGAAATGGTAGCAGAAAGGATCCTAAGGTGTATGATGAGCTAGAGATATTAGAGAGGAGTTCTAATATGTTGAACGATAAGTATGGTGGTATGATTTCTCTAGTAGTTTACAAATAGAAGAGATGTGATCCATTAGTTTGGTGGATCACAATATAGAAATAGAGTTATGATCTAGTTGGACTTCCTGATCTCAGTCGCCTATAAACAAGGCTTCAATGCCTAAGGAAAACCATAAATTTACTAAATTTTTTAGAAGGTTACGTTTGGACCTAGAAAGATCTCTCTATTTGATATTCCTCAATGATAGTGTGAGGGAGAATGGTTTGGTTCAGTAGGATACAACATGAGTGGGAAACCATGGGATTAGGAGTAAAGATGTAGTGGTGTAGATGGATAAAGGGAGGAGAATGTTCCTACAGAGGTGTTTGGGTTAGGTAGTGGTGTTTTATAGTAGGGGATTCAGGGGAATGCTATGGAGGTTTCATATTAAAACAATGATGGGAAAGTAGGGGGTTCTGATTCAAGGTACCGGACCTCAATTCATTAGACCAACTAATATGAAGGGCTTGTATAGGTGGGATTGAGATTTGACCATACTAATTCATCTGAGGCAGTCTGGGGATGCATGAATGAATGCAATGGAAATGAACACAACAATTCATTAGGATAAAAATTGTGTCTGAATAGTAATAACAGTAATAGGAGGAGGAAGGGTATGAAGGATTGTTATCTTTACCACCTCCTCTAGAGACCCTATCTGCTAGGAAGGTAAACACCAAAAAGGACGAAACAAAATATGTGATCTATCAGAGAAAAGGGGTCCATGGGGATAAACCCTTGGAATTACTATTAATCTCTGAGGAATAATTGGTAGAGGAGGTATTGCAACATAATAATTATAAAGAGGCGGTGGCTAAAATGATGGGGATGTCTTTAAGGGAAGCCCTCAATTAGGAGAAATACGCTTGGTTTGAAAAACTATACCTAATTATTTTTGGGGGTTTCAATAAAGGAAATATTATAACTAAATAGTATAAACCGTCTTGGGTCCATCTTGCCTTTGAGTTTGAAAATCGGGTGATGGAGGCACCTAGAAACCAGGTAATATCTATCTCATTGAATTGTTTTTTGGGAAAAGGGTTCTGGTAATATTAAATTACTACCCATGTATTATAGTTAAAATTGGTGGAGGTTTTTGATTGGTTTGGGAGGTTTTCAAGTTTAGTTTCAATATGATTTTGGATCAGTTATTAGTGTGTGTTTTGAAGTGAATTTTGGTGTGATGCATCTAGATTTTTACTTGGATCTACTTCTGATGGGGTTTAGAGCAAGAAGCCTTCAACTATGCATGTTGTTGGACTCACATGTTTTGATAATCCCAAATCATGTTTCATTTATATGAAAATCATGTTTCATTAGTTTTATAGTTTTTATCATGTAACAATTATGTAATTTCAATCACACTAATTTATTGATCAATTTTACATTGTAAAAGTTTCTATGTAAAAGTTACTGATATAGGATACCGATAGAGGTTACTGATAGAGGTTACCGATACAGTTTATTTAGAGAGGATACTGATAGGGGTTATAGATAAAGTTTACCGATAGAAGGTTACTGCTATAAAACCTTACCATTGAGTTATCAATGTGAGTGAGTTCACCACTATGAGTCTATCAGTCGATGTCTACTGTTTTAGAGTTACCACTAGAGGTAACTTCTATTAGCCTACCAATGAAGCCTAATAATGAAGCTTATCATTGAAGCCTACCAATGAAGCCTACTGATAAAGCCCACAGATGAAGACAACTGATGAAGCCTACCAAGGAAGCATATCGATGAATCTTGCCGATGAAACCTACTAATGAAGACTACCATTGAGAAGGCTACAGCTACAAGTCTACTGATACCAATTCCCTTTTACTCAATACTTTTTCACTTTTCATGAGATTATTAAAATGAACATATTAGGTAAATTTAATGCTTTTGACATTAATTAATGCTGACTATAGACATATATAGAGACCGTACCTAGATACATTATGATGTACAAGGAATAATTCATGGGGTTTTATCATTCCCATTGTCGGACTTCAATAAAATAAAATAGAATAGATGATTGAGCTAAATAGGATCATTCTGGGTGAGAGACAATATATGGATTATTTATAGAATAAGGAGAACACAAAAACTTAATCTGATAAATTAAGAGCTTCATGAATATAATTTGAAAGAAAAAAGTCAAGACTACATTCTATGATTCATCTAATCTCTTTCATATGAAGAAGTAGAACACTTCATTATCTGGATACTAGAACCTAGAGTTGCGACACTCTGTTTTGAAGAAAACTTCAAGAGAAGGACTCGAACTGAAATTTCTTCACTAAAAGGAGTTTGGAGTTGAAATAAAAACACATATTGACTTCTAAACTCGATATTTATAACAATATATCTATGGTAGCCTTTTTCATACATTTCTGAATAGCGTTTCTTTTTCTATTATACACACTATCTCATGTGCTTAAACTGGAGGATAATGAAAATCCTCACTCCAAATATTACATAAACATTTTTTCCCATGTATAAATGTATTAGAGTCCATGTGTGGAAGGTGATACAAGTTTTTTATCAATTTTATTAATTATATAAACTTTTGGGTGGAAGGTGATCACCATGTAGAGATTATTAAGTCTCGTCTTGAGTTTGAACCTCTTTTTTAACTCTGTTGGGTGATTTATTCTGTAATTCTCTATTTTTCTATTTTCCATTGCTAATAATTTCATAAATAGAAAACTATTTTCCATTAACTCGGATTGTTAGTTAATGTTAGTGTGTACATGTGTTTAATTAAGTAAAACTGTTTCAAAAGATAGATAAGTGTGTTTTACTGATTCAGCCGAGGGATAATCGATCTTTGAGATACTTTTTGACCAATTCAACATTTATATCTATACTCCCTTAATTAATAGGGCTACTTTAAATTGGGGGATTTTTATCATAATGTTTTAACAGAAATTTTAAGTAAGAAATGAATTCACCCCCCCCCCCCTCTTGAGTTTGCACCATGACCAACATTTGTTATCAAAGGATTGTTTATTTCTACCATCAGAAATCTATTTCAATCCTTTAAAATTCTTTTTCAACATTGATTTTAGTTGTATCTTAAAGATCATAAAATTTCTGCCATCTCTAATGTTTCAGTTCATTAAATTCTAGTGAGAAATGGATAATCGAGTTGAGGGTGTGTCTACAAACTAGCTACCTTTCATTAATGTTAATAAATATGCTCCATGGATATTTAAAATGAAAATATATCTAGAGAGCATGGGTCCTGAAATATGGGACACAATTGAAGAACAACATGCATTACCTACTACTGTTAGGGACACATGGTCTTAGTTGAATAAAGCTACATACAATTATAACTATTGAGAAATGAATTAATTGTACTCTTCTCAAGGTGATGAAGAATAAAATAGAATATCTACCTATAAAACTACGAATGAAATTTAGGATACTTTGACTATTTCCCATAAGGGAAAAACAAATGATAATGAAATGATATTAAATACTAACACTATTAAATATGAAAATTTTAAAATAAAAACTAATGAAACTATATATGAAATGTATCTTATGTTTAATGAAATAGTAAATACCATGAGTCTTCTTGGAACATCAGTGGACAGTAAGAAATAGATTATGAGATTTAATTGACTCCTACCTAAAAGATGGAGAGGAACTTCTGTTTCTATCTAAGAATCATGTGACATAAATAAGTTACCAATGAAGTAACTAATTGGAAAACATATGATATACGAAGAAGATCATACAGTTAATCAAAAAGAAGATAAAGAACAGAGAAAAAAATCTATAGCATTGAAGACTACTACCTCATAGACCAAAGACAAGGAAATGGTTCAAGATCATGAAGACAGTTCCACCAATGAAGAATCAAATTCTAATAGTGATGATAGGATGGATCATCTTGCTATAAGATTAAAAATTTTCTACCGAAAGAATAAGTTATTTTGAAATTCAAACTATAAAGGAAGTTATAATAGTAGAAGACAGTGGAAAAAGGACAGAAAATGGAATGACAACAAAAATGATATAGTATGCTACGGGTGTAGACAAAAAGGTCATGTGAAGGTCGCGTTCCCTATGATGAAATTTATGAATAAATATGAAGACAAAGGAAAGGGATAAAAAATGCTATGAAATCTACTTGGAGTGCTTTAGAAGATAAATCTAGTGAATCCGACAATTCTGATACTGAAAAGAGAAATCATGAAAATAGGTGTTTCATGACAGAAACATCTGAGGTAACACCAAATTCTCCTACACATAATGCTTACTAATCTAGGAATTAATGTGAATAAAATAATGATAAAAATATGATTGAGGAAGAACTGTTTGAATAATATGGAATGCTTGAGGATAAATTTAATAAACATGGGGATAAATATAAGTCGTTGAAAAGACAACATGGTTTACGTGTCAACTATATGACTGATTTGGATATTGAAAAAGAAAAATTTTCGCACATGTTAAAATAAATTTCTGAACATAAATTGTCAACTGAGAAATTAAAAATAGATCTTGATAAGTTTACTACTGGTATAAATACCTTGACTTGTTTTCTGGGTAAAAAAATTTCCCTAAAATGCACAACTGTTCTTGGATATAAACTAGGATAGAGAAGGGTTATTATGAACAAATGTTTTCCAAAATTCAGATTTTTCACTAATAGTTCATGTTCTAAATAATCCCTTGAAAAATAATTTTTTAAATTACCTAATAACGTGTATTTGTCTCCAAACATATAAGTTGATTATAGGAAACCTATAGGAAAAATATTTGTTCCCAAATATTTACTTATAAGCCTCTATGGACCCAAGAAAATATGGGTACAAAATTTACCCTATGTTTAATCTGTTTTGCTGGAAAATTGTCTAATGAGATATTATAAAGCCATATGGTACTTGAACAGTGGATGTTTACGATATATGACAGAATAATATTCATGCTTCAAGAGCCTAATAAAATTTGATGGTGCATATGTTACATTTGTTGATAACTCTATGGGAATGATCGTTGAATTAGGCCAAATTGGTAACACTAGTACTATATTAATTTCAAAAGTAATCTTTGTTAATGGGTTAATGTAAAATTTACTTAGTATCTCTTAGTTTTTGGATGATGGTTTCAATGTTATGTTTAAAATGATGCTTTAAAATTTTTTAATTTAAAAAATTATTTAATATTCACTAATCTTAGAAATGAAAATGTATAGGCTATTGATTTGAACTCTTTATCTAATTAAAATGTATCTTGTTCAAATGATTTTCATAAACTATCTTCGATATGACACGTAAGATTAGGACACTGCAATGTCCACTCATGTAGTAAACTAATAGTGAAATTTTTAGTTAAAGACTTACCTAAATTGGAATTCCCACAAAACAAAGTTTTTATTCCTTGTCAAGAGGGAAAACAACACAAATTTTCTTTCAAACCAAAGAAAAAGTTTCAACTTCTCAACCTCTTGAGTTCGTTCACATGGTTTTTTTGTACTATTAAGAGTTACTAATTTAAATGGGAAGAAATATTTCTATGTTCTTATAGATGACTTTTCTATATAAATTAGGGAATAATTTCTATCTCACAAAAGTAAAGATGTTCTTAATTTATTAAATATTCCCAGTCTGTAGAAAATCATAGTGGACATACAATTAAGACCATGAGAAGAGATGTTGGTTGTGAGTTTGAAAATCAAGTGTTTGAATCGTTTTTCTCAAATAATGTATATAATCACAATTTATCTACTCCTAGAACACCAAAACAAAATGAAGATATAAAATGAACAAATAGTAAACTTCATGAGATTTGTTGGACTATTCTTAATGAGTTTAACCTACCTATATATTTCTAGGATGAAGCTGTTAATATAGCTTGTTACATCATCAAAAAAATTAATTTCACATGTTCTTAAGAAGTCCCATTATGATTTGTGGCACAATAGAAATCCTAAGGTTAATTACTTTATATTTTTTGGTTTAGAGTCTTTATCCTTAACACTAGGGATAATCTTGAAAAATTTACTTCCAAAAGTGATGAAGGAGTTTTCATGGGATACTCACTCTCTAGTATAGCCTATTGAGTATTCAATAAGTTAACCAAATGTGTGGAAAAATCAATTCATGTCAAATTTGATGAGACAGATCCACATGAACCTAAAACCACTCTTGAATATCTTGATAAAGATATGTCTATTATGGACCTTAATGATAAAAAAAGTGAACCCCCAGTAAAAACAACTAGTTCTGGAATTTTTCAAAAATCTGAGCCTGTTGAATCTGAACCTATAGACAACCATTAAGAGTCTTGTATAACCCTTTTTAGAGGAATTATAACTCTCATGAATTGTTCATTAGATGTTTTAGTTGGTTATCTAAATAGAAGGACACAAACATGAGATTCTCTGAGAAACCAGGTTAAACATCAAGCATTTCCTACCAAGAATGAACCTAAAAATATTAATGATGCCATAAATGATGAATTTTGGTTAATAGATATTCTTGAAGAATTAAATCAGTTTGAAAGAAACAATGTTTGTTAATTTGTGGAAAGACCTAAGGACACATTGACCATAGGCACTAAATGGGTGTTTAGAAACTAAGTTGATGATCCTGGAAATTTAGTTAGAAACAAGCCCAGATTAGTCGCACAAGGATATAGTTAAGAAGAAGGAATAGACTATGAGGAAACTATTGCACCTATAGCTAGAATATAATTCATTAGGATACTACTTGGTTATGTTTCTCAATTGAATTTCAAACATTACCAAATGGATGTCAGATGTTCGTTTCTAAATGGGTATATAGTTGAGGATTTGTTTTTTAAAAAACCTTCAAGCTTTACACATCACCATTATTCAAATCATGTTTTTAAACTTTCTACAGCTTTATATGGTCTAAATGAACCTCCTAGCCCTTGGTACAATAGACTCGGTTCTTTTCTTATTTCAAAAGGTTTTACGAAATGAATAGTTGATCGTACACTTTTTATTAAAAGGATTTCAAAAGATTTTTTAATTGTACCAATTTATATAGATGACATTATTTTTGGATATTCTAAAAACTCATTAAGTACTAATTTTTCAAAGATGAAGAAAAGTGAATTTGAGATGAGTTTAATGGGAGAACATAAATTTTTCCTTCGATTTGAAATTTTTCAAAATAAAAATTGCATTGTCTTACATCAAAGTAAATATACTAAGGATCTTTTTAAACAGTTTGGTTTTGATAGTAATAACTGTTATGATACACTTAAGAGTACAACTTGTAAATTGGATACTGATAAAACTAGTAAACCAGTGGATAAACCAATTATAGAGGTATAATTTGGTGTTTTCCCTATGTTACTGCTAGTTGACCTGATATTATGTTTAGTGTATGTATGTCTGATCGTTTTTAAGCCAATACCAAAGAGCCTCATTTAACTTTTGTCAAAAGTATTTTTAAACCTCTCAAGTATACAAGAAACATATGACTATTTTATCCAAGGGTAAAATCATTTGATTTGTTAAGTTATTCAGATCGTGACTTTGCTAGTTTCAAGTTAGATAGATAGAGAACCTCTTTAACATGTCCCATTTTAGGAAAATAACTAGTATCATGGTGTAGTAAGAAACAAGATTATGTTGCATTATCCACTTCTGAAGCTGAATATATAGCTACTGGTAGTTTTTATGTTCAAATTATGTGGATTAAACACACATAACTGGAGTATGGATATTAATTCAAACATTTCTCTATAAATTGTGACAACACAAGTTCTATTACCATCTCTAAAAATCATGTAACTCATTATAGGACAAATCCCATTGATGTGAGAAATCACTTTTTGAGATATCATTATCAAAGAGGTGATATCACCCTTGAATTCATTGGAACTTAACATCAGTTGGATGATATATTCACAAAGCCTTCTAATTATGAATGGTTAAATTAAATCAAACATGAGTTTGGTATGATATAATTTTAGGTTAGGACACCTCACTGTTGTACCTCACCAATGGACCTCACTATTGGCACCTTACTGTTTGTCAATCTTTTTGATAGGTCCTAGAGTTACTGTTTTTTTTCAGAATATGATATCTTTTTATGTTTAGTTATTTTTTTACTCGATTTTTTCGATCTCTAAATGATAAAAACCAAGTGAAATCCACTCTTAAATCCACATGAATTCTCTCACTAACCTCGTGCTCCCGAATACTTGAACCTACCCTTTTGCTAAAATCCTCGAACCGCTTCAGTTTGCAATGGCATGACTGAAGAGTCTGATGGTTGGTGATGAAGGACACACACCGAACACTAAGAGAACTTGATCTGGATCTAGTAGTGGAATAAATTTTATTGTAAATATGATCAATCCACACTTTTCCATGAGGGAAGTCATGTTCGAAAAGGAATTTAAGTTCAGAATGGTTGTTGTAAAGTAGGTCTCTCGTGCGGAAGGCACTCGAAGCTCAATATTGGGAAGAATGTTTTGAAACAAAAATGGACAATATTATTTGAAGCTAGTCAAATAATTTTATGAGTTTGTGATGTTTTAACATTCTGAGTATGAGAACTGAATGTATTCAAAGGATAATGTATTGATTGTGATATTTTCTTCTATTTAATGGGATGAATGCTTAAGAGTACCACATGAAAAGATATTTAGCTATTACTCAATAGTTATTCCTCCCACCAGTAGGTATTTCTGCAATAAAGAGGATCTGGGTGAACTAACAGGGAGTGAAAACCCTAGAAATTGAATTGCTAATTTGATGGATGTGGAAAACTATTACTATTTAAATTTCTCCAACATGTCTTGATTCCCATGAGAGGGGACTTTTATACTTTGAAGTATCAAGTCATATTTTTGAGGTATCTATTGAAGCATGGGAAATGGATAATTCTTTGCAGGTTATTGATGATTTAGTTAGAGGATATGTTTAGACCTAGTTCCAAGTAAAATGGTTTATTTCATTCCAGGTTGATATCTTTGATGTTGAATGTGAAAGGAGTTGTTGTACATAAGGAAGAAACAACAGTTGTAAGGGACAACTTCTGTATTACTAAAATGATCTACTAGATTGTGGAGATAAACTGGAATTATTATAAAAGGGAATCAGAGAATGTAGAGGCTAAGATATATGAATACTTCAACCCTATTGCTAATCCTACTAGTCCAAATAAAAAAAATCTAGGTTTAAAACCTGATAAAGTGGAGATAGTGTATTCAGATGTAGATGAAGTGGTTTCAGGTGTGAAAGAAATGGAGGATTCTCTTATATATGACAGGAGTGATCCTAATTGTCCCTCATGTACTCATGTTAATGATGTATAATTTGTATATCCTATTCCTCCAAATATATTACCCATAATAGATATTTTCCAAAGGGATAGTGATGATGAGGAAACCACTGAAGAATAAAGAAAAGAGAATTTCATAAGAAAAATTTCTATTAGAGAGACCTCATAAAAGGAGGATGAAGTTGAATTTGATCATGAGGAGATTGAATCAGCTATTGATAAAAGTGAATAATAATTCCTATGTATTAGTCCTTTGATAGGTCAAACATCAATGGTCGAGTGTGAAGCGGAAGAAGATGTTGAATCTATTGTAGTTGGAATTGCAATGGAAGTACTTGAAGATTTTGTAGAAGAAGTAGGAGTAGACTCTCATGCTAGTTCAATTGATCAAGTAAGACTGGAAGATGAGAATGTAGCTTCTAAGAGGATGCTTCATGTGAGGGGGAGGAACCTATTTCCATAGGTTTAGATTTTGTTTCTCATGAAATAAATGACTGTTCAAGAGACCCTAGATTCATGGTTTTCATATTAGACTATGAATATTCTGATGATGACAAATCTAACAGAATACCTCCTATTCATTCAGTTTTAGAGACCATTATAGTATAACCAGTGGTTCTTCTACCACAGGATTTTGTGAGGATGGATGAGTTAGAGTCATTAAAATCAAAATTAAAGAGAAATTTTGATGAGATATTCATTGGGATAGAGAGTTTAGTGGATCTCAATTAATAGCTTATGGCATATGCTTTGGAATGAATAATCTCTACCTTTCACTCCATCTTTATACATGATGTGAAGTAATGTTATAATCAAGTCAGAAACTTGGAAGAATCTTTGGAGTCTATGAAACAGTCGATTTTTAGTTTAGACTCATACATGGCTTCAATATATCAGGTGTAAAAAGATATTAACTATGTTAAGAGTGTTGTTCGGTAGATGTTCATTCTGTTTGAGGACATTAAAAATTCTATAGATACACATGTGAGTGGTCATGATGATGATGTGATGAGGTTGATATATGAATTGACCAAGTCTTTTAAGGAGACAATAGCATTCACCATGGAACCTCTATGTGCATCTGTTTCCCCATCATCCTCTTCTCCTATTGATCTAGACATATTCAGATCAGTTGTTAAAGAAGAATTGGAGAATCTCTCTAGTGCAAGTACCTCATACCCTCAGTCTATGACTCGGGAAATTTCTAATATAAGAGATATTCATGAGCTTGTATGAGATTATTTGATGAGGATTCCCAAGATAAGAAGGCCATCAAAGAGCAGATTGACTTCTATTACCAATCAGTGTACACTAAGCATCGGATGGATGGTCACTTTAAGCAGCTGTTGGAGAACATGAGGATCCCACCAATCACTCGGGCTTCTAAGGATCAAGTTAGAAGGCTTCAAGAGTTGACACCTACATTGGAAAAATTTATAGAGAATAAGGATGGCTTCATATCAACTATAGAAAGAATAAAAAACATCATTATGGATTTTAGGAATATTTTTTCCCTTCCTCGATGTGGATTTTACTCCCATTATAGTCCCTCCAGCCTAACCTTCTTACTTAGATACATCAAGTTCTACCAGTTATTCCCTTTTAATGACTCCTTTATAGGCCATTATAAGTCGGACTCCTACAATTACTCATAGATCTTCTCTTTATCGGTCTATTGGTACTTCTATCGCAACCCCTTCTACCTTACTTACTATTATCCCTAGGGTTGTACCTCCATCTTCTGAAACTATCTCCTCAGCACCCAAAGGAAAACCTCAATTAGACATCTCTAATATGGATTTAACTTTTGTTGTCTTATTAGATTGGGATCATTGTATTATTTTTTTTATATTTTACTCTTGTCTCATCAATACAATAATATCCTTTTGTATTCTTTTTTGCCTTGTTTTTTTGCTAATAACTATGGGGGATAGTGGTTCATATATATGACACTTGACTGCATGACAATTGAAAATATGAAAATTCTGTATGTATTTAAGCTTTGATATATTTTCAATAATAAATGTGGTTCCTTGAAGATATTAACAAATTTTCTTAACCCTGCTTCAATAATTCATAAATCTAAATTTTAGTTACATTATTTGTGATTATCAAAAAGGGGGAGACTTTTAGACTCACCTGTTTTGATAATCCTAAGTCATATTTGATTTATATGAAAATCAAGTTTCATTAGATTTATATTTTTTATCATGTAACAATCATATATTTTTAATCTCACTATTTTCTTGATCAAGTTTAGAGTGTAAATGTTTCTAAGTAAAGTGTTTCTGATAGATGTTAATGTTAAAGGTTACCGAAATAGGATACTGAGATAGGTTACCACTGAGGAACCTTACTGCTAAGTTATCAATGTGAGCGAGATCACTGTTATGAGTTTATCGCTCAAAGGCTACTATCATAGAGTTACTGCTAGTGTTAACAGCTATAAGCCTGCCTATGAAGCCTACCGATGATTCCTACCGATGATTCCTAACGATGAAGACTACTGATGAAACCTACTGATAAAGCCTACCTTTGAGAAGGATATAACTACCAGTCCACCGATACCTATAGCATCTTACTCTATACTTTGTCACTTTTCGTCAGATGATTTAAACAATCATATTTGGTAAATTTACTGCTTATGACATTAATTACTGCTGATTGTATAAATATCTATAAACTGTATTTGGAGATAGAATGAGGTGCGAGGAGGACCTCACGTGGTTTTATCCTTCCCACTTTCAGACTACAATAATAGAAAAATAGAATATAAGATCAAGCCGGATATGATCATGCGGGTGAGCGACAATATACAAAAGATCTGTAGAACAAGGAGAACACTAGTATTTACTCTTCTAACATAATAGATTCATGAAGATCATTTAGGAGAACCAATTCAAGATAGCCTTATGTTCTTTATATAATCTCTTTCATACCATGAAGTAGAACAATTCAGTACCTGGAAGCTAGAACCTCGACTTGCAACACTCTATTTTGGAGACAACTTCTAGAGAATGACTCGAACTATAATTTCTTCACTATAAGGAGTTATGAGCTGAACTAAAAACACCTAGAGCCTTCTAAACTCAATATCTATTACATTAGTTTTATTTTGTCCTTTTCCTTACATTTGTGAGTAGTGTGTGGTTGTCTATTACACACACACTATCTCACATGCTTAAACAAGAGGATACTAAAAAACCTCAATCCAAACATTATTTACACTTTTGTTTCCCACGTATAACTGTGGAATAGGATGTATGTGTCCTGGTTTTTTTAATGAATAACTGTGGTAGAGGGTTTGAGGGCTATATAGTTTGTAAAAACTATGGTAAACCCTGATACAGGTTGTGTATCATGTTTATTGTTAATATAAACTTCTTGGTGGATGGTGATCACCAAGTGGAGAGGATTATGTCTCAGCTTGAGACTAAACCACTCGTTTAAATCTTTGTGTACTTTATTTTTTAATACTCTATTTTCTATTTGCCACTACTAAAAATATCAAAAATATAAAACTATTTTACATTTACTATGATAGTTAATTTTGGTTAGTGTGTATATGTGTTTAATTTAGTAAACCAATTTCAAAAGTGGGATAAGTGTTTTTCACTAATTCAACTGAGGACCAATCAATCATTGAGAAACTTGTTGACTAATTGAACATTTATATATCTACTTCCTTAATTAACTAGGCTATTTGAAATTGGGGGATTTTTATCATAAAATTTTAAAATGAAATTTTAAGTAGGAACTCAATTCACCCCCTCTTGAGTTTCCACCCCAACCAACACATTCTATTTGGATTTGGATATCTAAGAGGGTATGGATATGCCATCATATCCAAGCCCTTGCATCCTTTCATGGGATACCTAGTTGAGTATTCATGCATTGGTGATGGTTGGTCGGCATGATGTAGTTTCTAGGGAGATGCAGCTCTGGTATTTTGCTCTGGATTTTATTTTGTTATGATAATTTTTTTGTAATGCTGGACTTTCTGGTTTTCCAATTTCCCCATAAAAGTTTTATGATAATAAATAAGTTAATTTTCATCCAATACATTAAATTTCATTTTTAAATTTCTTTTAGGGAAAATATTCTAAAAGATAATTATTCTTTAGTCAAACTACATACAGTAGTGAGAAATATGGAAAATCAAGTTCGGGAGAAGCCATAGGTAATCAGAGTACTCAAAAAATTGTCTATAGCTATAAATTATACCAAAATTACATTATATTACAAATTATGTTATGAAAAACCCGAGGACATCCCCTAACTAAGCACCTGATTCAGTCAAGGACATACATGAGGTGTATTCTCAATCACACCTGGCTATAAACTAGTATTAGTGAGTCATATATAAAATCATGGGAATTTATTCACATAGTAGATAAAATTACACATATGTATTACACTATTAAATCCATCATGAACACATAATAAATTTAAGTCTCATGTTCCCATAAAATAATCATTTTTTCAAATGTGCATAACTGAATAATTCATAACAAAGAAATAAATAAGACAACTAACCCATAAGTAAAACATGAAACTGAAAAATATTAATGAAAATAGATGTGTTTTAACTAAATGATAAAATAAATATACAAAATAAAACTAAAATCCCGAAAACAATCTCCATATGTAACAACCCAATATTTTATTACATATTTCTCTTTAAAAACATTCTTTGATAATTTAATTTTACAAAAAAAATAGTTTAAACGAACCCTAAAAACCTAATAAGAAATTTATTCATGAAAATTATTTCTTTTTGTAATTTATCATTTCAATATTTTCAAAGGGTCAATGTTTTTTATTTTCTAGAAAAGTTTTGTTGTTTAGGGGATTAGGAAAATACCTATTTTTGTAAAAGTGCCACTTCTATTAATTGAAAATGATCTAAAATTATTTTATATAATTATTAAATTAAAATTAACATAATTAAGTTATAAATATTATAATTAATTAAATTACAATCATTATTATACCATATTTTTGTATAAGTTTATTTCTAGACTTCAAAACATATTTTTCTACAAAAATGTTTTTGGTTCATTTTGCGTTTTTATCCTATATTTATTTTTTAAACATATTTGAATTGAATTCTATAAAATGGATTATATATTTGGTCTAATTAGTTCATCTTTTATAAATAGGTTTATTTTTTTGGTTAATTGTAAATCGTAAATGTGCTTAAATTTATCACCTCGATAAAGCACAAATCTGATAATAGAAGTTAAAGATAATCCTATAACAAATTAAAAATATAAAAAACACCTGTATTTATATAATTATATGAGTCCATTGAATCCATATTCGTCCAAAAATATTAATATTCCCTTTTCCCTTCATATATAGATTATAAGTTTATAATATTTTAGTAATGGATAAATACAAAAAAATTGTTCTCTTTCTTTTAATATCATTAATATTTTTTTCTTAGTGATAAAAATTAGTTTTGTTTAGTTTTAACTATAAGTCTTAAATGTAAAAAAACATTGGTATCATGGAATGTTATTTTAAATTTTATTGATTTTAAAACAAGATTAAATTATTAAGCAACATCGAGAGAGTATTTAATCAATTAATATAAAAATAAAATAAATGATTTTAAAAATATTAAACCTAATAAAATTTGATGAATTTCAGTGTTCGGTGAATTTTATTTATATATATATGGAATAAAATAGATGTGTTAAAGGATTAGGTTTGAATTAAATCATATTCCTAAGGTATTTAAAGTCTAATTAATTGAATAATTTCAAAAATTCCATTAATGATAATTTTTTAAAAAATATTATTTTAATAAATGATTTAAAATTCAAAAAACAATTATCTTCACCCAATTGAATTGGATTTTATTTAAAACCTAAGCCATGGTCAATTAGTGTGTATTTTTAATTATGATATCATTTGTGACCCTTAAATAGTAGAAAACATTAATATTGTAGTAATTGTCTAAAGGGTTAATATGGATTAAAACTAAAATATAAATGATGAAAAATAGACAAATCTTGTCCTAATTTTATTATATGAGATTATTTCAACTAATAATATTTTTAATTTTTAATTATATAAATTTTGATTCATTTGGAGTTGAAAAATAATATATATTAATTTAATACGTTATGAAATTTCAATAATGTTCATCCCACCACTTATTAAAGGAAGCCACTTGTCCCTTTTATATATATCACTACAAGACATATATCTCAACCAATCGCTAAAAAATAAAATTCTCCACGTCATTATACAAATTTTCAATGAGATGGTCTTATCAAAAGACTATTCTTAGGTCCCTTTAAAAGAGATCTAAAGGATCTCTTTCAAAGAAGAGGTAATCATCTTCCTCAAGCATTTTCATTTTTCCCTTTTTTACCACCTTAAATTATTTATTAACCATTGAAAGACAATATCAAGTCTCTCTCATATATGGATATTTTAATATATTGATGTAATAATATGTATCAATATATTTTTGTATAAAATGGGAAAAAATATTGTCTCTCTTTTTAATGATGTACACCACCTTACGAACTAATGTAATTCTTACCTTCAAATCCATTGGAAAATGATGACGTCACTCGTGCATATGTGTAAAATTTCACCACTACGAAGCGGTACGATTTGTTTTCCATTGTTGATTTACTTATATGGAAATAAGGATGGATTTATTGAATATATGTGATATCTATGAGAAAAAAATAGTTTTTTAAAGGTGAATTATACTATACCATTCATTCATTCCATCCTTCAAAAAGTGAAAACATCGTTCATGTGTAAGTACGATCTACTATCTACATGAAATGAGTAATTCTGTTATTTATATACAACTTTTACACATGACTCTAAGTATAAATATATTGGTTATATTTGATACTTATATCAGGAATAAAATTGTTGATATAATGTAACTATAATCATATTATATGGATTAGAAACAAAAAAATCAAAACATACATGTAAAATGAAGTAGTTAACAATCACAACAACTATAATAATAAAATATCATTAACAAATGGGTGAAAATATTCTTCAAATAGAATATATTTGATTGCCCCAAAAACATATTGAGTGGATCAAAACTAAATTTTCCAAAATTAACCAAACACTACATATATTAAATCAAAATAAAATATACTAATGTCACGAAAATTAAAAAAAACACAAAATTAAAATTAAGTGAACTAACAAAAAGTAAACTGAGATAAATGAAATGGAAAAAAATAAAACTGAAAAAAATGAATATGATATAAATTAATCCAGAAAGGCATAACCCCAACTCAAATAGACCCAACAAAACACAAAACTTGATGAATCTAATTGAACAAAACAAACGAAATAGAATGAGTTGAACATAAAGGAAGTGAAATGAGCCAAATGAATGAAAAAATTAAAACCAAAAAAGATTATGTATGATCTATTGTAACCCTAATAGAAATAACCCAACCCAAATTAACCCAATACATGGCTAACATTTTTTAATATAAATTAACCAAATAAAAAATTTAAAATGAAATAAACATAAATGAAGTAAAATGAGTTGAATTGATCAACCACATAAAATTATGTAACCAAAAAATGTACTAAATGAATGAACAAAAACAAAAAAATGAACTAAATAACCTAATGGATGAAATATTATTAATTTTAATTTTAATTCCTTAATTATGTTATTTCATCTTTTATGCCATGCTTGACTGGCCAATTTATATACCCCAGTTACAATGTTTCTCCACTATTTCATTATTTAAAATTCTAATTAGTATACCATAATTATTTCATACCACATTTTTTCCATTATTTTTCCCATTCGTATTTGAAATATAAAATCTGAATATATTTTATTCCTTTTAAAAATATGAATGATATTGAATAAATACAAAAGAAGATATTCTTTGAGAATGATCGATAAATGTGAGGTATGGTACTTAATCATTTATATCACATAGTGAGTATAATAATTCTAATATATATCAATTACAATACATTATATTTCATTTTTAAAATTCTTTTAGGGTTAATCTTCTAAAAGATAATTGTTCTTTAGTCAGACTACATAAAGTGGTGAGTAACATGGAAAATCAATTTGGGGTGAAACTAGAGGTAATCAGAGTACTCGAAATACATGTTCATAGCTATAAATTCTACCAAAATTACCTTATATTAAAATTTATTTCATGATCCACACCAGGACACCACTTAAATAAGCACTCGATTCAGCCTATGACATACCCGAGGTGCATTTTCAATCACACCAGGATAGAAACTTTTGTTAGTGAATCAAATATAAAATCATGGAAATATATTCACATGCTAGTTAAAACTCAACATTAGTGTTACAGGTTCAAATCCATCATTAACACTCTATAAATAAAAGGCTCACATTCCCGAAAAATAATAAGTTTAAATATTTAAAGAACCAAATAATTCATAACATTGAAATAAATAAGACAACTAGTCCAAATGTAAAACATGAAACTAAAATAGATAAACTGAAATATGAGTTTCTTAAATAAATGATAAAAAAACTTTACAAAATAAAACTAAAATTCATAAAATATTCTCTATGTGAAACAACCTGAGATTTTATTACCTATTTCTCTTTAAATAAATATACTTGATACCTTGATTTTCACAATACATCGGGTTTAAACTAGCAATGAAAACCTAATAAAACATTATTTTTTTGGGTTTATATCTTTTATTAATTCATCATTTCAATATTATCACAGGGTAAAATTTTGGGGTTTTTCTAAAATATTTTTTTTTGTTGAAAGTGAAAATACATATTTTTGTAAAAGTGTCACTTATTTTAACTGAAAATGTTTTAAAATTATTTGATTTATATAATAAATTAAAAATATCTTAATTTAGTAATAATTAATATAATTAATTAAATTTTATTCGTTATTATACCATATTTTGATTTATTTTTATCTTTGGACTTTAAAACGTATTTTTATAAAGAAAATATTTTTGTTGCATTTCGAGGTTTTATCTTATATTAATTTCTGAAACATATGTAAATTGTATTCAATAAAATGGATTATAAATTTTCAATCATGTGGTACAAATTTTATAAATATGTCCCATTTATTTTGATTCATTATTAAAAGTAACTGTTCTAAAATGTATCACCTTGATAAAGCACAAATCAGGTAATTAAGGTTAAAGGTAATGATCTAAGGAATTTAAAATATATAAAATACATGTATTTATTTAATTATATGATTCCATTTAATCCATATTCATCCATAAAAAAAGAATATGAACGTTTTCCCTTAATCTTTAATTCTTACCTTTATAATATTGTAGTAATGTATAATACCAAGAATTTCATTCTCTTTCTTTTAATATCACTAATATTTTTTTCATATTTATAAAAATATATTATATTCCATTTTAACTATAGTTTTAAATAAAAAATAATTTTTATCATGGAACATTATATTAAATATTTATTGATTTTAGAACTATCTTAACTTTTTAACAAACATCCATAGAGTATTTACTTGATTGATAGAATAATTAAAAATAAATGATTTTGAAAATATTAAACATTATAAAATAGGGTAAATTATAGTGTTCGACAATTTATATATATATATATATAGAATTAATGTGATGTGTGAAAGGATTGGGTTTGAATTTCATCTTATTATTGATGTAATTAAAGTCTAATTAAATGAATTGTGTCAAAAATGACATTAATGATACTTTATAATAAATAATATTTTATTAAATTATTAAAAATTCATAAAAAATTATATTTTCATCCAATTGAATTGGATATTTTTGAAAAACAAGAACCATGGTCCAATTTTGTGCCTTTTTTCTTATGATATCATATTTTACTATTAAAGAGTAGAAAACGTTAATATTGAAGTAATCATCTAAAGGGTTAATTGGAGATAAAAGTAAAATATAAAGGTGAAAATGTAACCAAAACCAATTGAAATTTTATTATATGAGATTATTTCAACTAATAATAATTTTATATATTACTTATAACAATTTTGATCCATTTTAAGATGAAAAATATTATATATTAATTTAATACTTTACGATATTTCATGAATGCTCCTCCAATCACATATTAATAGAGACACCTTATCTATTTTATTCACATAACTTCGAGACATATATTTCAAAAAACCACTAAAATACAATTCTCAACATCATTATACAAGTATTCAATGTGATGGTCTTACTAAAAGACAAAACTTATTCCCCTTTAGAATATATCTAATGTATCTCTTTCAATGAAGAGGTATGCATCTTCAGCAGGCACTTTTATTTTTTTTCATTTACCACCATCAATTATTTTCTAACCATTCAAAGATAATAACAATTGTATCTCTCATATACAAGTATTTTATTATATTTATTTAATAGTATTTATCTATATATTTCTCAATCAAATTAGGAACAAAATTGTCTCCCTTTTGTATGGTGGACTACTGCCACGTGAACAGATGTGATTCATACCTTCCTATCCATTAGAAAATAATGACATCACTCGTGCAAATGTGTGGACTACCACCAATATGAAGCGGTATTTTTCTTTTTTCTTTTTTTATTTACATAGATTCTAATAAGGGCGGATTTTCTGAATTTATATAAAATATATGACATAATAATAATTTTTTAAATGTTAATTATAATTTATCATTCTATTGTTCCATCCATCAAATAGTTAAAACAACGCTCATGTGTAACTATGACCTAATTTCAACATGAAAGGAGTGAGTCATTTTTTTATCTATCTTTTATACATTACTATAAATATCAATATATTTATTATATATGATACTTATATCATGAATAAATCTTTTTATATGACGGAACAATAATCAACGTATATGGATTATAAATAATAAATCAAAACATACATGAAAAATAAAGCGGTTAACAATTGAAACAATGATAATAATAAAATATCATTAACAAATGGGTGATAAGATTTTACAAATGCAATATATTTTCATATCCCCAAAATATATTGAGTGTAACAAACTAAATTTCCCAAATTAACCAAATAATTCCTATATAAAATGAAAATAAAATAAACTAATTTCATAACAATAAAAAAAAGATCAATATTATGTGAATGGAATAAAAGTTAACTGAGCTAAATTAAAAGAAAAAAAATAAAACCAAATAATATAAATATGAACCAAATTCATCAAAAAATTAATAACCCCAAATCGAAAAAACCAAACAAAACCCAAGATTTTATTAGTGAAAAAAACATTAAAATAGAATGAATTGACCCTAAATGAAAAGAAATGATCCAAATTAAAGGAAACTAATAACACTAAAAAACTCAATATGAACTAATGTCACCCTAATTGACATAACCCCACCCAAATGAACCCAATAGTAGACCAAAATTTTTTAATATAAGTTATCAAAATATAAAAGTTTAAATGAAATAATCATTAATGAAGTAAAATGAGATGAATTGATCAAACCCAAAAATGATGTAATCAAAAAATAAACCAAATGAACTAACCCAATTAAACCAAAATGAAGCTAATTACTTAATGAAAAAAATAATGAAAATTATAATTGTAATTCCATAATAATTTTATGTCCTAATTAATGCCATGTTTGACTATCCAATTTATATGCATCAGTTACAATATTTCTCCACCTTTTCTTTGATTAGAATGATAATTGGTTTACCATAATTATTTCTTGCCACATTTTTTCCCTTATTTTTTCCAATTCATATTTGAAATCTAAAATTTATATAAATTTTATTCCATTCCAAAATATAAAAGATATTGAAGAAGTACAAAGGAAGATATTCTTTGAGAAGGATCGATGAATCTGAGGTAAGGGAAATGATCAATTATTTCACATAGTCAGAATAATAATTAAAATATATATATCAATTGCAATACATTAAATTTCATTTTTAAATTTATTTTAGGGTTAATAATCTAAAAGATTATTGTTCTTTATCCAGACTACATATAGTGTTGAGCAACATGAAAAATCACGTTGGTTGAAATTAGATGTAATTTGAGTACTCTAAATACAAGTTAATCACTATAAAATCATCCATAATTACCATATTCTACACTTAATGTCATGAAACACCCCGGGAGACCCCTTTACTAAGAATTTGATTCAGCCTGTGACATACCTGAGGTGTATTCTCAATTGGTCACACTAAAAACTAGTGTTATTGATTTAAATATAAACTAATGGGAATGTATTCAAAAAGTAGTTAAAACTAAACATAGGTTTTGCACATTTAAATCCAACATGAACACTCTATAAATAAAAGGATCATGTTCCAAAAAAATAATAAGTATTCATATGTGTAGAAAAGAATAATTTAAAATAAAGAAATAAATAAGAAAACTGATCCAGATATAAAACATGCAACAAAAAAATATAAACTTAAATATAAGTGTTATAATTAAATGATAAAATAATTATATAAAATAAAACTAAAATCTCCAAAATAATCTACATGTGTAACATCCTGAGAATTTATTTCATATATCTCTTTAAATAAATTTCATTAATATATTACATTTCACAAAACACCAAATTTATATGAACCATGAAACCAAATAATACATTATATTGTGACAATTATTTCATTTATTAATTCATCATTTCAATATTATCATAGGTTAAAATATTGGTATTTTATTGAAATGTCTTATTTTCTTAATGGATAGTCAAAATAACTATTTCTTTAAAAGTGTCAGTTCTTTTAATTGAAAACCCTACAAAGTTAATTTATTTAAATCCTAAATTAAAATTTTCATTATTAAATTTTAAATAATATAATTATTTAAATTTTAATAATTATTATACTAAATTTTATTATAAGATTATTTTTTAACATGAAAACGTTTTTTCTAAAATAAATGTTTTTGGTGAGGATCATAATTATATAGCCCCTTGTTTCATCAACAAGTTTCATAAGAAAAATCTATTTTCTAATTTAAATGGGTTTTTAGTGTATACCAACCGATCAATTTAACTACCATGGAACAAGTCTTCGATGATATTGCTATCATGATATCTAAAATTATGGTGTCTAATGTTAATTATTTCCTTTATTGAGATTTTAGTCAGTATTATCCATGAGATTAGTACATTGATATTACCCATAGATGAATTTCATGCTCAAGTCTCTATTTAAGGGGTATTTTTTTAACTTAATTGAATTTTCATATTCGTTATTCCCTATTGATTCGTAATAGATTTTATTTTACATAACCGTTATAGTGTATTTTATCTCACCCTTTACTGGTTTTCCTTTCCCAATGATATGAATAAGGGTATTATGATTAAGATCACGAAAGTAAGAATGTTTTTATGCTCTGTATTGTTTATTTATAATATAATTTTATAATCATGTATATATCTAGTTCATTAAGACTAATAAATTGATATGTCCTTCAGGATGAGATCCTTTGTAATTAAGTAAACATTAGCTCTACGTTACTATTTTTTAGGGATTTTATAGTCAGTATTAGGAGAATTTTAGTACAATCCATGGGAATGAGATTTTAAATACCCATAGTAAATTTAGAATTATTTTATTAATTTATAGTAAATTAAAACATTTTCCATTATGGTGATTTCTATTTTATGGATTAATATTCATGATGATATTGATATAACTTAGTGTGTATCACTATTTACTGATCGAACCATATGGAACAAAGTGAATCAGCACTGATAGATGATATAGGGGTTTCCTTTTGAAGAGATAAAATACAGTTAATGTTGGAACTAAGTAAGACAAGGCCATATTAGGGTAGCTGACTCAGGTTATGAAGTCTATGTGTATATGGAATTTTATTTATATGACAAGATTCACCTATGTTGGATCACGTATCTTGAAATAAGCCTCCATATTTTAATATAGCTACAAATCCATTAGTAGTTAAATAGTGGATTAAGTCCATTAAAAAGATATTATTGGGTTTTCAAAGTTACAAGAGATATTTCAAATCAAACTATTATAGTCTTTCATCGTGAGGATGATCCAAAAAGTCAAATGGTAATTACTCCAATTATATTGGTTTTACTACCAATTCATGAGAGATATTTATCCTATATGGTTGGGGAGAAACTTAAAATTGATTATATTCCTACTTTATGAGTGTTCTTTGATGTATTTCTATAATAATTTACTAGATTCCCTATAATCGTAATTCTTATGTTTCAAAAGAACTCATAATTGGTTCCACACCTATTTCGAAGAACCTGTATATAATGTCCCTTACTGAGTTAGAGGAATTAAAGAATAAACATTATGAGAACCAACATTAGTGAACCATTTTTTATAGGGATTTACCATTGTGTGAAAATGTTCAGTTTGTTAATAATAATTATGGATTAATGTGAATATGTATTGTTTATCGAGAACATGACAAGAAAATTATCAAGAATATCATCCGCATACTCTTATCGTTGATTTTATTGATTAGTTATGGGGATCTCACTATTTTTCTAATAGTTATTGATAATTTCTATATCATTGCCTAAGGGTCTGGAAGGAGGATATACACAATAAAACTTTACATATAATGTATGTTAAATATGAATTTATATTAATTCCTTTTGGACATTCCAAAAACCATGCTATCTTTATGTATTTAAAGAATAGGGTATTTAGATATTACCTTGATAAGTTTTTGGAAGTTTTTATACATGACATTCTTATATACTTGAAGAGCAATGAATATCAATAATAAAATTTTAGGAACATGATAACGGCCTGAAGTAATGATATGATATATGAAAAAATAACTAATTATGAATTTTGGCATTAAAAATTATCATTCTATAGTTATATAGTTTCACGATATGGTATATCAATGGACCCTTCGAAGATATAAGTTATTGTAAAATGACCTAGATCAACTATGATAATCGATATCCATAATTTTCTTGGGTTTTATGGATATAACCATAAAATTGTGAGATATTTCGCATGATTTTATAATATACTCACCAAGTTCACTTGGAAGGGGGTTAAGTTCTTTTGGACAGATGAATGTGAGGATAGTTTTAGAAAACTATAGATTTGGATAGTCAATGCACCTATGATAACACAACCCAACTATAGATAATGGATTTTTATATATATTTATGCATTAATAATGGATTGTGATGATTATTCATGTAAAGTGAAATGGTGAAATATTATGCCTCCCACCAATAGAAAATTTACCAAAATATTTTCTTGCCTTATTATTTGAAGCTGGAATAGTATATTTTTCACAATGAAGATATCGAGGATGTATTTATATGGTGATATGTGTGACTTATATAATAATTTGAAAATGTTAATTTATATATTTATATATAAATAGTTGAACATGTTCTAAATAAAAATGTTGAAATTGATCAATGATTATGATCATTCAATACAAAACCACCCTTGGAAGGCAAACAAGGTGGATGATGCTCTATGTAAGAAAAATCAAGATGGTTTCTCTATGATAATGATTAAAAGAGATCAAATATATATGGATTTGAAGAGTTTAAATCTTGATATATTGAGAAATTGGGATATATGATATCTTTCTTTGATGAATGATATACCATCCATCCATGGGAGGATTAAGAAGGCATATAAGGGAGATTTGGAATTAAAATAAACTGGGGTATGTTCTTGAGATGAACTATGATTAATATGGGATGATAAGTTTTAGGATCTAAGTATATTTCCCATGAATAATATAGATTAATAAGGAGTAGTTTGATTAAGCTCATAGTTCATCATTATCTATTCATCATATAAGTATAAAGATGTATAGAGATATAAAAGAACATTTTTGGTTGGATAACATGTAAAGGGATCTTGAAGAGTATGTATCTAAATTCATGGTGTATTAGTAAGTGGTGGCTGTGAGATATAATTTAAAGGGTATGTTTAAACCACTAATTATACCTGAATGAAAAAAAGCATTTCTACGGATTTGATCAGAAGACTCCCCAAATAATCTAAAGGTAATAATAATTTTTTGGTGTATTCGATTTCTCTATGAAATTATAGTATTTTATCGTAATTATATAATATTTATATATTTCTTATCTTACGTATTGATACATGAAAAAATTTTAAGGATTCCGTGGAGTATCACTCTCAATTGTATCTTATTGTGGTCTGAAAATAACCACAATTTACTGGATAATCCATCTATGGTATCTTGATATATAGTTGAGTTTCCCTTATGTTTATCTTTCTAAGATATATGGTCAGTATAAGAGGACCACTAAAAATCTAGTATTTATGTTGATTTATTTAACTATGTATTTCAAATCTAGTTGGGATCAACATATCCCTTTCATATAATTTTATTTCAACATTAGATTTCACTCAAGCATTAAGATGGATCCTTATAAATCCCCAATGGAAGGTCGTTATGAAATCCACTGTGTTGGGATTTAGTTGGATAAATAAATATATGGGGTCCTAATGTAGCTAATGAAATAGAATAGAAGGTCGTATCTAATCAACAACAAATAAGGGAACCTCAAAGCTGAAAAAAAACGTTATGCTGACAATAATTGATAAGATCTAGTGATCATAGTTTTTGACAAGTTATTACTAAATATATCTATTAAGAATAAGTTTATGAGATTTGGAAATAAAGGAAACCGGAGCTCTAGATATATTGGTCCAACAAAAATCCCTGACTATATTGGGGTGGTAGATTACCACTTGGGGATTCCACTGAATCGATTTCCTGTTTTTGATGTGTCCATGTATCTCTCCTAAGTAAGTACATATCTGATCCTTAACATGAAATGAATTCAAAGGTCATAGTACTAGTTAAATATCTCTCTTATTAGGATCTAAGATGATAATTATGGATCATAGAGATAAATTGTTATGAAACAATACCACTCATCTAGTCAAAGATTTATGGAAATTTCCAAAACTTTAGGAAACAACCTGGGAAGCATAGGATGTGATGAGGAAACATTATTCTCAATTTTTATCATAGTGATGTGATACAAGGGTAAAATTATTATAAAGGGGATGAAATTTATAGTAAGATATTTTATTATATATTTATCTATAAATAAGATTCCTTGATAACATTATTTTAATGAAACACTAAGTTTAAACGAACTGTGAAAACATAATAAAAAATTATAATATAAAAATTATATTATTTTTTAATTCATCTTGTGAATATAATATTCATATAATATTTTGGGATTTTTTCAAAAAGATTTATTTTTCAATGAATAGTTAAATAAACTAATTTTTTTAATAATATCATTTCATTTATTTGAAAAATCACCATAATTATTTAAATTAAATACAAAAATAAAATCGGATTTTTTTTTCATATAGATAATATAATTAAGAACATTTGAATAATTATTATACAATAATATATTTTATATTCATTATTGGAGTTAATAATTCATTTTCTAAAAAAGAAATTCCTTCATTACATTTTTTGTTTTTATATTATATTATTTTCGTCCACTTCATTGAATTTAATTTCATAAAATTATTTTTATATTTTGAATCATGCGGTTTAAATTTTTTAAATTTGGTCCTTTTATTTTTATTCATTATGAACGGTAACCATCATAAAATTTATCACCTCAATAAGTGGTAAATCATTTAATTAATGATAAAAAATGTGATAAGTCATTAAAAATATATCCAACACGTGAATTTACTTTCTTAGATGAGAATATTTCATCCATAATCATCCACTATTTGAACACATTATTTCTTCTTTCCATTTACATTTTATTTTGACATTTATGTTTTTTACGTAAAGTATAAAGTCAAAAATATCAATCTCTTATTTTTAATATCACCCATATTTTTAAATAAGTATAAAAATAAGTTATGTTCATTTTTAATTATTCATCAAAGATGTAAATTAATATTTTTATCATAGTTTTATACTTCTAATTTTTAATAATTGTATAATTTTCTTAAATACTTACAAAACAGTGACATATTATTTTTTCAATTAATGGAAAAGTAAAATAAATAATTTTAAAAAAATTAAATGTAATAAAAATGCTTGGAATTATAGTTTATCAATAATGTAAAAAATAAATATGGCATATTTTGTATTTTTTAAAATATTATATTTGAATTTCATCTTTTATTTTCAGGAAATTAAATTCATATTAAATGAATTGTGTTAAAAATGACATTAATGATATTTTATAATAAATGATGTTTTATTAAATGATTTGAAATGAATAAAAAATATATCATCATCCAATTGAATGTTATATGGTTTGAAACATCAACAAAGGTTCATTTAATTTTTTTTCCTTTTATGGTATATTTATTGACCCTTAATGTGTAAAAAGATTTAATATAGCGGTAATTTTAAAAAGTTTTAGTCATGGTTAAAAATAAAAGAGTAGTGCGGAAAAATAAATAAAACTAGTTATACCATTATTTTATGGGATTATTTTTGAAACATACTCAACTTATATTTTAATTAAATAATTTTTTTATCTATATTGTGATGAAAAATAATTAATATTAATTTATTACTTTATGATTTTTCATGATATCCCCCAGCCTCACTTATGACGTGTAATCCCTTCTCGATTTTATTTACAATAAAATGAGAAATATATCTCAAAAAACCTAACAAATAGTCTAATAAATATAATTTTCAAAGATCGAGATTTCTTGGACTTGTAAAAATTCCAACTGTTAGTCCCTTAAGAGGAGATCTGAATGTTCTCTTTCAATGAAGAGTTAATCATCTTCATTGAGAACATTCATTTTTCTTTGACATTTACCCACATAAATTATGTCATGACCATTCAAATACAATAAAAATTGCATTTACAATATACTTATTTGTTATTATGTTTATAAAATAACATTTATCCATCTCTTTCACCATCAAATTAGAGACAAAACCATCACTTGGGTATACGGCAGACTACCTCTTCATAAACCAATTTAATTTTTTCCCCATTACTACATGACATGGATTTTTATAAGGAGTGAAATAATAAATATATAAGATATTAATAAAATAATTAATATTATTTAACTATAGTATCATATATACATTATTATCTTCAAATCTATAGTAAAAAAATATAATGTAGATTGTGTGTATGTGGGACCTACTACCTCCACAGAGCAATGTAATTCATTTTTCATTTATAATTTACATGGATGGTAATAATGAGTAATTTAATGAATATATATTTTTGGACTCACCTGTTTTGATAATCCCAAATCATATTTTTATAATTCCAAATTATATTTTTATAATCTCAATTCATATTTTGATAATCCCAAATCATCATGTCATTTAAGTGAGAACCTTGTCTTCATTCTTTTCTAATAAGGTTCCATTAACGTTTCTTGTTCCTATAGAGTAATATTCATATACTTTCAATCTCACTACTTGATTGGTTAAGCTCACAGTTCAAAATTTATCTAATTACAGAGGTCACCATTAAAGAGGTTACCACTACATGGTTACAATCACAAGCTTACCATTACAAGGTTACAGTCACAAGCATACCGTTACAAGGTTACCACTACAAGGTCACCAGTACAGGTTTATCACGACATGGTCACCATAACATGGTTACTGGTGTGAGCATATTGTTAAAGGTTACAGTTGGATATTGTAGATGTGCACCTACTATCGAAGCCTACCGATATGAAGGCTACCGTTACCAGTCTACTGACACTTATTCTTCCATACTTTTTCATTTTCTCAAATAATTTTCTGACAGTCATATTTGATAAAACAAATTCTCTTTCATTAATTAATACTTATTTTAAACATTTCAAGAGACAACACAATGGACAGTACGAGGTACGAGAAATCATGCACGTGATCTACTCATTCCAATTGTCAGACCTCAAATATAAAAAGAGAAGGCTACAAAATAAAGAACAGAGATTTTTCGAGGATAAAAACAAGAAAAGAAACATATATTCAGACACTAAGAAATGGTTTCATGAGAAGTGTGATAGAGATTACCATCCATATCAAAAATTCAAACAATCCAACACTAAGATCTGGAACCCACATGCATCATGAAGATAATTCTGGGATAAAATAATTCCTACCATATATGCTTCATCAACTATAGATCAACATCAGAAGAAAAATAATGAAAGCTTGAACATGGAGTTGCAACACTCTATTTTGGAAACAACTTCTAGAGATTTACTCAAACTTCAATATTTCTTATTCGAAGGAGTCAAGAGATGAACTGTAAACACATAGAGCCATATAAACACTTTCTTATCATAAATGTTCTATTGTGTTTCTTTATTTTACATCATTGGGAAGTGTGTGTCTTTTTATATCACTCACTATCTCATGTGCTTGAACTAGAGGATATTAAATATACTCACATAAAAATTTACCGTATCTATGTTTCCCACGTATAACTGTGTAAGAGACCATTTGTGGTCTATTTTGTTTGACTTTACCATGATGAACTATGGTAGAGGGTGTGTTCCCTTGAAAGTTTGTGATAACTGTTGTAAAGCCTGATACATGTTGTGTATCTTGTTTAAATATTAACTTCTTGGTGGAAGGTGATCACCAAGTAGAGAGTATTAGGCTCATCTTGAGACTGAACCACTTGTTTACATTGTTGTGCAAATCTTCATATACATTGTTTTAATTTTATCGGCAGCTTATATTTGATAAAACGTAAAATTGTTTTTTCTTACACTTTGATAGTTAGTTTTGGTTAGTGTGTGTATTTGTTTAATTCATTAAACTTGTTCCAAAAGTTGAATTGGTGTTATACACCGATTCAGTTTAGGATTAATCACCCTTTGAGAAACCTGCTGACCAATTGAACATTTACATTTCTACTACCTTAATTAAACAGTCCATTTTTTAAAATTTGGGGTTTCTTAACCATAAGGTTCTTAATAGAAATTTTAATTGGAACTTAATTCACCCCCCCCCCCACTCTAGAGTATCCAATTTGACCATCATTTTGTATTAGTGGCCTTTTATCCAGTGTGAGAATTATTTTTAGTTTTGATTCTAGTTTTATCTTAAGGATCATTAAATTTCTGTCATATCAAAATCTTCAGTTCTTTAATATTCTGAGTAACTATGGAAAATAGATTTGAGGGTGCTGCTACTAACTGGCCACCTTTCTTTAATGGTAATAATTATGCCCAGTGGAAATTAAAAATGAAAATGTATCTAGTGATCATGGGACCTGAAATCTGGGACACAATTGAAGAACAACAAACATTACCAACTACTACTAGAGACACAAGGTCTCAGTTGACTAAATCCATATATAAAAATAGTTATAATGTAATGAATGCCTTTTATTGTTCTCTAGGTGATGAGGTATTTAGTAGAATATCTCCTTGTAAAACTGTATATGAGATTTGGGATACTTAATATATTTCTCATCAAGGAACAACCAATGTTAAAGAAATTAGATTAAATACTTACACTATTAAATATGATAACTTTAAAATGAATCCTCATGAACTCATTTCTGACATGTATCTTAGGTTCAATGATATAGTGAATACTATGAGTCTTCTTGGAAAATCAGTGGACAATAAGGACCGAATTATGAGTATAAGGCCCCAGCCTTAAACCTTACTTAATCTTGAGTTATTACAAGATTGCACTTTGAGGATCTTTTCAGGTTTAGAGTTTTAGAGAATTAGATCACGAAACTTGCATTACATTCCACTTTTAAACAAAGTGGTTACATAAAAGACAGTATTCATTCTTCCCATCAACAGAAACATATTGAAAATAAAACATGTATTCTTTCTTAACACATCCTTGACTCTATCATCTTATCATGTACCTTTCCCTTGACCTGAAAAACATTTCAAAAACTTGGGATGAGCATCAAAAGCTCAGTAAGGGATATGAGAATATGGAAAGGAAACATGAGTTCATATATACATTAGAATGAAATCATAATTTACCCATAAAACAGAGGCACTTTAACCTACCTCATCAAAACATGAATAAATCATAGAAATCATAAGACATAAAGGTAGCTTGAGGCATTCATAACATTCTTACGTAGGGAGTAACCCTCTTGGTTACGTTTGGAATATCCATCACAGTATATTCCCTAATATCTCTTCGGAGAAACCTTAACGTTTCACTCCTTCGTGTTACCCAATGCATTGGAGAGCTATATCGGGCTCACCCGCCCTTAGTTTATCACGGAACCACCCGTTCTTCATAACAATTCCCAAGAACCATAACATAATCGTATCACATAAGACATGAATAAAGGAAACATAACATTTCCACATTTCAATCACAATATAACAGTTTAAGATATTGAAATAATGAATCCATTAAAACCATTTTCAAAACCATTTAAAACATTTAATAAAGAGATTTTTGAATCAAAGTGTTCCATACCACCTTGAAGCTTTTAAAATTTTAAACCATTAATATCCATATAAATAAATCCTTAAAACCATTTTAAAAACATGGCTATTAATAAGAACAAATAATTAAAACATTTAAAATGATATTTTGGTTAAAGGGGTTTCACCAAAATCAGAGACAGTTGAATACAATAATTGAGGAATAACATTTAGTCAGAACTTTATAATATCATGAGAATAAATGGATTCATGATATAATACTCCAAAGGACAGTATATACACCATATAAGAGCGAATTGGTGCATAACAACAATGAACCCTCAATAGAAATGTCAAATGTGATGAAATCCCTTATAAAGAAGGTATCCTTAAATTAAGGACAAATCAATCTCAAAGATATGTGTGACAAATATAAATACACCCAATATAGGTGGATATTAAGTGTAAAACAATAAAATGTCATTCACACATATTCAATGACTACATGTTGAACCCAAAGAAACCGAAATTGGGTTAAAAAGTTCCCTTGACAACCTAACGACAATACATCAAAAAGAGTTGATGAGAGATAAAAAGAGTATCTCATCATTTGGACATACAATTTACATCAATAAGGATATATGAGAACATATCCCAACATAACAATACGTAAATTAAAAGACCCAACAAAAGAAGTCTTTTAAAAAAGAGGAGGGTGAAAGGTTCCCTTACCGACTTGGGTATCTTTCAAAACATACACCCCATGAGAGAAGGACAATAGATCTTTGATGTAAATACTCATAAACGAAATTATATTACACAAAGAGTAGAATAATGGGCAGTACATACACCACTCAATGGAATTTGTGGCAAATGTAGCATAAATCTCACGGGAACAAAAGTGAGATGAAAAATCCCTTACGAAAACTCGGCAGCCTAACGGCGCCACATAAAACTTCCAAAATGGATTGATGAGAGAGAATAGGGTCTCTCATAACATGAACATAAAAATTACAGTATGTGTAATATAAAATATCATCCCAATAACAAGATGGATGAGCTTTAAAAGGAATGACATAAAAGTGTGTACTTAAAAAGAAAGAGAGGAGTAGGATCCCTTACCTCGGGTCCGACTTGACTCGATCGTTCTTTAAAGTACTGAATAATAAACTTGAGTTAATTTAAACTTTATTAAGAACCTTTTTATAGTTCATTATTTCTTTTATATCACTTATTTCAATGTTATAAACATTATTTAATCATTTAAGTTAATAATGTTTGTTTTGTCGATATTTGGTTCTTAAGTCGAAAGTGGACTTCTTACAATTACATGTTGTTCGTGTGGCCAAATGTTTATTATATCCAGAATTGTATTCATGAATTAGATATCATATATGTCATATATACCCAGTACATTCATGCATTTATAACATTACATAATCATTTATAGGTAAGAAATGAAATGCACCGTTCATGGAGACGGTAAGCCGTACGTACGCATGAACGATACTTTCATTTCTTTATCATATTAATGGAAAGAAATAATAATTATATAGAGTTATATAATAATTATAGTATAAAATCCTTTATAATAACGTTAAATCCGTCCTTTATACATCCCACGTATGGCATTAACGAATCACATCACTTTGAGGGGGCGGTAGTCCGCACTTCCTAAAATGAAGATATCGCGTATACCCATAATGGAAGCCATAAAGGTAAGCCACAAATAAAAAATAAATATGCTTAAGAAAATATTATATATCATATATAAAAATAGTGACATCATAATGGCCACCTTTGAAGGTGTTAGATGAGTATTGAACAATCATCGTTTCGGGAGGCAGAATTTCGCCATCCACGGAAACCGTATGTTATTTAACCATTTGATGTAGTTGTGTGAGAGTGTAGCTCGAATAAATAATATAACAACATCCTAGTATATTGAAGATACTGGTTTTGTTACAAAAGAAATAAATAAAAAGAGTTTAGGGGGTTGGAGAAGCAAAATAAAACAAATGAACATGAGAGAATGAATTACCTTTAAAAGTGCAACTCTTTTTGATTTGAGCCTAAAGGATTCCTTTGAAAGGATTCTGCCCAAAGGGAATCCTCTAGGATGAGGAGAGGGATGTGGAGAGAGTAAATGGGCATGGGTTAGCCGAGCCAAAGGCTTGATGAGTGTGTGAAAGGAGGTAGAGGTGGGGGCCTTTTATAAGAGGAGAGGAGGGGCACTTTTGGAAAGTAAGAAATATTACATTATTTGAAAGTGTGTTTCGGTTTTAAAAGGTCCCACATTGATATAAGTCGTGGATACGGTGATAAGTCTTCTAAATCCACTCATCCAACAAGTTTTGGACATGTTTAGTTCATTGATTTTACATTATCTTTCCATTTTATTTAAATCGTTAAATAATGAGGTCATCACTGCATCATTATTATGTCATAATTAATTTAATTTATTTAATGTATAAAAATTATAAACAAATACTACGATGTAGTAAATCTTTTTAGCTTTCCAATGACTATTTATAATAAAAATTTGGACTTGTATAACCCCACTTAAAAAATTGTTTTCGTAAAACATATTATGTTTGTGTCATTTTCACTTTAACATTAAATAAAAAGTAATTTATGTCATTTCCCAACAAAAGTGGATCCATGGGGTCCCCAAGTTGACCCATGGCTTTTCATGGTCGGCCATGACACAACCAATAGGTGCAGGACAAGTGTCATGGTGTTTTCACATTTTTATTATATCATTTTTACCATAAACTACACTAATTACCACTAATCGCGATTAAAAACATAATAAGTTACTATTCACCAAAAAAATTATTTTAATCTCATTGAACCACATTTTACTTCTTAATGACAACCATGTATGTCGGATTTTTGAAAATCAAAACACAATGATGGCAAAATTTCATTTAAATGGAAATCAGTTTTTTTAAGTACCACTTATTGGTTTCACTATTCATCAAAAAATGAAGTTTCTCAGAAAAATCCCAAAAATTCACCATAAGCTATATTTGATATTCCGAATTCAAAAATGAAGTCTATTTTACAGAATTAAAAACATATGAGTCACATTAATTAATTTAATAATTAATTCCCGCTATCAAGGCAAATAGCGTGTTTTTATAAAACAATAAGTATCAAAAGATTGACACTAGTTTAAGTCTGATTTCAAGGTGAAATTAATTCCAACGACCACTATTGGATTTAATGGTAAAAATATTTTCTAATTTAACTTTAAAACCAATTCAAAATATTATCTAATCATATAAATAAATTTGATTAAAAAGAGGTTTTGAATTAAAACACAACATTTTACACTATTCATTAAAAAAAATGAACATTATCGGAAAGATACCAAAAATTTACACAAAGTAAATTTTGATGTCCCGTTTCTTAAAAAGAGTTTAATTTTGTCCAAAATAATGTATAAGAGTGATCAAAACTATATTTAATGACGGTTCGCCATCAAAAGGTGATAAGTGAACCTTTAGTGAAAACTAGGGCATATACGCCTAAAATTGAATTCTTTCCGTATTTTAATCCTCTATCCTTTATTGTATAAATGTAAAAACATAATCATATTTTAGTTATTTCTATCCATTCCCGCCATTACAACGGCTACATGTTAACTACCATTTGAAATAATATTATTTTATTATTAGAGTGCAACGTAAGATTTCAATGAAACTCTTTGTTGTGTGATGGGTACACCATCGAGCATAGCGTCCCCTTTATAGCCATATTAATATTTTATTGACAAATATGGATAAATACAAAAATATCATATTTTTTATTTACCTGGGGTGTTACAATGAGAGTGCTTTGATTTCTACCTGATAGATGGAGAGGGACTTCTTTTTCTATCATATAATCTTCTGACATAGGAAAACTTTTAGTGAAGGAAAAAATTGGAAAGCTCGTGATTTATAAAGAAGAACTAAGGTGAATCAATAATTAGATGAAGAACAAAGGATGAAATCTGTATAATTTAGGTCTACTACCTCAAATAACAAGGATAAATAAAAAGTACAAGCTCTTGTAGATACTTCCACAGGTGAAGACTCGGATAGTGATATGGAGATGGCTTAAATTTCTAGAAGATTCCAAAAAATATACGGAAAGAAGAGATTCATTAGGAAGTCAAATTACAAGGGAAATTACGATACTAAAGGACAATGGAAGAAAGATAGAAGATGGAATGACAACTCAAATGAAATAATCTATTATGAGTGCAAAAAAAAGGCTATGTGAAGGCAGACTGCCCCAAGATGAAATTTAGGAAAAAATATGAAGATAAGGTAAAAGGTTATAAAAGTTCTATGAAAGCTACCTAGAGTGCTTCATAAGATAGATCTAGTGGATATGATGCTTCTAATAGTGAACAGAATGATCATTACAGCTTATGTTTCATGACAGAAACATCTGAGGTAACACTGAATTCCCCTATGACTAATGATTATTATTCTGGGAATAAAGGTGAATAAAACAACGATTAGAATATAACTAAGTATGAACTATTTGAATATTGTGGAATGCTTGAGGATACTTTTAATGAACTCAAGGATAAATATAAATTATTGAAAAGACTACATGATTTAAATACTAATTAAAAATCTGATATGGATATTGAGAAAGAAAAATGTGCAATGTTCTTAAAAGAAAATAATAAACTCAAATTATCCAATGAACAATTAAAGAGATATCATAAGAAATTTACTACTGGTTGATATACCTTGACTCAGTTGCTTGGAAAACAAATTTCCCCAAAATATAAAACTACTCTAAGATATCATCTAGGACAAAGAAGGTTTATTAAAACCAAATTTGTTCCAAAATCTGGACAATTCAAAACTAGTTCATTTTCTAGACCATTTCATTTAAATAAATTCTATAAAGGACCAAAAAAACTTTTTATGTCTCAAAATAAATTTTTTGATTATAGGAAAAATGTGAGACAAGTATGGGTTCCTAAAGTACTACTTTCAAACCTCTCTAGACCCAAGAAAATTTGGGTACCAAAGTTACCCCATGTCTAATCTGTTTTGAAAGAAAATTGTCTAAAGAGTTCTTGCAGAGCTCTGTGGTTCTTTGATAGTGGTTGTTCAAGACATATGACAGAAGACTATTCATTTATTAAAATTATGATTAATTTTGATGGTTGATATGTCACATTCAGTGATAATGCTAAAGGGAAAATCGTCGGCTTTGGCCATATTGGTAACCCTAATACTGTACTAATTTCAAAAGTACTTTTTTTGATATGTTAAAATACAATCTTCTAAGTATTTCTCATTTGTGTGATGATGGTTTTAATGTTAAGTTTGAAAATGATGCATGTTATGTTTTTAATTCTAAAAATGATTTAATATTTACATCTCTTATAAAGGAGAATGTATATGTTGTTGATACAGATTCTTAAGCTAACAAAAAAAATTCTTTTTTAAATGTGTTTCATAAGGAATCCTAGTCGTGGCATAGAAAACTAGGACACTGTAATGTGCACTCACTTAGAAAACTGACTGGAAAGGTTTAGTTAGAGACTTACCTAAAGTAGAATTCCCTCTTAGAAAAGTGTGTAATCCTTTTCAAAAGGGAAAACTACACAAAGTTTCTTTCAAACAAAAGAAAGAAGTATCTACTTTTAAACCGCTTGAGTTGGTTCACATGGATTTTTTTTGGACCATCAAGACTTTCATGTTTAAATGGGAAACACGATATTTATGTTCTTGTAAGTGATTTTCCTTAGGTACACTTGGGTATACTTTCTGGCTCAAAAAAGTGAATCTTGTTATTATTGTATCAAATATTCCAAGTCTGTAGAAAATCTTAGTGGACTTAGGATCAATACCCTCAGAAGTGATCATGGCCATGAGTTTGAAAATTAGGAGTTTGAATCTTATTGCTCACACAATGTCTATAATTAAAAACTTCTCATCTCCTAGAACACCTCATCAGAATGGATTTGTGGAATGAAGTAATATTACTCTTCAAGATATTTCTATGACAATGCTCAATGAATATGATTTTCCAATTTTCTTTTTGGTTGAAGCTGTTAATACAGCTTGTTACATTATTAACAGAGTCTTGATTAGACCTATTCTTTAGAAAACCCCTTATGAGATTGGGCATAATAGAAAACCTAAGGTTAATTACTTCAGAGCTTTTGGTTTCAAATTCTTTATCATTAACACTAAATATATTCTTAAAAATTTGCTTGCAAAAGTGACGAAGGAATTTTCCTAGGTTACTCAATATCGAGTAAAGCATGTAGAATATTCAATAAGAAAACAAAATATGTGGAAGAGTCAGTTCATGTCAAATTTGATGATATTGATCGACAAGAATCTGAAACCTCTCTTTAATATCTTGAGGAAGATATGTAAATTGTGGATCTTAATGATAATGATAGTCTTCCAGAATCTGCACCTGTTGAGTCTGAACCAATAGACAACCATGATGATTCTAGATGAACTCTTTCTAGAGGTATTATAACTCTATGGAATCATCCTTCAGATGTTGTAGTAGGTGACTTAAACTAAGGGATAAAAACTAGAGTTTCTCTGAGAAACCAGGTTGAACATCAAGCTTTTCATTCACAGCTTGAACCTAAAAATATCAATGATGCAATAAATGATGAATTTTGGGTGATGGCTATGCAAGATGAATTTAATCAGTTTGAAAGAAACAATGTTTGGGAACTAATATATAGACCTAGGGACACCATACCCATAGTCACTAAATGGGTGTTTAGGAATAAAGTGGATGAATGTGGAAATATATTTACAAACAAGGCTTGACTAGTTGCTGAAGGATATAGTAAAGAAGAAGGAATAGACTATGATAAAACCATTTCTCTTGTAACTAGACTAGAAGCCATTAAGATACTAATTGCTTATGCAGCTCATCTTAATTTCAAACATTATCAAATAGATGTTAAATGTGAATTTATAAATGAATATATATTTGAAGATGTATTAGTTGAAAAAACCCCTAGATTCACAAATCCGAATTTTCCAAATCGTGTTTTTAAACAGTCTAAATCCTTATATGGTCTAAATCAAGCTCCAAGAGCTTTGTATGATAGACTCAATTATTTTCTTATTGTAAAAGGTTTTAAAAAGGGTACATCAGATCCTACTCTCTTTATTAAAAGGATTTCCAAGGATGTTTTAATAGTAAAAAATTATTTAGATGATATAATTTATGGATCTTCTAAACATTCATTATATTGTGATTTTTTGTTAATGATGAAAGATTATTTTTAAATGAGTTTAATGAGGGAACTAAATTTTTTCCTTGGATATCAAATTTTTCAAAACAATGATGGTATTATTTTAAATAAAAATATATATACTAAAGATATTTTAAAATGTTTTGGTATGGATAGTAGTAAAGTAAGTGATACATATATGAGTACCACTTGGAAATTGGATGCTAATGAAACTGGAGAACCAGTGGATCAAACCAATTATAGAGGTATGATTGGGAGACTACTATATCTTACTACTAGTAGACCTGATATTTTGTTCAGTGTATTCATGTGTGCATGATTTCAAGAAAATACCAAAGAGCCCCATTTAAATGATATTAAAAGGATTTTTAAATATCTCAAGTATACTATAAATTTAGGACTATTTTATCCAAGAGGATAGAATTTTGATTTAATAAGTTATTCGGATTCTGAATTTTTTGGTTGCATTTTAGACAGAAAGAGCACCTCTGGAACATGTCTCATTTTAGGCAAGTCACTAGTATCATGGTTTATTAAAAACAGAATTCTATTAAATTTTCTACTGTAGAGGATGAATACATAGTTGCTGATAGTTGTTGTGCTAAAATTCGATAGATGAAACACACTCTACTAGACTATGGATATCAATTCAAACATGTATTTATAAACTGTGATAAAAAAGTGTTTTTAACACCTTTAATAATCTAGTATCTCATGCTAGAAAAAAGAAAATTGATATAAGACATCACTTCTTTAGATATTGTTTTTAAAAGGCTGATATCACTCTTGAATTCCTTGGTACTGAACACCAATTGGCTTATATATTCACAAATCCTTTGAATTATGAGAGGTTAAATTTCATCAGACATGAGTTAGTTATGATAAAATGTTAACTGTTAAGACCTCACTATTAGGACCTCACCATTAGAACCTCACTATTAGGACCTCACTGTTAGGGCCTGACCATTATAACCTCACTATTAAGACCTCTCCACAATAACCTCACTATTAATAACACACTATGGGACCTTATTGTTAGGACCTCATTGTTAGGATCTAACTATTAGACCTCACAGACACCTCTTAACCGATAGAAATTTGATGTTTTGGGACATTGCATTTTATGTTCTCTCAACTAAAATCTGAAATGTTTTTCTGCTAATATTTATTTACTTTATCTATTTTATTTTTCCAATCCCCAAATGATAAAAATAGAACACCGAACACATTTTGATCCACATCAAACCCTCCTCCGATCCTCTTTCTCTAAAATCTTAGAACCTAAACCCCCACTAAAACCTTGAACTGTTCTAGAATAATTGCTAGATTGAAGAGGCCACTGGTCTGTGATGAAGGGGATGTGCCTAATCCTAAGAGACCTAGATATAAATCGAGTAGTAGAAGCCAAAAAATGGAAAAGGTACTGAAACTGCATTTATCCAAGTAGGAGATAATAGCTGAAAATGAATTATGTTCACAATGGTTGTTGTCAAGACGGTCCTTAGTTCATATGGAACTAGAAGCTCAGGGCTGGGTTGAATGTTTTGAAAACAATAATTAACCCTATGACTGAAAGTTGGTGAAAGAGTTTTATGAGTATCTAATGTTTGAACAGTCTGAGGATGAGTATAGAATGATTTCAAGTGTAAATAGAGTTAATGTAAGTTTCTCCTCTACTGAATGGGGTGAGTGTTTAATGATTCCTCATGAAAACATTTATGCCTATTACTCAAAATTGGTGACTACCACTAGTGAGTTATTTTATTATGAAGAATATTTATCTAAATTGACATGTAATGGAATTATTAGGAACATCATTTCTTCTGACATGGTAGGAGAGGATAAGATGATTTTCAAATTTGTTTAGCATGGGATAAGTCCCAAAAGATGGGACTTCATTGTTTTGAAATATCAAGACATATTAATTCTCTATTTGTTGAAGAATGGACATAAGAACAACCTTTGTATGTTGCGGATTGCTCATTTGAAATATATGATCAAGCCTAGTTCCAAATAAAATACTCTATTACATGAAAAGATGATATCTCTTATATTGAAAGTGAAATGATTTTATAGAGATAAGGAACAAACTATTGTTGTAAAATATAGCCATTGCATCACCAAAGTGATTTGAAAAATAATGAAGATTAACTGGAATCCTTGGCTAAGGAGATGGGTGAATGATGAAGCTAAATTGTATGAATAGTTTAATCTTGTGACTCATCCCGCTAGGATGAATAATAATAGAGACCCTGGTCTTAAGCATGATGAAGCTGAGATTTCCTATTCAGAGGTAGAAGAAGAGGAAGTTTCTACTGTTCAAGGAAGAGAGGACTCTCCTATTGATGACAGAAGTGACCCTGACCTTCCCTCCAATCATCATACGACTATTGTATCCTTTGGCGGGACTAGCCCACCAAAGAGATTGCCTAGAAGGGAAGTTTTCCTAGGGTACAGTGATAAGGAAACCAATGAATAAGAAGGGGTTGAAATTTTTTAATAGTAGTTAGAGAAACCTTATATGAGGATAAGGACTCTGAATCAAGTCATACTGACCTTGAGATAGCTACTGCTAAAAATAAAGAGGAATTTCTAAGTCTTAGCCCTGTAATAGGACATACAGAAAGGGTAGAAAGTGGAGGAGAAGAAGAAGTTGCTGATTTAGTTCAGGCTGGACCTATCTTGGAAGTAGTTGAAGATTATGAAGTTGAAGTGGAAGTGGAAGTGAACCTTCCTGATGTTTCACTCGATCAAAGATATCTTGAGGAAATGAATTTGGCAGGTCAGGAGATTTCTCAGATTGAGGGGGAGGAACCTGTTGTTACAGGCTCAGTTGCTATGATGCATGAAATTGAAGGCTAGTCTGAGGACCCTGGATTTATGGTATTGGGTCTAAACTATGATGGCTCAAATTATGAGAGTCCGAAAAGAAGACCCTTACTTCCAAACCTCACTTTTGTCCATTTAGAAACCACTTTACCTCATGACTATGTGAATAAGGCCGATCATGATTCTTTGAAATCAGAAATAAAGAGGTATATTAATGACAAAATCACTGAAATGGAAATAACAATTTCTCACAATCAAGGACTCGAAACATCTTCAGTGGAAAATATGGTCTCTACCACTCACTCAGCTGTGTTAAAAGAGGTCAAGTAATTTCAGAATCAAGTAAAAGAGATGGTAGATTCTATGGTTTCTATGAAACAGTCTATTGCAAAATTAGATGCTTATATGTCTTCATGGAACCAAGTTGATAGAGACCTTGCATATGTCAAAAGTATAGTTCAGAAAATGGTTACATTGTTTGAGGAATTCAAGAAATCTATGGAAACACATGTGAAAGGGAAAGATGATAATGTCAAAAGACTGATCAGTGGGCTGATGAAATCTTTCAAGGAAACAGTGGCCTTCTCTCGGGCTCATCTAGCTACATCTGCTTCAAATTCAGCTTCTCATCCAATTGACATTGATGTTTTCAGGACCATTGTTAGAGAAGAAGTGGAAAACCTCTCTATTACAAGTTCCTCAGATTCTCAGGTCATTTCCATCACCAGGGAAATTCGTAATCTTGTGGGAAACTATTTAAGGTGTGTTTCTCAGGATCATAAGGCCATCAAGGATCAAATTGAGTTCTACTACAAACGGTTGTACGCCAAACATCAAATGTATGGTCACTTCAAGTTGTTGTTGGAAAACTTATGAGTCCCACCTCTCACTCAGGCCTTTTTGGATCTGGTTATTATACTAAGAGAATTCACTCCTACTTTCGAAAAATTCATGGATAATAAGGATGGTTTTATTTCTTCAATGGAGAGAGGTGGAAGAATCATTATGGACTTCTATAATCTTCTCTTGCCTTTCCACCATGTGGACTACACTCCAATCATAGTTCTTCTTGCTCTGCCTACTTCTTCAGCTGCTTCAGGTTCCATAAGTGTTTCTCCATTGATGACTCCTACCCAGGCCATCAGAATCTTGACCCCTATAATTACTCAGATATCTACTCATTATAGGTTTGTTGATGCCTCGGTTGCCACTCCTCCTACCATGATAACTACCATCCCTCAGCTTATCCCTCCACCTTTAGCACCTGCATCCTCAACCTCCAAGGACAAAGCTCCTCTGGGCATATCTGATGTGGATTGAGTGTGGATTGTCTGGGTTTATAGGGATTGGTGTATCAATTTTTTTTAATGTTCTCTTGTTTTATTAATAAATATTCCCTCTTTCCACTATTTGTTTTGTTCCGTACTCTTTGTTAATTACAAAGGGGGAGAAAATATTAAAGGGGAGAACAAGGGGAGATTTTATTCTCCTAGGGGATAAAATATTCAAAACTTATATATTTTAATTCGATGACCTTAGCATATGTGTTTTACCATGATTCAAAACTCTTAGCAGTGCCATAATTTGTGATTATCTAAAAGGGGTAGATTGTTGGACTCACCTATTTTTATAATCCCAAATCATATATTTATAAATCAAAATTATATTTTTATATTATCAAATCATATTTTGTTGATCCCAAATCTTGTTTTCATTTAAGTGAGAACCATGTCTTAATTATTTGATAATTATTTTTCATTAATGTTTCATGTTCCTATAGATTAATACTCATTTACATTCAATATCACTGCTTGATTGATAAAGCTCTCAGTGAAAAATTCATCTAAGTATAGAGGTCACCATTATAGAGGTTAACGCTACATGGTTATAGTCAAAAGATTCTCGTTACATGGTTACAATCACGAGTTTACCATTACAAGGTAACCACTACAGGGTCATTGTATCAGGTTTACCGCAACAAGGTCATCGTTACATGGTTACTGGTGTGAGCCTACTGTTAAAGGTTACAATTGGAGATTGCCGATGTGCACTGACTGTCAAATCCTACAGATATAAAGGCTGACGTTACCAGCCTACTAATTCTTATACTTCCATACTTTTTCAATTTCTAAAATACTTTTCTAACGGTCATATTTGGTGAAATAAATGCTCTGTCATTAATTAATTTTGATTGTAAACATTTCAAGGGACAATAACATAGACAATATGAGGTATGAGAAAGAATGCACATGATTTACTAATTCCCATTATCGGACCTCAAATATTAATAAAAGACCACAAAATAAAGAAGAGTGATTTTTTGAGGATAAAAAAAAAGAAAAACATATACACGGACATGAATATAGGGTTGTATGAGAAGTGTGATAGAGCTTACATTCCAGATCTAAAAGTTGAACCATCCAGCACTAAGATCCTAAACCCACAAGAATCACGAAGATCATTCTGGGATAAACTCATTCCTGCATTATGTGCTTCATAAACTCTTGATCATCATGAGAAGAAGAATACTTAAAGCTTGAACCTGCAGTTGAAACACTCTATTTTCAAAAAAACTTCTAGAGAATGACTCGAACTTCAACATTTCTCATTATAAGGAGTCAAGAGATGAACATCAAACCCATAGAGGCTTCTAAAATCATTTTCATAATAACTTATCTATTGTGTTTCTTTATTTTACATCCATGAGAAGTTTGTGTGTCTATTTATATCATACATTGCCTCTTGTGCTTCAACTGGAGGATATTAACTATCCTCACATCAAAATTCACCTTATCTATGTTTCCCATGTATTACTGTGGAAGAGACCATTTGTGTTTTGTTTTTTTGACTTTCCAATGAAGAACTGTGGTAGAGGGTGTGTTCCCTAGACAGTTTGTGACAAGTATTGTAAATCCTGATACAAGTTGTGTATCATGTTTTAATGTTAACTGCATGGAGGCAGGTGATCACTAAGTGGAGAGGATTAGGTCTCATCTTGAGACTAAACCTCTTGTTTACATTGTTATGAAAATCTTCATATACTCTATTTTGATTTTATCTGCTGCTTATATTTTCTAAAACGTAAAACTATTTTGGCTTACACTTTGATAGTTAGTTTTGGTTAGTGTGTGTATTTGTTTAATTAATAAAACTTGTTTCAAAATTTGAATTTTTGTTATAATCTGATTCATCTAAGGATTAATCACCCTTTAAGAAACCTATTGACCAATAGAAATTTTATATTTATACTGCCTTAATTAACTGGACCGTTTTTAAAATTGGGGGTTTTCTTAACCATAAATTTTTTAACAGAAATTTTAATTGAAACACAATTCACCCCCCCCCTCTTGAGTATCCACTCTGTCCAACATATATGATACATATAATTTATATTAATTTTTTAATGTTAATTATTATTTAATTTACTTTCATTCCATCCATTGAAAATTGAAATTCGGTTCATGAATACATACAACTTATTGCCTTAATTAATGATGTAATCCATTGTTGTATCTCTATCTTTAATTTGTGACAATAAATATCTATATATTGATTTTTGATGATATTAATATCTTAAGAAATATTTTGGATATTATGTAACCTTGATCAAAATATAAGGATTATAACTACTCAATCAAAACAGAAATGAAAAATGAAGTAGTTAACATCTAAAATTATAATGATAATAAAAGATTTTCAAAAAATGGGTGAAAAGATGTTATAAATATATCATATATGTTATTATAGATAGGTATATTTAAAATTTATATATTTATATTAAATATAAATTTATTATACTGTATGAGAAAATAACTTACGAGGATAATCAAACCTAAGGTAATGGATTTCATCTCAATTTCCACTCCATTGAGACATATTGGGTATTACACAAATATTTACTTTTACATGGTTTAAATACTATCCATTTGAGGTACTTAAAATTAATATATATTTATTCATTATGGATAATTATTTAGTTTAATTTATTTATTCAATATTAATGTTCAAATAAAAATTTGATCTTATTTCTCTTTTTTTATCAATTATATTTCATTTATATTAGTATTTTTTAAAAAAAATTATTTTTAAAAGGTCCTTTTTATTTAATCAAATTATTTATCAGGTAAATTTTATAGTATACGATACATTTTCAAATGTTTTTATAGGAACTATTTAATGTTTTTTTTTTGAAAATGTCAATTTTGAACTCTATTTACAATATCCAAAAGCAATTTTTTTAATGTACAAGGTGTTAATAGATTTTTCCACTACTATGACCATCTTAGAATATTTATATTATTTTAAAATATCTCTATAGTTTTAAAAGGAAATATACTTTTTGAAATATAACTCTAAATTTTTATCCCTATTTTTAAAAGAACATATTTTACCACTAAACCTATATTTCAGATGAATTTAAAGTCATCATTAATTAATTTTTTGGTCACTAACCTTATTTTGGGAAATTCACTTTCTTATGATCATTAGAAATTACATTTCCCTAAAATATTGATATTTTTTGTTTTATGGGTATTATTACTTCCTAATTCATATTCCATTTATAAAAAAGCATTTTCAATTGAAATTTAATTTATAGAACTTGAAAATATTAATACTTTGTACTATTTACTGAATACATAGATTTCATAAGAAGTATTATCATTTAGGAATTAAATTTTTCATTCAATATATGAGAAATGCATTTGAAATGCTATGATGGGTGGGACCTGGAATTATGTTTTCCCTCAATGCATCGACTAGTCCCATAAAGAAAATGTGTAGCCTAAATTAAAAAGGTTTGTAGTGTATTAAAACTAATAAATTATACTATCTTGGAATAATACATAAATGGTACATATATTATGATGTCTAAGATCATGATTTCCAATTTTAATCAATTATTAATTTGATAATTCAGTTATTATTATCCATGAGTTTATTTCTTTGATATTATTCATGGACTCATTTTGTACTGATGTTATTGATTAAATGGAATGTACTTTTAGTTATCTATCTTTCCATATTTATTAGTCCTTATTGATTCATGATATCTTCTATTATATGAATCTATTACTGAGAATTTGAGAACACCCTCTATTTTTTCCTTTACCAAAGATATGAATAAAGATATTATGAATAATATCAATGTTGTAAGAATTTTTTTAGGTTCTTTATTTTATATTTCTAATGAAATATGAGATTCGTGTATGTATTTGGTTATTTCAGACTACTAAAATGATTTTTCCTTCCACATTAGATCATTTTTATAATATACCTATGTAAAACAATATACGTTGACTATGAGTTATCAGAGTTGGGGTTTCTTCACCATGTGAACATATGGTTACTATCCATCCTCAATACCATCACTACTCCAAAGTGATCATTGTCAAGATCATACCTAAATAATAAAGTGAAACATATAGAAGAATGATCAAAAAGATTTGTGTGAAATCCAAGGAATCCAAACTCCATGTATAACCTTTAAATAAATTATCCAATTCAAGATTGTTTTAAATAATATAAAAAAATATGTTATCAAATTTTTTTATTCGAAAACAATAACCATCTTTCTCATTTTTCCTTTAAAATATTTTCAATTTATAGATGATGTTTAAAAAATTGAAAGTAATTAGTCCATTATATATTTAACAATAAAGGATTCAAAACATTTTCCAAATATCAAATCACCAATTTATTTTTACCAAAAAGAATACAATATTGGTAATGAGTGAACATAATAATAAAAAAAGGTAAGTGCACTCGGAAATAATGTTTTTGTCTATTATCATTAAAATGATGGAAATGTGGACAATATGATATAATATAGAAAATTTTTTATGCGAGTACCAAGGATCTTAGAGGACATATAGAACAATGTTAAAATATTATCCATCATATCAGCATGCGTAATAATATCCAATAACTGTAATGCTTTGTCACACCCTACCTAGACTAACAAAAAAAAATTCCCAAAGAAATGTGTAATATATACTAAGGTCCACAGACTAGATAATGATCTTAAGCTAGTGTATAATGTGTATATAAATATCACAATAGCTTATTTTGGTTCACATGATATATCAATAAAATGGTTTGATCCAATTCAAATAGAAACATTATATGGTATAAATATGAATGCTTGTATGTGTTTGTGTATATATATATAATTATATGAATATGGAATCAGAAACAAGCCTCATCCAAAATCCCCCCTCTATAGAAACAACCCATTATTCATCAATCATATATATATAATAATTATATCTTATATTGTACAAAAAATCGCTATTTTAAATTATAATATGAAAAGGGACATATCCAAAGTGTATACTTTCACCTAGAAAATATTCTTTATAATGTGACAACTAGGCATCATTAAAATCTTTTAAAAAATAATTTTCAGAAATATTAAAGGTATCGAGCATGAAAAAGAAGCCCCAAATCTTGGGAAATTAAAACTTTCCCCCCAACGATCATCCAGAACTTTTGGACATTAGTGAATCACTTCCTGATATAAGTTGAAGATCTTGCGTGAATATTTTTATGCAATAAAATTAAAAACATGAATAGCCTTTCTAATCCAAATCCTCACTTGACATCCTCTCATAATTGGTGATCACTGCCCAAACACTATAGGAAAACTGAATATTTGCGACGGGCTTTTTGCGATGGGATCCCATCGCAAAAGGTCTTTTGCGACGGGGCTCCGTCGCAAATCGCCCGTTGTCAAATACAGCGTCACAAATAGGTGTTTTTGCGATGGTCCCATCGCAATAAAATTATTTGTGACGGTATTTTTCCCCCTTCGTAAATAAGTTTTTGTTTATATATAAAAAAGGTATTTTTGATGGGTCTTCGTAGATATATTAGTTGTGACGGGTCGGAATCTCGTCGCAAATGAGAAATTTAAAAAAATACTTGCGACGAAAGTATTTGCGACGGACCGTTGTAGAATGGTTTTCCCGACGGGTATTCGTCGTGTCCCAAATGGTTCTGTAAAAAACATTTACGACGGAAATTCCCGTCGCAAATGTACCCATCGCAAATAATAAAAAAAATTAAAAAAAATTATTAATATAAATCATATAATATTATATAAAAATAATAATATTATTAATAATATAAGAAAATTATGTTATTATAATATAAATAAAAAAATATATAAAATATTATTATGAAATATTATTATAAAATAATAATAATATGAATATAAATAATATAATATAATATAATAATACTAATATTAATAATATAAAAAATTAATATAATATTATTATTATTAAACTATCTATATAATAATAATATTATTAATAATAATATAAATAAATTATATTATTATAATATTAATAATAAAAATTATATATAATATAATTATGAAATATTAATATCATAAAATAATAATAATATGAATATAAATAATATTATATTATATATTATGAAATATTAATATATAAAAAATAATAGTACTAATATTATTAATATAAAAAATTAATATAATAATATTATTATTAAAATAAACATACATATTTATGAAAAAATAATATTAATATTATTAAAAATAATAAAATTATAAAATTATAAACTTCTCAATATTTACAATAAATATAAAATATTAAAAGAAATATTACTAAAATAAGCAAACATTAAAAATAATACTAATAAGTAATAATATATTAAAAAAATAAAAACAAATTAAATCACGTAATATTCATACCAATATGAAAGAGAAATTGTAAATAGTTAATATGACAATAAACTACGAACTCAAATGTTTATTACATCTAAAAAAATCACTAGGGGGTGGATAATATGGAGGACCTGGAGGACCTGGAGGAGGTGGTGGAGGAAACTTCATCCCTAAACTATGAGTCAGACGATGCATATACTCCATATATTCCTGATGTTGCTCCTCATATCGACATCTCTCCTCATCCTGCTGCTGACGCATCTGGTCCTGCCATCGACGCATGTCCTCATTGTGCTGCTGACGCATCTGCTCCTGCCCCTGACGCAAATCCTCTATAAGGTGACTCTGAGCACGCAGTTGCTCCTGATACTATGAGGCAGAAGATGATGTCTCTCCACGAGCTCCTCTCCAGCTGGACGCCGACATCGCAACAGTACCATAATACGCTGCAGGAGTCAAATGAGAGCTGATACCAACTACTCGGCCATTATCGAAACAATATTGGGTCACCTGCATCCATGTCGTCTCATCAAAATGGTGGGCACTAGTCTGATCACTCGTCTCGTCTTGACTCTCAGCCTGTGTCTGAGAGGTCGCGGCCTCATATGACTCCTTATGTTTCAATTAGAAATTAAAATAATTAAAAGATTATATGTATTTAATTTGAAAACTGAAAAGAAAATAATACTGACCACAATCAGACACTGGCGGTCACCTCTAATCTCTCCAGTAGCCGGGTCAGTGTACATCCTCTAATAAACGTCGTACACCGAAATATCGGGCTGCTCGGCTTCCTATATGCATATAAAATAGACTGTTTATATTTAAAGTTGTATAAAATATTAAAAAAAAGTACTTACCAGACGCTCTCTATGCGCATTGAATGTACGACTACCGGCTCGATGCGTCACCTCTTGTCTCCCCCTATTCTGTTAACCCAGTGCAGATCTCCTATAAAATACACCACCCAACAAGTGTGTACATAATCCATCCCAAACGTGAGATGAAATGTACTCTGGTCAGTGGACTCTACAGGACTCGTCAAATTCTGTCACTCCGGATTTCTTCACAGCCGCCTTTCTCAAATTATGCAAAAACTGACAGAAACGGTCACGCATAGACACCACCCATGCCGCATGGATAGTGTAACGCATTCTCTCGACGATGGGATACCATAAACGCTAATATAAAGTTATTAATGAATTAAATTTCAAAATAAATAATATTTAATTATGTACCGGCCAATTATCGAACATGGCAGCCTGCACATCAACGAGAATCTGATCCCATATGAGCCAAGGCTGAGAAAAATAATTGCGCAAGATAGCACTCCCCTGTCCAATAGCTATATGCGTAAAACTATGGAAAGAGAACAAATAATCAAACAATTAGAATATTAATAAATTATAATGAATGATAACTAAAATACACGGGTTACCATACCACTGTGTGTGCGCATCGAATCCAAGAGGTGGACGTCACTCTGGGATAGGATCTGGAATCATCAGTCTGGCAAGACCACGCCCCCTCCGAGTGCTCCCTGTAGTGCCAACAACTTGAGGGTCAGATGACTCAAGAACCTCATCATCCATAAGTAGATCATCCTCCAGCAACTGATGAAACGTTTCCGAGTCCATCTGAAACATGAAATGATTGTTATTAGCAAAGAGTTGAAAATAACTATTATGTATAGATATATATTTGTTATGATTCAAACCAGCATTTTACTGTGTCAATGTTCATCTTCATCATCATCTTCATAGTTGTCAATGTCAATGTCTTCATCTTCCTTATCAACATCATCAATTTCCATATTAGTTTCACTATCATCATCTCTTGTAATTTTAAATTTTGAGGGATATTCAGATTCAAAATAATGAGAGTAGAATAAAGCAATTTCTTCTTGCAAATAAGCTTCAGCAATTGAGCCATCAACTGATGCTTTGTTACGGACTTTTTTCTTCAATTTATGCATGCGTCTCTCAAATGGGTACATCCATCGAAACTGAACCAGACCTCCACATTTTTCTTCATGGGGAAAATGTAATATGAAATGTTCCATCGAGTCATAGAAAGCCGGTAGAAAGATTTTTTCTAATTGGCATATAATTACAACAACAACTTCTTCCAGTTTTCTTAGTGTATCGTAGTCTGTTGTCGCCGCACACATGTCTCAGAAAAAATATGATATATCTGTTATCAAATCCCAAATCCTAGAATTCAACAATCCTCTTAATCCAATAGGCATAAGCCTTTCCATTATAACATGACAATCATGACTTTTTAATCCGGTAATATGACAATTTTTAACACATCTTCCCAAGTTGGATGCATAGCCATTTGGAAGTCTCAAATCTGCAATCCACTAACAAAATAATAAGCGACTCTCTTTGGTCAGTGTATAAGCTGCTTTGGGATTCATTAATCTCTATGATCTGACATTTTCAAACAATTCAAGTTCTGGTCACCTGCAAATTTGGGCAAGATCTAATCGTGCCTTTACATTATCTTTCATTTTACACAGTGTATCCAACATTGTATGAAATAAATTATCAAAACAGTTCTTCTCAATATGCATGACATCCAACATGTGTCGGACCAACAAATCAGACCAATATGGAAGATTCCAAAAAATGCTCTGTTTTGTCCAATTGTGTTCTTTCCCAAAACCCTGAATTTTCTGTTGGTTGTTTGTCGGTCCAAAAGTGATGGAAGGTAATGAAAATACAACTGATTGTAAATCTATTCCTGAGATCATTTTTGGAGGTCCATATCGTTCAATTCTACCTTTTCTGAAATGATATTTATTCTTCTGAAAATGAAGATCGATTGGAAGAAATCTGCGATGACAATCAAAATAGCAAGGTTTTTTTCCATTCAAGAGCATAAATGCTTTGTTGTCTCCCATACAGTAAGGACATGATTTTGGACCATGTGTACTCCATCAATATAACATTCCATATTTCGGGAAGTCACTAATTGTTCATGTCAAAGCAACTTTCATTACAAAATTCTATTTTGCAGCAGCATCATATGTACCAACACCATGACTCCACAATAAATTTTACTAATCAATTAGTGGTTTCAAATAAACATCAATATTCTTTTTCGGATGTCCTGGGATTAATAATTTCAAAATGATATAAGGATATTTCATCAACATCCATGAGGCAAATTGTACGGAGTTATAAAGACAGGCTAACAAGAATACTGACTACCAAAAGATCCAAATGGACACAAACCATCAGTAGAAAGACCCAATCGCACGTTTCGGGATTCTAAAGCAAAAGACGGATGAACTTGATCAGAATGATTCCATGAATCACCATCAAGTGAATGATCCAAGATTTTACCATTTGAAATATTGGTTTTGTGCCATGACATCATTGTCGCTGTGTTCTAAGACATAAATACACGCTGCAACCTGGGTGTAAGCGGGAAATATCTCAACTGTTTTATAGGAATCAATCCATACTTCCCTGATTGAGCTTCTTTATACCTAGATTATCCACATGTGGGACAACTATCTAATGATTGATTTTCTCCAGAATATAAGATGCAATCATTTGAACAGGCATGGATATTTTGATAACTAAGGCCTAGATTATGAATGAGTATTTTCCTCTTATAATAATTAGCATGCAAGACATTTCCTTCAGGTAACAATGCTTTAACCAAAGAAAATATCTGATCAAAATAGTTATTTGTAATTACGTTATCTGATTTAATAGCCATAAATTTTGAAACTGCTTCTAATTTTCTTATCTTGCAACCAGGATATAATGCATCCTCAGCAGACTTGAACAACTCAGCAAATTCAGATGGTGCCAACTCTAGAGGTAAATCAACATCATCATCAATTTCTGTTTGTTGAACAGATGACCCTACAACATCATGTACTAAATTTTGAAACCATGATGGATTTAAAATCAAATTATTAGTATCTTCTCTGGAACTACGTTCATCGTGTTGATACCAAAAAATATAACCTGCTTGAAAACCATAACGCAAGAGATGTTTCCCAATTTTTTACAAGGACGCTTAATTGTCCCTTCTGAAACAAATTCCGGGTTTGATGATGAAAATGATAAGAAAGCTTCAACTCCATCAACATATACAGGATTTAAACTAGAACTGTTTGGATTTCTGTGATGATTTATCAAATCATGATCATCTAATAATGTTTGATGTTGATTTCCTTGTTCGATATTCATATATATGTTTCTATAAAATTTAAAACCATTACTATTGTTAAATAATCTGATATAAGAAACTATATCCTTAAAAAAGAAGATACATAATTATAGTTATTTATTAATAATTACCAATAATTATAGGCGACACAGTTAGTTTATAATCATACCCACTAATTATTATTAATTTAGTAATACTTAGAAATACTTGGAAAAATTAAATATTCTTGAATAATGAAATTAAATTTTTTAATAATCGTTGTGAAGATTATATTACTAATTATTCTGATTTTTCCGAGGGCTCATCTCTTTTTAACTGTCTCCCGACTGAAATCAGTATGAAACAATTTCTCTAACATACGTGAGAGCACATTTTTCATACTGATTTCAGTGGGAGAAAGTAACAAAGATATGAGACGTTGAACAAAAGGTAGCCGTCAATCCACTAGAAATTGGGCCAATTTATAACCATGTACTTGAATTTATTTGATTTTTGATTAATTTTATTAGTAATTATTACTAATTATTACAAATCTCAATATTTCCAACAGATTTTTCTTTATTCTTAACATGTTCAAATCTTAAAGGGTCACCAATTTTCAAGTCATGCCCAATAAAAAGTTTGGGTCAACCTTGTCCAATTTAAACTCTATAATTTTCCTTACATGGTTGATCATCTCGCAAGTAGTGTTGCAATAGGACGACACAAGTAATGAGAACGACGTGACTTGGGTTGTCCTATTTCAACGCTACTTGCGAGGTGATCAACCAAGCAAGAACAATTATAGAGTTTACATTGGACACGGTTGACGCAAACTTTTTATTGGGCATGACATGAAAATTGGCGACCCTTTAAGATTTCAATTGTTAAGAATAAAGCAAAACTTATTGAAAATATTGATAATTGTAATATTTTATAAATATTTTATAATTTTAATAAAATTAATAGTTTTTTTATTAATATTAAACATATAATAATAAAATAATTATATTATAAGTATTATTTAACTATTAAGATTAGAGTAATATAATATTTTATATTATGTTACTATTTATGTTACTAATTATATTACTAATTATATTACTAATTATGTTACAAATTATGTTACTAATTATGTTACTAATTAGAAATGTGAAGATATGCATATACGTCGGCTGGTTAATCAATCAATGAATTGAAAAACAAACGTAATTGACTGCTCATCTACCTCTATTTTCTTTTCATTTGAGTGTTGAGGTTGACAGGAAACTTCTGCCTCCACATCTAATATGTGCTTTTACTGTGAAAATTATAAACCTCCTCACCTCTATATTTGCGAGGAGGTTGATAATTTTGATAGTAGAAGAAAATATTACATGTGGAGGCAGAAGTTTCCTGTCAAGGCTCAACACACAAATGAAAAGAAAATTGAGGTAGATGAGCGGTCAATCACGTTTCCTAATTAAATCTAATTGCTTCCTAATTAAATCTAATTGTTTCCTAATTAAATCTAATTGTTTCCTAATTAAATATAATTGATTCCTAATTATACTAATTGTTTTTTAATTATACTAATTGTTTCCTAATTATACTAATTGTTTCCTAATTATACTAATTGTTTCCTAATTAAATCTAATTATTTCCTATTTATTGTAATTGTTTCCTAATTATTTTAATTGTTTCCAAATTATTTCTAATCAATTAAATATATTTATTTCCTAATTATTTGATAATTATTTTAATTAAATCCTTTTATTTCTTAATTATTTGATAATTATATATTTAATTATAATTATTACCAAAACATCCCCCGGGAGTGTCGAACCAAGAGTGTAGCAAGGCCTACCAGGTTACCCCGAGTCAAGCTCGAAACACCTTGTCAGAGTTTTCACTCCTAGGTACATCTGAGCCAGAGCCGCCTCTACTTGTTTATATCCAGACAAGGATTATTTGGTACAAGCACATAAACTAATTATACTATATAGCTAAACAATTAAAAAAAATCAAATTAAAAATTAAAAATAAAATTAGCAATTAAAAATAATTTAACAATTTAAAAATATAAATACCTTTAATAATCTGCACCTACTAACTCTTTCCTTCCACTTCTCGAAATAAAAAATTAAAACAAAAAAAATTCTGCTCAGATACAAAAATGAGGGAGAGAGAAGAATGGAGAACTGAATGTTATGGGAAAAAATGGATGGGGTATATATATAGGTTAGATTATTTGCGACGGTCGTATTTGTGACGGGAGACCGTCGCAAATACTAGGTATTGCGACAGGATAACATCACAAATGCCTTCGCCCACATTAAATACAGGCGGCGGGTAAACGGCTTTTTGCGACGGGCCCGTCGCAAATAGCCACCGTTAGGGACGGGCGGCTATCCCCGTCGCAAATTTCCATTTACCACCACCTGTATTCGTGACGGGGCCCATCACAAATACCTTCACCCGCATTAATTATGGGCGGCGGGTAAAATGGTTGTTGTGACGGGCCCGTCGCTAATGCCACACCATTAGCGACGGGCAGACATCCCCGTCGCAAATCCATATTTGCCGCCGCCGATATTTGCGATGGGACCCGTCACAAATACCTCCTGTTGGATTATCTGTTGCCACAGGTACATAGTCCCATCGCAAAACCGTATTTACTACCGCGGGGTATTTGCGACTGTCTGTAGGTGACCGTCACAAATAGGCTTTACAACGGCCAATGTTGGTGATGGGGCATGTCGCAAATAATACCGGGTGAATATTTGTTTGCGATGGGGATATTTCCCCGTCGCAAATACTATTTACCACCGCTGGGTAGTTGCGACGGGTAGCCTTCTACCCGTCGCAAATATCCTGCCCATGTTTTGGCGCGCAAACCGCGCCATTGCAATTGCGACAGGCCCTATATTTCCGTCACAAATAACTGCCCATTTGCGACGGGAAAATATTCCTGTCACAAAAACCCTTTTCATCGGAGTTGTTGCGACGGGAATAAGTCCCGTCGCAAATACCCTGTCGCAATAATCGTTTTTTCCCGTAGTGAAAAAAATAAGAATCTTAATTCTTTTAATTCATCCACATGTGCTTCAAAAATCAGAATAAGCACCGATCATTGATATATATGTGCTAGTGCAGAGTTTCAATGACGCCTTCAACGCTCCGATGATCACCATATTTACTTTAAAAACTATAAATACATTTAACAAATAAATTCAATTCCAATAATTATTAACTTGAATAATATGAATTTATTTATTACATTATTGATTTTATCTCAAAGGAAAATTCTTAGACCCTAGTGATGGGGTCCATATTGTCTAGTATACCTATTCAACTAAATGGGAAAGATTATTGAATGCATTATTTTGTGTTACACTCTAGGATCTTATCTTGATAGTAGTGAATGTTGTCCACAAAAAACTTGTGGGATAAAGAACCCCATCATGGCTTTTAAGGAGATAAGGATAGTCACAATAGCAATAACTAACCTACAAACATACACTGTGTAATATAATCTCATTTTATTTTATATATCATAAAGTAGGATGCACACCTGTGCCATTATCCTTTCTTGATTTACAATTTTTTGATCAAACTGGATGATATTACCCTCTAATGTCATGGCCTTGGTCTTATAAAGCTACTATCATCCTGATTAATGGGGCTCATGATATATTAATTCGTTAATCTTAAAGTGACAATCCTTTTTTTCCATTCAACCAATTCCAAACCACCAATGACGCTCCCAATATATGCTACCTCACAATGATTTCATTGTCATGGGTTTTCCTTTACATTAAATAATGCAGTAAAATGGAACACAATGAAAATGATTGGATGTCAGGAGACCATTACACACGTTCGTAGATAAGATCATCCAATGACACCCAAAACCTGTCGTGTTCCAATTGGCAGGTCTAACCTCATGATCTCACTACTAAAGGTCACCAAGTTTTAACTTCCTGATAAAAATTCTCAATTATTTTTATCCCCCATCACCAAATAGTGAAATATCTATTATTTATAATTAGTATGATGTATCTAGAAAATATAAGTTATTTTTAAGTTTAATTCCATAGTATCTCATGGTTTAATTGTAGCATAGGATCTACTATAACCTTTTGATATGAAAATTAATCTTTGGGAAATTACATTAAATAGTTTTACATAAATATATACACAATAATAGTAAGAATACATAATTTATATATAACTGTACATATGATATGGAAATCAAAATTACTGTATAGTTGGTTCTCGGGAGACCACTATTACAACACTCCCCATTACACTAGATCAAACTTGTAACCAACCTTGTAATCTCCCACACATTAGAGGTCATGTTTCTACTGATTATTAGCTTTAGTTTATGGGTCTTCAACATTTATGCAAAGGGTTATTCAATTTTAGGTGACTTCATCTCCTTGAGTAAAACATCTATATAGATGGTATCCCTAGGTATATATTTTTTTCCCTTTCATAACTTGACATCTTCGCTAGTAAAAAATTATTAATATACATTATGATAATTATTTACTTACTAGGTGAGATTCCAATAACTAAACCAAATAATTGTTTTTAATTACTTCTTAGCTACCTCATGAGCTACAACATACTGGATATTTATAGGCATGCATACTACTAGCTCATATGAGTTTGTCTCACTCAAAACATTATCCTAACTATGATTCTAGATCATGTTGATCCAAATGGTGATTTAGTTTGTTTCCCATAAAAACTAGTATCATTTCTTCTCCACATACTATGTACAAATCTTTTTTATCTGGTAAAGTATAATCAAATAGTTCTGCTAGCTTCACTTGAAGTTCTCCTGGAAATAACATATATTTTCCTACTATGTAGTATATCCTGAAAATCACAATTCTTATATATATAAATTAATACATGATTGGTCCTTCTCTTAAAATTATGGAGTCTAACATACCATGTCAATCTCCCACCATGTCCCAGATATGTCTACATGTAGAGATATATTCCATGTGACGTTGGAAACAATTCATCTCTTAAATTGTTCCAAAATATATTTATCAATACCATGTCACTACATGTATGATTAACTAGGGCCAAAAAACATTTAAATATACCTCAGTATATCCTATTCACAAGAACATAGATTGATACTTTAAGTCAATCACTAGAGAATATATTGTTTCATCCTGGACTTAACTAATTGTAAGACCAATATTTTTTATATGTTTCTGAAAATATTTTACTTGAAAGCATTGGTTTTCACACAATCATCAAGTAAAAATATTGAAAACATCCATTCCAAATGAATGATATATTATCATGTTTCTTACTTCAGTCCTAAAATAGATTTAAACAAAATTAAACTATTATTATCATTATGTGACATGACTATCCCTTTCTAGTTGCATTTTATACACACCTTCCATGATTGGTGGTCATGACATTGAATGCCTAACAAAATGACCATGTAATGATTCATTGAAAAGTAAAATCCTAATAAATTTAGGCCTACAGTGAAGGTTACATTACATGGAAGTTAATCGGTCTTGAAATAGTAGGCGTGGATGGGGACATAAAAGAAGTAGGTTCTGAAGAGGATCGCTAACCATGGTGCAGAGCTCCTGGGATCTTGTGGCGCTGGATCTAAGAACAAAGAACTGAGGTCGAGGTTGGTCTATGATGGCATCATGAGAAGGTGGCATGACCAGATCATTGGATTGGAGTATAGTGATCTTTCCAATGTGATTAGGGAGGATATAGGTGTATTGGGGTGTCTCTCTGTGCTTCACTTGATGAGGGGGGAAGACTGGCCAATAGGGTGTTGGCCAGATCTGGTCGCTGAGCACGGTCTCGCTACAGGAGGATCTTTCCATAGGGGTGGCAGTGCTACTCAGAGCAGTGGGTGATGGAATCACTAATCTTGAGGGAGGATACCTATTCCGAACTGGGGAGTTGGAGGGGGTTGTCCAGTTCTTGGGGAGGAGGAGGTCACTACAGGATATGGTAGGGTATGTGGCTGGCTGGAGGAGTAACAGAGAAGAACCTAAGGGCGGAGGAGGGCGTACATCCAGTGCAGAGTATGAAAGAAATATGGTTTTGGTGCACCAGGATAAAGGAGGCCGACTACTACAATGTGGGTGGTGGTTTTGTCTAAGGTTTCTATGCCCATAGAGGAGAACCAATGGGTCCCCATCATTTGAAACATTTTTTTAATTTTTTTATCAAAAAATGTTCTTTAGATGACCCTCCATCCCCCCCAAAATAAAATTATTAGGAATACTTTTTTAGCATATCAAATTGGATTTATGAAAAAATTTAAAAAGACTCACCGATGGAAGGATTTCTAGTGGTAAAAAATTACTATTACAGGGACAAGAATCCCACCAGTAATCTGGTTCATCGAAAAATATCGACATCATTATTTTTTAGTATAAAATTAACATATAAATAACTATAATTTATAATATATATAATACCCACAAAGACTAGATTCAATACGAATATAAAACTTGGGATGGTCGTACGCTGGCCATCTAGGGTCAGATTGAAAATCTGTCTGCAGCGTTAGAACTGTAACAGCAACCTCTTCATGATTTAATGATAATGTAACTTTTATATTGATTTAATATTTTTATGAATCCCTATGACATCAAATTAATATACAAGTCATTCATTATAATCCCTAAAACATGTGATCGTAAAAACAATTCACTGAACATCAACAAGAACTTGTCGATATTGGTGAATTGTTTCCCAACATAAACTGAGGATCTCGCATGAATAGTTTTAAGCAAAAAAAAATTAAAACCGTAAATACAGTTTTTGATCTGGATCCGTGATCGATATTTGGTCATCCATGGTGATCGCTTCTTGAATAATTAAAATCCTAATTCCTCTAGATCATCCACAAAGACTTCAATGATGTGTGTAAGCATCGATTGTTGAAATATGGATTCTATAGAGATGTTCAAATGATGCCTTCGACGCTTCAACAATAATAATATCTCATTTTGTATGATGAAATAGAGGGATATAGGTCCATTCTCTTGTATCTAGAGCCTCTCTATCTAGATTGTGTGTGAGAGAAGAAGAGATAGAGATACAGTGAGTAGTCCTCGATGAATCCCTCTCCTCTGGTTATAGTGTATGATAGAAATGATGTGCAAATGGCTTCCCAACCCCCAAATAATTAACACATTATATAAACAATATTATGACTATTGGATTGAGTTGTAAATATAATTTATTATTATTATCACCTTCTTGTAATATAATAAATATATTACATGATAATATCAGAACCATTAACATGGCTCGATGTTCCCATAAGTATTATATGATCATTAAATATTTTAAACTAATATTCATTCAATTAACATTTTTCATGTATTAACATTAAAACATGTAAATAAATTTCATAAATAATTTTAATTCCAATTATTATAAACTTGAATAATCAAAATTTATTTATTATTTTGGTGATTCTATCTCCCATGACAAAGCCTCGACCCCAATGGTGGGACCCACCATGTCTAATAAACCTATTCAACTAAATAGGGAAGATTCTTTAATATGATATTGTTTGTGATTCTCTAAACCATTATATTGGTAGTATAAAATGGTATGCATAGACCAAGAGTGGGATCTAGCAACCCATCATATCTTCTAATAGATGAGTATAGTCACAACAGTGACTACCAACCTACAAACATGCATTATGAAATATAATATATTTTTCTTTAATATCTCCTAAAGGAGAATGCACACTCATTTCATCATCATTTCTAGATTTATTATTTCTTTATCAAACAGGGATGATTTACCATCTACTTCCATGGCCATGGTCTTATGAATGTACTACTATCTCGATCAATGAGACCGGACATATGTTACTTCCTTAACCTGAAGTCAACAAATTCTTTCTTAACCATTCAACCAATGACATACCACCAATGATTCCCCCAACACAAGACACATTACCATGATTTAATTTCCATGTTTTTTCCATAAATAATATTATCCGATAAAATAAAACACGTTGGTATTGGTCTAATGTTTCTGATACCATTACACATATACGTAGATAAGATCATCCAGTGACACCCAAAACATGTGGACTTCCTTTTGGAAGTTATGTCCTCATGATATCACTATTACAGATCACCAAGTGTGAACTTCATGAGAGGATGTATCAGTGTTTATGATACCCCATCACCTAATAGTCAAAAATCTACTATGTCCAGTCAGTATGATGTTTCAATACCATAGGACGTATGTTTAAGATTAATGTCATAATATATTATGTTTAACATTATAACATTGGATCTTCTATAATATTTTAATATGATAATTAATCTATGGAAATTAAAATTAAATAGTGCATTCAGAAATATCTAAACTATAATGGTAAGAATAAATCATGTATATATTACTGTACACATGATATGGTAATCAAAATAACTACATAGTTGTGTCTAGGTAACCCACTTTTACAATAAATCCAACTTCCCAAAGACAAATTGGAAAACCAAAACCCCATTTGAAACCACATAATTCATTAATAATTTATATTTAGGCAATTTATCACGTTCTTGGTGTGTGTAGTCAAGTCAAGAATATTTAGACCATATAATTAAATAAGAAAAATCATTTTATTTCATTGGAACCCATAGGAAAATAGTTTTTTTATTCATAAAAATCCTTAATCAAATTTCATTAAACAATTTCATATCTTAAAAATATTAAATAGTCAATAAATCATGGTTTTAGAATTAAAATTGAAATAAATTTGATAGAATACCCTAAATAAAATGTGAATGGTCTAGAACATTGAATACTAGGTGAACCTAACCGATAAAAAAATCTCTAGACTCTAAAAATGATGAAACGCAAGGTATAAGTTCAATTCCACAATCCATGTTTTATCCAATGAGAAATGAAATTTAGGTAGAATATACAATCATGAAAAAATAAAAGGAAAATGAATGCTTATATTAGTGGATACCTTACCTTAAATAAATTTCTTCAAATCATGGAGAAATAACATGTAATTACCAAAAGATGGAGGGAAATCAAAGGGGATGAGAGATACATGCCCTAAAAGCTAAATGGGAGAATAATAATGGAAATTATTGTTAAATTTGGGGAGTGGTAGATAGGTAATTAAATTATTTTAAAATCCTGGTCAAGCATTATGATTTTGCCAAAAAGTTTACCAAATCAAGGACTGATCGTGTGCCCCTCACTTGAAATACATGTCCACCTACACAATTTGGCCAAATGTTTATGAAAAATATGTGACAACCATGAAAAATGGTTTTTATAAATACTTTAGGACCTTATTATTATCATCCCATAGTTAATAATAAACGTGAACTACTTCCCACACATGTCAAGAGATCACATGGTTTCTTATAGGTTGTACATGGTTTGGACCCAACTATACGCTCACCATGGAGAAATACCATTCAATAAGGAAAAAACTAGAATGGACCCCATGTAAGGGTCACTACAATTTTTCCCCTAACCTATGCGTACTGACTATGAAATATATGGAAAAATTCTAGAAAATTAAAAAATTCAAGCCTGAAGTTCCAAAAACCCAAAAACAAACATATATATAAATAAAATGAATCTACTCACAAGGATAATATAGGTTGTGGTATATAAATTATCCACACCATTATGGTTTTTGACCCTATAAATCTTCATTAGATTCATTTGATCAATAAAAAAGATGAAACAGAACCTCCCTAAAAAATTAAATGATTCTAAAAGACCCCAGAAAACCATGGCCTCACTAAGACAAAGCCAAAGAAACCAACTAAAATGGGAACAACATATCTTTTGATGATCCACAGTGGATGAAACTAACATCCCAATACTCTTTCATTAACGTAGACGTCCATAATGGAATCTTAGATATATCACCTAGACTATCAAGGTTACAACTTTATATTTTTCCTTGTAATACTTTAGAATATATTAAAGAGTATTTTTTGATCGAGGCACCAAGTTAGTGTGAGATTCCTAGGCCTAGGGAGACTCTGACTTGATATAAAATAAATATTGAATATATTATATCTCTCTTATATAGATTTATTAAAATAAGGGAATAACTTTTGAATATTGTTTCAAATGGTAAATCTAAGACCTCCATTAAACTCTATTTAAAATAAGGAAATAACTCTTGTTAGAGTGGTCATTTTTGGATTAGTAATTTAACAAATTAATCCATTCATTCAATTTTTTAAATGGTCATCCCTAACTCCCACCTCTATATAATTCCATTTATGAAAAACCCATAGGTTTAGCTGCAAAAACCTACAGATTTGAGAGGGAATTTAAAGGATATCCTTAATAAATTTTAGAATCATCGATTAATGATCAGTGTGTTGATGATTTCATCTTTAATAAATGAGTTCGTGGATTTCACCAATGATAATGGCATATAACCATTAATTAGTAGTTATCAATTCACACATGTGATAGGGATCTTTCTAATGTTGGTGTAATCCCTATTTTGATTAACCCATATGAAATGCGAATCAATACCACTAACAAATTGATTCATGGGCCAATAATTAATATAGTGGTATTATTTTATCTTACTAGAATTGGGAATGGATAATGTTTTTGATGATCCTTTATCATTTAATTTTCTAAAAAAAATTACATCAACAGTTTGAAGGTAAAATGGACAATGTTTATTCCCCACATTTTTGTTTTGTTCATTTCTCCCCTTGTTCATTATTCATTCATCATTCGTGCTTCATTGGGACTTTGGTTCGAACTTACCTAGACACTAATTAATGGACAATCAAATCTGTAATGATCAATCATTTGTGTGGGTTTATTTATAGGAATAAAAGCATGATTGATGAATGGTGCAATGTGATGGGAGATCAAACATGGATCTAATACTAGATTTAGTGTTTCCATCCATGTTTTGGTGATGTAGTGTTGCAGTGTGATGGGAATATTTTTTAAAAAAATTGGGTGGCGAAAATCTAGACATCGATGATGATTCTATATCGATCAACATCGAATATGAGTTACTTAGTGGATTTCATGGCTTGATCAATGTAGGAAGTGGAACTAATATATATGAATGGGGGCTTTGAGATTTTAGAAAATATTCAGTAATACAGCATGTAGTTCAAGAACACAGACATTGTAGTTACCCTTCTGTGGTATCTAGGGTATATCATATAAATAAGTATCACACTCAAAATAGGATTTCCACACAACTTGTGACATGGTACCGGAAACTTGGTGTGCAGCACATATGTAGAATGGCAAAAAATTCCAGGTATATGAGAATGACCAAATTTCACATGCACTGGAAGGTACCCAGACACAACTATAGTTCATAGTCCCGGTTATAGTACACATGGAAGGGCCAAAGTACACTGGCATGCTCTAATGTTCATTGGAACTTTTCAGAGTACAAAAAATATACTCTGGATAGACAATAAATTTCATTCATAACATATACACATCATGTATATTTTCTAGGGTGGTTTGAGTCCCCCATTACATTCAGTCTAGATGAGTACTTATAGGGTGTGTTCCCTTGGTACAACCCTATGTGTTTATAGTGAGGTATCCAATCCTATGAATAGAATGATAGGTACCTTAAATGTGTTAGTTCTAGATATAGTGATATACCCATCCATATGGTCCAGGGTGCGATCCTCTATCATTATTTCCAAGGTTGGGTCAGGTATCCTTTTACCAACCTCTAGGGAATGTAATCCCCCTCAAAGAACATTAATTCATATATTTTTGGGTATCCCCTATAACACCTATGTGTGTTCCCATACCTATGTAATATTAACTTATTCTAGTAATGGCCTATGGATCACTACCCCTCATATGTGATCCCTTAGTGTTACTATAACCGAGGAGTAAGTTCTCCTAGATAAACATTATCCTGAAGCCTCAAGAAAAATTCTATGCTAGTGGTATTATTGTTAACATACTTGCATACATAGTTTCTATTGTTACTATATCATGGTAATTATTACTTTTGTCTCTTATTCAGATTCACATACCTTCAAAATGATGATTTGACCTCTCTTTGATGGTTTATGTTTCGTGAATTTAGGGTGTTTTACTAGGAATGTTATACTCCCCTTACACGGTCGCTTCCTATACATATCATGTCTTCTATAGATTAGAGGCCTAATGACGAAGTCCTTGGTAAAACAAGATCAGGTGGAGGATAGCTAAGTTGGAAAATATTATTGATTCAAGGAGTTTGATTTGACTATATCCCCTTACGTATTATGTGGTTGGAAACTTTTAATGTTTTTTGGTGTGATTATATTTATCCCTTTATGATTTAATGTACTTTTTTCATACTCTGATGGAGGATTTAGTTGTATTAATTCATAATTTTATTAGTTGTATCTTTGTTTTCTTCATTTTTTTAGTGATTAGAGTTGTGTATGTGTTTATATGTGTCTTAGACTGAGGCCTCCCATGTGTGTGCTATGCCTACACAATTCTTGTTGTTAGCTCATAGCCCATTAGAGGCAGTCTTTGTGTGTCACACTCAATGACTTCTGTCCAGTTCCACGCTGGTGGGTCAGGTCATGACATAATGGTATCAAATGAAGTCATATTAGAACCAGAGTTTGGGTATTTTATAACAGTGAGTTTTGTTTTGGGGAACTTGGGAAATAGTGTTAAATTTTCTTAAGGTTTTCTCATGGTAAAGAGAACCTAATACTGAAGCAGTGGATTATTTATCTATTCAATAGGACTCTAATAACCTGCTTATTTACTTGGTCTATGTGGGAACTGGTTGTAGGGAAAACATTGGTACATGTATCATATTATAATGGGTGGTGGTTTCTATGTTTCTTATGAGTCATCTCCCAAGATATACTCTTAATCCATGTTATGTATTTTCTATTAAAAAATCCTCCATGAGTTATACAAGCTAGGATTTGATATAATGTTATTGATGAGTATTTTCTAGTGATGAGGCTTCATTATAGGGACTGGTATTGAAGATGGTACCTCTGGATTGTTTTCAAGACTTTTCTTAACCTATTTAGTAACCAATTATCCCAGTATTACAGGAAGATGACATGCACTATCTGAGTAAACTACTTGGGTTCTATAGGTAGTTATCTCTCTAGATTTGAGGCAATCCAGACCGTTAGGTAGCCCAGGATTGGATTGAATCCATTTTGAGAGTTTTCTACCTTGTTTGGACCACCCCTGATCAAATGTTGGTCCTAGAAGTGTGCCTTCTCCATGGTTCCACTGGGTGATGATAGAGTTTGGAGACTCATATTTATGATTATGAAACCATCCCATGGATGTAGTTAAATAATATCTTCATGGTAGAGTTCTATCCCAATATGTTTTGAGCAGTACACATCTTGGATCATTTGGATATCCAAAAGGGTAGCATGATAGTATAACAATATGTTACAAGGTTCACTAACCTCAGAAAATAGTCCATGTATATGATTATTGATGTTTTCATTTGATCCTAGACCTTAAATTATAGCCTTTATTGAAACATATGAGATATATTATTATCAATTTATATTCCTACTTATACTAGAGTGATCGAGCAGTACAAAGTAGAGGAGTTCTCTTTGGGGAAGTAGTAATTGATAGTTTATTTTTTAGTGGGAACCATGGAGCTAACACATTGAAATATAGTATTTAATAGAATTCTAAGGGAACCATACATAATAGAATTTTATGATATAATCTTATGTGAAAGGATGATCAGTTCAAGTATATTTTGACAGTTCCAGTCAGCTGAGAGGGTGGTAATACTATTAATGTGATGGTCCTGGACATATCATACCGTATTATCTGACATGTAAAGTGTTAGAAAGGGATATGTTTTATAGAACACATAGGTAGAGACTATGGATATATAATTGTGTTTTATAGGGTGGTGTATGTAGTAGAGGATCTAGGAGAGTGGATAGATGTGGTCAGCATTTTGATTTATTTCCACCACTATCCCCAGGTGGCCAACACCAGACTCAGAGAGCTAGTTGTCTAGGATGATGAAAACTAATGGAAGTGGAGTCCTATGAACCAAAGGATCTAGGAATGATTCTAGGTATAATATTAATCTTATCTACTTTATCTATATTATATATATACACAAGTGTGTGCCACTCTTTTCTTACCATATCCCTTGTTCGAGATCTAGAGATTCCAATTGAGCCTCTAGCTTGACCCTTTCATTTTGATACCCCAAAAAAAGATTAAATGATCAAAAACTTCTTATAATATTGTGAAGTGACTCTTATTAGGGTTAGATTACTTTTAGATCATTTCATGGCCATGTTGAGTTCTTATGATGTTATTCTATGTATGGACATGCTCTCCATGGTACTTTCATAGAATGATTGTTTCAAGTAAGGGATGTGGTGTATCCGTGTTGATGAGACATGTTTTTACTTAATCATAGAGAATGAAACCCAGAATGAGTAGGATGGGATCATATATCAGATGATATAGTTTGTTAATAATTAGTTGTCTTCAATTTCCATTGGATCAACATATGTTATGATCTATCAGCTTCTTGAATTGGTGGAAGAGCATGACGACGTCTTACCTGAGGATGTTTTGGGATTTAATACTTAATGGAAGATTTATTTCCATAAATTCATTCACTCAGGGAGTTCCCTAACATCTATCCTAGCACATTGTATGGATCTTATAGGTATTTGATTACTAAAGGTGCATTTAGAGGATTTGGAGAGTATCATCCTTTCCAGACTTGTTGTGTCTCCCACAGCATCCCATAATGTTTTTCATCCAGAAGGCTTATGTGAAGATGAAGTTATGTTTATATAACCATATCCATAATCGGGGTACCATATATAATACTTATCCCCCACTAAAAGTAGATGAATCATTCAACCATCTGAATGATAAAATGTGGTTCTTTAAGACCGACCTTTGGTCGGGCCATCACCAGCTCTGAGTTCAAGATGTGGATATACCAAAGACAACATTTCAATGTATCTATGGATATTATGAGTACATGGTGATGCCTTTACAACTCAAAACATACATTATTGTTCATGTGACTTATGAGCCCAATCTTTTATCTAATCTTGGACCAGTTCATGGGATTTTGTATCGATGAAATCACAATTTTAATAATATTATTCAAGGAGATCATGAGACATTTATAGGTGGGCATGGGAATACTCTGAGAGTACAAAATTTATGGGAATCTCTCAAAGTGTAAGTATGTGATTATAGATATCCACTTCCTAGAATATGTCATATTATAGGAAGGTGTTGTAGTGGACCCAAAAAATGTAGAGGTAATTATTTCTTGGGAGCCTCCCAAGATCATGTTTTAGGTGCAGATCTTCCTTGAGTGGGAAGAATACTATTAGACATTCATGCCTAATTTCCCTTGGATATTGGATCCCTTGTCTACTCTGAGAAGATAGATGATTACTATCATTATTATTGAGAGGGATCACCAATATTTTTAGGAGTTTTGGAAGTGGATGAATGGGACCCCCATTATGAGACTTCCCATGGAGGATGTTGAGTATGGGGTGTTCTATGATGCCTTTGGAACTAGGCTCGGATGTGTTCTAATTTAGAGGAAGAAAGTAATTTCCTATAGGTCTTAGTAGCTGAGACCCCATAGGTATGATTATGCAACCCATGATCTAGAGTTGAAATCATTATACTTCACCCTAAAGATGTGGTGAAACTACCTTATTGGTGGTTGTTTTATCATATATTCTGAACACTTGTGTCCCAAGTATATATTTTTTTAGAATGATCTTAATATTCAATAGTGGATATGGCTAGAGTTACTCATGGTTTTGACTTTGAGATATTCTATACTTTGAGAGAGGGTAATGATGTGGTATATTCCTTATATATTGGATCATGTTCGGACTTGTGGAGGGAGGAATAAAAGTAGTTGTCCTTGTTGTAGTTGTCCCTAGAATATGTGGATGGTACATCCAACCTTTAGTGGATGTTTTTTTATGCCTTAAATTCATCATCATGTTAGGTATTATTAATTTATATATATCTATTTTGAGACCTTGTGCGTTTATATATCCCTTGGACTTTATCATTCTGGATTTTATTAAGGTGGGGACCACATTATTCATTTTTGAGGACAGGTGATGATACTAGTGATGCTGCGAGAAGATGCTTTGAGTGTTTTTTTATAAATCTATCCTGTAAGTAAATACATGGGTATAAAGGATTCACCAATTCCATCATCTTTATATTTTATGGAAAGGAATGAATTGGTTAGTAATTTAGTTTACCTCATTATGCCTCACTTATCAGTGTGTGATGTTTAATCACCAAGTTCCAAGGAGTTTGGATCAAACCCTTGAGGAACTGGAGTGGTAGTGGGATGGTTTCTTTATAGAAATCATGATAGGTATTTCATGATAGACTATATGAAATGATTATATTTGGGTGGTCGTTGATCGACTATGCAATCCAACCTAATTCATATCCATTCAAGATCATAGACCAGACAATAGTTTTGGATTTATTTACAAGTAGTCGATATTATGGAAATATGAAGTTCTATTGATGATCATTACATACCATGATTCAATATTTAAATTATTATTATAGAGAGTATTGAAGGGGTAATATTGGACTCATTCATTGTTGAAAATTGATTTTAACCCACATAAAGATATCCAGAATGAGAAAGAAATTCATGTTCAAGAGGAAATGTTTTAGGATTGAATGTTAAAATTTTGGGAGGATCACATAACCTTGGTAGAGATTTCATATAAAAATATTGATCACTCCACCATAAGTATGGGACTATTTGAGGCCTTATACGGGAGGCCCTATCGGTCAAAACTGTGCTAGACTGATCTATTAGAGTCAATAATCATGGGATCGAAGTGGGTGTGGGTAGTAATAGAGAGGGTGTAGATCACCCATGAGTAGATGAGGACTACCGTAATCCATATTATGTCTTCTATAGACCGATGATGGAGGAATTTTGATTCTAACGTGGGCAACATAAGTTCCAGAAGGTATCCCCTCAGCAACAATTAAAGAGATTTGGCCAGAGTGGAATGTTATAATTCAGGATCATTATCCCTTTCTAGATACTATATAGGTTTTGTGATATGGACTACTGCTTACCTCTATTACCACAGTTACACTGAATACATAGTGTTCTACACATGTTGAAGATAGGGAGGTTTGTGCATGACCCATCACCTATTATTGAATGGGGATAGATGGACATTGAGGGTGGAGTTACCTTAATAGAGGACCTGGAGGGGATTTAGGATTAGTAAGAGAAGATCCTTTGTGTTAGAATGATTCTCTGGTTGTGTACTAAATGGTAGCATGAGAATCTTTAGGAGAGAACCTGGGAGTGGGAAAGTAGATGCGAGAATAGTATCCTCATCATTTTGTGTAGGAGCTTTTCTATTTGGGATAATAACCCCTGAGGTGGGGAGAATGTAATGACTCTATTTTTTCCCTGAAAACATTGGAAAATTTTAAATACTCTTTTAACGGATAGTATCTAAGTCAATTTCGGATTCTGAGCACTAGGGAGCCTTTTATTTTATATAATAAATGTTATTTAATATATTATATCATGTGTGTCCATTTTTTCTAAAATAATGATATAAATCCTTAACTGAGTCTTAAATGATAAATATAAGACCACCATAAAATCTGAAAAGTGGGTTTTCAACATAGGCATAACATAAACTTTTGTTTACATTGGGAATTTGTTTTATGAGTTTATGTAGGTGGACAAGTAATTTAATAAAATATTATTTATTTATTTATTTATTTATTTATTAAACAACCACACCCAAATCCATCCTCTATATAATCACAGAGATAGAATACCTATAGGGTTAGAAATATAACTATAGGGATTGGATATGGACAATTGAGGAGACACTAGATGAATGTAGAGATCATGGGTTGATGATCAATGTGTCGAGGAGTTCATCATCAACAAATGAGTTTGTGGATATCTCTAGTGGAAACAATAGAGAACCAATCATAATCAGTGACCAATCCAACCTTGAGGTGTGGACTTTTTGGATTGGTTTAGTACTTATTTGTTTACCCCATGTCAAATGTGAATCAATTTCTATAAAAAGTTAGATTTTGTTCTAATTATTAATTTATGGGTATTATTTAATCTTTTTTAAATTAGTAAGGGATAATGGTTTTGATGATCCCTGATTATTAACTTTTATTGATATTTTTGTTATTAATATATTGAGTCCAACCCAAAAAAAATGGATTTGTCTTGTTCATAATTTTTTTCTTTGTGATTTTCTTCCCTAGTTCTTTATGTGTTCATCATCAGTATTTCATTTTTCATGCAGTTTGATAGAACCCAGAAACCGATCATTGTGCAATTGAGCTTTAATGTGATGGATCATTTCCATGGGTTCATATATGAAAAAATAATCACGAATAAGGCATGATTTGGCTTGATGGGTGATCATACAGGGATTAAAGACCGGGTGGAGGGTCTTTAACCATGGTTTGGCAGTGCGGTGGTTCAATATAATGGGAAGCATTTACTGAGTGATTGGGTGGTAAGAATATAGAAAGAGGTGGTGATTCCGGATCGATCAACACCATATCTTAGTTCCTTAGTTAATTTCACTGCTGGACCAAAGGAGAAAATTTGTAGGGAGGATACATGTGAGGACTGAATTATTTGGAAAACCCCTGAGTTACATAGTATATAGTTCAAGAACACATGTGGTGAAGATCACTTTTTTGTGTGCTAGGGTTTCGAGTAAATATTTCTATCACACATTGTGTGGGATAACCACACTCTATGTGAACCAATGTTGATGACTCAATTTATACCCCTATGATACATGGGAATGGACATGAGGAGGTACATGGAAAGGATTAGAGTACATGGGCATGACCATGTACCCAAACATGGACTGAGTACACAGGCATAGAAATTGTACATGATAGCATACTGTAGAACATAATCCTGAGTTGGAGTAAAAAGGCACAGGCCGATGTAACCTAGCATGGGATAAATTACATGGGTAGAACCGAACTAGACAATACACATTGTGTATTCTATATACACGTCATCTAACTTTTCTAGAACTCTTTGAGGCCCCCACTCTCTTTAGTCTGGATGAGTATCTATAGTGTGTGTTCCCATACTTCTTCCATATGAGGGTGTTGTGAGGTACCCCATACTTACCATAGGATGAGTGATCCCACTATGCATCAGTCCTCGATAGAATTAGGTATCCTTTTATGTGGCCCAAGGTGTGATCCTCTATCATTATTCCCTAGGTTTTGTTTGGTATCCCTTCACAGACTTCCATGTCATGTACTCCACATCCTAGTGGGTTATTTCATATAGGTATATGTATCCCCCATGGGCCCTAGGTGTGATCCCCTACCTATGTATCGAGATCTTTTGTGTTCCAATGTACACATTTTAATGAAAAGGCTCGATGAACATGACCTCTAGGATGAGTTCCATAAGTGATAATGACCCAAGGTGTGAGTTCTCCGAGATGAACATTACGAGGAATCCTTGAAAAAAATCATACATTGCCAGTATGACTATACCCTTAATCGGATATTTGGTGTCTATCTTGATTATATTTGGGTTATTGATAATATTGTATCATATTCAAAATTCATATAACTTCTGCAGTACGATCTTACCTCTATTTAATGATTTATGTTTTTTAAAATTTTGAGGTGTCATGATAGGTAAGTTATAATCACCCCTACATCTTCTCTTCCTTCACATGTAATATTTTATACAAACAATAGGCCTCATGATGGAGACATAGGTGCACCAAGAATTGGTGTAGAATAGTTGAGCTATACAGTGTGGTTGGTTCTAAGAGTTTCAAGTTAATGTATTCCCCTCCTTATTTGTAGGATGGAGTCTTTTACATTTTTTTGGTGTGCTTGTATTTTATCCTTTAGAAATTCTATTACTTTTTTTATAATGTGATTATAGATTTAGTTGCATGATGGACTTATGGTATCACATATATCTCTCATTTATATATAGTAAATTTGATTGGAGATATGTGAATGTGTATAGGTACATTATTTTAAGGCCTTCTATGTGTATATTATGCCCACTTGGTTCATTTTTTTCTATCCCCTGGCCTATTGGATACAATCATGGGGTGTCGCATTCAGCATACTTCTAGCCTAGAGGGACCTCGTGGGTGAGTTCATAACAAAACCTGATTATAGTAGTCTATCCACCATATTATAATTAAATTAAATCATGTATCTTTTATGATAATAAACTACTCCCAAAAAAATTTTAACTGCCAATGATGCAAATTGATCACAAATAAAATTATCAATGATTCATAATTTACAGAAGAAACACCTCCCAAGATAATGTGTTGGAATTTACGTACATAAAAATCCATCACATGCCCCACAAATGGGAAAAGGTAAGATAATTTAGAACACCTCAAATAGAAACCTAATCAAAATCATGAATACTAGTTTGACCATGGGTTTCCTTTGGAGGGGTAAACATGACTCCACTCCTTTTTCTATGTAACTCCCTTGAGAAACCATTACAAATTTCCCAAATAAAAACAACAACATTATGTATTTTGAGTACTCTATTGTGAAGGTTTCTTGTGAAATTTCTTACCATACTAATGGCACACAAATGTTTGGCCTTATAAATAATCTAAAGGGATACTGAAAGGCCTCTTGATAACATCACATGAAAACATAGTGTAACACTTCTTCCCCAATACTTTACTTAACTTACCATCTATACTTATATGAATATAGGAAGTATAATTTACCTCATGAAATTCTATTAAGATTACCTCAATATGAAATTCATTCCATACCACTTCCATATATGAGGTTAAACCAAACTATAACACCCATGACTAAAGATCTAAAGAATTTCCATTTTCAAAATATCAAGATTTCAATGAATCTACAACATATAATCATGAATATTGGGGACTATATCAATGAATAAAATAACATAAACTAACATTGATAGATCACCCTATTAAGTGTATTATAAATTTATCAACTTATCCACTTTCATAGCCCCAACGTAATATTTTTAGAGAAATATGTCATTTGAACATTCCCATGAAAGGTAATCTAATGGATTATTCTAAAAATAGAATTTAATAACATCCAAATTAAAACATAAATAATAAATTTAGAAAAGTCAATCATGAGATACACATGGAGATTATGAAGAAAAAATATTCATTAAGTACTAAATAACCACACTTCATCATTACAAGGATCTGCCTAACCATAAAAGGGGGGAGGATTCAACTTCCAAAACTCTAGAAGGAAATATATTGGATGATTAACTGAATGATTAACTTACGGAAAACAACCTATAGATTACCCTTTTGAATCTATCAATACATGGTGGAGGATTACTCTAAAATAGATTAGAATAAACAAACCAAGATAAAAAATATCAATATAAAAAACTAATAAAACTCAATACTAAGATACTAAATAAATTTAACAAACCAACTTTGAAAACATTATTATAAATTCACTAAACAAAATTAATATCATTTCCATGTTAATAAATGTAATTTATCAAGCTTCAAAATAAATAATTCTATTCATTTTATTCAAAATAATCCATCATTTTTATTCCAAATCACAACATTTTTCACCAATGTCACCATTCTACATAATAAATTATTCAATAAAAATTTAAAATAATATACATAATATTTTAAAATTGAAGTAAAACACATAATAATATTTTAGAAAAATCAATCTTTCAAAATAATTTTATTAAAAAAACACAAAGTTTATCATTAAAAAAATTATGGTCAATCTAGTTTAGAAATTTTTAAATGAATATATTTCTATTTTAAACTAATAATTTTTTTGAAATGTAATCCCATGTTTCATTTAAATAATAAAATCAAATTATGAAAATAAATATTAAAAGAAAAATAAATATTTCAAAATATTCAAAAGAGGAATGAGTGATTGTGTAAATATCAATAACATTAATTTTTAGAACAAATTTACACTAATCAACTACCATTGAGAGTTAAGTAGAACCATGTTCTTAAGGTCCATGTTTCTTTTGAGAACCTATTAGATATCGAGGTACCACAAGTTTAACTCCCATTATTATATCCCATGAAAAAAAATACTCAAGACCCTTAAAAAATGTTAAATAATCCAAATCATCTCAAAAAATTCAAAATAGACAACAAATAGATGAAAAAACACAATAAACAAGAATCAAAACATTGATTCCCATTGAAACAAAATTTTATCTATTTAATGAGTTGGATAAACACTTTTTTACACATGTACTGTAATTTCTGATAGTCTTATCCCCAATATACCTTTATATCCCAATTAGAAAAGGGTGCTCTAGAACTGAGTCCATCTTATGAACCTAGGATATAATATAATTTTATCATGATCAAAACTAGTCCACTACTAAATTGTGAATTGTGACCACCTCATACGTACATGAGGTGTATTCTCAATCATATAATTTTTTCAACTAATTCTAATGCATTAGATATACACTCATGTTAATGATTTCACCCAGAAATTGAAATTAAACATTGGATTTCTCCTTAGATATCTACCATGACCACTTAATACATTGAAGGGACGTGTTTCAAAAGAAGAAGAAGAAGATTGCATTTAAGACAAACTAGATAATACATAACAATTTAATAAACAATAAAATTAGATTAAAGGTAAAATATATATCTAAAAAAATAAATAGAAACAAAATTAATTGATTTGGATGATACAATAATGATAAAATATAAATCTAAAGTACCCTAACTAGTTTATTTGTGGCCCTGAGGTTACAATCAATCATCGAAACCACCATTATTCCAAGGAGATTAATGTTGATTTGGGACTTGAACCTAAAACTAAAATGTATATAGTTGTGATCACAAATCTTAATAGGGATGATTACGATATTTCACCCCATGTATAAACATTAAATACAATATCAAATTCACTCTATATTAAAATAAATTTAACCCCCATTTGAGGAAGGAAATAATAAGTATTCAAACTAGTAATAAGACACTCCTTTAATGTAGGACGATAAAGGTGTGTCTAATTATTCTTCCATAGAATCATGGTCCTCAGAGTTGAAATAAGTGTAAATTGTAGAATAATATCTTTGATCATCATCAATGAAAGGAAAAAAAATTCCGTTATGGATTTAGATAGATATATTCAACATATACAGAGGGTGTGGTGAAGGAATGACTTCTAAAATTAACTAAGTCCTCGTATTATAAGGTTCTATAGAAAAGGTAAACAGTCCCAACAGAGTTTATCTGGTAGTATTGTCAAACCTAAGAGTAAGAATAAAGGGTCTATTGCACATGTGGATTCAAAGGATGATGAGATGAATGAGATGAAATCAGGGGAACAAATTCACACTTCTTTAGGGAAATATAATAATGAGGTTATTAAACCAGTTAATACCCATGATATGATCTTTCATTATAATGAGGAAATTTTAGAGGAGTACTTCCTGATCAACATCATGAAGGATGACGCACTCAGAATGTTTGGAAGACCTTTTTGCATTGATTTGAATGAAAAATATTCTTCTTGGATGGAAAACCAAAATAAGATTTTGATACATGTTTTCTCCAAGAGTAAAACAATCCTGGAAGAGAATGTAGAGTCCTAAGACTAGATGCAATAACATTTTGAGAATCTTTTGAATGACAATCCAAAAACGTAGTATACCTCCATCGAATAGAATCTATTGAAGGAACATAATTCTACCTACTTTAAATTTTTCTAGAATGTCTTGATAATTTCATATGAGGTGTGACTTTTTTATTGTGAACTTCATAAATTTTCCACTTTATTCTAAAAATTGATTCTAATAAAAATATTTTATTTTGGTCATATATTGAACTTTTCCTTTAAAAAAATTTCATTTAGAACATAAGGGTTTGATCTTTTAAAAAATGTGGTCCCTTAATGATTTAATAATAATTTTTTGAATACTTTTTCTATATATTAAATCAATAATTTAATTTTAACTAAAAATAATGAAGAAACTATAATGAGTAAACATATTAAAATAATTATGGGAAAAAGGAAACAATATTTTATCTATTATCACATGAATAAAGGAAACATCGAAAATATGACATCATCAAGTACAACGATTACTGATATACCTAGGTTCTTAAGGAAATATCAAAAATAACACTAAAACATTATCTATCTTATTGTCGTTCCTGATGCAATATGATCTCCCTAAATCTTGGTCATACCCTACCTATCCCAACTGAGGGTAAATCTACCAAAGTATTGTTTAATTAATTATAATTTACACTAAAAAAAGGGTAATCCTATGATATTATAGTATGAGTATTCAAATTTTCCATTAGACACTCTTGGTTCCCATGATATAGCTATAAAATGGAGGTGATCTAATTCAAATAGTAACAAGTGATAGTATAAATAAGAAAACATACTTGTGTGTGTGTAATTATGAAAAATATTAATCATAAACAAGTCTCAACTCAAAACCCCATTATATAGATACAACCCTTATTAATTAAGCATAGAAATATAATAACCCTGTCTTAGACAGAAGAAAACATCATTCATTTTAAAAAAAATAAGGCCAAATTTCATATGCCATGGGTGTATTTTCCCAAATAAAATTTTAGTTAGAAACCTATAATTTGGCCTCTTTAACATGTTTTTAATATTTATAGTTATGAACCTATATAATTAATGAACATTAACAACTTTTAATATTCAGGAAAATTTTAAATTCAAATAGAAAATAAAAAAAATTGAAACTTATGAATTAATTTATAAAGATCATTCCTAGAATTTTATCAAGTATTTAGTGTATATGGTGAAGTAAAATAGTTTTTAACCACATGCTTAAATATTAAAAATCCCCTCTGGTTAATGTAAATCATGTAAAATTCTTATTTTCTTTTATAATAATCCTCAAATTAATTTGACATAAAAACAGAGTTTAAATAAGAAAACAATCATGCTTCCTAAATTTTCTTCTTAATAATAGCGGAAACCTACCTCAAATTGAATGTTAACGGTTTTTACTTCAAACATGGGAAAAAATAACTCAAAATAAAATAAACACACGATAAACTTACAAAAACAAAATTTATGATGTCAAACCTGGATCTTATGATTTGTCCAGAGAGAAATATAGAATAGGTAGAAAAATATATTCAGAGAAAACAAGGAAAAATGAAGTAAGAAATAGAGGAGACCATAACATAAATAATTGAACTCAAATATATACAAAATCACATGAAATAGTTATGAAAGGTAGGGATGTCAAAGAGTAGGAGACCCACAGGGTATGCGAGAGGAGTGGTAGAAGAATATAGTAAAAGAAGGTTAAATTTGGGAAGGGTATATGGGAAATTTAGAGATTTTAAAAACATGGGAAGGATACATGGTTTACCAAACATTCCACCAACTTTAAACCCCTCACTATACATATATGGACACTAATACAGTTTGGCCACATGGTTAGGAAAACTGTGTGTCGACCATGTAAAATTGATTTGCTGAAATGTGTGGTCCCTTAACACTCTCCTCAAATGGTTTCTACTGACCATGAACAATATGTGTGCTAGTACACTTTCACATAGTTTGGAACCAACCATGATCTACTCATGTATACATTCTAGTAATAATAAAAACAAATAGAATGACCCATATGTAAGGTAACTACATGGTTTCCCCTTAACTGTGCACACTAATTGTGTGATGAAAGGTAAAATTATGGAAAACTATAAAATTAAAGAATGAAATTATAAAAATGAATGAATGAACATAAATATAAATAAAAAATAAAAAAATAGGTATTTTTGGGTCAATTTATCATCCCATTATTCCACATGAGGCACTATAGATGTTCCCATCGATGCCTTCAACATCACTTCAAATAGGCTGTGCTTATCAGATATCTTTTTCATATCCCATGAAGGAGTCTCATCCTTACTATATTTTTCCACCAACTTATATCTCACCTCAATTTCCTAATTCTTTTATTTATATTGTATTTTATTATCATACTCCTTCAAATATTACATGATAGTTTTCTGATCTACAAGATCATGCGTTGGAACCTACCCATCTTTCATTGTCTACTAATCAACCATATCCTATGGATTAATTAGATCACATTTATCATCCTAGATTATGTATAATTTTATAAGGTCATTAAATTATGTCACATTAATTTTAGATTATTTATAATGTGTATTAATCCCATTTTTTATTTTTCATTTTCAATGAGATATTTTAATAGGTGACATTGGTTTACTCGCATGAATGGAGTTTTCAACCATAATATGAATATTATAGTAAATTATAATGCATATGTCCAATTAGTTGGTAAAATTGGTAGATATTGTATAAATTTAATATATATGATAGATAAGTATATTGACATATTTTTATTCCAACCAATCTCATATAGAAACATCGATGATCAAACCAAGAAGAAAAAATGGGATGATATATGGGAGAAAAAATTATAGATTTTAAATTCTTATTATTATTTTATTTATATGAACTAATATTATAATTGTAGATCACATTAACTTTTATTGTGTTAAAGATATTATGGTGACAGGGTTGATGAATTTAGGGTATCTATAGTGATCATATAAGAATGAGTTATATAATCATTAGATTGGTAGAAAAGAAATCAAGATAAAATATATATCAATAGTTGATAATTATCTCTTTACAATATACTTGGATATTATTTTTTATTGGAAGAGTAATGAGTCAAATTTATTATAAAAATTTAATATATTTTGAGTTAAAATGATTATGACTTCCATTAATACATTAGTTCATATTATTGAATTTTTTTAAAATTCATCACAGAGAAATAAAAAAATGGAATTAGGATGTATAAACACACTTTGGGGAGAACTAATATACAATAACATGAGTGAAATCATATTTTTTTCATGTTTAAATAAGTTTAATCTTGTATCAAACACAACTAAACTATCCAAATAAAATCTACCACACATAACATATCTCAACATAAATAATAAAAGGGAAATCAATTTAATTTAAAATAAAAATATACAAACCAAAAAAATTCCATGAACCCACTAAACAAAATAAGAACTAACCCAACCCAAATAAAATTTATCTAAATTATCACAAATAAAATTAAACTAAAATGGAATTATTTATATAGACAAAAACGGGCCAAAACCTAATTGAATTGGATTTAAAAAACTAAAATGAATAAAAATACAGAGACGTGATCCAAATTTAATTGGATAAAATTAAACTAAAAGATACATATATATATATATGGGAATGAAATATAATTTAAATTAACTGAGCTAATATAATTGGTTCCAAAAAAACTTACACAGATTATACTAAACCAATTAAACTATAAATGAACTAACATCCAAAAAAAGATTGTAAACGTGTAAACTATTTACTTCCATTTTTATATTTACATTTAAATTATCTACATTTATTTTACACGTAAAAATGAAATAATGTTAATAATAAAAAATTAAAACTATATAAATATAGATGATATTAACTATAAGTAAACATGTAAATTATTTAAATGTTAGCGTTTAATATAAAAAGACAAGTAACATTTTAAAATTTAATCTGGTTAAATATTTTAACATGTAAACATGTATAATATTTACATTTACTCTTATATTAACATTTGAACAATTTAATTAATATTTTCTAGTAAACATGTAAATAATAAAATCAGTAAATTGTTTAATTATAGTTTATATTAACTATAATCAAAAAATGTAAATTATTTTAATCAAAACATATAATATAAAAATTAAATTAAATTTCTTTCATGTAAAATATTTACTTATAGTTTACATAGAATTTTATATAAATATATAAAAAACAAACAAAAATAACATATAAATTGGTTAACATAATTTTAATATAAAATGTAAAAGCACATTCACTTAATATTAAAATATAAATATGTAACTATATGCAATTTTTTATAACTAGGGGGTTTTATATCTGATTTGATTAAAATATTTGTTGTATTAAAAATTATAATAACAAGAGGATATTAGTGGAATCATTTTAAATCACTGATACTAAATATGATAAAACTCCAAGTTGGATTAGTTAAAAATCTCTATAATTCACAATCACTAATGTAATTTTATGATTATAGAAACGTCATTGGATTTACTAAAGTGATGGTTGAAAAATAAAGTGAATAGTTTTTTTTGAAGGATTTGATAAGGTCTGTTGATATCATTTTTTCTATATATAAATCTAAATGTAAGTAGATATATAGTAAATATTCATGGTAAAAGATTTCATAAAAATCATATTATTCTAAAATATCATATGTTATTCGAAATAGAAATTTTTCTTAGTGTTTGAAAAAAATTTGGTTATGATTCTTTAATAGTTAAGAATATAATATTAAATAAAATCATCAGGAGATTAATGTGGGGGTATTAGTGAATAAGTAATTCAATATTCCCAACACCACAATATAGTGCTTCTAAATTTGTTATGGTGAGTGGATGGAGTGAAGAATATATGGCCTTTTTTTATTCCATTTAAAATTACATATATTTCAATTGGAAATAGAAAGTAAGAACATGAAATAGTGTATAGATTTGTTATTTACAAGTATACCTATGAAATTTGGTTTTGAGGTATACTCCATGTTAGATATTCTTTTGGAGGAAATGGAATAGTGAATTTCTCGAAAGACTTGAATTTTTTGAGATGGAATAAAATCAATTTCACTAAGTGTTTTGAAGACTAAAATGGTAAATAAATAATTGAATTTAGAAGATGATAAAATCTACACTATAAAAGTATTAATTGTAGAAATTAAAAAATCCCTTTAAAAATTTAGAAGATCACATATAAGTGTCCTGGAGGCCATGACCAATGTTGAATAAATTCAATGGAAAATTGTGGATACCTGGAGTTACATAAATGGGGAGTGTAACACTATGAAATTATTAAAGGAGAAAATTTTATTTTATAGCCTATCAAAAATGAAAGTTAAATATTAAACCCCCAAAATATATTTCATTAAATTTAATCACTTTTATAGCTTACGATACACACAACCACGAGTAAAAATGAATAGTAAAATAGAATATCATTTAAAAATAGTTGTTTAATTGGTGTGTAAGAATTGAAATAATTAAATTATGAAAATTATATATTTTTTTCTTGAATAAAACAAATTCAAATAAAATCAATTTATTATAAATAATATAATAATTGGTTTAATGAAAAAGAAATGTTTTCTTAAAAACTATATTTTTCAAAGAAAATGGTTTCATCGTATTTTTAGTAATTATATTAAATTTATTTGTTAACACTTTTAGAACATAAATTATAAAAATTGAAAATAATTTGTGAAATCATAATTTCAAAATTATCTCAGGATAAATTTTATTATTTTTTGGAAAGTTTCATTCTTCAATGAAGAATAAAAAATACTTATTTTTATTAAAAACATTCGTTTATTTTTATTAAAAACATTCATTTACTTTAAAGAATATACAAGCCCTATTTTATTATTATATGGTTTGAAAATTAAAATCGATTCAATTTTATATTTATTAATACAAATTATGTTATTGGGATCAATTTAATGTTCAATTTTTATATAGACATTTTATATAATTTTTAATGTTTTTATTTTGAAAAACTAGTTTTTTCCTCGAATTTGAGGGTATAATTTTAAATTAAATTCTTCCACTTACGGTTATTGAATTTGGAAAATTAGATTCCATATTTTGATTAAGAACAATTTATATTATCCAATATGTTCAAATTAATTTTATACCATAATTAATAGTGAAAATAGTAAAAACTAATTCACATAGTTAAGGTGAAAATGATTTTATTGAGTGTTTAAACTAAAAAGATAATAGATAAAAAATTAATACTTGTCGAAAACTCATTTTATGTCTATATTTCCAAATTATAAACAATAAGATTCTAAAATATCCAATTTTAGATCCTTCATTCATGTGAAAAACATGGGTACATTTTTTCATTTCATAATTAAATGTGTGTATTTCCTCTTCTTATTAAATTCCACACCCTCCCTTCACTAATTATCACCTCTCAAGCCCTTTGGCTTTACCCAACCATGAAAAACTATCTCTCCCACACTCTTATCCACATTATAGAGATTAATTTATTTCCATAATATAATGAAGTATTTAATTTATATATATATTATTTATGATATTTTTGTACTTATAGAATTATAATATCACATATAACTTCTTACATTAGATACCTTTTAAATTACAACAATGTCACTCGTGTGTAAGGTGGACTACCACCTCATAAAGCGATGTTAATATTTTTTCAGTTACACTTTACATGGATAGTTGTAGGGATAACTTTGATGACTATATGTGATATATGTGACATGATATTTATTCATGAAAACTAATATATCACCTACTTATTTATATATTCACACATTAATAAAATTATAACATTATTCATGCTTACATACAACCTATCATATACATAAAGCTATGTGATCCATTCTCCATGTTAAAATTTAAATAGTGATTATAAAAATATATCTAATGAAAAAATTATATTTATAACATTAATATAATTATTGATATGGAATAACTATAAAACATTCTCAAGAATTAGAACACTCATGTTAAAACATGCATGAGAAAACAACATAGTTAACCGATAGAACAATAGTAATAACAAAATATTATTAACGAAAATGTAAAAATATTTTATAAAAGGATCATATGTAATATTTTAAATATTATTATGTTTTGGTTATAAGTTGATAAAATGTTAAAAACTAATATAAAATATGTTCAATTTCATTCAACATAAATCATACATGAGGTAAGGGACCTCATCACAATTTCTATTCATTGAGGAATATTATAATGTTATGCACCTAATTTATTTTTTTATGTTTTATATACCTCCAATTTGAAATTTAATATCAGGATTCCATAATAATTCGGGGTATTTTATGTTTCCATTTGAATTTTTTCATCTAAGGTTATTTTTACATAAATGTTACCAAGTGGTTAATAATTTCATAACTCAATTTCTTTTCATTGGGTTATATTAATCCTTCATTCAATTTAATGTTATAATATTATGCTTATAATGACTTTTGAATATGAATTATTTTATTTTTACTTGTTTTATTTGGTTTTAAATTTTATTCACATACTAGATTCATTGGATAATTATAACATCAACATTATGATTTTTGTAGGAATATATTCTACATTTTCATTTTAATAGGGATTTTTTATGCTTAAATTTATTTTGAAGTAAATTATTTGATCATTAGAAATTAAAACCCTTTAATATTTTTATCCTTTCGTAATTCATGACTATTTCACGTAATATTACCATATATTTCCTCAAAATAACATAAAATTATTGATTAAATATTTTTAATAAAATTCAACTTCATTTCTCTCTTAGGTGGAATATCATTTTTCTTCGAAATCCAGGTTTTCAAAAAATGTTTTCAATAATGTTTTTTATATTATATAAAATATTTTTTTAATAACATTTTACCATGATTGGTCTTTAATTAAAAAAATCATTTAAAAAAGAGATTTCATATCATCTTCCAAACAAGAATCATTTAGATTTTACTGAAAATGATAAAGGATATTTTTTAATGTGTATAGTAGAAATAGAATTGTCTATAATCATGACCATTAAATGATTTAAAAATTAATTTTTAAATTTCAAATGTTATTTTCAAATAAAATTAATTTCAAAATATTTTATGAATTTTTAGTTTTAAAAAGGTGATTTTATAAACAGAAAGGTTATTTTCCTCCAGAATATTTTTGAAGATATTTTTATGGAATTTCAATTCATCAATGACAACAACCATTTATTTCAAATATACTATCTCTAGGATATGTTTTAATGATACCATACTTATTCATCCTCTACATGGTATATTATTATTTTGGTAAAAGATATATTTACATTCACTTTCATTATTATTTCTGTAATAATTTACATTACATTAATATATTCAATTTCTTATGATCATTGTAAATTAAATTTCAAAAAAATATCCATATTATTTATTGTGTATATTATTATATCTTGATCTATATATCACATCTAAATACATTTCTTTATGTTGAAAGTTATTTTATTTACTAGGGAAATACAAATAATCTATATTATTTATTCAAAATGGATATTTATTGGAAAGTTCTAATGTTCATGAATTAAATCAATATTTCATTATATGTTGAGTGATTTTGGAATGTAGTTGGGGGTGGGAATGCTTATATATAACCCCTCAATGCATCTATAGTTTTAGGAGATGAATCACCTGGATAGCCTTAGTTGAATGGTTTTCTAGTGTATAACTACCCATTAGTTCAAAAATGTATTGTGAAAGGTTATGAATGTATAAGTATAATGATTCCTATGATAATTATGTAAAATTATTTAGAATTTAATTCATTATGAATTAATTTATTATTATACACGATATTTTAGAAATTATATTAACTCTATATGAATTATAATTCTAATTTTATTAATAAAATTTAATGTGTTTTTGGTTATATGAAATGTCACATTGATTATGACTTATCTATTCATAACACTCAATTTATTGATTAAATTTAATGAGTGTTTAATTATTTACATTTATATATTAATTATGCAATATCTATTCATAATAGTCAAGTTATTTATTAAATGGAATGATTGTTCAGTAATTCAATATACCAAATTGATCATTCTGTATCTATTAATAACAATTAAGTTATTGATTAAATGGAATGTCTATTTTTTTTTAGATTGACATATTTATTATTATTTATCTAGTTATAATAGTCGTGTTATTGATTAAATTTCATATGTGTTCAGTTATTTTCATTTCCTTATTGATTAGTCCTTATCAATTAATAATAGTCATGTAATTGAATAAATATATTGTGTGTTAAGTTATTTACATTTCTACATTGATTATTATTTATATAATTTAGATAGGAATGTTATTTATTAAATGGTTTTTGTGTTTATTTATTTTCCTCTCCATTTTGATTATGCTTAATAATTCATGATATCTTCCATTGTACTTAAACATTACCGAGTATTTGAGATCACCCTTATATTATTTCATTTCATTGGAATCTAGGAAGTTCACAATGAATGATATAGAAGGATATTATAGTAGTAATAATTACATTATCAAAAAAAAATATGTTGTAATTTTTTTAAATGTAATATGGGAATAATTTACGTGTCTATATTTCAAAGAAAACTAAACTATTCAGTCCTTTAATATGTGATCTATAGTATCTTATGCTAATGTAATAAAGTAGAAAATGGATCCATACTATTGGGATCATGGTCATTATAGTTGGTATTAGAGGAAGTTTATTAGAAACCAAGAGAACTTGATTTTGGAAAACATAGATTAGGGAACATATCTCTATATTAGATTTTGATGATAAATATAGAAAATATCCTGAAATTTTTTTATGGTGCATATTATCTTTTTCTCATAGAACTGCATCCATAACAGGATTATATAATTGGACGTGGTATATGACCAGATTTACCTAGGTGTAATAACTTCAAAAAAGGTGTATTGGTACTGACTCAAGCATTACCTGGTACAAGACAACAGGACATACTATACACCTGGTTTCACACACTTGGGGGATATGCTTTGTATAATTCACATTTTCTTTAAGACCCATTAGGAAGTATTTTAATGTATGATGATTATAAATGACATAGGATAAACCTATTGTGATTAATATTGAAAAGAAGGTGTCATGTTTTAAATATATTATAATGATTATATGGTTTTCTCACTTTGAGTATTGTTTCTCACAATATTATTTTTGGTTTTATTTAGTGGTTAGAACCCAAAGGTATCGTGTTGATTTTGAATATTAAATAAAATTTGGTAACTATGAAAATCAAAATCACTTGGTGATTGAAGTGAAATATAACATGAGAATTCCTTGTCAGTCATCCTATAATATGATTAAAAATATCTAACTTAACAAAATCCGTCACTCAATATAGTAGATATGAAAGGAGTTATCTAGTAGATTGAGTGGTGGAGACCATATGGAAAGAAGAATCAATTTCCTTGGTCATGGATGTGTAATAAGACACCCAAGAAAGATTATAAATGGAAAAGAAAAATGTTTTATGTGTGGAAAAGAAGGGAATAGTGAAATTAATTACTATGTAAAAATAAAGAGTACCATTGAAGGAAATAAATTTTATCCTAGTGATCCATTCAAAGTTAGTTGTATTAAATTTGGTGAACTTGGGTATTATCAGAGTAAATTAACTATTTTAAATGTTAATCCCTAGACCAAGGAATTACTTTTGATGAAATAAAATAGTTTAAGTATTTAGGTATTGGAATTCAATAATAAATCTGTATAAATATTTTTTTCCAATTGTTTTTTAGTTATAAGAATCTTGAAACATCTAAGTAATTTTTTACATTTTAGAATCAAATACGTCTTCATTAACTTAATATTTATGTATAACATCACGGGTTTTTGAGATGAATATTTATTATAAGTTCATAGTCTTAAACACCCCTTTTATGGTTTTATGTTATGGGAGTATACCAATATTAATGGGATTTTGGAAAACATTTATGGTAATACTACCCTTTGGTTTAGTATATATTTTATTGAAAACATTATTTAAGAAAAATGGCCTTATATTTTGTGGGAATAAGTTTAAATGTTTTGGTAACCATTAGGGTTTATCTTAACTTGATGTTGAGGTAATTATAGGTTATTACACATTAGTAACATTATAGTAATTATATTAATATTGTTTTCAAAAATGTATTAACCACAAATAGGTTCCAACATGTCACATTTGGAAAGTCCATGTGGCTTGAACCCATAACTAATGGGTGACAAAGATATTGTGCCTACCACTCACGTAAGTGATTTTCTGGTTAATATGTTATTTATTGAATTAAATTATTTGTTGGATAAATATTAATATTGAACCATTTGGGTTATAATTTATGTTTAGAGATTAATGTATTATATTGGAAATTTTTTTCTTAAGATATTGGTTTTGGAAAATATCTAGAGACAAATAGAAATAATTGTAAATCTATTATGGATCTTATGATTCGTTAAAAGTCAATTTTTATGATTTAGTAATAAAAAATTATTTTCTGTATATTCATTTAATGGAGTATGAGATGAAGTGTAAATTGATCGAAGAACAACCTAAGGATGAAATTTTACTTCTAAAGAAAAAATATTTCAATAAAGTATATTTCCTTATATTCATAAATTGTAAAAAAAATTCATCAACTACAGTAAAATGACCTTGAAAAAAAGTATCATATTTCTTTTATTTCTTATAAATAAAATGGTCTTTTAAATACTCACATATTTATTGTTTTTAGTTCACCAACTTTCCATTTATTATTCAATTACTTATGATCAATGATCTCTGCCTCTCTTTATAAATATTCACACATTTTTCCATGTCCATATATTTATTTTCAATGAATTTGATCCAATTTGAAAACATATTCTAGGTTATTAAAAATGAAATTTGTAATTATATTTCAATATTATTAATAGTATGTTTAATTAATCATTTTTACGATGTGGGTTTTAACAAATGTACTTTCAAATATCAAACCATTAATTTCTGGGTGTAAGATCAAATTGAGAGGAATAAATTTATTTAAGGTGGGGAGAATGTAACACCATGAAAAGGTAAAATAATAACATTTTATTTTATAGATTATGTAACATCCAATATTAATATTAAACAATATAGAAAATATATTTGTTTAAATTTAATCTCTTGGATAGCTAGAGACACACACAACCTCGAGTCTAAAAGAATCGTAGAACAAAATATTGTTATAACATAGACATTAAATTGGAAGATATTTATATAAATAACTAAATTAATATATTTACATGGTTTAAAAATTTAAAAAATAAATACAACATATGTCTATTTATTATAAATAAAATAAAAATCAGTTGAAATAAAAAAAATTATTTTCTAAAAAAAATATTATTCCACGAAAATGGTTTCATTATGTTTTGAGAACATATACTAAAAGTAATTTTAACCAATTTTATAAAATTTATTTTACAAAAACAGTTAATTTTTTAAGAAAACAATTAAATATTATGTTATGGTGAATATTTGGTAATTTTTTAAAATGTTTCATTTTTTGATGAATAGTAAAAAAATACAGATTATTTTTAAAAACAATCTTTTATTTTAAAGAATAAACTGGCCACATTTTATTTTAATATTATTTTAAAATAAATATTAATTGAATTATATATTTATCAATATAAATTATTAATTTTTTATCAATTTATTATTTAATTTTTAGATAAGAAAATTTTAATCTGTTGAAGTTTTTTTCTTTGGAAAACGCATTTCATCACGTCATAAAGTTTAATTTAAAATTGGATTAGGAAATTTAGATGAATTTAATTTGTAAAAATATATTTCATATTTGGAATAAAAATAATTTACATTATATAATATGGTACACATAATTTCTTACCATAATAAATAGTGAAAATAATAGAATTTAAATATCTTTGTTCAAGTGAAAATGAGTGTACCAGCGGTAAATCTAAAAAAAATAGTTAAAAGAGATCTAAAACTTATCCAACTCCAATTTTCAATAAATATTTAGACCTTATCACCTATATGGATAGAAAATGGCCCATTTTTTAGCCCTTTTTCATGTAACAAGCATAGGTACAGATCATTCATTTCTAAAATTCTATTTGTGTCTTCCCCCAATTATAAAAGGAAAGTCTTTCCATACAAATATACACACCAAAAAATCCCTTTGTATCGACAAAAATTATAAAAAATATCTCCCCAATACCCTTATTTACATTATAGATATTATCTTACTCTTAAATGATGAACCCTAGGGTCTTTAAGAGGAGATCTAAATGTGGTTTCTCTACAAAAAGATAATTATCTTAACAAAGATATTTGGGTTCCTTTCTTTATTTTCAATATTAAATTATATACTAAACATACAATATGATAACAAATGTATATACCACATATTTATATATTTTTATTTTAAAAGAATAATATGTATCCATCTCCTCCTCCATCAAATGAGAAATGTAATCGTCGATGATGTGTCGGTCGGACCGCCTCCTCACAAACCGATGTAACTCATTTTCCATCAACACCTCACATGATTTTATATAATTATGTATTATATATATATAATGTTTATGATATTTTTATACTTATTTAAATTTAATATCATATATACCTTCTTATATTCAATTTCCCTTAAATTTTGATAGTGTCGCTCATGTGTATGTCAGACTACCACCTCATAAAGCAATGTGATTCAGTTTTCACTTACTCTTAACATAGAAAGTAATAAGGTTAAATTTTTTCAATATATGTGACATATATATAAATTATATTTATTCTATAAATCTAATATATCACCTAATTCCTTACCCTTTTATCCATTAAAGAAATGATAACTTTTCTCGTACGTATATACGACCAACCGTCTCCATGAAGCGATGTGATCCTTTCTCCAAGTTCAAATTTAAATAGTGATAATAAACAAATATATAATTAAAAAAATGATATTTATAAAATTAATTTAATTATAGAGACAATGTAAAGACCCATAATTTTCGAGGGAATTTTTTTTTCTTAATTTTCTTTGGGATTTTACAGCTACGCAGTTTCTTGACCGCACCTGATTCCAAGGCCAGGTGTGCCCGTAATCAATTTCCGAAGTTTAGCTCGGGTAAGTTCAGTGAACGAAAGAGTTGGTTTTCCTAACTTTTGAACCGGTGCTCTAAATCAAAATCTGAGGGCACTGATGAAACCGCAACGCCAGTAATTACTTAGGAAAACCTTTTCCGAAGGTGTGTTTGCTCGGGTGGTGATGTTAAAAAAATGTGAGGAATAAAAATATAATTGTTTTTTTATTTCTTTACTAGGCGGTTTAAGTGAAATTAAGTTGTGTCGCAACTTAATTTCTCTCTACCTTGTGGTTAAAATCCATGTTAGGGAGTTGGTGTGGGGCCTACAAGATCCCCCACCTTTCAATTCTCTAACTCCCCATTAATCACCCTCTCACTTTTATTTTCATAACTCGTCCCCCCCCCCCCCGTTTTAATGTCAAGTCAACTCAAGCGGTTTTTATTCCACATTAAATACATGCCAATAAAATGCCTAATTAATTGGGAAATGGGCCGTAATTAATTGGGTGAATTCATTTTGAATTTAAAATTAAAGTTGACACGTATCTGTGTGAATAAAATAAGACAAGGTCTTATTTTATTGTGGTGGATTCGTTGTGCGGAATCACGGAGAGAACTCTCACGGTCTTGAAGAACATTGTCTTCCTCGTAAAGAACGCTGAAGCTTTGATGAAGAACGTTGTACCATCTTTTCACCTTCTTCCCACGTCGAAGAAAGTGATGACGTGCCACATCCTTCTTAGGGAGAACACCGACGACACTTATGGAGCCTCGATCTGCGACTCCATCTTCGGCGACGCCGTCTTCCGCAACACCGTCTTCTGCGACGTCCTTTTTCCACGACGAACCTCATTCGATAACTTCATCGAGGTAGGGGGTTTTCAAATAAATTGTATATGTGAATTATCTCCTTGTGCATGAGTATTTTAATTTCAGGGTGTTGGAATAATTTACCTTGAATAAATTATGCCCTCATTTAAAGCATGTATTTTAAATATTTCCATTTGAAAAACACATAACGCGGAGGGTGTGGGCCAAACAAACATGGCCCGACAACCCTCTGTAGATTGTTTATTGGTGTGCGGATCGATGGGAAATGATGAAGAAGGCCGCAAAGTTGTTTTTAACCATTCAGAGCAATCTACTGGTCCTTGGAGAGTCACGGCCGCAAACGGCGGGCAAGACGGACCACCGGAGCACGTCCGGTGGTCCGCGGAAGATGCGGTCGGCACCGGCCGGCTTCCAGGAGGAACCGTCGCCGCTGAAGCCGCTCCGGCAGGCGACTGGATCCTGCGGCCGCATGGGATCCGGAGGAGGAGGACGCGGCGCCCGCCTCGTCCGTGGGGCGCAAGGGGGGGAAACACGTCCCCCCTGCTCGGCTGCTGGCCAAGCTAGTGCACCCCCCCCCCCCCCCCGTGCAGGGCCGGGGCGGGTCGAGCGGATCTGGTCGGGTCGACCCGGTTCGGGCTGACCCAGGGGGTGGGTGGGTCGGGCCGGGCCCAGACCCCCATTTGGAACTATTTTAAGTCTTTTTCCCATATCATGGGATTCGGACCTCCGATCAATGCACCATCAGTTTTGTTGGGATCCTTGGATCGAGATAGTCATTTTGGTATATTAAACTCAAGGTTTCGAAGAACTTTGGGTATGACCGAGTTGGTTAGAACACTAAACCAACCGGTCCCTCGAAGCGGAAACGCTTATAACATGAGCTCTGGACGTCCGATTGATGTGCCATCAACTTTGTTGAATTCTTATTAGTGAGGTGGACCTTTTGGATTACACTGCCCAAGGTTTGGATGCAGTTGGAGTGCGGTTGGGTTGGTTTTGATGTAAAAACCAACCGGGCCCCCGGAAGGGAAAATCCAATAACTCTCAGACCTGGAGTCTGATTGACGTGATGTTTGTGGCGTTGTGTTCCTATTGACATGAGAGAACTTTGTGATACATCAAATATGGTCTACGTGATAGTTTATGTATCAACCTCTTGGCTCGTGGAGCGGACCCTCCCCGAATGAGCATGCTGTGTGTGAAAACACTAGAGCTGGCTGAGACTTGACGACTATTGGTCGATCGACTTAGAGTGTTTCGATAGCCCAGTGGGGAGCGCTTGGTTATAGCGGCAGACCCACGGTGGTGGAGCGCTTGGTTGTAGTGGAAGAACCAAGGTACTCAACAGAAGGAGTACCTCTACAGGCAATGAGGGGGGAGCGCTTGTTTGTAGAGGCAGACCCATGGTGGAAAGTGCTTCGTTATAGCAGCAGGCCAACAGTACTCGACAGGTGGAGTACTATAGCAGTCCAAGGATAGTGGGAAGCTCTTGTTTGTAGTGGCAGGCCCACTGTACTCGATAGAGGATAAGTTCCCCAGCAGCTATGGGTTCGATGGTGAAGAATTGCGTACTAGAATCCTCTGTTGGTTCGACAATGAGGACAATCGTACTAGAATCCTCCGTGGGTTCGACGGTGAAGACTTTCGTACTGGAATCCTCTGTGGGTTCAACGACGACGAAAACCATACTAGAATCCTCCGTGGCTTCGGCAGTGACTACTACAGTACTTGTATCCTATGTGGATTCGACAACTTAGCTGGTATAGTATCCTACGTGGGTCCCAGCTTAGATGAATCAGTGGAAACATATATTCATCTCTATCATCTTACGAAGAAGTATACATGTGTGATCTGAGTCTTGACTTTAAATCATTAACTTCGATATGATGGACTTGCTTCCCTATGTGGATTTGGTTGTGCTTTCCTGTGTAGATTGGGTTGTGCTTTCCTGTGTGGATTGGGTTATGCTTTCATGTGTGGATTGGGTTGTACTATCCTGTGTGGACGTGATCGAGCTTGGGATCGAATGTTGGAGTCAAACTGGAATTGATAACTTAGGTATATGTATGGTCGTATACCTATGTAGTGTTGGATTTTACTTCGTGATTGTATCTTTCCTTTGTGGCTTATCCTTTGTGGATTCTGGGAGGCCTATGGGGGTCTCGGGGTCCCAACTGATTATTGTATACTCAACCCTGCACGGGCTTGGCCCGCACTTCATTGTGCTGGTTGCAGACGACGGACATCACTGATCGAGGAAGAGGCTTGTAGATCTGGGCGGTTCCTGGAGGAGGAACTCACGACGAGTCAGTACCTGGAGGTGGACCACAGAGCGGAATGTACACGGGGCGGATGGCAGGACCTGAGGAGCGAAGGAGGCTATTTGTACACACCCTTCTGGTGGGATTTCCAATGGGTGGATCGACGTTGCTGCTTTACTTTTTAGTTGTTGTACTTCCTTTCCATTTGTACTTTACATTTAGTTTTGGTTTGTATTCTGGACCATTTACTTTTCAGCGGAGGCACCGGCTGTACCTCTACCTGCCGAGCCACCGATGCCACCAGCTCCAGCCGCTGAGAGTGCACGTCGCCTTAGCGCACTGCATGAGTTCCAGCGTCAGAGACCGCCCAGTTTCCGTGGGGAGAAGGACCCTCAGGCAGCCATGGATTGGATGGAGGCGGTTGTACGAGTTTTTAGGTTAGTAGGGACACCAGCTGAACTCATAGTGATCCTTGCAGCGAGCCTCCTGCATGCAGCAACAGGCATATGGTGGATCTTGATGCTCCAGGTGCACGACAAGGCATCACTCCTTTGGACGGACTTTGAGAGCCTCTTCCGCTCGGAGTTCGTCCTAGCCACCCTCTGTGCGGTGCGCATCTAGGAGCTAATACAACTTTGGTAGGGCGGCATGACGGTCACCCAGTACTCGCTGAGATTTACCAATCTCTCGCGCTATTCAACGGACATTGTATGGGACCTATTCTTCAGGGCCCGAACCTTCGACCAGGGGCTCAGGAGAGAGATTAGAGCTTCAGTTGTTTCTCATAGCATTCCGACGCAGACAGGGGTGTTGGAGAGAGCCCTCATATTGGAAAGTTTCCTCACTGAGCAGTCTCCAGCAATAGGACCCACCACTAGCCGGCATGCGGCCGAGTCTTCTGCAGCGGGCAGTAGACAAATGACGCAAAGGTCCAAGAGGACCATACCTACAGGTGATCGACCGCATAACCCCAGATCGTGTGTGCGAGGCACCCGGGGTGGAGAATGACTTACCAGGAGCGGACAGTGTTACTCCTGCGACGGGGCTGGTCACATTGTTTTTGACTGTCCGACACGCAATATAGATGACCAACAGATAAATGAAGGACCTTCTAGGCAGAGGTAGAGGTTCAATCGGGGCGGATCGCAAGGAGCAGGAGACCGAGGCAGGGGAGCTGGCCGTGCAGCTGGAGGTGGACGACGCTTTGAGGTGTTTCCACCACCACCACCAGGAGGTCCACCCTGACCGCATGGAACAGGTGGACATGCGAGAGCTCAACTTCAGGCAGCTGAGGCTTTGGACTATGGATCTCTGGAAGCTGTCGGACAGAAGAAAAGCTAGTTCCAGGCATGGAGGCCTTTGTTTTTTGTGCTTCTAGCTTTCTTTCTTTTTTGATGTAGTGGTTGTATGTTTCTTTGTACCTTGAGCTGTATTAATAAAATACACCTTTCTTTTGGTGTTTACTTTCATGTCCTCTCTTTATGTTGTTTCTAATAGGTTCTAGTTTAAAAACCATTGACTTGACCCTCACATTTGAGATACCTACTGAGGAGACCCAGTGACCACACACCGATGCCGACAGTATGACTTAACCCTTCGAGGCGAGAGTAATGGTTGGATCTCTTGGTAGTAGCATCGAGACCATACAACGTCGTCCTTAGTATGGATTAGTATCATCCATGATAGGATTGACTGTATTAGGCAAATAATGTGGTTCATCCAGGGGATGAGATCAGATTTCTCTTATTGGAAAAGAAGAAATATTAGCAGCTCTTGTAGGACCAGAGAAGGTCTAAGTCATCCAGGAGTGGATGAGGATATCTCAGAGCCAACAAAAGACTTATGCTGACAGGAGGTGGATACCTCTAGAGTTTGAGGATGGCAACCACATTTTCCTACGGGTCTCACCTCGACATGGATTACGGAGTTTGGCTGGGGCGACAAGTTATCTTTGTGCTTCATCGGACCCTTCTAGGTCCTCAACAGGGTAGGTGAGGTGGTTTACCGCTTGACCCATTCACCTCAGTTGCACCAGGTTCACGATGACTTCCACGTATCTCAACTGAGGAGATACGTGCTTGACCCGACGCATATCATCGACCATGGAGAGCTGAACTTTGACGATGGGGCGAATTTTGCAGAGGTCCCAGTGGAGATCAAGGATCGACAGGAGTGGGTCCTACATGGGTGGTAAATTCCTCTAGTGCTCATCATATGGCTGCATGGAAACCTGCAAGAGAGCACTTGGGAGCGGGAGGCTCTGATGCGTGCTCAGTACCCTCATATTTTCACCTAGTTTGTGTTGTAGCATTACGGGGACGTAAAGACCTGAGGTGGGAGTAATGTAAAGACCCATAATTTTCTAGTGAATTTTTTTTTCTTAATTTTCTTTGAGAGTTTACAGTTATGCAGTTTCTGACGGCACCTGATTCCGATGCCAGGTGTTCCCGGAATCAATTTCTAAAGTTTAGCTTGGGTACGTTCAGTTAACGAACGAGCGGGTTTTCCTAACTTTTGAACCGGTGCTCGGAATCGGAATCTGAGGGCACCGATGATACCGCAGCACCGGTAATTTCTTAGGAACACCTTTTCCGAAGGAGCATTTTTTAGGGTGGAGATGTTAAAAAAAAGTGATGAATAAAAATATAATTGTCTTTTTTATTTTTTTTACTGGGCGGTTTAAGTGAAATTAAGTTGTATAACAACTTAATTTCTCTCTACCTTGTGTTTAACATCCATTTGGGGGAGTTGGGGTGGGGCCCACATGAGCCCCCACCTTTCAATTCTCTAACTCCCCATTAATTGCCCTCTCACATTTATTTTCATAACTCACCCCCCCCCCCCCCATTTTAATGTCATGTCAACTCAAGCGGGTTTTTCATCCACATTAAATACATGCCAATAAAATGACTAATTAATTGGGCAACGCGCGTTAATTAATTTGGTGAATTCATTTTGAATTTAAAATTAAAGTTGACATGTATGTGTGTGAATAAAATAAGACAAGGTCTTATTTTATTGTGGTGGATTCGTTTTGCAGAATCACGGAGAGAACTCTCACGGTCTTGAAGAATTTTGTCTTCCTTGCAAAGAATGTCGAAGCTTCGATGAATAACGTTGTACCATCATTTCACCTCCATAACGCATTGAAGAAACCGATGACGCACCGCAACCTTCTTCAGGAAAATGCCGATGACGCTTACGGAGCCTCGATCCGCGACGCCGTCTTCCGCGACCCCGTCTTCCGCGACGTACTTTTTCCGCGAAAAACCTCATTTGACGACTTCATCGAGGTAGGGGGTTTTCTAATAAAGTGTATATGTGAATTATCTCCTCGTGCATGAGTATTTTAATTTCAGGGTGTTTCAATAATTTACCTTGAATAAATTATTCCCTCGTTTAAATCATGTCTTTTAAAGATTGCCATTTGAAAAACACCTAACGCAGAGGGTGCGGGCTGAACAAACACGGCCCGACAACCTTTCGCAATTTATTTATTGGTGTGCGGATCGACGCGTGATTAAGAAGCGGGACACAATGGCATTTTGAACCATTCTCAGTAATCTACTGGTCCCGGGAGAGCCACAGGCACAGACGGCGGGCAAAACGAACAACTGGAGAGCGTCTGGTGGTCCACGGAAGACGCGACCGGTGCGCCACGTCGGCACGGCGGTGCCGGCGGTCGGAGGCACCGGCCAGCTGTAACACCCAGAGATTTTATGAAAAATATTCTTTTAATTTCATTAATGTCTTGTGTTGTATGTTATACCCAGATTACCTTGCGCTATACACAACACCGTATTAGCTTACAGTATACGCAACACTATTCTTGGACCATGTTACACACAATTTTGATAATAGTTATTCTACGCAAAATTGAGTATATATATATATATATTCAATGTATAAATGAAATATGGTTGGATTATGTTATACGAAACAACGAAGGATTCTTGCACAACACGCAACCCTGACTTGGCTTGCATTACACGCAATCGCGACCTTCCTCGATAGCGTGTGTTGTACGCAATACCGGGTTTTACTAAACAACGATATATTATTATAATATTATTATGAACTAGACGTTATGAATAGTATTAACTAAATTTTTAATCTTATAACATTATTATTTTTCTTGAACATTTACTAAAACATGGTATAAGAACAAAATAAATTTTTCAGGTAAAATAAGTATTTTTTAAAAAATGCAGTTTTGCCGCCTTTTAATGGCGCAGCCACTTTAAATCTTGTTTTTGACATGTTTATAAGTTCATATTGACAAAATAAAATTCTTCTTTGGAATCATGAAATAAAAATTTACTTTGGATAAATTTTCATATCATTCTGGTAACTTTCATATTTTGATGAATAGTAAAAACATGCTATATTTTAATTAAAAACAACTTTTTCAATCGAAATAATTAATAGTGATAAATTATTAATTTGAGAGGTTTTAAAGTATATTTAGAATATATTTTTACAATTTAATACAATGTTGGTCATTGAATATAATTTCACATTTAAACCAGACATAAACAAGTGTCAATCTTTTGATAGTTATTATCTCTTAAGAACACGCTATTTTTTTGACGATGGGAATTAATTTTTAAATTAATTAATGCAAAAGATATGTTTTGAATTTGATAAAATATACATCATTTTTTAATTCATAATATCAAATATAGCTTAGGCCTAGTTTTTGGTATTTTTCTGGAAACTTTCATTTTTTGATGAATAGTGAAACCACTAAGTGGTAGTTAAAAAAATGAATTTATAATAAAACTTAATTTTACAGCTTCTGTGAGTGGAATTTCAAAAATCCGAGAGACACGGATGATGTCAGTAATTAAAATGTGGTTCAATGAGATGAAAATAATTTTTGGTGAATAGTAACATTTTTGTTTTTTTTACCACGGTTAAAAGTAAATATGGTAATTAAGGGTAAAAATGATATTACTATTACCCTAACACATGTCCTAATTCTATTGGACAAGTGTAATTCGACCACAAACAACTTTAGGAATACAATATGACCATTTAGGCCCACTTGTATTAGATTAGGACATTTATTATTAATTTATTTAAAGAAGGGTTAAAATAGTTAAAATCAATGTTTAATAAGTATATCATTTTTAATATGGGGTTATATATAATATAAATTCGACTATAAATATTCATTAGAAAGCTAAACATATTTCCTACATAATGGTATTTTATTTTTAATTTTTAGATATTAAATAATTAAATTTATTTATGAGACAACGATAATGCAGTAATTATCTTATTAATGAAATATTGACATAATTGATGTTATAAATAGCCAAATAAATGTAATTTGAGACTTTTTATGAATTACACTAATTTTCTAGGTTAATATGACATTTTAGTATTTATTTAATTAACTTGGTTCGAGCTAATCATTCTGTTATGATTTTCACAAAAATCAATTAGTAAATAGTGTCAAAATTGACATAAAATAGTTTTTAAAACAAATATTATATTATTAATTGTTATTTTATTCCTAAAAATCTAAGGTTCAGACTAATGACTTATATAAGGTTATATATATTAATAATAAACAACAAGGGGTTCGTTTGTCTTGATATAGTAAGTTTATTAACCATATAGTGTAAGAAAAAAAGAAGACACGGTAAAAGTTAAATTATCTAACTTAAAGTTAAATCTAAATGCTAAGGTTAAAATTGATACCTAAACTTCTCTAAATACTATTGGAAGAGAGGATTTCGACCCCTACCGACCTTATCTTTGAAATATATCAATTTGGAGCTATTAAAAACCTAATTTGACTTTATAATATAATAATATTTTTAGTTATTCCAAAGGTGCCCCTCTCCTCCCTTAAAAAAGGGCACCTCCTCCCCCTCTTCCTCACACCAATTTGAGCCTTCAAGTTCGGCCAATACCTACCAATTTCCCTTCTCCACTTCCCTAGAAACATCCTAGAGGTTCTGGGCTTCTTCAAAGACCTATTTTAGTTCCCTAAAAGGAGGTCTCAAAGAAGCACTTCAAAGAAGAGGTAATGTCAGTTACCGATTCTTTCATCTTTATTTCTTCTTAAAATTCTTCTTATTTAGTTGTTTCATTATGAAGTAATAACATCAGTATCACTCATATACTTATAGGTTATTATAAGTATGAAACAACCCTATTTCACCATCTATCCATCCTACGGAAAACGAAATCACCGCGCGTGCGTACGTACGGAATACCGTCTCCACGCTGTGGTGTAATCTATTTTCCACCACCACCTTACTTGGATGGGTATAATGGTGTACATAATAACTATATATGATTATTGTAAAGTGATATTGATTCTGAAATAGTATACATACACTCCAATACAATTCCAAAATCATGAGAATGATATCATCGCTCGTGCGTACGTACGGACTACCGTCTCCACGAAGCGATGAGATTCATTCTCCACGTTAACCATTAATGAATGATTATAAAGTATATATAATAAGTAATCATGAAATATATGACATAATAATGATACTGTATTTTTGTGTGTATATGTATGTCATCTACTTCATTCCATTCAACTCAATAAGTAAACGAAAACAACGTTCATGCGTACGTATGGCCTACCGTCTCCATGAACGGTGTATTTCTTTCCATTTACTGATCTATTATATATATGTATATTCTGAATATATATTATATATAATTCATTTTTTATATTATTGAATTAAGTAATCATGATCTATGTAATCATATGAATAATTACAAGTCAAAACACGGACGAAAAATGAAATGAGTTTACCCAAAACACTCTTTAACATGGAATTTACAAAAGAGCGGGTAATATAAAGTCCTAAGTGAACCATATATGATATCATAATAATGATTATGATTCTGGAATAAGTCAATGACATTATTTAAATCATTATACAGGATTTTCGGACACTTACGAATCAAATCAGACTTAAGGTAAGGGAAATATCACAATCTCATTTTTATCCGATATTGTTTATACTTTGGAATTTACTGGGGTGTATTTTATCATCCTCATCCATGTTTCCTCAATATTTAATATAATTTCCATTCACATACAATTGTTTAAATCCTATTTTACCCTTTGGTGAGTTTTTAGTAAACGATATTAAAGGAATCTTTTGTCGTTTTTCGTACGAGCTACTTTTGGACTTTTCCGACAAAAGTACGAGATGAATGTTTTTTTAACTTATACGGCATGAATGGATTTTTAAAACATTATTTCCACGAATATTTCTTTAAAAGTTTTCATGTTTATTTTTAATCAACTTATTTTCGTTTAAAATTGTATGACATGTTAAGAAAGGAAAATGTTTTTTAAGTAGAAAAGATATTTTCCTCAATAATAGAGTTCAAGTGTTTTATCAAAATTATTTTCCATCTAAGATAATATAGGGTTATGATTATATCCCTATCATTACATTGATTTGATTATTTTGTGATGGAATTATTTTTATGAATTCATTTATCTTATATGAATTGTTTTATGATGTCACGATGTTTAAGAATTCCATTTTTATTACATGGGTTATGCAATGATGTATGATTTATGATTTTTGTGGCACACATAAGAATGGTTTCATTATGATATGGGTGGGACCTATATCTCCCTCCAATGCATTGGGTAAAGATTTTATATCTCATGAGATAGACATGTCTGGAATGGTAGGTTATACCGGTTCAGTGAAACAGGACTGAAACGAGGAGTGAACTCGGTTTAGAAAGTGACTTTGTACACTAAGATAGTCTTGGAAATGAGTCTTGACTAATAAGAAATGATTCTCTATGATTATGTGTGTATTCCACAAAGTTTCATGTTTTAGGTTATGATTATTGGGGTTACATTTCACTACTATTATTTATCCCATGTTATAAAATTATGATCTCTTTTGGAGGTTAAGATTTCTGAAAGATATGTTCTTATGAAAATGACGTGATTGATATTTCTTTTGTTTACCCTTACTGAGCATTTGAACTCACCCTTTTATGTTTTCTTCTCCCCAGGACATAAAGAAAGGATTTAGGTTTATAAAAAAACAAGATCTTTATGGGAGATTTTGAAGATATTTCACCACGATTAGAAGATTATATTACGAGTTTCCAAAGACACAAAACTATTACGGTCCTTGTGTCTGTGTTTTTGTTATGTACTAAGTATTCCACAAAATTAATGTAATGTCCATTTACGTCAAGCTTCGGGTCTCTACAGTTGGTATCAGAGGAAAAGTTTAGTCAACCTTTGTAAACTAGGATGTGAAAACGTTAGTGAGATCCCTAGAGATATTTCTAAGGTATGTCTAGGGATGTCCCTAAGGATAAGTATACGTATAGGATATAGTCCTAGAACTATGGTAACGATATTAGATTAAACCAAAGATGTTAGATATTGAAGTTACTCCCCCTTTATTATGATTTTTTTCTCTCACACTATTCTTTTTGGGGTTTAGAAAATGGCTACAAACAAGATGATTCATGATAATGGAGGATATGATGGACAATGGAATGATATTCTTCCTGAGAAACTAAATGAAATGGGATTTGGAAGTCCAAACATCATTATTATGCCAAATCAGCAATCTCATAATATGATCAATAAAGTAAAATTTGTTAAGTTTCCTGACTCGGCTAATAAGAGAAAGATGGAGTTTCATGATGATCATAGAGTAAAGAAAGTTCAATTTCCCCTATGTAAATCATGTGGGAAGAGGCATCAAGGAGAATGTTTCAAAGGAACTGGAAGATGCTTTGGGTGTGGAAAAGAAGGACACAAAGCCAGTAAGTGCAAAGGAAAAGGTTCATTTAACACCAGGGATGAGGATAGTGGTATTGCTACGACATCAACAATGGTTAAATGTTTTAAATGTGGAATGTACGGGCATTATGCAAACCAATTCCCTAAGGGAAAGTCTCATGAAGAGAATCAGTATGTTCGTATGGGTAGTATTTATGTTGATGATGATGAAAGGACTACAAATGATATATGAGGTGAAATAATTTTTGAAGCTCGGTCAATGGTTTATGAATGTAGTGGAATGATTACATGTTTATCATGTGTAATGTTGTATAAGAAATCTCATGGTACTATGGAATAAAGATACATCTAAGGATTGTTACACTGTTGTCTTTCCTTGAGTTTTGAAAGTGTATGATTAATGGTACCAGTATCCATGAAAGGTTATTCAGATATTTTTGGAATGTAGACGATATGCGCATAATGAAGGGATAAGGAGAAAATTAAATGTTTGATAGTATTCATGAGCTCATGACTGATATAAGGAGAAGTTTATATCATGGTTTGAGTATATATAATTTGTGGATTTTGGTATGTGGAAAGAGTTAACTTTTGACTGCATTCATGTTTTCACTAAGGTTCAATGGGTATTCATTCTTCAAGAGAATACATGATAAAGGTATTCACATGTTTGTAATTTGACAAACAAGATATATCTTATGATATATGGGGGATAAATGATGGCATTCACGTGATCATTTTCTTTATACTATGAGCTTGGATCGAAGTATTTTAGATAATCCTAACTATTGGAATGGATTATGTTGGACATAAGTTATTATTTTTTAAGGATAAAACTTTTTTGATATTGTTGATGGGATGTTATAGTAATATATCTTTTGAAAAAGGACAACCTACAGGACGGGCGACAGCCCATCGCGTCGAACAGGGCTGTGGGAATAGAACCCACAACCGAAGTGCGACTGGCCTTTATCGCCTACCACTGGCTTATAAGAAGTACCTGTTTAGTAGAAAATAGATTTATTATATTAAGTAGTATGATATATGAAGTAAAAGTCCATTTTAGGAACTATATATGATTAATCTTACTATAGATGGACTTATGTATTTTTTGATAACTTTTCTAACCTTTTGTTTGAGACAGATGGAATAACCCATCATTCTATCACATGATCTACTAACACATCACGAATGACAAATTCAACTTCATTTCATTAAGAGATGGAGTGGAAATTGTCCAAAGAACGACAAATGGTGAGACAATACCAAAATCACGAAAGTATTTCTTCTAATTCCAATTTCATCAACTTTAGGGAAATGATTTTGAAAACCAAATATGTTGTCCTAGTTCTCTTATATCTGATGAATCAGGCGGAACCTTAGATCATCAAAAATTGATGGCTTTGTGATTGTTGGCTTTTCCATAGACATGTTCTCCACCACTCCCAATCAGAACATGATGGTTAGATTTCTCTTCCATATCCATATTTTCACCTATGTGGAAACCCAGTGATTAGTTTATTTGGGTAAACTTTACATTTCATAATTTTGTTTTTAAATATTTTTTTTGGTATTCCTTTTTACGATGTGGGTTTTTATTAAAGAAACTTTCGAATAGTAAACCATTTATAACCCTGGCGAATTTCGAGGGAGAAATTCATTTTAAGGGGGGTAGAATGTAACACCCCGAGATTTTATGAAAAATATTCTTTTAATTTCATTAATGTCTTGTGTTGTATGCTACACCATGATTACCTTGCGTTATACCCAACACCGTATTAGCTTGCAGTATACGCAACACTATTCTTGGATCGTATTACACACAATTTTGATAATAGTTATTCTACGAAACATTGAGTGTATATATATATATATATTCAATGTATAAATGAAATATGGTTGGATTCTGTTATACGAAACAACAAAGGATTCTTGCACAACACGCAACCCTGACTTGGCTTGCATTACACGCAATCACGACCTTCCTCGATTGCATGTGTTTTACGCAATACCAGGTTTTACTAAACAACGATATATTATTATAATATTACTATGAACTAGCAGTTATGAATAATATTATCTAAATTTTGAATCTTATAACATTATTATTCGTCTTTCACATTTTCTAAAACATGGTATAAGAACAAAATAAATTTTTCAGGTAAAATAATTATTTTTAATAAAATGCAGTTTTTCGGCCTTTTGATGGCACACCCACATTAAATCTAGTTTTTGACATGTTTATAAGTTCAAATTGACAAAATAAAAATCTTCTTTGGAATCATGAAATAAAAATTTACTTTGGATAAATTTTCATATCATTCTGGTAACTTTCATATTTTGATGAATAGTAAAAACACGCTATATTTTAATTAAAAACAACTTCTTCAATCGAAATAATTAATAGTGATAAATTATTAATTTGAGTGGTTTTAAAGTATATTTATAATATATTTTTACAATTTAATACAATGTTTGTCATTAAATAAAATTTCACATTTAAACCAGACATAAACAAGTGTCAATCTTTTGAAAGTTATTATCTCTTAAGAACACGCTATTTGTTTTGACGACGAGAATTAATTTTTAAATTAATTAATGAAACTGATATGTTTTGAATTTGGTAAAATAGACATCATTTTTGAATTCATAATATCAAATATAGCTTAGGTCTAATTTTTGGTATTTTTCTGGAAACTTTCATTTTTTGATGAATAGTGAAACCACTAAGTGGTAGTTAAAAAAATGAATTTTTCCTAAAAATTAATTTTACCGCTTCTGTGAGGGGAATTTAAAAAATACGAGAGACAAGGTTGATGCCAGTAAGTAAAATGTGGATCAATGGGATGAAAATAATTTTTTGTGAATAGTAACTTTTTACTTTTTTTACCACGGTTAAAAGTAAATAGGGTAATTAAGGGTAAAAATGATATTACTATTACACTAACACATGTCCTAATTCTATTGGACAAGTGTAATTCGACCAAAAACAACCTTAGGAATAAAATATGACCATTTAGGCCCACTTGTATTAGATTAGGACATTTATTATTACTTTATTTAAAGAAGGGTTAAAATAGTTAAAATCAAAGTTTAATAAGTAAATTATTTTTAATATGGGGATATACATAAGATAAATTAGAATATAAATATTCATTAGAAATATAAAACGATTTCCTACATAATGGTATTTTATTTGTAATTTTTAGACATTAAATAATTTAATTTATTTATGACACAATGATGATGCAGTAATTATCTTATTAATGAAATATTGACATAATTGATGTTATAAATACCCAAATAAATGTAATTTGAGACGTTTTATGAATTACACTAATTTTATAGGTTAATATGACATTTTAGTATTGATATAATTAACTTGTTTAGAGCTAATAATTCTGTTATTATTTTCACAAAAATCAATTACTAAATAGTGTCAAAATTGACATAAAATACTTTTTAAAACAAATATTATAATATTAATTGTTATTTTATTCTTAAAAATCTAAGGATTAGAAAAATGACTTATATAAGGTTATATATATTAATAATAAACAACTTGGGATTCGTTTGACTTGATATAGTAAGTTTATTAACCTTATAGTTTAAGAAAACAAGAAGACACAGTAAAAGTTAAATTATCCAACTTAAAGTTAAATATAAATGATAAGGTTAAAATTTATACATAATCTTGTCTAAATTCTATGGGATGAAAAGATTACGACCTCTACCCACATTATCTTCGAAATATATCAATTTGGAGCTACTAAAAACCGAATTTGACTTTATAATAAAATAATATATTTAGTTATTCCAAAGGTGCCCCTCTCCTCCCTTATAAAACGACACCTCCTCCCCCTCTTCCTCACACCACATTGATCCTTCAATCTCGGCCGAACCCTGTGCATTTCCCTTCTACACTTCCCTAGAAACATCCTAGAGGTTTTGGTCTTCTTCAAAGACCTATTTTAGTTCCCTAAAAGAAGGTCTCAAAGAAGCACTTCAAAGAAGAGGTACTGTCCGTTACCGATTCCTTCATCTTTATTTCTTCTTCCACTTCTTCTTCTTTAGTTGTTTCATTATGAAGTAATAACATCAGTATCACTCATATAATTATATGTTATTATAAGTATGAAACAACCCTATTTCACTATCTATCCATCCTACAGAAAATGAAATCACCGCGCGTGCGTACGTACGGAATACCGTCTCCACACTGTGGTGTAATCTATTTTCCACCACCACCTTGCTTAGATGGGTATAATGGTGTAAATAATAACTATATATGATTATTGTAAATTGATATTGATTCTGAGATAGTATAGATACACTCCAATACAATTCCACGATCATGAGAATGATATCATCGCTCGTGCGTACGTACGGACTACCGTCTCCATGACGCGATGAGATTCATTCTCCACGTTAACCATTAATAAATGATTATAAAGTATTTATAATAAGTAATCATGAAATATATGACATAATAATGATCATGGATTTATGTATATATATATGTATGTCATCTTCTTAATTCCATTCAACTCAATAAGGAAATGAAAATAGCGTTCATGCGTACGTATGACCTACCGTCTCCATGAACGGTGTATTTCTTTCCATTTAATGATCTATTATATATATGTATATTCTAAATATATATTATATATAAATCATTTTTTATATTCTAGAATTAAGTAATCATGATCTAAGTAATCATATGAATAATTACAAGTCAAAACACGGACGAAAAATGAAACGATTTTACCCAAAACACTCTTTAACATGGAATTTACAAAAGAACGGGTAATATAAAGTCCTAAGTGAACCATATATGATATCATAATAATGATTATGATTCTGGAATAAGTCAATGACATTATTTAAATCATTATACAGGAGGTTCAGACACTTACGAAGCAAATCGGACTTAAGGTAAGGGAAATATCACAATCTCATTTTTATTTGAGATTGTTTATACTTTGGCATTTACTGGGGTGTATTATATCATCCTCATCCATGTTTCCTCAATATGTAATATTATTTCTATTCACCTAAAATTGTTTAAATACTATTTTACCCTTCAGTGAGTTTTTAGTAAAAGATATGAAAGGAATCTTTTGTCATTTTTCGTACGAGGTACTTTTTTACTTTTCCGACAAAAGTACGAGAAGAATGTTTTTTTAACTTATACGGCATGAATGGATTTTTAAAACATTATTTCCAAGAAGATTCCTTTAAAAGTTTTCAAGTTTATTTTTAATCAACTTATTTTATTTTAAAATTGTATGACATGTTAAGAAAGGAAAATGTTTTTGAAGTAGAAAGGATATTTTCCTCAAGAATGGAGTTCAAGTGTTTTATCAAAATTATTTTCCATCTAAGATAATATAGGGTTCTGATTCTATCCCTATCATTACATTGATTTGATTATGTTGTGATGGAATTATTTTTATGAATTCATTTATCTTATATGAATTGTATTATGATGTCATGATGTTTAAGAATTCCCTTTTTATTACATGGGTTATGCAATGATGTATGATTTATGATTTTTGTGGAACACATAAGAAGGGATTAATTATGATATGGGTGGGACCTATATCTCCCTCTAATGCATTGGGTAAAGATTATATATCTCATGAGATAGACATGGCTGGAATGGTAGGTTATACGGGTTCAGTGAAACAGGACTGAAATGAGGAGTGAACTAGGTTCAGAAAGGGACATTGTACACTAAGATAGTCATGGAAATGAGTCTTGAATAATAAGGAATGATTATATATGATTATGTGTGTATGCTACAAAGTTTCATGTTTTAAGTTCTGATTATTGGGATTACATTTCACTGCTATGATTTATCCCATGTTATGAAATTATGATCTCTTTTGCAGGTTAATATTTCCAAAAGATATGTTCTTATGAATATGACGTGATTGATATTTATTTTGTTTACCCTTAATGAGAATTTGAGCTCACCCTTTTATGTTTTCTTTTCCCCAGGACATAAATAAAGGATTTAGGTTTACAAAAAAAGAAGATCTTTATTGGATATGTTGAAGATCTTTCACCACGATTAGAAGATTATATTCTGAGTTTCCAAAGACACTAAACTATTACGGTCCTTATGTGTGTGTTTTTGTTATGTACCATGTATTCTGAAAAATTAATGTAATGTCCATTTACGTCAAGCTTCGGGTCTCTACAGTTGGTATCAGAGGAAAAGTTTAGTCAGCCTTTGGAAACTAGGATGCGAAAATGTTAGTGAGATCCCTAGAGATATTTCTATGGTATGTCTAGGGATGTCCCTAAGGATAAGTATATGTATAGGATATAGTCCTAGAACTATGGTAACGTTATTATATTAAACCAAAGATGTTAGATATTGAAGTTACTCCCCCATTATTATGATTTTTGCCTCTCACACTATTCTTTTTGGGTTTTAGAAAATGGATGGAAACAAGATGATTCACGATAATGGAGGATATGATGGACAATGGAATGATATTCTTCCTAAGAAACCAAATGAAATGGGATTTGGAAGTCCAAACATCATTATTATGCCGAATCAGCAATCTCATAATATTATCAATAAAGTAAAATTTGTTAAGTTTCCTGACTCGGCTAATAAGAGAAAGATGGAGTTTCACGATGATCATAGAGGAACGAATGTTCAATTTCCCCTGTGTAAATCATGTGGGAAGAGGAATCAAGGAGAATGTTTCAAAGGAATTGGAAGATGATTTGGGTGTGGAAAAGAAGGACACAAAGCCAGTAAGTGCAAAGGAAAATGTTCAGTTAACACTAGGAATGAGGATAATGGTATTGCTAGGACATCAAAAATGGTTAAATGTTTTAAATGTGGAATGTATGGGAATTATGAAAACAAATGCCCTAAGGGAAAGTCTCATGAAGAGAATCACTATGGTCGTATGGGTAGTATTTATGTTGATGATGATGAAGAGACTACAAATGATATGTGAGATGAAAGAATTGTTGAAGCTCGGTCAATGGTTTAAGAATGTAGTGGAATGATTACATGTTTATCATGTGTAATGTTGTATAAGTAATCTCATGGTACTATGGAATAAAGAGACATCTAAGGATTGTTACACTGTTGTCTTTCCTTGAGTTTTGAAAGTTTATGATTAATGGTACCAGTATCCATGAAAGGATATTCAGATATTTTTGGAATGTAGATGATATGCGCATAAAGAAGGGATAAGGAGAAAATTAAATGTTTGATAGTATTCATGAACTCATGGCTGATATAATGAGAAGGTTATATCATGGTTTGAGTATATAGAATTTTTGGATTTTGGTATGTGGAAAGAGTTAACTTTTGACTGCATTCATGTTTTCACTAAGGTTCAATGGGTATTCATTCTTCAAGAGAATACATGATAAAGGTATTCACATGTTTGTAATTTGACCAACAAGATATATCTTATGATATATGGGGGATAAATGATGGCATTCAAGTGATCATTTTCTATATACTATGAGCTTGGACCGAAGTATTTTAGATAAGCCTAAAGTTTGGAATGGATTATGTTGGACATAAGTTAGTATTGTTTAAGGATAATTTTTTTTGATATTGTTGATAGGATGTTATAGTAATATAGCTTTAGAAAAAGGAAAACCTACAGGACGGGCGACAACCCATCGCGTCGGACAAGGCTGTGGGAATCGAACCCACAACCGAAGTGCGACTGGCCTTTATCGCCTACCACTGGCCTATAGGAAGTCCCTGTTTAGTAGAAACTAGTTTTATTATATTAAGCAATATGATATATGAAGTATAAGTCCATTTTAGGAACTATATATGATTAATCTTACTATAGATGGACTTATGTATTTTTTGATAACTTTTCTAGACTTTTGTTTGAGACAGATGGAATGACCCATCATTCTATCACATGATCTACTAACACATCACGAATGACAAATTCAAATTCATTTCTTTAAGAGATGAAATGGAAATTGTCCAAAGAACGACAAACAGTGAGACAATACCAAAATCATGAAAGTATTTCTTCTAATTCCAATTTCATCAACTTTATGGAAATGATAATAAAAACCAAAAATGTTGTACAAGTGCTCTTATATCTGATGAATCCGAAGGTACCTTAGATCGTCACAATTTTACGGCTTTGTGATTGCTGGCTTTTCCATAGCCATGTTCTCTACCACTCTCCATCAGAACATGATGGTTAGATTTCTCTTCCATATCCATATTTTCACCTATGTGGAAACCCAATGATTAGTTTATTTGGGTAAACATTACATTTCATACTTTTGTTTTTATATATTGGTTTTGGTATTCCTTTTTACGATGTGGGTTTCTATTATAGAAACTTTCGAATATTAAACCATTTATAACCTCGACGAATTTCGAGGGCGAAATTCATTTTAAGGGGGGTAGAATATAACACCCCAAGATTTTATGAAAAATATTCTTTTAATTTCATTAATGTCTTATGTTGTATGCTACACCAAGATTACCTTGCGCTATACGCAACACCGTATTAGCTTGCAGTATACGCAACACTATTCTTAGATCGTGTTACACACAATTTTGATAATAGTTATTCTACGAAACATTGAGTATATATATATATATATATTCAATGTATAAATGAAATATGGTTGGATTATGTCATACAAGAAAACGAAGGATTCTTGCACAACACGCAACCCTGACTTGGCTTGCATTACACGCAATCGCGACCTTCCTCGATAGCGTGTGTTGTACGCAATACCGGGTTTTACTAAACAACGATATATTATTATAATATTATTATGAACTAGCCGTTATGAATAGTATTAACTAAATTTTGAATCTTATAACATTATTATTCGTCTTTCACATTTTCTATAACATGGTATAAAAACAAAATAAAATTTTCAGGTAAAATAAGTATTTTTCAAAAAATGAAGTTTTGCCGCCTTTTGATGGCGCACCAACATTAAATCTAGTTTTTGACATGTTTACAATTTCAAATTTACAAAATAAAATTCTTCTTTGGAATCATGAAATAAAAATTTACTTTGGATAAATTTTCATATCATTCTGGTAACTTTCATATTTTGATGAATAGTAAAAATTCGCTCTATTTAATTAAAAACAAATTTTTCAATCGAAATAATTAATAGTGATAAATTATTAATTTGAGTGGTTTTAAATCATATTTAGAATATATTTTTACAATTTAATACAATGTTGGTCATTGAATATAATTTCACATTTAAACTAGACATAAACAAGTGTCAATCTTTTGATAGTTATTATCTCTTAAAAACACGCTATTTGTTTTGACAACAGGAATTAATTTTTAAATTAATTAATGCAAATGATATGTTTTGAATTTGGTAAAATAGACATAATTTTTGAATTCATAATATCAAATATATATTAGGCCTAATTTTTGGTATTTTTCTGGAAACTTTCATTTTTTGATGAATAGTGAAACCACTAAGTGGTAGTTAAAAAAATGATTTTTTCATAAAACTTAATTTTACCGCTTCTGTGAGTAAAATTTCAAAAATCCGAGGGACACGGTTGATGTCAGTAACTAAAATGTGGTTCAATGAGATGAAAAAAAAAATGGTGAATAGTAACTTTTTACTTTTTTTACCACGGTTAAAAATAAATAGGGTAATTGAGGGTAAAAATGATATTACTATTACCCTAACACATGTCCTAATTCTATTGGACTAGTTTAATTCGACCAAAAACAACCTTAGGAATAAAATATGACCATTTAGGCCCACTTGGATTAGATTAGGACATTTATTATTAATTTATTTAAAGAAGGGTTAAAATAGTTAAAATCAAAGTTTAATAAGTAAATCATTTTTAATATGGGGTTATACATAAGATAAATTTCGACTATAAATATTCATTAGAAATATAAAAAGATTTACTAAAAAATGGTATTTTATTTGTAATTTTTAGACATTAAATATTTTAATTTATTTATTACACAACGATGATGCAGTAATTATCTTATTAATGAAATATTGAAATAATTGATGTTATAAATACCCAAATAAATGTAAATTGAGACTTTTTATGAGTTACACTAATTTTCTAGGTTAATAGGACATTTTAGTATTGATTTAATTAACTTGGTTCAAGATAATAATTCTGTTATGATTTTCACAAAAATCAATTACTAAATAGTGTCAAAATTTACATAAAATAAATTTTAAAACAAATATTATATTATTAATTGTTATTTTATTCCTAAAAATATATGGATTGGAAAAATGACTTATATAAGGTTATATATATTAATAATAAACAACTTGGGGTTTTTTTTACTTGATATAGTATGTTTATTAACCTTATAGTGTAAGAAAACAAGAAGACACGGTAAAAGTTAAATTATCTAACTTAAAGTTAAATCTAAATGATAAGGTTACAATTGATACCTAAACTTGTCTAAATTCTATTCGATGAGAGGATTTCGACCCATAACCACCTTAGCTTCGAAATATATCAATTTGGAGCTATTAAAAATCGAATTTGACTTTATAATAAAATAATATGTTTAGTTATTCCAAAGGTGCCCCTCTCCTCCCTTATAAAAGGGCACCTCCTCCCCCTCTTCCTCACACCACTTTGAGCCTTCAAGCTCCGCCAACCCCTGACAATTTCCCTTCTCCACTTTCCTAGAAACATCCTAGAGGTTCTGGTCTACTTCAAAGACCTATTTTAGTGCCCTAAAAGGAGGTCTCAAAGAAGCACTTCAAAGAAGAGGTAATGTCAGTTACCGATTCTTTCATCTTTTTTTCTTCTTCCACATCTTCTTATTTAGTTGTTTCATTATAAAGTAATAATATCAGTATCACTCATATACTAATATGTTATTATAAGTATGAAACAACCCTATTTCACCATCTATCCATCCTACGGAAAACGAAATCATTGCGCGTGCGTACGTACGGAATACCGTCTCCATGCTGTGGTGTAATCTATTTTCCACCACCACCTAACTTGGATTGGTATAATGGTGTACATAATAACTATATATGATTATTTTAAATTGATTTTGATTCTGAAATAGTATACATACACTCCAGTATAATTCCACGATCATGAGAATGATATCATCGCTCGTGCGTACGTACGGACTATCGTCTCCACGACGCGATGATATTCATTCTCCACGTTAACCATTCATGAATGATTATAAAGTATATATAATAAGTAATCATGAAATATATGACATAATAATGATACTGGATTTATGTGTATATATATGTATGTCATCTACTTAATTCCATTCAACTCGATAAGGAAACGAAAACAGCGTTCATGCGTACGTACGGCCTACCATCTCCATGAACGGTGTATTTCTTTCCATTTACTGATCTATTATATATATGTATAGTCTGAATAAATATTATATATAAATCATGTTTTATATTCTGTAATTAAGTAATCATGATCTAAGTAATCATATGAATAATTACAAGTCAAAACACGAACGAAAAATTAAACGATTTTACCCAAAACACTCTTTAACATGGAATTTACAAAAGAACGGGTAATATAAAGTCATAAGTGAACCATATATGATATCATAATAATGAGTCTGATTCTGGAATAATTCAATGACATTATTTAAATCATTATACAGGAGGTTCAGACACTTACGAAGTAAATCGAACATAAGTAAGGGAAATATCGCAATCTCATTTTTATCCGAGATTGTTTATACTTTGGCATTTAATGGGGTGTATTTTATCATCCACGTACCTGTTTCCTCAATATGTAATATTATTTCCATTCACAAATAATTGTTTAAATTTTATTTTACAATTCGGTGAGTTTTTAGTAAAATATATGAAAGGAATCTTTTATCGTTTTTCGTGTGAGGTACTCTTTGACTTTTCTGACAAAAGTACGAGAAGAATGTTTTTTTAACTTATACGACATGAATGGATTTTTAAAACATTATTTCCAAGAAGCTTCCTTTAAATGTTTTCAATTTTATTTTTAATCAACTTATTTTAGTTTAAAATTGTATTACATGTTAAGAAAGGAAAATGTTTTTCATGTCAAAAGGATATTTTCCTCAAGAATGGAGTTCAAGTGTTTTATCAAAATTATTTTCCATCTAAGATAATATAGGGTTCTGATTCTATCCCTATCATTACATTGATTTGATTATGTTGTGATGGAATTATTTTTATGAATTCATTTATCTTACATGAATTGTTTTATGATGTCACGATGTTTATGAATTCCATTTTTATTACATGGGTTATGCAATGATGTATGATTTATGATTTTTGTGGCACACATAAGAATGGTTTCATTATGAGATGGGTGGGACCTATATCACCCTCCAATGTATTGGGTAAAGATTTTATATCTCATGAATTAGACATGTCTAGCATGGTAGGTTATACCGGTTCAGTGAAACAGGACTAAAACGTGGAGTGAACTCGGTTCAGAAAGAGACTTTGTCCACTAAGATAGTCTTGGAAATGAGTCTTGACTAATAAGAAATGATTCTCTATGATTATGTGTGTATGCCACAAAGTTTCATGTTTTAAGTTATGATTATATGGATTACATTTCACTGCTATGATTTATTCCATGTTATGAAATTATGATCTCTTTTGCAGGTTAAGATTTCCAAAAGATATGTTCTTATAAATATGACGTGATTGATATTTCTTTTGTTTACCCTTACTGAGCATTTGAGATCACCCTTTTATGTTTTCTTTTCCCCATGACATAAATAAAGGATTTAAGTTTAAAAAAAGGAAGATATTTATGGGAGATGTTGAAGATCTTTTACCACGATTCGATGATTATATTCCGAGTTTCCAAAGACACTAAACTATTATGATCCTTGTGTGTGTGTTTTTGTTATGTAATAAGTATTCCGCAAAAGTAATGTAATGTCCATGTACGTCATGCTTCGCGTCTCTACACCGGCATCGGCCGGCCTCCAGGAGGCAGAGGCGCCCGGAGCGCCCCTAGGATGAACTGCCACAGCTGAAGCGACGGCGGCAGGCGACTAGATCTCAGGACCGCGTGGGATCCGGAGGAGGAGGACGCGGCACCTGCCGCGTCCGTGGGGCGCAATGGGGGGAAACACATCCCACCTGCTCGGCTGTTGGCCGAGCTGGCGCACCCCCCCCCCCCCCCGCTGGGCCGGGGTGGGTCGCGTGGACCGGGTCGGGCCACACCCATCCGGGCCTAACCCGGATCCGGGTCGGGTCGACCCGTTTCAGGCCGACCTAGGGGGGTTGGGCCGGGCCAGGTCGGGCCCAGACCCCCCATTTCAGAGTGTTTTCAATATTTTGCCCATATATTGGTCTTCAGACCTCCGATCAATGCACCGTCAGTTGCCTTGGGATCCTTGGATCGAGACGGTCATTTTGGTATATTACAAACAAGGTTTCGGAGTACTTTGTATACGGCCGTGTTGGTTAGAACACAGAACAAACCGGGCCCTTGAAGAGAAAACGCTTATAACTTGAGCTCCTAATGTCAGATTGACGTGCTGTCAACTTTTTTGAATTCCTATTAGTGAGACGGACCTTTTGGATTACTCTTATCGATGTTTGGATGTAGTTGTGGTAGGTTCGGTTTGGTTTTGATTTAAAAACCCAACCGGGCCCCCATAATGGAAAATCCAATAACTCTCAGACCTGGCATCCGATTGACACATCATCTATCGCGTTGTGTTCCTATTGACATGACAGAACTTTGTGATATATAAACTCTGGTCTAAGTGACGGTTTATGTATCGACCTCTTGGCTCGTGGAGTGGACCCTCCCCGAACGAGCGTGCTGTGTGCGGAAACCCTTGAGCTGGCTGAGACTTGACGACTACTGATCGATCAACTCGGAGTGTTTTGATAACCTAGTGGGGAGCGCTTGTTTTTTGCGGCAGACCCACTATGGAGGAGCACTTGGTTGTAGCGGAAGACCCACGGTACTCAACAGAAGGAGTACCTCTGAAGGCTATGAGGGGGGGAGCGCTTGGTTGTAGCGGCAGACCCATGGTGATAAGCACTTGGTTGTAGCAGCAGGCCCACAACACTCGACAGGTAGAGTACTACAGTAGTCCATGGTTAGTGGGAAGCGCTTGGTTGTAGCGGCAGGCCCAATTTACTCGATAGAGGTGGAGTTCGCCAGTAGCTATGGGTTTGACGGTGAAGAATTTCGTACTGTAATCCTCCGTGGGTTCGACGACGATGACAACCATACTGGAATCCTTCGTGGGTTCGATGGTGAAGACTTTCGTACTGGAATCCTCTGTGGGTTCGACGACGATGACAATCGTACTGGAATCCTCTGTGGGTTTGACGGTGAAGAATTTTATACTGGAATCCTCCATGGGTTCGGCGACGATAACAGCCGTACTGGAATCTTCAGTGCGTTCGATGGTGAAGACTATCGTACTGGAATCCTCCGTGGGTTCGACGACGACAACAATTGTACTAGAATCCTCCGTGGGTTTGATGGCTACGACAACCGTACTGGAATCCTCCGTGGCTTTGGTAGTGACTAATACTTTACTTGTATCCTACGTGGACCAGACAGCTTATCTAGTTTAGTATCCTATGTGGGTCCCAGCTTAGATGAATTAGTGGCTACATCTGATCATCTCTATCATCATACGAAGAAGTATACCTATGTGAGCTGAGTCTTGACTTTCAATCATTTACTTCGATATGATTGAATTTATTCACTATGTGGATTAGTTTGTGATTTCCTGTGTGGATTTGGTTGTGCTTTCCTGTGTGGATTGTGTCGTGCTTTCCTGTGTGGATTGGGTTGTACTATCCTGTGTGGATGTGATCGAGCTTGGGCTCGGATGTTGGAGATGAACTGACATTGATAAATTAGGTATATGTATAGGAATTTAACTAAGTAGTGTTGGATTTTACTTCTTGATTGTATCTTTCCTTTGTGGACTATACTTTGTAGATTCTGGGAGGCCTTCAGGGGTCTCGGGGTCCCTACTAAGTATCGTATACTCACCCCTACATGGGCTTTGCCCGCACTATGTTGTGTTGGTTGCAGACAAAGGACATCACTGATCGAGGTTGAGGCTTGTAGAGCTGGGCGGTTCCCGGAGGAGGAACTCAAGATGAGTCGGTACCTGGAGGTGGACCACTAAGCAGAACGTACATGGGGCAGACAACAGGACCTAAGGAACTGAGGAGGCTATCTGTACCCACCATTCAGGTGGGATTTCTAGTGGATGGATCAGCGTTGCTGCTTTACATTTCAGTTGTTGTACTTCGTTTCCAGTTGTACCTTACCTTCAGTTTGGGTTTGTATTCTGGCCCACTTACTCTTCCGCACTTACATGTACTCAGTTTACATAGTGTTTACTTCTATTGGCTTACTCTGTTGTGTTTGTTTACTTTAAAAAGGCAATGCTTTCCCCTTTTTGTCAGGATTTATGCCTTTGGTGCTAGTCGCCAGCCCCTGGCCTTTGAAAGGTGGGCTTGGGGTAGTCACGGCATGGTCCCCGATGATGGGTCATGACAGATAATTTATTTTTATAATATTCTCAAGGACATGAACTTTCGTGTTAAAAAATTCATAAGAAAACAAGTCAGTAACACCCGAAATAACAGTAATAACGAAAGATCATTAATGAGTGAGTGATAAGATGTTATAATAGGATCATATATGATATTATAAATATTAACATGGTTCTTTTATAAGGTTATAACAAGCTTATAACAACTCTATAGGAGGTTAAATCATGTTTAACTAAAAATAAATGTGAAGTAACGGACTTTGTCTCAATTTTACTTCATTGAGGCATATTGTAATGTTATCACCATAATTTATATTATATGGTATATATACTTCACCTATGACATGTAATATTTTGATACCTCCATAATTAATGCTATTTTAAGTTTAAATTTGAATTATTTTATCATAGATGGTTGTTACATAAAAGATACCAAGGGATGAAGAATTGTATTACTCAGTTTCTTTTCATTGGTTTATATTAATTTTTCATTGTCTTTAATATTATAAGATTGTGTGTATAATAAAAATTATCTAAAAAATTTTGTATATATACTTGTTCTATGATCAATTAAATTATATGAAAATTATCAATTTTATTAGTTAAATTATCACTTCAATATAATGATCCTTATAAGGGTTTATTGTACAATATCATTTTAAACAAAATTTTTTATGCTTGAATTTACATCGAAAGAAATTATTTAATCATTGGATAATAACCCCATTTCATCATATTATCTTCTTTTAATTCATGATGTTTTAATGTAGAAATTTAATTTTTTCACTCTTTGTTATTTAAAATTACTTAGGAAATTTTTCTAATAAAATTTGAAATCATTTTTCTCTTAAGTCAAAAATCTATTTTCCCCCAAATACTTGTTTTCAAAAAACATTTTCAATTTTTTTTTAAATTATATAAATCATTTATTAAATAAATTGTTTCCCCTGATTTTATCTTTTTAAAAAATTTATTCAAATTAATATTCATATTATTTTCAAAACAAGGATCATTTTCCTCCTACTAAAAACGTGAAATGAATATTTCTTTTAAATTGTACGTCATAAATGGAATTTCATACCATCATAACCACTCAGTGTTTTAAATATTAATTTATACGTTTCAAAAGATATTTTCATGGAAAATTATTTTCATTGAATTTAATGAATTTTTAGTTTTAAATTTTTTTTTCAAAATGGAAGGGTTGTTTTTCTCAATAATGTTTTTAAAGATATTATTTTGTATTCTATTAATAAAAGACAATAACCATTTATTTTACATATACTCCACTCAAGAGATATTGTATTGATAACATCATTATTAATTATCTGGATATTTTATGATTATTTTGACCAAGGATATTATTAAAATCCACTTATTTGATTTATTTTTGTATTCATTAACATTCCATTTAAATATACAATTTATTATAATAATCGGGAATTAAATTTACCAAAACATTCTAAATATAATTTATCATGTATTTTATTATTTCTTAAACCATATATGATTTATACAAATGATGTTTTACTTTTAATGTTGTTTAATTTACTAGGGAAATGTTCATAATCCACATTATTTATTCAATATAAACATTTGTTAGTCAGGTATATTTTTTCATAATTAACTCAAACATTAGATATTTGAGGAATTATTTAGAAATGTTGTGACAAACGGGGCATGTTTTTTTATTTCCCTTCAATGCATCCATAGTCTCATGATATGTATCGGTTGGATAGCCATAGTTAAATGGGTTTCTATTGTATACTAATACATGAGTTTTAAATTTTCATGTGAAAAGTCTTGATTGTAGAATTATCATGATGCCTAAGATCATGAAATTCAATAATTAATAATTTTTTTCATTTATAATTTAGTTATTTTTATCTATAATATTTTCTCAATGATATTATCACTATTTTTATTTTCATTCATTGTTTATCGATTTAATTGGATGTGTCTTCAGTTATTTACTATGTCATGTTGATAATGCCTTATATAAACATAATAGTCGGGTAATTGATTAAATGGAATGTGTGTTCAGTTATTTACCTATCCATTTTGATTATTCCATGTCCATTCATAATAGCCATGTTAGAGATTAAAAATTTAACGTGTTTAGTTATTTACCTTTCCATATTGATTATTCTTTATTTATTCCTAGCATTCAAGTTATAGATTAAATGAAATATTAGTTTAGCAATTTACATATAAATTTTGATTATTTTGTATCCATTAATAATATTCATGTTGTTGTTTAAATTTATTGTATGTTCAATTATTTACCTTTCTATTTTGATTATTCATTTTCTTTCTATGCTAGTCAAGTCATTGATAAAATGGAATGTGGGTTTTGTTATTTACCTTCACATTCTGATTATTCCTTAACTAATCATGATAGTTAAGCTATTAATTAAATCAAATGTATGTTCATTTATTTCCCTTGATTTGTAGGTTATTCTTATTGGTTCATGATTAATTTTTTTATACTTAACCCTTACTGAAAATTTTATAACATCGTTCATTTACATTTCTAGGAATCCAAGAAGTATACTATAAATTATATGAAAGGATATGCTAGTGTAAAAATTGATATTGTAAAACAAAATTTGTTGTAATTTTTTTCATATAAATGTAAAATGGGAATCTTATGTGTATATACATTACCAATACTAGTAAACTATTCGGTTCTTTGGGATGTGATCACTTGTATCTTATGCCAATGTAAAAACGTAGACACCGACTCCAGTATATAGGGGTCGGGGTCCTTACAGGGAACATATAAAAACAACACAAAGATGAATCTTGTTTTTATATTTTAAAATCCATATTTAAGACATTAATTACAACGATAAGAATTTTAGTAACCCTTGTTGTGTGGATAAGTATAATTTTTTCTACAGAGAATCCAAAATGGGTACCTAAAAAGTGTCAATTCATAGAGATAGACAATTTTTGTATTACGTTTTTTGATTACATAAGTAACATGGGAAGTTTAATATTCTACAAGAAATATTGAAGGAAATTTTGATTTAAATTTTATAGTTTTTTTTGGTTTTTCATGTAAAAATTTTAGGAAATTAATTGGTATATCCCAACACTAGAATTTTGAGAAGGTACAATGTTGGGCAGTTCAAATATTAAGTATTATCATCTAGAATTGGGAGTAAGGAAATAATTCAACTACTTGGAAGTTTATCTTAGAGATTAAAATATCTATTTAAAATTAAATGGTGATTATTTGCATAAGATAATCCAAAATTTGGATATAAAGGAATGGAAATTGGAAGATGGTTTAGATTTTAATTTTAAATTCAAAATAAAATTATTTTTAGGTTATATAATGTTTAGATAAAAAAAGGAATGGAAAATAATATTAATAATAGAATAGGAGGTGGAAATATGTGTTCCAAATATATAAAATAGACAAAAACATAGGAATTTAAAAATATTGATCTTAGAAGATGAGTTATTGGTGGTTTTTATCTGAGAAAAATATCTATAAATGAAGAGAAATATTATTAAAAATTATCATTAATATTAGTTCAGAAAAAAGTTAAAAGTGATGTGTCCTTTTCTAGGATAATAAAATATTAAGATCATTAAAGAAACATATGGTTCTATAATATAAAGTTATTAAAAATTAATTAAAAAAATTCCATATCAAATAATGATAATTGTAAATTTTTTTACAGTTGTATAAATTCAGATTGAATAATAATAATAAAATTATTCTCTTAAGAAACTTTTCATATCTAGAAGTGATGTTTTGAATAATATTTTAGATTCACTAATGAATAAAATCAATATTTCAGGATTATATTTCATTTTAAACAATATGTTGAATATTGAGTGAACTTAATGTCATTATTCTGATAATAAAACATTTATTCCACTAATTGACACCTCCACCAAATTAGTGTATGAGGGAGAAGAATATGTTGTTCCCCAATTAAGGCAGTGAGTTATCCCTAAACCCTATAAAATAGGTGATGCTTACTAAGAAGTGACCTTATTTAAATATTTTATCCTCAGAAATAGTGAGTAATAGTGGATCATAATACACCATCATAGTACTGATTATATGCTCTTTGGAGTAGCTTTTTATAGGTGAACCAAGTAAAATTATATTTCTCCTTGAAGTAACATTTATTTAGTTATGAGTTAGTGTTTGAAGAAATAATTTGATGTTGAATTATGTTCAATCCAAAAATAGAATAATTTCCTAAATAAAAATTTTAGAAAGAAAAAAATAATAATCCTTATAACAACCTAATTTACTCACACTTTGAGGGTTCCTCAAATTCCTAAAAGAGATTTCTGGGCCAATAGGTTTTGTTATAAATTCAATGTGATATATCTATTTTCATAAGATTATGTAAGAATTGGTACTGATAGTGGAAATTAATTTTCTAACTAAAGGAATTGGTTTTTATCATATTTGGAATAACATGTTGGAATTCTCGGAAATGTTTATAGAATATGATGTTTTTTCCTAATATAGAATGAAAATATATATAATGTGGATTAAAAGAAATTATAGATTGATTCTTCTGATAATAAGTACTTAAAATATTTTCTAAGATAATATGTATTCATTGAGGTGTCCCACTATAATAATTTTATGAAATATGGATGAAGTTTGATGAGTTCTTTCATAAAACAATTTGTGTTGACATGTAAAGAGAAGATTTCACATATATGTAAAAAAATATAAACCTGTTAAATATATTTCTATGAATTTAGTTGAATATTTATATCATTTTTCATTAATAATGAAGAATAAGAATAATATAACTATGGAATACAATAAATTGAATATTCCCCAATAGGTCAACATAATGGATTCCTTTTATATATATATATATATGAAATTACCTCTCTGAAAAATATTTATTGTAAATATGAAAATTTAAGCTCTAAATACCCTGAATTATTTATGTATGATGATACAAAAGGGGAAACCATATCATTTTGTTCATCTATAATTTTTTTTGTATAAAACAAGACGATATTTAAGATTTGAGGGGTGAATTATAGTTCTTGAAGGATTAAGGTAAAATGAACATACCTTATATCAAGGTTTTAGAAGAAGATAATATAATGTTGTTGGAGTAAGTGATGATTTCAATTGATACCATAACAATAATGAACAATAAAATAAAGAATAAAATTATGTATTAAATAAAATTATTCACGAGTTTTAGTTAAGTGTAGAGAAATATAAATTCCCTGAAGTGAAAATGTCTGCTTTATTGGAGAAATAAAAGAGATGTTAATTATTGAATGTAATGAAATTGATTTCATTATTTAGAATTTACCATTAAACTAAATTAAAAGGGATTTACAATTTAGAAACATGAGAGGGGGCTTTATATTATAATGAAAAATAAAATATTTAAGATTATCTCTAAAATACATTAATAAGAATTAAAAAAGAAAAACAAATATGGAATTTGGGTAGTGTTATAAAACAACTGATAAATTTTGTGAATGAAATTTAAAAATATTGATATAATTACACAGTTATTTTTTTTAAATATAAGTATACACAATGAATGTCTGTAAAAAAACAAAAAAGATCAACATAAGAGGAACTACTAATTCAAAGATACTTGTATTTAGAAAACATTATATGAGGTTTGATTTCATCAAGTGATGTTTTTTTATATCATTGTTCCTATATAAATTTATTTTTTAAAATAATGTTAAGAAAAAGAAAAGATGAGTTCCCCCACTCCAATGGAATGAATGAATCCTCAAAGGAAGAAGGAGAACATAGTTTTGGCCAGAAACATATTCACAATACTATAAGAGATTTAAATAATAATGAATGAGAAAATGTTCGAAGTATCATTGATTTATTATTTACTTCATATATCATAAAAATAAAATAACATTATGAATATTATAAGAATAATATTAAAGATACAACAATCTATCTCACTATTGTATAGATTATGTTTTTTAGAATAAATTAATGAAGTGAGACAATAGAATGTGTTTCAAGAACTAATGGTTGGTCACTCATATCAACCTGCTTAAAATAAAAAGAATAAATTATAGAGAAAAAATAGAAAATAATAGGTTTCTCTAATGGTCATGTAGAATAATAAATACACATTTTTAATTTTTTTAACCAGAACACTAGAATAAATAATTAGAAGATTGATGGAGTTTTTTTTTTAGAAGAAGAATTTAGTAACTAAATTCAAAGATTCTTTATTAAATAATTACCCTTTCACTATTGAGATGGTTCTAACTAAAGATATAAATATAATCTAATTAATAAATAATTATGAATATACTATTATTAAAATTAATGAATCAGGAACTAAAATAATATTTTAGAAGATTACTAAACAAAGAATATTAATAAAGTCAAATGATGAAAAGGTATGATGAAGAACAATTTCAGGTAGAACCATACATTAGTGGTTTATTTTAGAGGAATATCATCAATAAGTTCAATATAAATGATAGAAGAAATATATTGGATCAATATGGCCATCCACATTCCTCTATTTCAATATTTTTATTAGTACTCCACTCCATGAGGTGTATTTTTTTTTATTGATACAGGATTAGGGGGGGATATGATCCTTGTGGTATTTTAATTAAAAGGGGTAGATACATGTGCTCATTGAAAAAATATTTTTATTTTATTGAAAAGAGGAATTATATTTCTATAATTGGTATCATAATTGGTGAAAACTAAAATGTTTTAGAGAACAAGATTGATGAGAGTTTTAAAATAGAATTTTTTCACATCGGCAGGTACATGAAGAAAACCAAAATAATTGTATAGTCTCAAAAGAAGAAAAGTTTTAAGTGGTGTCACAGAATATTTTACCCTATATGTGGTATTAGTTGTGATGTTAAGATGCTACCATGAAGAATCATTAATGACACTTATTATAAATTTTAAACCGATGAAGTGAAGTTAATATAATGATTTATATTATTTAGAATAGGTGTAAAATCAATATATGATATTTTCAATTTTTATCAATCTAATTTTGAAATATAGAATGTGGTATCATTTCAATAAAAAGAGTTATTCATATATTAATAAGTACATAGATAGCCTATTAGATAATTAGAAATAATCAAGGAGTAATATTTGTTCTATCTATTTAAGAAATAATCTTTTCCATCATCTAAGTGTATTTAATGGTAAATAATAGTTCATAAGGAAGAATGTATTATAATCTACTAGTGGTTTCGATGGGTTGAATTTTTATAAAATATATAGTATTTGAAAAATGAATAAACAAGAGGGAAATTTTTATTAATCACTCAGGAGAATATTGTCCCCATCCATAAATGATGAATGTTATTTAAATAAAATATTCTCATGCATATCATGTGGTATCACTAGTACATCATTTACAAGTGGTATAAATTTATTCTACATATGGTTTGTCTCACACTCATGTACTTAATTTCTTATTAATTAGTTTTACTTATGAATTTAATTAATTTTAGAGGATCTTTAAAATTTAATTAATGTGAAAACCTGAGATGAGTGATTTTAATGTAAATTAATAAGTGAAATGTATGGTATTAATGTTTTCAAAAACGACTTATGTGACATCCTAACCCTCTTAATTTTCTTTTGTTCAAGATGAATGGCTACTCGGAATTTGGATACATTCCAAATATGTGAATGGCTGTAGATAAATAAAAAGGGATTTATTCAAATTTTGGATGGTTTTCCCATTAAAAATAATAACAATGTAAAATAGGCATACCAAAACCAAAAGCCACTATACGAGGCATTGAAACAGTTTAACACAACTAAACATGATACCAAACATAAAAACCCCAAATAAAACCAAACTAAATCATAAAGAAATCATATTACCAAATAAGAATACTAAAAAACAAATATAAAAGACTCTGAACACAAAACTCCATAGCTCCCAACATACTCTATGCTCCAACACCATAAGACGAAACAAATTATCATGATAAATCACTAAATAAATGGGATACTTTTCCTTCACCTGTGTCCCAATAAATGATATCTAAAAAAGCACCAAGGTTCCTAATAGGGGTGAGTAATGAAAATCAATATGTTTTACCCAAATGAACTCCCTAATAATTCCACTATGAAAAAACATGTCAGCACATTTATATAAAACCCTTCATAACATTTTAACTATTTATATTAAATCCAAGCTGTTTCATACCAAAACATTTTTCGGTCCAAAACTAATTTTCGAGGTAATTGCACAAACAAATATTTAAAACCATTTCTCAAATACTCATTTTGAAATAATCCATTATATTCCACATATCTAACCATGCTTGAAAACATGTACCTCACTATACATGATTGTGGTGAGTCCTTATTTCAGTTACTCCAAACTTAGTGAACCATTTTGAGGGGGGAAGTTTATACTATTATCCATACCTATTTTAATAGTTAAACTTCACATCCTTATCGATCCCATTTTTTGATGGGGGAATTTGTATACCCTTATCCATCACACTTTTTATGGGGGGAAATTCATACCCTTATCCATCCCATATTCAAATGAACACACACCAACCATTAATATCAAAAACCAAGATTAACCAATAATTCCAATCCATTTACATAAAAATATTATTTTATTGAAAACCTATCTATCAAAACGTTTCCATGAATCAAGACCAGTCCATATTACAAAAAATAATTTTAAAATCATGACACAAATCACTTTTCATAATAACCAATTTTCACAATTCCACAAACTAACACCAAAGAGGATTTCCATCAATAATGTCAAAAACATTCACAATTAATTTCATGAAATATAGTCAATTTGAAATAAATCCTTCAATTAATAAATAATATGAGTTTAGAGTGAATCCACCAACCTCAGAAACTATGGAAAAAATCAAGAATGACATGAATTCTTCAATAAAATTGGGTTGAATCTCCAAAAACCCTCCTTAGATATCATTCCCTAACATCAACATATCCAAATATCATCATTATTGGCATAAAATATCATAAATATATCCACAAAATAATATATATATATATGAATAAAAGAGATGTAATAAAAAATATCTATGGAAAAAAAAGTAAAGAACATAAACATTCCTAGAAATCTATCCCTAAACACACCCGGATTTTCAAACCGATTGCCTCCAGATCAAAGGGTTAAGTCACCAAAGCCTTTAGGAGGAGGGTATATAGAGATAGGGGACATGTTAGAAGAAATATGAGTGGTTTAGGTGTTAAAATGAGTGTGATACACTTTTTAGGGTCTAAAAATTAACTATGAAAGGTTGGATCCCACGGTTAGGAAAACCATGCACTACCCTTGCACATGCAACTGCCTCCAAACACCCTTCGCATGGTTGGTCCACATGGTTAGAAAAACATTTTTTCAATAGTTTTTTCATAAATTCAACTTTACATGGTTACTCCTTAGTTGTGCAAGGTTGGATCCCACGATTAGGAAAACCATGCACTACCCATGCACCAGTCACTCCCTCCAAACACCCTTCGCATGGTTGGTCCACATGGCTAGAAAAACATTTTTTCAATATTTTTTTCATATATTCAACTTTTCATGGTTACTCCTTAGTGGCTGCATAGTTTGTCCAAAAAATTCCCCTAACTCTGCACCAACCAAGAGCCCAATGTATCCTTTTTACTATTTCCTGAAGGTGTATCACAGTTTCTTCTAACCATTCTAAAACTGTGAAACTCTATTAATGCCCACCAAAAACATTCCAAAAGTCTTCTAGACAATCTAAATATTCAACCAAACACTTTACTTACTAAATAAACATAAATAATGTGTTACTTACTTGAAACGTTAGGGGAACATTCTCCCCACCATTGGCCTTTACATCCCAAGAAAGTAGAAAACCACTACATTACTGAAAGAATTAGAGACATTACTCACACATTTATTACTCATGCACCCATGTTTCTTTATAAATGAACCCATTTTTTCAAAAAACCCTCACTAGACCAATGCTTCACCCATTAGAGAATTTCAATTTCTTATCATCAATCTAAACTGGAACATAAACTAATGAAGCATCCAGTTGTAGGTCAATGTGATCTCATTGAATCATATAGTTAGGATTAGGTTGATACTTTTTCAACTAAGATACATGAAACAAATTATGTAATAAACTGAACTGTGTTTTAAATTATAATCGATATTCCACCTTACCAACCCAATCTAGTATCGCAAAAGGGACTATGTATAGAGGAGAAATGATTCTATGCATTATGAAATGATGATTATCAAGCCTTAGAGAGATTCTCAATAACACATAATCACACACCATAAATGAAAATGGTCATTGACGTTGATCCATGTTTTATTTTTGTGGAATCTAGGCCATCTATATCTATTTCTTGATCAACCAAATATTCTTCATTATCTCTTGGACAATTCTAAACCAAATTAATTTAGTCTTTCCTATTTCTAACAAAAAAAACTAGAGAATGACAAAGGAAGCCATAAAACGACTGAAAAGGATGCATATGTATCTAGTTAAGATAACTATTTTTATATGATAACTCCACTAAAGGTATGTGATGCTCCCTTCAGCCCCCAAAATGCATTACAAAATCTCATAATATATCTTCTAACAATTGAAACATCTATTCAGATTGTACACCTATTTGAGGATAATATATTTTACTCATGGTCAACTGAGTACCAAGGGATTATTGTAAGGATTTTTAAAGATGTGATGTAATCCTCAGATCTCAATCTGATACAATTGAAACTGGTATTCCTAGCCTCTTTACGAATTCTTTGATATATATTTTAGACAATTCATCCACCATATATGATTCAGAAATATGGATGAAATGGGTTGACTTTGTGATCTAATCCACTATCAACCATATGGTATCATGTTTCTGAACTATTCTTGGGAGAACTACAATAAAATCCATGCACATCTACTCCCATTTACAAATAAGAATAATTAAACACTAAAACATACCCACTAGTCTCCAGTGCTCTACCTGAACCTACTAACAAGTTAGGAATCTGGAAACAAACTAATCCACCTTTATTTTCATGTAGACCCACAAAAATTGTGATTTCAATGCCCTATACATCATCTATGTTCCAGAAAAAACATACTCTCTTGAGTAGTGGTAAGCATAAATAATTTGTTCTTGACATTCCATATGTACGACCATCTGATTTCAAAATCACAAAACTGATCTCTAATCCAGCATCCATCCCTCAATGGTCTCCCCAAAACTGATTGTTACCTTATAGAAACACATTTTTAATCATATGTTTGTGACTATTTAATCATTTTCATCAAATCAAGAAAAAAACTAGAAATAAAACTACTACACTACCTTAGTGTTTGTCTTAGATTCAAATCCCTTTGTGAGAATATATTTTCAAACTATTAAGTTATGTCAGCACCATCAATTTCTCTCCATATAGGTAATGATTCCATGTATTTAGAGCATGGACTTCAGAAAATGACTCCAAATCATGTGTTGGGTAGTTTTTCTTGTCAAGTGTAACTATCAAGATCCATAAACAACAACATGATCTCCATTCATTAAAACACATCCCAACCCTCATCCCAACCAATCACAATATACCACATACCATTGTATTGATTCTGGAAAAATCAAGATTGGTGATGATGAAAGGTGAAAATTATTCTCTTGGAAAGACTTCTGACATTCGTCATTCAATTACAATGGGAAATGTTTCCATGTAAAATATATCATAAGTGAATCTAGTCATGAAAAATCATGAAAAAAATGAATAATAACTAGCTACAACAAAGAAACTGAATATATTGAGGACATTTTTTGGTAGTTTCTAGGACCTAATGATCTATATATTTTACATATCTATTGAAACACCTCTTTCAAATATTTCAATTCCATGGAATTGTACCCCTTGTATCAAAAAATCAAACTTTGATCATTTTGAATATATATGATGATCCTACAAAATTCCCAAAAAAAATTCGACGTGTTTCTAATGCTCAGATATTGTACTTGAATACACAAATATGTCATCTAGAAACACCTCAAAAATGAATCCATATATCTTTGAAAGTTCCAATTGATCAATTCTATATAAACTACAGCTGAAATTTTCAGACTGAATGAAATAAAAACATACTTATAATGGTCAAATCTGCACCTAAAAGTTATCATTGGAATATCCACCTTATGGACTCATAATTTGTGATATCCTCATTTCATGTCAATTTTTGAGAACCACTATACTCCCATTAATTGATAGAATATATCATATTTGTGTGGATGTGGATACCAATTATTTTTCATATCTTCATTAATCTTGTAATAATACAAACACAATCGAATAGTTCCATATTCCTTTTTCATAAACAAGAATAGTTCTTCCCACAGAGACGTTCTTGGATAATTGAAACTTTTTGTTTATATCTCTTACAACTATATGTTCAATACCTATACTTATATTGGTACCATCTATTAATATTGAATAGAAATAATATTGTTCCCTATTAGGAGATCAATCATGAACTCCAATTTTTTGTGCGTGGAAACCTAAAGAACTTTTATTGGAAATAGATATAAACGGATCAATAACTAATGGAAAATAGATATTACTGAGATAATAGGTTGATTCCAAGGTCAAATATTCCAAGTGGTACAAGATTGATCCAGTTTCCATTTCCCACAAGACTATTTTTTCATTCATTAAATTCCTCAATCATTAAAGAGATTCATGATGCCATCCTTATTCAAAATACTATCCCTTCATATATAATAGTCGATGTGCACCTTGAACATTGTAAACCAATTAATACACTAGATTATTTCAAATATATCCATCTATAGCCAAGATATATGTCATTTTAGTTCATCTCCATCAAACCTTATAGAACAATCTTTACACATACAGGCTCAATGTTCTCTTTTAACTAGAAGAGTTTAAAGTATCAAAATAGAAGGTATCATCTCAAAAATTAAAACCATAAGATTAATATAAGAAGAATCAATAAAATAATGGGATTCACTTGTATCAGAAAAACTATGGATAAGGGTGGAATTAAAATCGATGGTACGTCTCACTATCGATGGCCCAACTTGATCTTCCACGATCACTTTGTCATATCTATATAACTTCTTACTCACTACACTTTGTTCATTATTTCCATGTAAAGATTTTACTACCTGATGAGTCATGATATTCCGAGAATAACAATGGCTATCTCATCTCTTATAATGAGAATTATTTAGTTTCCCTTGTATTTTCAAAACATACAATGTCTACAAAACATGATATGTGTCCTGAACACCTGACCTCAAAGCATAGTGATAGTAACACTAGAAGATTCCTTATCTGATTGCAATTGGGGCATGATCTAGGTAGTTTTTTACACTCTCAATTCATGTGATAAAAAGAAACACATTAAAAAAATCCATCTTTACTCTTGGGTATTGGAAAAAGGGTCACTGATCTAGCCAACTTAATTTTTTGTAATTCCCCTACAATGGATATAGGTACCCCTCTTCCACCTATTCCCAGTATTAGAGTTCCCACATTTTACTATTTTTATCAACATGCTTCTTCCTCCCGTAGATCCTAAGATATCCATTTCTACCACCATCTCCCTGTTGACCATATATATATAATATATTATAAAAATCACAACAATCTTCATGTGAATCTCTTACCTTAACCATGATTCAAAAATGTGTACCTTCAAGGATGCACTATCAGAAAATTTAAGTGAAAAGCAGAATAAATTCAACAATTTATCCAAATACTCCATAATCAATAGATTACCCTATTAATATCTGGAAAAATATGTTTTTATAGAAATCTAGAATGTATGAGGATAGAATTTTATGTTTAACAGATCTATAAAATAGTCTTATGCAATGCCCTTGTCCAATTTAGTCTAAAATACTAAACCCCACCATTAGAGTTCAATATACTCTATCATATACATCTCAAAATTGACATTTAACACTGCTGGTGTTCCAAGGAAATCAAATATTTTATTTATACTAATTTTCCACACCTCTGTCTTATCTAGTTCTGAATCACCCAGAATGATTGGTGGATTCTTATTCTACAACTAAACAGAATGGTCTACTTTACTTGGTTCATCCCTTCAGTTCCCTCTATCCATAGCCTAAAAATAATGAACTATAACATGAGATAGGTTTTGGTTCACATGTGGCATAGGTGCAACCACATTCTCAGCATGATTCTTCTAGTGGGATTCCACAATGCCTACCGAGTTCCACTTCTCTAACCAAAACAAATACTATAAGTATCTCCCTCTAGAAAAAAATGATTAATGATTTAAAATTTACTCCATCCCAATTGTCACAACAAGTCTTTCAAAAAATTTAACATTTTCCACTTGCTACCTTTTTTGAAAATTACACTATGAATTTGAAAATCAAACCTTTTTTAAAAAGACACTATCAAAACTTTTCAAAATATCACATTTGAAAATATATTTAAACATTTTTTAAAAAAGAACCCTTTTTCACCATATCAGAAATCATTACTCAAAATGAAATATGTAGGTCTAGTGGGATGTCATTTCTATAAATTCATATCAAGCACTTATCAATGGATAAACCTATGATAATAAGATTAAAAATCCTATAAGTATCTCCAAAACACTTATATACCCAACTCCATGGTAACATTGGGTTCAACATAAATAGTTTATATGCACCTTTTTAGACTCTACATTTCAATTTCTTAGGATCCTACTCCATTCTACCATCCCAACTCAAAGATTAATCAAAATTATTTTAAAATAGAAGACCTATAATCCAATAACATTATTCCCAAAAAATTATTTTGACTGATAAAGAATGATACCACTTGTAACATCCCTCCCATCCTCATTGCCTTATGTTGAGGTGGAATGGATACAATTCCTTAGGTAACATCCCCAATATACCAATAGATAGAAATAAATTCAATAGTATTTAATACAGTTGGGGGATAATTTTCCATTTGAAAATGAAAACAACCACAAAAAATTATTCAACAACCAAAATAACTATATAATGCATGAAAATAGTGTAACTCGACTCAACATAGTACCAAACTGAAAACAAAACTAAAATACTACCAAAATACATCATAACCAAAATTAGAGTATAAAACAAGAATAGTAAACCACAAAAATCTAATACTCCAAACACCTAACTATACAACTCCCTACATGCTCTATTATGTAACTCTATAATACAACCTAATTTATCATGATGCATCACTAAAAAAATTGTATAATTTTCCATTACCCATGTCATGATAAATGATATCTACAAAGGAACCATGGAATGAAGGAAAGGGTGAGTAATGAAACTTAGCAAGTTTTTCTAAAATGACTTCCCTACTTACACCACTATGATAGAACATGCTATCAAATTTATATGTAACAATTTATCAAATTTTAATAGTTTATATCAAATCCAATTTGTTTCATAACAAAACAATTTTTGAACCAAATTTTGTTTTAATAAACGCACACAAACAACTCTTGAAAACCATTTATAAAATACCTAATGTGGAATAATTCATTCCATTCAACATATAAAATGATGAATGTGACTATGTAACTCCCTATACTCGCGAGTGGTGAGTTATACATTCACTAAGTCATCTATTTAGTACGGTTGGTATATATAGTTATAAAAACTACATGCCAACTAGGTTTGTTCCTCTGTTCAACTTTTCATGGTTACTCTTAGGTAGACGCATGGTCTATACAAACTCTGGATCTAACCATGCCCCTACCAAGATCCAATTTTCTGTCTTTGCATGGTTTCCTAAAGGTGTTTCATTATTTTTACTAATTGTTCTCAAATGATGGACCACTATAAAATCCCCCAAAAAATACAAATAGTCCTATAAACCCTCCCAATCAACACCCAAAAAATTAGATACATAATGTACAAAATGAAAGGATTACTTACTTGAAACTAGTGCTGTTACAAATCTTTCTTCCTACATCATGTTTGGACTTGATATTCTTATAGGATTCATTGATGGCACATTTACATGTAATAAATTCACTCACTCAATTTCTTAAGAATAATACATCTACCAATGACATTATATTGATAATATATCTACAAGTGGTGTGATAATAACCAATAAAGTGTATATGACAAATTATGAGAATGATCTCTCTATTCCAATAATATTTTTATGAATGGGAGTATGTTAAATTCTCTTGGAAAATTTATAGAAAAAATATAGTTAACAATTTGGATTAAAGATTATAATTGTACCACCATACCTTGAAAAAACAGTTGATTTTATTTCATAAATATGACGATGGAGAAACACCAAGTAGGTTAAAATGAAAAGTTAGATCTACAAGAGAAACGAACCTTTTTATTTTATTAAAATTGGGGTAGAATAGAAGAAATAGAGTGTAATATATAAAATAATAATGATTTCTTAATCATTGGTTGAATGAAAAAATTGGTACATGTTATCTACTACGGAAGAGACTATATCATATGGGAGAGTATATATATTGTTGTTCTTGGATTTTATGGTTATAGTTTTTATAAATAAAATACAATCGGGGAGAATGTTACTGAAAATGTAATGTAAAATGTATTTGCTTAAAATAGATGATGTGTGTTGAAGAAAAATAACATTAGGGTATTTTTGGAATTATTAGAAATCTTTGGTGTCAAATATGATGAACAAAACAAGTTGTATTATCTAATAATCAACAGAAGTTAGAATTATTGATATATATCTATCGTTGAAAGGGGATTATTAGATTTAATAAATATATAGTGGCTAATGTAAGTGAGTATTTTTTTCTGGATTTGATTTAGTTTTATTGTATGTTATTATTGTTCAAATTTTACACTAAATTTCACATTATGTACACTAGATAATAATTATAAAGTATTTAATAGAATGTGAATTAATTTGAAATATCATATGTTATTCTTAAAAGAAATGATTCCTAGTGTTTTCCAAATTACTGTGCTATTATTATGGAATTGGGATGAATCGAAAATTATAATAAATTATATCAAGATCATGTTGATTATTTTTTTTAATAATACTTCCCATTTCCCATCACTGTGCCATGGTGTTTTTAAATAAGACATGGTGAGTATAGAGAAGGATGGAGTGGATAATATGTGGGTGTTTTATATGTCATTCCAAATTGGGTGTATTTGTGTTGAAAATATATGGGAAGAACATTCCATATTAGATATAATTTCATTTTACATTTATATCTACAATAAATAGAGAGGATAAGTATGTCGTGGTAGACAACATTTTAGAGGAAACATGACAGTGAATGTCATAGAAGACCATCAGTTTTCAAATTAACATTAAATTAATTACAATGAGTGTAATAACCTGGATAATTATATAGTAAATCATTTTTAATATTTATTATTATTAATTACATTTTTATACTAGTTATAAATATATTATGTAATTTTTTTTGTCATAGTAGAAATTGTTTTAATTTAAATAATTATCATATAAAGTTTTATTTAAATATGAATTTATAAATTTTATAATTTTAATTTTATAAAATTAATATCATTTTTTAAATCATAATATCAAAATTTTCTTTGGTTGAATTTTTTTGTTTTTTTTTTGAAAAATATTGATTTATTTCGTAAATAGTGAAAATAACGATTTTTTTAACAAGTCATTTATTTTAAAATAAATTTATAATATAAATGTCTAAATTGGTTTTAAATATATTTATAATAAAACTAAAAATTATTTGTTTATAGTTAGTCCACTTAATTTATTTTTATTCAAATTAATATTTTACTTTAATATAATTCTGTTTTGGGGTTTAAATTTCAGATTTTATAAAAAAGTTTTAAAATGCATAATGTTAATCCAATTTAATTATCTAAAACAATACATATTGGGGAATGTTTTATTTTAAATTTATACACTATAGATCATTAAATATTAATTTATTTTCTTATAATAAGTTTTATTTTCGATATATTTAATATGTGATGAAATGTTTCTAAAAAATCTCTTCTTAAAAACTAGTTGTCTTGCAGTGACTGTGGGATTAATATTAAATTAATTTTTCTTAATTTTGTGAATTTAATTTGGAAAAATAAATTCAATATTTGGAGTCATAATTATTTATAATTTCTAATAAGTTCAACTTACTTTTTATCTAAGTCATTAGTAAAAATAATTAAAATTAAACAAAATGATTATCAAAAAAATGAGAATTACCAAGTAGCTAAACATTATATATAAGGCTCCAAATGAACTATAAACTTCCCAAGAACCCATTTTATGGTTATATTTAGACCTTATACCTTCCATGATATATTTGTTTCATTATTGGAGTCACATTACATTGAAACAATGTGGGTGGAATTCCCCCTTTCAAAATATTATATGTTTTCCACTCACATCCCTTATAAAAGGCCCCCACCTCTCCTCCTATATTCACACCTCTAAAGTGCTTGGTATCAGAAAAAAACTTCTCCAATACCTTCTAAACGTACCAAATATAATCCTAGAATCCTAAATTTTGGAAAAAATCCATCCATGGAATTCCTTTATTGTAAACCAAAAAGAATTACTCAAATAAGAGGCAAGACTCATCAACGTTCATGTTTGTTTGGTTTATTTATAAACCCCATTTAATTATTCTTATACCATTATTATATAATAAAATCAACATAATAAATATAATTTTTTGTTTTTATGTTAATTTTATAACTTATACACTCTCACACTTCCCAAAAATGGGTTATGAAATCATTTTTCTTGTGTCTGATAGTCTATCTCCATACGAAACGATGTCGTATGTTTTTCCATTACCACATGTCATGGTTAAGCATAATGATGGAAATGTTGTTTACATATAATATATAATATATTTATAACATAATTATACCTATGAATTAAATATACCATATACACCATTTTTATAGTTTATACCATAGTGGTAGTAATAACATCGCTCATGTGTACGACAGACTACCACCTCACATAGATATGTGAAACGTTTTTCACTAATGTGTTGCATAAAGGATAATATAGATAACTATAATGAATATGTATTATATATATGAAATAATTATGATATTAATTAGATAATTATATTTTTATAAATATAATATATATTATTCATATTAACTTTTCAAACACTAAAAAAGTGATAACATCATTTTTGATTTTATAGACTACCGTCTCCTCATGGTGATGTGATTTTTATTTTTTCATCACTACATGAAAATAAATATATATATATATATATAATTATATAATATTTTATTTATTATATATTGATAATTATTTAAATATAATTTTTACTTACATTATTACCATAATTATCATTAAAAAATGGGAATGTTACTCATGTGTGCGTACGGCCTATCATCTCCATGATTGTAAGGTTGGTTCATTTTTTAAAACCAAATTTCAGTGTTTATTTTAAGAGTATAATGTATCTATAAATATGATATTAATATCATGATTATTATTTTATATATGTTTAAATAATTACCTTCTATAACTTATTTGACTTACCAATGTCAGTTTTAACACATAAACTAATATGGGAAAACACCTCATTTAAACTTAATTGACTAAGTAATTGTATATAACATGTTGATTAGTGAAATAAAATTAATTATAAACTTAAAAAAGTTTCTCCATAAAGTAAAAAACTTAACATATGTTAATTATTCATGATTATAAAGACACACATGACAAATCAGACTTAGTGTAAGGGACATCGTTTCAATCTCATTTCGTTGAGGTATGTTATGATAATATGAACATTTATTATTTTATAAGTTGTATATAAAAACAATTTGACATTTTATATCATCAGTTTATCTATTATCATGTTATTTAATGTTTTTTAAAATTTATTCTTCAATTTGTATTATGATTCAATTGTTTCCGAAGTGATAAGTTATTTTTCCTTTAATGAAATCATATTGTAATGTTTTCCCCAAAACTATCTTTCTACTCCATTTATATATTTTTAAATTGTTTTTTATGGATATAAATGGGTTACAAAGAAAATTTTATACATTATTTTAATTTTTTTTAAATGAAACTTTTGACTTGTTTTATATGTAATTCTCATACAAACAAAAAAAGGAATGTTCAATTCATAACATACACGACAACGATGAATTTTTCGCCGCTATGCCCATTATTTTATTTCTAGATTATTTTGGAATATTAAATATTTTGCTTCAACGAAAGAATTTTTTTCATTTTTTAGGTTATTTTTGTGTGTAAAATAGTTTCTAAAATGGAAAATATATTTTAATACTAAAATTTGTTTTTAAATGAAAATTGTATTTTGATATCCAAATGTGATTTACTTACGATTTTAAATTATTTCATCAAAATGAATTATAATAAAAAGTAAAATAATTAAAAAATTTATTTCAGGATATGGTACATGATAATTAAAAATGGGGTGTCCTATATAATTTCAGGTGAGCCTGTTACAGTTTATACTTTGGGGTGGCCATGATTGCATTTGGTGAGCCAGTTGCATCTTACATGATGGGACGACCCTAATAGAGGTAGGTGATCCCATAATATCTCCCTAATGAATTGGGTAAATATTATATTGGATCTATTACAAAGGGTTATTCCAAATAAAAGGGATTTAAAAGGGATTATATTATATTATTCTATAATTCACCAAATAGATTTTAAATTTTTTCTATGGGATTTAATGATTTTCATTGATAAAAAAGCTGGGGTATTTTTCTTGTGAAAATATTTTATTTTATATTTTCAAATAACTTTTTAGATAAAGGTAAAATTTATATTATTTATAATGTATTCAAAGGACTAACCGTTTTCCTCTATTGTGTGTCCCTTATAGATATTTTTGTGCTCATCCAACATTTTTTATCTTATTTAATAGGATTTAATAATGTTGAAGGGAATGGAATAATTCATGTAGGAATTTTGGACTATTTTCCATGAAATAAATAATTCATTATTTTTAAAAGTTTTAAATTATGTGAAAACGGATACTTATCGAAAGTTTCCACTTTGTATTATATGGTTTTGTATTTCATGAGTTATATACTAATTCTCTAAAAATATAAACCTGAAAAATAGTCAAAGTGAAAGAAATTTAATTATAGACTAAGACACAAGATTATGTAATACTTAATGATGGAGAATTATAGTTGGTATCAAGTGTTGGTTTAGATACCTTCATGGGTTATAGTAATATTTATAGTATTCCCTTGAATGATTTTACATTATGGTCATGTTAAAATGTTATTGTATTTGATGATTTCCATGTTTTTATGAATAAAATAACTCATAATCATAATGTTACCTATAGATAAAATAGGGAAGTTGTGTTTGGAAGGAACTGAGAAGATAAAATCATTATAAATTAACATCCTGTGGTGGCTGGAATCAGAATAGAATAGATTGTAATAATGATGGATCATCTAATTAAAGAGATAAATGGAGCTGGTATCTATGAAAGAGAGGAACCCAATCTACTATGAATGAATATTTCTATTACATATCATTTCAAGAAGAAAAATCACCCATAATTTAGTGGATCATATAACCCTACGGTATCCGAAGGATGGATCAACTAATTTAAGAGATAAGTGGTGGTGGTATCCATGCTAGAACTAAACCCAATCTAATGTGAAGGAATATTTATATTACATATCATTTCAAGAAGAAAAATCTCCCATAACTTAGGGGATCATATAACCTTATGGTATCCGAAGGATGGATCAATGCAACGGAAATGATATTTGATGTCATGGGATGTTTTGAACATTAATAGGTAATCATTTTTGTTTATTATACTGAAGGCGAAGTGGAATGATTCTGGTATTTGGTTAAGAATACTTGATATAAATATTATATTTATTTTATAGAATTGAAAACATTCAAGTATATTTTAATTAAAAAATATTTCACTAATGTTGTACGACTCTAGATGGAAAAAAAATCTTCGAATTGAGGCAGAAATTTACAGATTCATTAGGATCATATGGAGCCAACTTCACAAGACTGGCTAGGATTGTGTCATATTTTATTCATTTCAAATATAGTGTGAATAATAGGTTTTTATCATGTTTGAAACAATGTATATGAAGAGAATTGGACATATGATAATTTAAGTGTTATGATATTGTTTTAATTTTTTACTAAAAAAATTGATATAGAGATTTCTAAAACTTATGTTCATCAAGAGGAAAATAGTAAGAAAATTTCAAGGTGGCATGAAATAGAGAAATAACCAACTAAGAAGTTTCATTTTAATCCCATAGAATGTTCTTAGTGTGGAAAAATACATTTTATGGAATGTTTTTCATGATTTGGTTAGTGTTTCTAGTGCGGTCAGTTTGGTCACAGGGCTTATGACTATAAAGAAAAGAGTCATAAAAAACCCAATAATGCAGAAATTGATATCCATCCAATCGTGGGGTGTTTTATTTTTAATGATTTGGGTCATTATGATAATGTGTTTATGAAGATAGTTTAATAATATATATATCATCATGATCAGTAATATAATGGTGATGAAAAGTTATTTTCTATTGTCACACTTGAGGTTGAGACATCATATGAAGTGGGGAAAAGTGTGTTACTTGTGACTAAAAATTATTCTAACATCCTATTGGACTCTTGATCTTCGTATTCATTCATTTTTTTTAACTTTTCTAGAAAATTGAAAATATCTCCTTAAGGAATTAATATAGAACTTTTCTTGAAAGCACTAAGTAGAATTATTAAAAAAACCAAGATTTATAAGAATCTTCCTGTTATTATCAGTGGGATGGTCTTTTCTGAAAATCATGTGAACTGACCATAGTTGAGTTTGATATCATTTATAGTAGGGATTGAATTTAATTTTATCACAGTAAGATAGATTTCAATTCTATGAATTTTATGTTCAATGACTTCATGCCTTTGATAACTTAACAAGAAGCTGATAAATTGATTAGATATACCAGTGGGTGTTACCAGTATCATATTGTTGAATGTAAAGAAACTGTTGAAAAAAGTTATGTTCGAGTATTAAATGAATACATGGATGTTTTTTCATATTTTTTCCTAGTGTTATTCTTGATCGATATGTTCATATCACAATTGACTTATTACCTGATTCTTGTCATATTTATAAACCCATATATTGAATGGATCAAGTGGAGCTTTCAAAATTAAAAAATAAATTGTTGGATTTATATTATAAAGGTTTCATTAGACTAAGAACATCACCATAGGGTTCTAATTTCTTATTTCGTAAATATAAATATTTATCAATGAGACTTTTCATTACTTATATATCATTGAATCACATCACTATTAATAAAAAGTATCATTTTATTCATATCAATGATTTTTTAGATAATCTCCATAGAGAACAGTATTTTTCAAAGGATAACCATAGTTTGAGGTACCACCACTTAAAACTAAAGGAATAATACATTCCAAATAATATATTTCTGACTAGATATGGGAACTATGAATTTATATTTATTCCATTTGCATAATTTAATTCACTTGTTTCATTTATGGACCTTATAAATAGAATTTTTCATGAGTTATTGGATAAGATTGTATTTGTTAATATTGATGAAATTTAGGTATATTATATAAGTAAATATGAACTTGAAAGGAACCTAAGGTATTTTGTCAAACCTTAAAAAATAAAAATTATAAAAAATTTAGGAAGTGTGCATTTTGGATTCAAATAAATTCATTCACTGGTCATATTATTTCTAAAGATAGCATAAAAGTAGAACCTACTAAAACAAAAAATATAGAGGAAGGTCCAAGACCCTGAAATATCATATAAGTTTATATTTTTCTTGTATTAGTATATTACTATTGGAATTTTGTTGAAACATTTTCTCAGTTTCTTATCCCCCTGAATAAGTTAACTCAAAAAGGAGTTATGTTCGTATGGATAAAATAAGGTGATTATTGTTCTGAAAAACTAGAAATATGGTTGGTAAATTCTCTATTTTTTTCTGTGCCATCAAGAAATGGGGAATCTTATTTTATATAATGATGCTTCATTGAAATATTATGGTTGTATATTATTGAATAATGATCAAGTGATTTCTTAATATTTATATCAGTTGAAACCTCATTAGTTAAATTACCCTACAAATGATTTGGAATTATCTTCTGTGATTTTTTTATTAAATAATTTGAGGCACCATTTGAATGGTGTAAACAATTAAATATATACTGATCACTTAATTTTTGAGTATATATTCAATCATAATTTTTTTAACAAGAGACAAATAATATTCCTGGAACTATTCAAGGATTATTATTACATGATTCATTATAATATTGGATAAGAAAACAAAGTGAAAAATGATTTGGGTCCAAAAAAATGCTACATTGACCATGTTATATTTGTAATGTGACCATTTTATAAATTATTCAATGAATTTTTCCTATAAATTTTACATATAGGGACATCCTCTGTATTTTTTCAGGTTTCAATATAGTGTAAATTGTCAGATATAATTAAGTTAACTCAAAAGTACGATTAATCATTGCAAGAAAAGATATAATTCATTAATAAGGGTAAGATAATTGAATTTAATAATGATAAAAATGTTGTTTTACAATTTGGTAAAAGGTTATGTATTCCTTGTGAATCTAATTTGAGGAAAGAGTTTTTGATCGAATCTCGTATTTCTTTATTTTCCATTCATCTAGTCAGTACTAAGATGTAAAGATGTCATTAGGAGTATTACTAGAGGGATGGAATGAAAAGGGATATTGATGAATTTAACATGAAGTGTTTGACTTCTAAGTAGGTTATGTTAGAATGAATCTTACTTAAGGGTATTCTTCATCCTTTTATAATATTATCATGGAAATGTGATAATATATCAATTGATTTGGTCTAGGGATTTCCAAGGGCATTAGAAGGTAAAAATGCGATTTGGGTTATTGTTGATTGATTAACAAAATTAGAACATTTCAATCCCATTTGAGATAAAATGTTTTTAAATTAACATTATTAACTATATATAAAGGATATTTTTTAGTTATAGGGATTTAAACTCTCTGTTATATTATATAGTGATCTAAAGTTCACATCTAATTTTTTAAAAGGAATTCACATGTTATTAGTTTTTGAATTATATTGTAGTACCACATTTGATCATAAAAATGACGGGAAGTCTATGTGGGTGATTCATATCCTGAAATATATGTTTCATTCTTTCTCAATTGAATACATGTGATTTTGGGACCAATGCCTTTCTTTGGATGGGTTTTCTAATAATAACAGTTTCAATTCTACTATACAAATATAACTATTTCCAATATTGTATGTAATGAGGTGTCAGACATCAGATTTTAGGATCAAGTAGGTGAACAGGTATTTATGGTACTATAGTTGGTAGAGTAAGTGGGTGAAAAGGTTTAGTTGATTCATCAACACGTGGGGATAGATCAGAGTAGGTAGAAAATTTACATGAATAACCAAAGGAAATATCTTTCCTTTGAGGTAGGTGATCATGTTTTTCTCAAATTACCTCCAAGTATAAGTATGATTCATTTTAGTAAGAAGTTGAAGCTATGTCCAGGTTCATTATACCATCATATATCCTTGATAAATTTTGATCTTTTTCTTACTAAGGGTATTTACCTATGATTTTATCTCAAATACACAACATATTCCACGTTTCAATGTTATGACAATATGTGCCCGATTGATCTCAAGATTTGAGACATGGAGTAGTTCATTTGGAAGAGAATAATTCTTATGAGGAATATCCAGTTAAAATTATGGATCTTGGAGAAAGGTTTATTATAGAATAAGGTGATTAACTAGGTAAAGGTTTTATATAAAAATCATAATATTGACGAGGTAACATGTGAATCTAAAAATGCTATGGGGGAACAATATCACCACTTATTTAAAATGTTAACAAACATTTGTGGAGAGATTTAGAAAATGAGGCTGTAGAATCCCAAGTAACGATAGGGTAAATCATTGTTTATATTTATTAATATGAATTACATAGTCAAATTAGTAACAAAAATAATAATTAAATTTTAATAAAAATTGAAATAGTTCTAATTAAACACTTTTAATATAGGGTTTTATTTTAAATGTTAAATTCAAAATTTTATAAATTAAATTTTATAAAATTAATATCATTTTTTAAATCATAATACCAAAATTTAAATTTTCTGATATTTTTCAATTTTTGGAAAATGTTTATTTTTTTTGAATAATGAAAACACCAATTTTTGAAAAAATTAATTTCTTTTAAATAAATTAAGTAATTTAAATACAATAAATATGTTTTTCATACTATTTTAAGTAACCTAAATATTTTTTACTTATATTGAGTCTTCTTAATTAATTTTTTATACAATTTATATTCTTTTTTATAATAAGTTTGTTTCCAGGTTTAAAGTTAGGTTTTCTCTAACAATTGTTTTAAAATTCATAATGATTCACCTTTAGTAAAAATAATCCCTAGTGGGGATTAGTAAAAATTAATTTTATACATTATATATCATTAAATATGAATTTATTTCAATAAAATTATTTTTATTAGTCATAGAATTAATATAAAATCATCTTTTTCTAAAAAAAATACTATTCTTAAAAACCTTCAGTCTGATAGAGGTTGTGGGATTAATATTAAAATAGTTTTTTTCACTTAGAATTAAATTTATAAAAATGAATTAAATATTTTTAATTATAATAATTTATAATTTCTAATAAGGTTAACTTCATTTTAAATAATAATTTTTTATTGAAAACAATTAATATTAATCACAACAATTAAAGAAAATGTGAGAATTACCAAGTGACTAAACTTTAAACTTATGGGGCCAAATGACCTATTAACTTCTCAATAAACCATTATATGGACATATATATAAACTATCCATTATAATATTTAGTGTTACTCATTATTTGTTCCGCTTGACATGGGAAAATCAAGGATGGAATTACCTCTTTCAAAAAATTACAAGTTTCCACACAACTCTTTTATAAAAGGCCCCGATCTATCTTCCTATCTTAACTCCTATAAAGACCTTTTCCTAAGCTAATAAATTATAAAATATTTTATCCACCTACCTAATCTAATCATTAAATCATTAATTTAATAATTAATCCAACCATGTATTCCCTTTGTTACAAACCAAAAGGAGTCACCCGAAGAAGAGGTAATATTCGACAACGTTCATTTTGTTTAATTTATTTCTCCACCCACATAAATTATTATTGTAACATGATTATATAATTACCTATGTATACTAAATATAAATAGATTTATTTAATTTAATGTTATGAACTACACACTAACAAACATCCATCAAATGTTGTACGAAATCACCATTCGTGTGTATGGAAGACCATCGCCTCATGAAATGATGTTGTTCCTTTTTCAATTACCACCTCACATAGTTGGGAATACTAATGGAAATAATTTTTATATATGAAATTTATGATATTTTTAAAATAATTATTTTTCCATTTTCATTATATCATATACACATTTTTATATTTCATATCATAGGGGATACGATAACATCACCCGTGTTGTACAGAAAACTACAACATCGTGAATCCATATGGTGTATTTTTCACTAATTTGATACATAAAAGGTAATAAGGGAAACTATAATGCATATATATGATATAAAAAAATTATGACATTAATTATATAATTATATTTCTATAAATATAGTATATAGTTTTCTTCATACCTTTCCAGAGACAAAAGAAGTGATTAAATAGTTTGTGGATGTGTGCACTACCACATACTCAAAGAAAAGTGATTGTTATGATTTCATCACCACATCACAATAATGATATATAATTTAATAATATTGAATTTATTGTATAATTATCATTATTTAAATATAATTTTTACTTACCTTTTATCTATAATGATCGTTGGAAAATGGGAACGTTACTCATGCGTACCTATAGCCTACCGTCTCCACAATCGTAACCTTTGTTCATTTTTCCTAATAAAATTTCCTGATTGATTTTATAGTATAATTTATTTCTAAATGTTATAATTATTTCATGATTATTTTTTGGATATTTTTTAAAATTATCTCATTGACCTAAGTCAACCTACAAAAGTCATTTTTGACACATAAACCGAATATGGTCAAAACATTTGACATAAACTTAATTGATTTAGTAATTGTATATAACATGTTAGAAAGTGAGTGAAAATTAATAATGAACATGAATAAGGTTCAAAATAATTTAAATAATTAACATAATTTTATTATTCATGATGATAAACACACACGTGACAAGTTACACTCATGTTAAAGGGCTTCATCTCAATCTATTTTTATTGAGGCATATCCTCATATTATGAACCTTTATAATTTATAAGGTATATATACAACCCTATTGACTTGTTATAACATGAATTTTTATATTCTCATTGTATTTAATGTTTTTTATAAAATTTATTATTCAATGGTTTTTAGTGTTCATGTGTTCCCCCAGTGAAAAGGGACTTTTCCCTTAATAAAATCATATTTTAATGTTTTCCCTAGAGAACCTATTTGTCCACAATTTTTATATTTTAAAAAGATTTAATATGGGAATAAATTATTTAAATATAATAATTTTTAATTTATTATAAATTTTTTTCAAAGGGAATCCTTTACATGTTTTATATAGATTTTTTTTACAAATGACAAATGGATTGATATATTCTTAATTTACAGTACAAAAATTCTGTTTCCACCCTTGTAACCATTATATTATTTCTGGACTCCTTTTTCAGATTTCATGTTTTAATTCAATGAAAATCTATTTTAGGTTTTATATTTTTCTTTTGGTCTTAAAAAAATTTCAAAAAAATAGTATTTTTACATTGAAAATGGGTTTTTAAAATAATTGGGTATTTTTATATGAAAAAGTAATTTTATTACAGGTTAAAAATATTTTTTCAAAGAAAATTATGATGAAAAATTATAAGAGTTAAATAGTTTTATTCATGATATGGTACTTGAGTACTATAAAATTGGGTGACCTAGATAGAATCTGTTGATATTGCTAATGTTTATACAATGTGGAGGCTCAAATAGCACCGAGTGAGCATGTAATTCCTCTCCAATGAACTAGGTAATAATAATATTGGAATTCGGTGAAGTGGTTATTATAATTAAAATGGGTTTGAAATGTTTCAATATATATGATGATCTAATTAATTTAGAGATATTTTAATTTCATTCTATGAGTTTTAATTATTTACTTTGAAAAAAAATATGTGTCTTTTTCATGTGAAATTTTTTTATTTCATATGCTAAAAAGAATTGAATATCAAGGTAAACGTTATATGAGTTTTAATTTTTTCATAGGAATAATGTTTTTTTTTCTTGTGTCTATTATTGATATTTTTGGGATCGTCTAGTGTTTTTAAATTTTTTTCATATGAGTATGGGTAAGGGAATAGAATAAGTCAAGATGAAATTTGGAAATATTTTCCATTAAATAAATCATATTTTGTTTTTTAAATATTTTATATTATTGAAAAAAAGGGTTCTAATCATTAGTTTCCACTTTTTATTTTATTTTTTATAATATATGAATTATTTATTAATTATCTAAATTAAAAAAATAATAAGATTCTCTAGGTTAAAAAATGTAAATTATTGACTAAAAATGAAGATTATGTAATGTTTATGGTTAGGGCCTTATACTAAAAATTTTGAACAGTGTATTGGTAAAAAATTAATTAAAATAGGATGATGTTGATATCCAAGCCATATAAGAGGGTGTTTTAGTATTAAAAATCCCACTAAAAATGGGTAAAGGCCATTTGTCGGAGTTGGTTACTTATAACCAATTTCTATATAGTTTATGATTAATTGTATTCATATTTTCTGTGTATTAGTAATGTTAAAATCACATCCTAATTATTCTTCAATGTAACATGTTATGTGACAAATTCATAAGGGTAATTGTCCCACTGAAAGGTCATTGACATTTCTCTCTATAATGAGAACCTAGAAGTGAAATTACAATATTCATAAATATATGTTATTCAACCATATGATATCATTTGATGAGAAACAAATGGTACATGTTGTCTAGGGTAGGGGGATCATAAGCTATTGAGACTTCTTATCTTGTGATTTGTCCTTGGTAACAACCACAGAGGGAGGTTATGATAACTTTAACTTATAATATGATATCGATATTTATATGTTTCATTATATGTTAATATATATAATATTTTTAATTGTCTTTAGATGGTGAGATTGTTATTAATGAATATCTTGAGTCATGTTCTTTGATATATTTTTTAAACCATGATAACATATGTTCATGGTAAAGTAGGGTATATTGGGTTAAATATGTGTGATATTACATTAATGAATAATGAAAGAAATTATTTTTCCCTTCCTGATTTACTGAATGTCGATATCTCATACCCTTTGATGTGAATGAAGCATTTTGATTAAGTCTATGTCCATGGTATTCTATCAGAATGTTCATTTTTAAATAGTCAAAGAAAGAAACATTAATCACATAGTTATACAACATTAGTATGGAACATGATTGATTAAAGATATCATGGTAAAGGGATTACATTACTTGGTGTAAAATAATATAAGGTTGTATACAATTTTGAAATTAACTCATTTTCATTAGGGGTTCCATTGTGTGTTGTTGGATGGTAAACCTGGACTTGAGGTTGTTCTTATAAATTCCACAGAGAAAGAGTTAGATGGTCTTAGACTAACTGTATCAAAAACCATGGTAAAATTTTATGATAATTTAAAGCATTGAATAAATATTATTCTTAAATGTTGTTTAATAATTATCCATGCCTAGATTGATCACTAATATTAAATCTCCAATTTTTCAAGAGAATAAATATGTGTATGATATTTAATAAATATTTCATCTCTGTTTTTGTGAATATAATATTTATTTATTTATCATTTCGTAATGTAGTGGTATTTATTTATTTAAGTAAATAGTCATTATTCAATGTTTGTTAATATTAAGGCGTATTGAGAGATATAGTATTATGGTTTGATAAGAAATTAAATAACAAAAATTATTTGATTAAATATTAATTTATTTATTTGAGATAATACTATCTATTTATAGGTGAGTCTTGCATAAATCAAGTAAATAATGTTATTATTTTTATTATTTACATATGGGGTTTTTTAGATATTAATATAATAATAATGGACCTTTTTTAATTATTAATCTCTAACCCTAGATCTATCAAAACCCTATTAATATTATTCTTATCCCTAATTATTGTTGTGTACAATTAATTTCTAAAGGGAATTCACCCAAGACTTAGATAGACATTCTCAAAGAATGATCTGAATAATGAACAGTAATCCTCCTCCTCCACCCTCTTGACCCTAGTGAAAAAAATAATCCTTCTGACCACAAAGTGATTCATATGGGGATGATAAACAAATGAAGCGAGTATTGAAATCATTCACACTAGTACCCAAGAATTAATATAGTGATGTTTATAATTTTGTGTGCATGTTTTTTATCACCACTATAGGGAGTCCAACCATTAAACCTATGACATAATGGTAATATGTCAAGATTTTATTCAATAAAAATGAATATAGAAACTAAAAGAAATGTATTTATTTATTTATATAAATCAATTATAAATTATATTATATGATATTATCTTTTGGATTATTAGGTCTTTATTCATCTTATTATAAGAATGAATTTAAATAATATTATTATTACCATTATTGGACCCATGATTGACCACTTATACTATGACCTTGAATCTATAATTTGTATAAGAGTGGTCATATATTAATTTATATTTATTTATTCACCATTGATTGATTTCTACATTTACATATAGTTTATCATTTCCTTAAATCATTCTATATAATTTTAATGTAAATATCTTCTCTTATAATTGTTCATTCTCACTCATATAATCAAAAATGGTTCAATAGTGTATGGAGAACATCCAAAGAACACATCTGAAGGTGGTTATGGTTTTGGATGGATTGCATAATGTTACATAGTGTATATCCTTTTGGTACACATTGTATTTCTAAATACACTGAACCAAAATAGAACCATGATAAATTTGGGTTATTTTTTAATAAATAGAAAGTAAATATATTAATACATAACATGTGTTTACTAGGATATCTTGTTAAACATTTTTTTGAACTACATGTTGTGTGACCCACTTACACACTATGTATTCCCCATGTTTTTTAGTGGAAAACACATATTCAAAGACATCTCATTTATTTATCACAAGATGTATGTGATTAAAAACCATGTATATTGGTTGTAATATGGTGTGTAACTCTCCAAAAAAATTACCTTATAATTTTTGTGACATAAATACATTCAATGTCACAAGGAATGTCTCACGGATAAACTATAGAGCATTATACATAGTGTAGAGCTTCCTGATATACATTGTGAAACTCAACTATTTTCAATGAAAGTCAAATTAATTTATTATTCCTTTTAATCCTCATTAACATGTTTCATTGTTTCATTTATTGATAGTGAACACCCTATTATATGTTTTATATATATTAAATATTTATTTAATTTCTCTATAATATATAAAACTACATGTTGTGTATATTCATAATACATCAACTACACCTCATTAATTCAAAACATTACATACTTCATAAATTAACTCAACTCAGTTTTCTATTTAGTGATATTAAATTCCATGTGATTACATGATATAAAGTGTATTCGCAATGAATTATGAGTCAATAGTATATGAACACAATATATACCATATTTTTTTAATGGGTACTTGTTGTATTTCTTGTAAGTAAGTACATTATACTTAGATAATTTAAAATTAAAATGATTTTTTAAATTTTTTGAAAATTATATAAAATGGGAATCTCAAGGGTGGTTTGGTTGGAAATTAATAGAAATTAATTTATTAACTAATAATTATTATTACTTTTTTCAAGTGCAATGTATATTAATTTAGAATGATTGAAATGAATGTTATTTTATTAAATTCATAGTCATTGTATGTGTGTGTATGATCAGACGTTTAGATAAACCAATATATGTGGTTGAATTAATTTAATATGTTTTTACTAAATTAGAATTATGGCATGGGTTTCATCCCATCCCCTTACTATATAAGGGCATGAATTCTAACATTTTTCATGTAAAACCTATTAACCAATCCCATGGTTCACATCAATTTCATGGGAGTAATTCTATATTTAAATGATAGTTATCCAAGGATAGAAGATGTAGTATGAACTCAAAGTAGACATGAAACAAAACCATGGAATACATGGCATAGAGGTGGAATATTGCAACTCAAACGTGGGTGTTTGTAACACCATGAGTTTTTATTGGAATTTTTTAAAATAAATTAAATTTTAATTTATTTAATTCAATTAAATATTTCAAACATTCCTTTCCCTTGTAACATCAACCTATAATATGTTATATAGAACATCTACTGGGTGTACATCACATTAAACATTGATATTTCTACAAAACAATATTTTATTGTTATAATTATTTAAATGAGATAATTATATCTAAGAAGTTAAAAATAGTAATATTAATAATAATATTTAATTTTAAAATAATTTTTCTAGTGGTTTTATATAAATAAAACATACTGATAACGAAAGATATATTTTTTGGTTATGTCCTTTTATGTTTAAAAATACTATTTTCTCAAAAAAACTACTTTTCATATCCATCAATGAGAAATAATAAATGAAATTTTAGACACATTTATAAATTTAATTCGAAAATATATGCTTAATTTTTAAAATTATAATGAAAAAATTAGATGAGGTATATTTTCTTTTATTTTTTGAAGAAACGTCATTTCTTGGATGAATAGTGAAAAATACCAGATTTTAAATCAAAACTATTTTTTAATATAAATAATTTATAAAAAAATATATATTTTTAATTTGTTTAAAAGTTTAATTAGATAATATTTTTATCAATTAATACAATTTAGGTTATTGAGAACATTTTCAAATTAAAATTGGGTATAAAAACATAGTATCATTTTTGATGTTTTTACTTTAAAAACACACATTGTCGAATCCAGTACATGATTAATTTTAAGTTAATTTGTTCAAATTATGTTTTTATAATTTGTAATGATTCCATATTTTTAGTCTTCATAATTTATAATTATTAGTAAATTCAACTTATTTTCTAAATAAAAATATTACTTAATGTAATTAAAATTAAGTACATCGATTAATGTAAAACTAATTTTTACTAAGGACTAAATATTAAATGTAAGTCCCAAGAAAATAGAGACTAGTAAAAATTCCATTTTATGGAAATTATTCAGTAATAAACCTTTTATTTTTTGGTTTTTTTGGTTTTTTTTACTTTTTTAGGTAAAAATATTGGTATGCCTAACTTGATTCCAAAAATACCAAGTGAGTCGTTTCCATTCTCTATAAAAGGCCACCAAATCTCTTGATTCTTCGCACATATGAAACCAAATATTTTTGGCCGAGATCTAAAAAATATACTTTCCAACATCCCTACCTTCCTACTGTAATTATTCCCTTGGGTATAAGAAAATCCAAGGAATCCTTCTGGCAGAAACAAAAAGGAGTCACCCAATTAAGAGGTATCATCTTCTCTCAAGCTCCTTGATTTTATTTTCTATTTCCACCATCTCTAACCACTTTATTAAATTATTTTATAAAAATTCCAATATAATTATTATACTAGGATTATTTATGCATAATTTTTAACCATCACTTACACACAACTCCTTCTAATGGGTAACGAACATATTGGTTACGTGTACAGAGAACTACGGTCTCACTAAACGATGAGTGTTCATTTTTACTTTACCACCTTTTTTGGTGGAAAATATGATGAAAACAATGTTTATATATTTTATATATTTTATTTATTAGGTATTTGTGCTTCTTTATTCCTTTAAAACATATATATTGTTTAGTTTTCATTTGATGTAAATATGATAATTTCGTTTCAGGAAGTGTGGAATACAACCCCCTCAAAATGATGTATTTCATTCACACAATAAATGGAATGTATTAAAGATTGTTTTCATGAAATTATATTATATATATGATATAATAATTCTACTATAATAATTATATATATTCATATATGACTTTTACTTACTTTTTTTCAATACGACAACAAAAACGGAAACAGTGTCCATGCATATGTACGATTAATCGTCTCCACGAACGGTGTGTTCCATTTATACTTCAATATTATATAGATTATTATAACACAAATATACTGAATATATAGTATATTTATATTATTCTTTACATTATATAATCATTATATATGTATAAGAACCAAAAATATATCAAATTAAGACATGTGCGAAAAACAAAGAGAGTGTTACATGAAGTGAAACCTTAACAAAGAATTGTTGTAAATAGGGTAATATAAAGTCATAATCAAACCATATATGATATTATAAGTAATAATATGGTTTTTTATAGAGTTATAATTAATTTATATTTGTTATACAAGTGGTTTGAATGATTTTGACGAGAGTCAATATACAAGGTAAGGGAATTTCATCTCAGTTTTATTTTCATGATATACATGCCTTAATAACCACTCAATTTTTTTTTGTGGTGTATATATGAATCATGAATATATTATATTTCACTTATACTTAAATTTATGGGTATTAAGATTTCCATTTTTTATATTTCTTTCAAGGGGTTTAAGTCTCAAAAGATACCAAATCCGTAAAAGAGTTTTCTCTCAATTTTATTTCTTTGTGAATCATGTTTTGTTATTCACCTAAGTTATTTTTTGAGGTGTATTATATAATGAATATACTTATTTTCATGATATTTTAAGATTCATGTAATTTTATTTTTCTTATATAGATATTATGATACCAAGTTACCTAGTGATAAGAGTTTATTGAAACAATCTCATTACTTTTCATGATTGGTTCTGATTATGCAGCAATTAATGAAATATCAAGAAAAATCTCTCAATAACACTAATGAATTTTGTTAAACATTGGTTTTTTAATATATCCTCATGTATTAGTGTCATTTGTTTACTCTTTAAAACATAAGATAATGTTTTTTGTAAAATATTATTGTCTCTCACTTTATTTTGAAATCTATTATATTAAAAATCATGTTTAAAAAAAATTATTTATTTTTAATGATCTATGAAGCCTATTTTCAAGAAAAAATTATTTTAAAAATGTTTTTGGATTTTTTAAAGTTTAAATTTAAATGTTTTAAATATTTTTGAAGAAAAAAGGATTTCGAATAAAATTTATGTTTTAATACAAATTTCTCAATAAAAATGATATTTTAAATAAGAATATTTTTTAAAATATCTTTCAAAATTATTTCACATATAATATGAGAAACATTAGTGTTACTCACACATTTGTGGGGAAATTATTCAATGTTTCGATTCATGTTATGTCTTTGAATGGATGATTTTTTATGGAATGATTTTGATGAAACCTATTTATCTTTCCCAGGTTATATGCTTTTCAAACCCACTTCTTTTCATTGGTTATGTTTATAATGAAATTGTTATGAATATTATATTTTCCTAAAGGTAATGATATGATTATATGTTTATAGTACCCATTTAAATTCATGGGTTATTATATGATTATTTATGATCTTTTAGAATATGAATGTATGATTTTATTATGAGATGGTTTGTACCTATAACTCTCTCCAATTTATTGGGTAATCATTTATATGTAATGAGATAAACTTGGATAGAATGAGAAATGAACTCAGTTTAATATTACTGGGATGGAATACAAAATTTACTTCATTTAATATTACAGGGCTAGAATTGGGAGGGAAATTTGTTCAATAATAAGAGGATAAAACAGGGTGTAAACCCAGATTACTAAAGGTCCTTATCCAATAATATGGCCATAGAAGAAATGTCTTGGATACTATAGAAATAATATTATATACCTATGTGTCTTCCACAGTTCCATGTTTTATTCCTATGATATTCTTTCATAGATTATGTTCTTTATTTCCTTATAAATCATGCCCTATAAAATTCTAATCTCTATTCCATGATTCATGTATATGATAATTGATATGTAGGGTATGATCTTTTATTATCATGATCGTGTTCTCATAACCTTATACTCATGATTATGCTTACATATCTCCCTTTTTACCCTTATTGAGAATATGATATCACCCCTTTTATATTTCCTTCTCCCCAGATTATAAAGACAGGTATTATGTTTGATGTGTCTATGAAGGGTTCTAGTCCAGAATAACCTTGTGGGAGATGATTTATCTCATTTATGTACAAGTGTTAATGATTCTATATTTCCAATGGCACTAAAATAGTAATGTCTTTGGGTATATGTTTTTATAACATTTTAATTATTCTGAAAAAGTGATGTAATGTTAATGTATGTAAAGTGAGGTTCAATAAAGATGGTATTAGAGAAAAGGTTTAGTTATCCTTTATAAGATACAATGATAAAACCTTAGTGATAACCCTAAGGACATGTCTAAGGATAATACTATAGATAATAAAATGAAATGGAAAAATTCCTAGGCTCTTGCTAAAGGATGGAGTGGGTGGTTTCCTATAAACACATCCATGTCTAGATAATACAAGTGGATGTGGATCAAGAACATATGTACCTAGGGGTAACAACTCCAACAAGATGTTCTAAGCAAGACTCATGTTAATATTTTCCATGACAACGGGCCTTATTGCACCCCTATTTTGACACTCTTGGGGAATCTTCTTTGGTAATTCACACACACTTCATGAAACATTATGAATAAATTAAATAAAATATTTCTATGAATAACCTAGGAAAAACCTAAGGTGTCATATATTTTTGAATGTTTAATAATTTATAAATCCTCTATGTAATGTTTTGTGATTACGTGGTTCCTCGATATGATAACTATTTCTCACTCTATTTTTTGGTTTTAGTCAATGGATAGAACCTAGAGGAACCACATTAACGGTGATTGTGATCAAAAATGAAATTATTTCCCCCCTGAGAACTGAATTCTATGGGATATGGAATGTAAAACCACATTTCAATCCTCAAATTTCTATCTCAAGCTATGAATAATGGTGTAATTCTAAATGACCAAGGTTGGAACAACATTCTATTAAATCTTTCATGGGGAAATGTCCACCTTATTTTATAGGGTATTATGATCCACTTATTTCTAAACAATGGATCAATATTACTGAAAATGTATTATACATTTATCAATTTTCATAGCATGAGAAAGTCATTCTAGCTATTTATCAGTAAGATGGAGAAGCATATCAATGGTGGACTCTAATCAAGAATATGAGGCAGTATTATGAGATTGAATCCTGGGATTTGGATGAGTTCAAGAATTTATTTTTTAATAAGTACATTCCTTTAATTATTCAAACCAATATGTAGAAATATTTCCTTGAGTTAAAGAAAAGTGATGTTGAATCTATTGGAACCTACGAGACTAATTTCAAAAGGCTTGTAAGGTACACTTCATGAATTATATTTCATCACAAAAATATTGTTGATAGGTTCTTTATTTTCATAAATCTAATTCACATAAGGGATTTGTCCATAAAATAATTCAGAATCTATGAAGAGATTGTGCATTGTGCAATAAAGGTTGAAATAGGGGTTGGAGTCACATATCAACCTCATGTTTTTTATAAAAAAAGGATGATATAGTTAAAAGGAAACTCTAAAACCAATGGATAAAAGAATATGTGTATTTATTTATGCTCTAAATGTGGGAAGAATCATGAAGGAATTTTCCTTTAAGAAACTAGTAAATTTTTTAAGTGTGTAAAGGAAGGTCACCAGGAAATTTATTGTCAATATTATGGAAAGAAGTTAGCCCAAAATTCTAATAGAGAGAAATTTGCATAAAATTTACCTCCCAAAATTCATTACTATAAGTGTAAGAAGAATATCAATTATGCTAAACACTACCCAGAATAGTTTTTTAGTCTTCCTACAGAATGTGAAGTTGTGTTCTAAATATAAATATATGTTGTTAAATGTCAATATCAATTCCTCTTTATAGAATGGATCTAGTTGAGTTGTAGTAATTGAGGAAAAAAATCCAAGAAAACATTTATAATATATTAATTTGGTCATGTGTGTCACTTTGGGATGTACCTATTCTTTTTTTGAAAAATATATATGGACCAATGTGGTGATACAGTGATTATCAGGAGTCGAACAAGATCATAATAATGAATAAGTATTGTCTTCCCCATATTGATTACTTGTTTTATCAAATGTGTGGTGCTCAATATTTTTCTAAGATTGAACCTTATTATAATTTCATCATTTGAGTTTCATGAAGGAATATATACCCAAGTTTCCATTCCTTAATAGGTATGGACACTATGAAAATATAGTTATTCTTTTTGGTCTTATTAATTCCCTTATTATCTTCATAGATTTAATGAATAAATTCTTTAGAGAATAACTCAATAATTTTTTGGTAGTATTTCAGGATGATATTCTAATCTATTCAAAGAGTAATAATGTGAATTAAGATAACTTGATAATTATACTAAAAACCCTAAAGAAGGATAAGATATATGAAAATTTTAAAAACTTTTCATTTTTGTTGAAAGAGGGTTCATTTTTGGGCCACATAATCTCAAGAGGTGTTATAACAGTAGATCCATAAGAGATGGAGGATATTAAATGTTGGCCAAGACCAACCTTGGTGACTGAGATCTGTAGTTTTTTTGGTTTATGTATAAATTATCTACATTTTGTGGAGTATTTATCATGACTATCTAATCCTCTAAAAGAGTTAACTTGGAATGATGTCAAGTTCCTCTGGATAGATGAATGTGATGAAAATTTCAAGGAACTAAAGAGTGGATTAGTCAATGTACCAATTCTTACATTACCCAATAATAGAGAAGGTTTTATAATATATATTGATGCATCCAAGAAGGTATTGGGATGTTTTTTTATTATTAATAACATAGTTACTACTTATGCCTTTTATAAGTAGAATATTCACAAGAAAAATTATCTAACTCGTGATTTGGAGTTAGTAGTGGTAAATTGTTTGATAAATTTGTTTTAGGGTCGGGCTTGCACCGATCCTGAACCTATTTGCACTATATTGAGGCTTTATCTTTAATGAGAAAATTTTGATATACATTCCGATCATAAAAGTTTAAAATATATATCCACACAAAAGGATTTAAACATGAAATAGATAATATGGTTAGAGTTGACAAAGGATTATGACTAATTAATATATCACCACCCTAGGAAAGTGAACAAGATGGTAGATGCTTTGAGTTGAAAAAATCATGCTAGATTGTACATGATGAGGATAACAAAAGATCCAATGTTTCTGGATTTTAAAATAATTTATCTAAAAAACATGAAGTGGAAAATATTATTTATCTCAAATTAATTTTCAGCCTTCAATATTAGAGAAGATAATGGAGTCACAAAAGGAAGATGAAGAGCTGCAGAATAATGATAAAAGTGTTCCAATATTTATCATTGATCATGATAGAATGATGGGTTTTACCGACTATTTATGTGTTCTGTCAATACTAGATTTGGAGACAGAGTTGTTAGAGGAATCTGATATTTCTTCATTCTCTATTCATACTAGAATTACAAAGATGTGCATGAATATGAAATAATTCTTCTGGAGGGATTTAATTAACAGGGATATCGCAGATTTTTTATCTTACTTCTTGGTATGACAACAAATTAAAGCCAAATGTCAAAATTATAATGGGATGTTTCATCTATTAACCATAGAATAATGGAAATGGGAGAACTTCTCTATACAGTTTTTTTTGGAAAAGACAAAAACCACTAAAGTGTTTAATGTTATAGGGGTGGTATTCAATCACCTTAGTAAGTCATCATACATTAGGTATGGGTGGTATTAAATCACCTTAATAATTTATTTATAATGATAAATTGTATTTTAAATTTCTTGTTGAAGTTTAATTAGATAATAGTTTTATCAATTAATACAATTTAGATCATTTTGATCAATTTCACATATAAATTAGATATAAAAACATACCAAACTTTGGAATGTTTTCAGTTTAAAACCCCTCATTGTTGACCCATCTTTGGGATTATTTTTTAATTAATTTATGTCGCTTATGTGTTTATAATTTGGATTAAAGGATTTAATATTCAGAATAATCATAATTTATAATATATAAAAAATTCAACTTAGTTTTTTACCAAAATGTATAGTGAAAGTAATTAAAATTAGTTATATCGATTAAGGTAAAATTAATCTTAAGTAAAGACTAAACCTTAAAATTAAGACCCAAAACAACTTAGAAACTTGTAAAAAAACCATTTTGTAGGAATTATTCATCATTTAACCTTCAATTATTGAGTTTTTTTATAACTTTTGTTTAGGTAAAGACATGGGTACACCAAATTTGTTTTTGAAAATACCAAGTGAGTCATTTCCATTCCCTATAAAAGGTCGCAACCAATCCATGTTCCTCACACCTCTAAAACCAATTAGGATCAGACAAAATATGCCCAATACACATAAAAAAAACCCTAATATCCTCTTAGAAGAATTTACATGGGAATAAGTCAATCAAATGAATCCATTGGGCATAAACCAAAAAGAGATCCCTGATTATGAGGAAACGTCTTCTCTTAAGCTCCTATCTTTTATTTTCCATCTCTACCCTTTACACTCTATTTATTCCATGATTTAATAAAACAACCTGTATCCTAAATATACTATGATTTTTTATGAAAATTTTTTAACCTATACTAACAAACACCTCCATCTAATGGGTAACGAACATACTATTTACGTGTACAGTGATCTACCACCTCACTAATTGATGATTGTTTTTTTACTTTACCGCCACTCATGGAAGAAATTATGAAGGAAAGTATATTTATTTATTATATTTATTATTTACTGAAAATTGTGTATTCCTTTTCAAACACATATATGTTTTACTTTCCATTTACTGTTAGAGCGATAATTTCATTTGAGGATGTGTAGACTACCACCCCCTTAATGCAATGTGATAAATTCACACACTACATGGAATTATTATAGATAGTTCTAGTGTAATTATATGTTATATATGAAATAACTATGATACTTAAATAATTATATATATAAAGATATATTAATATATTTCTTTTACTTTTTTCAATACAATAATAAAAATGGAAAGAGCGTTCAAGCGTATGTATGTTACATGAACAAATTATTCCATTTTGTAATTATATATTATATATATTATTTTAAAAAATATATAATTAATATAAATGATATTTATATCTTGGTTTACACTTTTTTCCCACGATATATTTAAAAAGACCAAATATAAAAAATTAAAAGACATGCGAAAAAAGGGTAAATTACCCAAAGTGAAAGCATAACTTAGAATTGTTAAAAAGTGGGTAATATAAATCCATAACAAAAAATATAATAGTATAATTAATATTATTGTTCTGTGATATTGGTATATTAAATAAATTTTTTCTATACAGGTGGTTTGAAGGAGTATGATGAGAGTCAAGATACAATGTAAGGGAATTTTATCTCACATTTATTTTCATGAGATACATACTTTAATAACCAATAACATATTTTGTGTGGTGTATTTACAAACCATGAATTTATTTTTTGTATTTTATAATTAAATATAGGGTTATTTTAATATATATTTTATGATATTTCATTCATGGGGTTTATGTTTCAAAATTTACCAAATCAGTAAAATAGTTTTGTCTGGATTTTTTTCATTCAGACTAGTCTTTTATTATGCACCTAAATTATTTTTCAAGTGGTATTATATCATGAATCTCCTTATTTTCATTAAAAATTAAATTTAATGTAATTAACTTTTCTTACATGGATATTATAATCCCATGTTACCAACTGATAATAGTTTATTGAAACAATCTCATCATTTTTTGATATTTTTTATGATTATGATTAAATTAATGAAATCACATGAAAAATATCACAAGAACACTCGTGAATATTCTTATCCAATGTTTGTTCAAGATTTCCTCATGTATTAGTACAATTTTCCACTATTTTATACTTAAGATAATGTTTTTAAGTAAAATATGACCATCTCCTTCTTTGGTTGTAAATCTACTGTATTCAAAACCCATGTTTTCAAAAATGTTTCCAAAAATGTTTTCAAAAGATATTTGAAGCCCATATAACAAGAAAAAGGATTTTAAAAATGCTTTATGGTTTTTTAAAAGATTAATTTTTTAATTTACAAAGATATTTTCAAATAAAAAGGTTCTATAAAATGTTTTATGTCTTTAAAATTGTTTCTCAGTGAAGAAATGATATTTTACTCAATAATTTTTTTAAAAGATATTTCAAAATTATTTTCAATCTGAGATAGCATATATTGGTGTTACTTCTTCCCTTATGGGTAAATTATTCAATGTTTCCATTCATATTATTTATCTTAATGGATTCTATTTGGATGTAATGATGTTGATGAATCCTTTTTCTATTTCACTAGTTATATGATTTAGGAAATCCTTTTTCTCATGGTTTATGTTTATGATAAAATGATTATGAAACCTATATTTTTCCATAGGTTATGATATTATTAAATTTTTATAAAACCAATTTCATTTAATGGGTTATCATATGATTATTTATGATCTTGGGGAACATGCATGCATGATTTCATTATGATCTAGTTTGGAACTATATCTCCCTCTAATTAATTGGGTTATATTTATATCTTGTGACATAAACATGGCAGGAATGAAAAATGATATTTGTTCAATATTACAGGGTTTGAATGGAAAATGAAATTAGTTCAGTATTACAAGGCTAGAACAAAGAGTGAACTCAACTGTGTAATACAGGGCTAGAATAGGGTGTAAACTCAACTTAGTATATAACTTTATCCACTAAGATGGTCTCAGCAGCAATACCTTGGCTACGATGGAAATCATATTATATTCTTATGTTTCTGGCACAATTAAATTTTTTATTCCTATATTAATATTTTATGTATTGGGTTCTTTATTTCTTTATGATTCTTGTCTTATGAACTGCCAAGCCTTATTACATGATTCATGTATATGATCTTTGATATTTAGGGCATAAACTTCTATTTTCATAATAATTTTCTCATACCCTTATGCTCAGGATTATGCTTGCATGTCTCCCTTCCTTTCCCTTAATGAGCATATGATATAACTCCTTTTTCTGTTCCTCCCCCCCCCCATTTTATGAATATTTGTATTATGTTTGATGTGTCTAAGAAGGGTGCTAGTCATGAAGAACCTTTTGGGAGATAATGTAGCTCATTTATGTACGAGTGTTTCTATTTCCATGTTTCCAAAGGCCCTAGTCTTGTATGGTATTTGGGTATCTATTTGTATAATGTATTAATTATTCTGCAAGAGTTTTGTAATTAAAATGTATATAAAGAGAGGGTACTTAAGTGTGGTTCCATGAGTTTTACCCCTATTCTCAATGGTTTTTTATCATCCTCTAGATAAACAAACCATTATAAAATATCATTATCATACCATTTTATTATTTTATTTCTATAGGTTTCATTGTTAATTATTTAGGGATTCCTCATTGAAATAAATTAATAAATTAACTAATAAACATACAAGATGGAATTTAAATTAATTAGACTATACACAAATTATATTTAAGAAATGGAAATTAACATATTAAAAATATAAATAATATTCTAAAATCCAGAAATAAAATTGAATATTAAATTTATGTATAAATATAAAAAACCCTAAAATCAAAATATTAAGTCATTAATTCATTCCATTACATGATTTTGAATAGAACCACTAGATCATTGGATTTTTTCCATCTTTTGGACACTTCCATCTGACAAGGCGTACTATATAATGTTTTGGGTTGACTTTAATAAATTTGTATTGGGGGTATTTTTATTCATTTTTCTAATACAAATTTGTTGCCATGTTTTTTAGGAGATCCATGTCTCTCATTTCAAGATTGGGTTGCCCACTCAATAGTTCTACTATTTGGGATTTAATGTAGTATACAAGACCAAAATTCCTAAATACCTTCAAATATCATGTAAGGCCCATGTTGTGGTTATAATAATGGGAATGTTGATCCATTCTACAAAAACATAAAATAATTTTTGATATTATAAAACAAATACTCAGGGCTTTTTTTTTGAAAAAATTATCAAGTATTGATAAATTAAATTTATTATTTAATGTTTTGTAATATAGATAAAGTACTAAAAATATGTTCTTATTTATTATATATATATAAATCCATACAAATTTTCCCATATCAATTTGATCTATATTAGAGAAGGATAACCATCTTAATCCCTTGAATTTGTAAGAATAGAATATCCTCATAGATATTATTCTACACCATAAAAAGAAATTATAGGTGATGTAACCCTTGTTCCCAATGATCATTGTAATGGGGCTAGTACGGAAGAAATTTCTCTCTACTTGAATCATTTGGAAGATTCCAAAAATGTAAAATATTTTTTGATATTGTACATGTTAGTAGACCTTATAATGAAACATAGTGATATGGATGTTTATAGATTCATGTCTAACCATTATGATCTTCATCAAGTGAAGGAAAGACAAGAGATATATTACATATCCAATGAACTATTCATGTTCATGCTTGGAGGTTCATCCTTGGTTGGGCATTATTTAGTCATTTTTATTTTCTACATGGATCAATTAGACATCTTGGGATTTAATATCATTGATGAGTAAGAGAGATATCATTGTAACCATACAATTAACAAAATTGTTTTGACATAATTGGTCTCCAAATTCATCCCACCACTCAGCCTGATGGATGTTCCAAGTTTCCACAGGCTCAAAATAATCATAGGAAAAAACCAACTTGAACTTAGGAATGGTTTCACCACATGTAAATGGGAATGAACCATGCATAAAATGGGAAGTCCACACTAGTATCATCAAGTTCAAAGACATAAGATAATTAGAAACCAAATACCTAAGAATACATCAAAGGAAAAACATACCATGACAAGACATATACATATACATGGTAGCTCAAAAAAACCCAAACTCAAAGAAAGGGGAAAATCCAAAAAAGGCCCAAGTACCACCCATTGAGAAACAAATAACAAAAATGAATCCACATAATTCTATCTCGGTGAGACTACATATCTTCCAAAAAACACTACACATCAGTAATCAAGAAGAGACACCTTGGTACATGGTTCCCTTTAATTTACATTTTCTTGAATAACGAAATATGAAAAAACCTAAAAGCGGCCAATAAGGGTGTGAGGAACGATGCCCAATAGGATAAAACTAGGAATATATTTAATATTTTACCCATGAAACCAATAAAATAGTGTGAAAACATTTTCAAAGCAATGAAGTACTTTAAAAATATGAAATTTTTAACAAATACTTTAAAATACCATTAGTTTTCCATTTTAAAACAACTGATGGTTTTCCAAAACACATTACAAACATGGTCAACTAAATAAAAAAACAAACAATGTACAAAAATCTCAATAGAACCAAAAATTCATAATAATGGTGATCCTAAGAATCAACATAATATAACCATATAAAGGGAAAATGAACAAATTGGCATAGTACATATAATCACATCTAATGTAACTAGTCACATTCATAAAAAACATATACCAATTTGGAAAGAGTGAGGTTAAAATCGGGTCTCTAACTATTATTCTTATTGTGAATGAGTAAAAAAATAATTTTTTCTAGGAAATGGAATCTCTCACAGTCTTCCTTGGGGCCAACCTTAGGACCTCACATGGTCTCTTAGTAACCAACACAAAATCTCACATTGTATTCCATACCAATGTCTCACTCATTCCATTATAAACAAATGAAGGTTTTCACAATCCTCTGTATGAATCCTCACATGTTCCCTTGGACAAACCTCTGACTCACACCTCGATTAACCCATGTGGTACTCCATTCCAACAGAATCATTAAAAAGTTCCCAAATCAAACAATCCATAACACAATATACTTTATAAACAAGTAATACTAATTTATCCAAACATATTTACAATGTAAACCCATTTTATATATCCATTAGAAACAAAAAAAATGATTTGAACCATTTTATCAAACACTTAGGGTGCACACATGCCACCCCCATTTTTAACACCCTCTTTAAATATAAAAAAATTAAACATAAAACACATAACACATCAAACATTTAATAATAACCAAGAATAAATAATATTAATGTCAATTTAAATAATAGAAACCAAAGAAGAATTGAAATATAATTGAATTCCTTGGAAAACTCCCTTAAATAGAGACACATGCCTCATATTTCGTCCAAATATCATCGACCATGATGAAGACTGCTCAGAAGATGTAAAACAATGAATCAAACACTTTAGACGCAAGGAATAAAACTAAGTCCTCTGGTTTGAAGAAATAAACATCATACTAGTCTATTCCCTATAGGATCATACCTATAATAGTGGATGGGAAATAATCAATTCCATAGATGAAGCAATAAACATTATACCTATAATAGTGGATGGTAAATAATCTAAGTCCTCTATTTTGACCACTACATTATGGAGTCTCTCTAGAAAAAATACACTTTGATTCTTCTTCCCCTAATGAGAACATGCTTCCCAAGTAGATTATATCCCCCGAACATAGAAGCCTCTGACTACACTTGAGAGCCTTTCCAGAAAATAGAGCCCACTCTTCTCCCATGCGAATTCAACTACCAAAAGTTCCCGATATTCCCTAACATTCAACACGAGTGGAAAATCCATAGAGTCTCTTGGAAATTCAACCTTATGTGTTATGAATTCTTGTACTAATAAAAATCAACTAGCCTATGTCCTATAGAATCCATAGAAACGGATCCCAGTGATTGTCAAACACTCTTTCTACTACCTCTATGAGACTCATCCTACTTGCACTTTTTTCTAATGAATATCTCTGGAAACCTCTCATTTTAGTAATACCTATTAGACTTATATTTTCATTAAAATATTCATATTCCATATCTTTTGTTTCAACAACCTCCAAATAGGTTGGTAGACACATAAGAATGTTCATCGATATGATATCTTTCATCAATCCTATCTCAAAATTACTATCGTTGATATAATAATTTGTGAGTCGAACAAGAGATACATAGAAAAAACTAATAAAGATAGTGTAATACTCTATCACCGAATGACCACCCCTATCCATCTTTAGAAACTCACAAGTCTTTTTCTCTCTCAATTTCTCCAGGTATAACTTCCAACTAAACTCCACATTCCAAGTGGTCCATGTGAGATCCTCAAACTTCCCCCAAAAAAACTATTGACTCCCAACACATTATACCTCGTAATTATATAATTTAAATGGAAAATAACACATTATAGATATCAGGAGTCTTAAAAAACTCAAATGTCATCACAATATGTTCCAACCACTCATCGGGATCATTGGGTCTTTTTTTTCGATGAAACACCGGTGGCCTTTCCCTAAAAAACTAATGAGAATAGTCCACGATCAATTTTTTCTCATGAACACCCACTTGAACCAAGGTTCAGATTATATGGATCACAAACTCTTACAAATTTGGATCAATGAGATGGTTTTCCATGGGGTACTCTCTACCACACCCTCTCTTTTCATGGATGTAGTTATTCTAGGATATATTTTCTTGAAGACACAAAGTATAAGATTCATCTAGAATAATCCAATATAAAATCAAAATATTACCAAAGTAAACCCCCTAAAATATGAATAATTTAAAAATCCAATAAATGATAATAAAAAATCATAAAAACAACCCATAACAACATTAAAAATATAACACTAATCCATAACCACCCATGGAAACTTGAGGTTCTTGATGATGAAGAGTTTGTGAGGAACTCCCATATTCCTACCTCTCGATCCCTAACAATCCTAGCTCAAAATTACCACTAACTCATAGATAATAATTCTTATTATGCCATTTTTTAACTAAAAACCCTGATTTGACCTAACCAGTCACCCAAGTCATTTTTCTACATGACCCAAATCGCATTCTCGATCGCTATGAGAGGTTGATAAGTTCTGATCATAAACAACGACTAGGGGATTGTTTGGTAACTGGTAAATGGACATGATCCCTACATAAAATAGGATGGTCACACCAGTATCATCAGATTTTATAATAGAAGATAATGAGATACCATAGACCAAATCACTAATCACTGGAAAAACATTACATAACAATACATATTCATATAAATGGTATCTCAAAGAAAAATCAAAGGGTAAAAATCTAAACAAGTCCAAAGTACCACCCAACGTGAAATAAATACCAAAAATGACTAAACATGAGTCCATCCTGGTGAGACCACATCTCCCCAATAAGGCACTATACATTAATAATCAAGAAGATCAACCTCGATACATGGTTCCAGTAGCTTTACATGTGTCATGAAAAATGAAATATTCAAATTCCCAAAAGGTCCAAAGAAGGATGTGAAGAATAATTATTAGTATGATACCACCTTGAATCTAATTAATCATTTTTCTATGAAACAAATAAACTATTTTCAAAACATTTTCAAATCTAAAAACTATATTCAAAAAATAAAACTTTCATGTAAACCATCAAATTTTTTTGGTTTTCATTTATAAAACAAATCATGGTTATCAAAAACTTTTTCCAAACATGGATCAAATCAATAAAAAAGACACAATGAACAACCTTCACAACATAAAAAAATGGAAAAATAAATTTGAACATAAGAATCTATATAATAAAAGCATATAAATAGAAAATAAATAGACACGAATAATATATATAATAAGATCAAATGGAACTCACCAAAGGAATAATGTATATAAACCCATTTAGCATGAGTAATGTGATACAAGTGGATTATTTGACTCACCTATTTTGATAATCCCAAATCAAGTTTCTTTTATATGATAATCATGCTTCATTAATATTTATAGTTTTTATCAAGTAATAAATATGAATCTTTAATCTCACTTCTCTATCGATTAAGTTTATAATGCAAATTTCCTCTAAGTAAAAGGTTACCGATAGAGGTTACATATAAAGGTTTCCAAAAAAGGTTACTGATAAAGGTTACTGCTAGAAGGTTACCGATAGAGGCTACCGCTATGGAACCTCACAGCTGAGTTATCAATGCGAGATCACTACTACAAATCTACCGACAAAGGATACTGATAAAGCTACTAAAGAAGGATATCGATGAAAGCTACCAAGGAAGGATACTGATAAAGCTATCGATGAAGGAAATTGATAAAGATACCGATAATGCTACTGACGAAGGATACCGATGAAAGCTACTGATGAAGGTTACTTATGAAAGCAATAGATGAAGACTGCCGATGAAAGCTACTGATGAAGGATATCGATGAAAGCTACTGATGAAGGGTACTCATGAATCCACCGATGAAGCATATCGTTGAGAAGGCTACCACTACTAGTATACTGATACCCACTCTTCTACTCCATAATTTTTCATTATTTTATGATTATTCCAATGGTCATATTTGGTGAATTTAATGCATCTGACATTAATTAATGATGGTTGTGGACATATCGAGAGACCGTATCTAGAGACAGTACGAGGTATGATAAAGAACACACATTGTTTTCTTACATCTATTTTCTGAACTCAAATATAAAATAGAGGACCAAGGAAGAGACGAGTAGAGATGAATGAATGGGAATGGAACATTACATCCTAGTTCTGAAGAACAAAAGAAGAACACCATCACTCACACTGTGAACCCAAGAGTATCATGGAGATAATTTAGGAGAACAAATTCATGACTGTCTTATGAGCTTCATTAAATCTCTATCAAACCAAGAAGTAGAATACCTTAGTACCTAGAATATTGAACCTCGAGTTGCGACAGTATGTTTTGGAGACAACTTCTAGAGAAAGACTCGAACTGTAATTCCTTCACTCCAAGGAGTCAAGAGGAGAACTATAAACATATGTAGCCTTATAAAATCAATCTTTATAACATTTTATCTATTGTGTTCTTTATCTAAATTTTTTGATAAGTGTGTGTTTTTTTACACACTATCTCTTTTTCTTAAACTAGAGGATACGAAAAAACCTCACACCAAAACATTACTTACACTTTGTTTATCACGTGTAACTATGGAAGAGGTTTTCTGTGGATTGGTTTTGTGTTTTTACCAATGAATAACTATGGTAGAGGGTTTGATCCCAGGACATTTTGTGAAAACTATTGTAAAGTCTGATATAGGCTGTGTATCAAGTTTATTTTTAATATAAAGTTCTTGGTGGCAGGTGATCACCAAGTCAAGAGGATTAAGTATCAGCTTGAGACTGAACCTCTTGGTTAATTTTTATGTGTTGTATATTTTATAATACTCTATTTTTCTATTCCACTCTGTTCATATTTAAAAAACAGAAAATTGTTTTGCATCAACTCTGATAGTTACTTCTTGTTAGTGTGTATGTGTTCTCAATTCATTAAACCTGTTTGAAAAGTTGAATAGGTGCACATCACTGATTCAACTGAGGAATAATCAAACTTTGAGAAACTTGTTGACCAACTGAACATTTATATCTCTACTTCCTTAATTAACAGGGCTATTTCAAAATTGGGGGATATTTATCAAAAAAAATTAACATAAAATTTAATTAGGAACTCAATTCATCCCCCTCTTGAGTTTCCACTCCGAAAAACATTTTTTATTAGAGGTTTTTTATATTTCACTCATCAGAACTATTTTTCATGTTTTCAAAATTCATTTCAATTATGATTCTAGTTGTATCTTATAGATCATCACATTTCTTTCATATCTAAATTTTTAGTTCTTTATATTCCAATTAACTATGGATAACTTAGTTGTGGGTGAGGCTACTAAAATTACACCTTTATTAAATGGTAATAACAATGCTTTGTAGAAATTGAAAATGAAAATGTATCTAAAGAGAATGGGTCCTGAAATCTTGGACATAATTGAAGTACAATATGCATTACCTGCTACTTCTAGGTACAAATGGTCCCAGTTAACTAAATCTACATATAATAACAACTATAGGGAAATGAATTCATTGTATTATGCTCTAAGTGATGAAGAATTAAATAGAATACCTTCCTGTAAAACTGCATATGAAATTTGGGATACTTTGATTGTTTCCCATGAGGGAACAACTAATGTTAAAGAAATAGGATTAAATACTTGCACTATCAAATATAATAATTTTAAAATAAATACTGATGAACCTATATATGAAATAAATCTCAGGTCCAATTAAATAGTAAATATCATGATTCAGTTTGGAAAACTAGTAGAAAACGAGGATCAGATTATGAGGTTGCTTCGATGCCTAGCTGACAGATGGAGAGGAACATATATTTTCTTCTGAGAATCTAGTGACATAATCATGCTACCAGTGAGGGAACTAATTGAAAAACTTATGATGTGTGAAGAATAGATGAAGGTGAATCAAGAAGAATTTGATGAGCCAATAAAGAAATTTGTATCATTCAAGACCACTACCTCAAGAGAAAAGATAAATAAAAAGTTCAAGTTTCTATAGATAGTTATACAAGTGAAGATTCATATTCTGACAGTGATGATGAGATGGCTCATCTCACTAGAAGATTCAAAAAGTTTTACCAAAAGAAGAAGTTATTTAGAATGTAAAATTATAAAGGAATGTATGATAATAAAGGATAGTGGAAAAAGGACAGAAAATGGAATGACAACACAAATGAGATAATCTGCTATCAGTGTAAACAAAAATGCCATGTGAATGTAGATTTCCCCAAGATAAAATTTAAGAAGAAATATTAAGAAAATGTCAAGGGATATAAAAAGTCTATAAAAGATACTTGGAGTGCTTTAGAAGACAACTCTAGTAGATTTGACACTTATGTTACTAAAAATAAAAATCATAAAAACCTATGTTTCATGACATAAATATCTGAGGTAGCAATTAATTCACCTATAAATAATGCTTACTGTTCTTGGAATGAAAGTGAATCAAATAATGATATAAATATGACTAAATATGATAAGTTTTAGTATTTTGGAATGATTTAGGATAACTTTAATGAACTCAAGGATAAATATAAGATATTTAAAAGACAACAAGATTTAAATGTCAATTATAATTCTGATTTGGATATAGAAAAAGAAAAAATTTCTCAGTTATTAGAAGAAAATACTAAACTAAAATTATCAAATGAGAAATAAAAAAGATATCTTCAGAAGTTTATTTCCATTAGAGATACCTTAACCCAGTTTCTAGGAAAACAAATTACTCTAAAATACAAAACTAGTTTAAGATATCAACCAAGATAGAGAAGGATTATTAAGACCAAATTTGTTCCCAAATCTGGACCGTTCAATGCTAGTTCAAGTTATGGACCATCTGTTGAAAAACAATTTTATAAAGGACCTAACAAAGATTTCTTATCTCAAAACATATCTTTTGATTATAGGAAACCTATAAGACAAATATTGGTTCACAAAGCATTACTTGCTAACCTCTCTGGACCCATCAAAATCTGGGGACCAAAGTTACCCTATACATAATCTGTTTTTCATGAAAATTGTTTAAAGAGCTCCTATAAAACCCTATATTATTTAGACAATGGATGTTCAAGACATATGACATGAGACTATTCATAATTCAAAATCATAATTAATGTTGATGGTGGACTTGTTACATTCGTGGATAATACGAAAGGCGATATTATCAACTTAGGCCAAATTGGTAACACTAATATTATAATGATTTCAAAAGTAATTTTTATTGATGGGTTAATGTACAATCTACGGAGTATCCATCAGTTGTATGATGATGTATTTAATGTTAAATTTGAAAATGATTCATGCAATGTTTTTATTTCTAATAATGATTTAATATTCATAGCTCTTAGAAATGAAAATGTGTGTGCATTTTATTTAAACTCTTTAGCGAATCAATATGGTTCTAGTTTAAATTATTTCTATAAGGAATATTGGTTATGGCATAGAATATTAGGACACTGAAATGTACACTCACATAATAAATTGACTAGAAAAGGTTTAGTTAGAGACTTACCAAAATTGGAATTCCCACTTAACAATGTTTGTAATATTTGTCAAAAGGGAAAACAATACAAAGTTTCATTCAAACCAAAGAAATAAATTTCAACTTTTAAACAACTTGAGTTGGTTCATATGGATTTTTAGACCATATATAGTTTTAGGTTTAAATGTGAGGCACCATGTTTATGTTCTCGTAGATGATTTTTCTAGATACACTTTGGTATAATTTCTAGCTCACAAAAGTGAAGAAATTTCTTATTTCATTAAATATTCCATTTTTGTTGAAAATCTTAGTGGACATAGAATTAAGACCTTGAGAAGTGATCATGGACATAAGATTGAGAATCAAGATTTTGAAACATTTTTCTCACATAATGTCTATAATCACTATTTATTATCTCATAGACAACCTCAAAAAATGTATTTATAAAAATAAGAAATAGGAGACTTCAAGGGATTTCCCAAACTATGCATAATGAGTATAACCTGACTATCTATTTTTGGGATGAAGATAATAATACAACTTGGTATATCATCAATAGAGTCTTGATTAGACCTATCCTTAAGAATATCCGTTAAGAGCTATGGAAAAATATGAGGCCTAAGGATAATTACTTTTGAGTTTTTGGTTTCAAAGTCTTTATCTTAACACTAAGGATTATCTTGAAAAAATTTCTTCATTAAGTTATGAAGGAATTTTTCTAGGTTACTCAATCTCTAGTAAAGCCTATAGAGTATTAAATAATAGAACCAAATGTGTTGAAGAATCAGTTCATGTCTAATTTTATGAGACTAATCCACAAGAACCTAAAACCACTCTTGAACATCTTGAAGAAGATATGTCAATTCTAGACCTTAACGGTAAAGATAGTGAACCCCCAGTGAAAACAACTAGTTCTATAAATTTTCCACAATTAGATCATATTGAATCTGAACCTCTAGAAAATCTTGAGGAGTCTAGTACAACCCTTAATATAGAAATTAGAACACAAAAGAATCATCTTTTAGATGATTTAGTAGGTGATCTAAATAGAGGGAAACAAACTAAATCTTCTTTGAGAAACTAGGTTGAACATCAAGATTTTATTTCACAGACTGAACCCAAAAATATTAATGATGCCATCAATGATGAATATTGGGTGATTTATATGCAAGAATAATTAAATCATTTTGAGAGAAACAATATTTGGGAATTAGTAGAAAAACCTAAAGACACATTGATCATTGGCACAAAATGAGTGTTTATAAATAGAGTTGATGAATCTGGAAATATAGTTAGAAACAAGGATAGAATAGTTTCACAAGGATATAGTCAAGAAGAAGGAATAGAATATGAGGAAACCTTTTCACCTTTAGATAGACTTTAATCCATTAGGATAATTCACTCTTATGCAGATCATATGAATTCCAAACATTATCAAATGGATGTCAAAAGTGAATTTTTAAATGGGTATATATTTGAGGATGTGTTTGTTGAAAACCCCTTGGATTTACAAAACCCCATTATTAAATAAAGTTTTTAAACATTCTAAAGATTTATATGGTCTAAAATAAGCTCCTAGATCTTGGTATGATAGACTTAGTTCTTTTCATATTTAAAAAGGTTTTTCTAAAAGGATAGATGATCCCAATCTTTTAATTATAAGGATTTCCAAAGATGTTTTAATATTAAAAATTTATGTAGATAATATTATCTTCAGATAATCTAAAAATTATTTATGTACTAATTTTTAAAAAAGGATGTAACATGAATTTGAAATTATTTTAATGGGGGGATATAAATTTTTCCTCATATTTCAAAACATTCAAAATAAAAATGGTATTGTCTTAAATCAAAGTAAATGTACTAAGGATGTGTTGATACATTTTGGTTTTGATAGTAATAATGGTAGTGATACACCTATGAGTACCACTTTTAAGTTGGATGTGGATAAAACTGTAAAACTAGTAGATCAAACCAATTAGAGAGGTATGATTGGGAGTCTTCTCTACCTTAATGCTAGCAGACCTGATATAATGTTCAGTATATGCATGTGTGCTCATTTTCAATCCAATCCCAAAGAATCTCATTTAACAGCTGTTAAAATTATTTTTAAATATCTCATCTATACTACAAACATAGGTCTATTTTATTCAAGAGGGAAATCATTTTATTTAATAAGTTATTTAGATGTTTACTTTGATGGTTGTAAGTTAGATAGAAAAATCACATCTGGAACATGTCACTTTTTGGGAAAGTTGGTAAAATAATGGTGTACTAAGAATTAGAATTATGTTTCATTATCCACTACTGAAGCTGAATATATAGCTACTGGTAGTTGTTGTGCTCAAATTTTGTGGATGAAACACAATTTACTAGACTATGGAGATCAATTAAAACATGTCTCTATGAACTGTGATAATAAAATTTCTATTAACATCACTAAAAATCTAGTATCTCATTCTAGGACAAAGCACATTGATGTAAGAAATCACCTCATGAGAGATAATTATCAAAGATGTGATATCACTCTTGAATTCATTGGCACTGAACATCAATTAGCTGATATATTCACAAAGCCTTTGAATTTTGGGAGATTAAATTACATCAAAGATGATTTAGGTATGATAAATTGTTAGACCTGATTGTTGAACCTCACTATTAGACCTCACCATTAGGACACCTCACCATTAGGACACCTCATCGCTGGACCTCACTATTGAACCTCATTGTTAGACCTCATCGTTGGACCTTACCATTGAAACTCGTTGTTAGGCCACACCATTGGACCTCACCATTAGGACACCTCAATGTTGGACCTCACCATTAGGACACCTCCTAGTTGTACCTTGCAATTAAGACCTCATCGTTACACCTCCCTGTTTGGACCTCACTATTGGCACCTTACCGATATTCCTTACTTAGGTCCAAGACTTAGTGTTTTTCTACCAGAATCTAAAACGTTTTAATCTTATTTATTTCTTTTACTCGAATTGTTTTTTCAATCCCTAAATGATAAAAACAAAGTACAAGACACATTTTTAACCACTTCAACTCTATCTGGAACCTTTTTCTCCCACAGATTTGAACCTAACCTTCTGCTACAACAAACTAACCACATCAGATCGCAATAGAAAGGCCAAATAGACTGATGGTTGGTGATGAAGGAGATGTTCCAAACCCTAAGAGACCTTGAGCAGGGTCTAGTAGTGGAATCAAGGCTATGGTTAAGCTAATCAATCCAAATTTGTCGAAGAGGGAAATCATGGTTAAAAAAGAATTAAGTTTGGAATGGATTTTTCAAAGAAAGTATCTAGTGCCGAAGGCACTTGAAGCTCAGGATTGGGTAGAATTTTTGAAAATAACAACAGACCATATTACCCAAAGAAGGTAAAGGAAGTCTATGAGTTTCTGATGTTTGAACAGTCTGAGGATGAGAACCGATTGACTTAAAAGGTAAATTATTTAAGTGTGAGATTCTATTCTGTTGAATGGGTTGAATGATTATGAATACTTCATGAAGGAATATTCAATTAAAACTCTGTAGTGGTGCCTCCCACGAGTGAGTATTTATTCTATAAAGAGGGTTTGGCTAAGTTGAAAGGGAATGGAATACCTAGGAAGGTGATAGTTGTTGAGATGGATGCAAAAAATATATGGTTTTTTAAATTTGTTCAACATGTTTTCAGTCCTCAAAGAGGGGACTTTGCCTCTTTGAGGTATCAAGATATATTTTTATTGTATCCGTTAAAGCATGGAAAAAAGGTAAAAAAAATTTAGGTTATTGATGAATCAGTTAGAGGATATGACTAGGACAAGTTCAAAATAAAATTATTTGTTTCATTATAAGTTTATATCCATAATGCTGAGAGTGAAAGGTGTTGCTGGACATAAGAGATAAATAGTATTTGGAAGGGAAAACTTCTGCACTACCAAAATGATCTTCAATTTTATGAAGATAAACTGGAATCCTTGGAAAAGGGAATGGGTGAATGATGAGTCTATGTTTTATGAGGAATTCAATCTTATTATCAATCCTAAATAGGAAAAATAATAAGAGATGTTTATGTTTAAAACCTGATGAAGTGGAACCAGTTTACTCTGATGAAGAAGAGGAGGTTGCTGGTGTGCAAGAAAGAGAGTATTCTCTTGTAGATGATAGGTGTTATCCTATCCTTCCCTCAAGTCATCATGTCAATGATGTATCCTTTGGTGAGCCTATCCCACCAAAGATATTTCCCAGAAGAGAGTTTCTCCTAAGGGATTGTCCGGATGAGGAAACTAGTGAAGAAGAAAGAGAAGATAATGTCTTAAGATACATTATTGTTGGAGAGACAGCGTAAGAGGAGGATGAAGATGAATCTGGTCATGATGAATTTGAGACAGTTACTGATGACTGTGAAGAATAATTCTTATGTCTCGATCCCTTGATAGGATATACAGAAGTGGTAGAGAGTGAATTGGAAGATAATGTTGAATCTATTGGAGTTGGTATTTGTATGGTTGTGGTTGAAGATTCTATAGAAGAAGTAGAAGTGAACTATCTTGTTGAAGGAGTTGATCAAAGATAAATGGAATAGGTAAATGTAGTTGATTAGGAGAATTTTCTAAGTGAGTGGGTGGAAACTGTTTCCATAGGTTCAACTTTTGTTTCTCATGAAATAAAATATTAGTCATAAGACCATGGATTCGTGGTCTTGGTCTTAGACTATGGAGACCCTGAAGATGAAGAGCCTAATAGAATCCCTCCAATTCAATCTGTTTCAAACACCACTATTTTCCTACCAGTATTTCTTCTCCCTCGAAATTATGTGAAGAATGATGATTTAGAATCATTAAAATTATATTTGAAGAGACCCTGTAATGAGAGATCTATTGGGATAGAGAGAACATTGGATCTCAATCAAGAAGTTGTGGCATTATTCTTAGAAAGATTAATCTCTACCTTTCACTCTCACTTGCTACATTAAGTGAAGGAATTTTAGAATCAAGTCAAAACCTTGGAAGAATCTATGGAGTTTGTGAAACAGTAAATTGTGAGTTTAGACTCATATATGGATTCAATATCTCAAGTGGAAAAACACTTTAAGTATGTTCAGAGTTTTATTCAGAATATTTTCTCTGTGTTTGAGGACTTTAAGAAGTCTATAGAGACACATGTGAGTGATCAGGATGATGATGTGAAAATGTTGATCAATGGATTGAACATGTCCTTATTGAGATAGTAGCTTTTAATATGGAACCTATTTGTGTATCTGCTTCCTATTCATCCTCTCCTCCTGTTGACCTAGAAGCTTTCAGATCGGTTGTTAGAGAATAAGTGGAGAAGTTCTATGGTGAAAGTACCTCAGACACTTATTCTATGACTCATGACATTTCCAATACCAGAGACATTCATAATCTTGTGGGAGATTATTTTATAAAGGATTCCCAATATCAAAATGTCATCAAATAGAAGGATGAATATTATTATAAAGGGGTATATATTAATAATCAGATGGATATTCACTTCAATCTGTTGTTGGAAAACATGAGGATCCCACCTGTCACTCATGATTTTAAGGATCAAGTTATCCGGCTTAGAGAGTTGAATCCTACCATGTAAAAATTCATGGATAATAGGGATGAGTTTATATCATCTATGGAAAAATGTGGAAGCATCATTATGGATTTTAGGAATCTAATTTTTCCCTTCCAGTGTGTGGACTGCACTCCCATTATTGTGCCTCTAGCCTTACCTTCTTCCTCAGCTGCATCAGGATCTACCATTGATGCCCCTTTGATGACTCCTGTATAGGACATCAGATGATTGAACCCTATGATTCCTCAGATATCTTCTCATTATTGGTTGATTGATGTCTATGTAGCATCTCCTCCTACATTTTTCACTGCCACACATATGCATGTACCTCCAACTTTTGAACCATCCTCCTCAGCTCACAAAAACAAATCTCCCTTGGACATCTCAAATGTGGATTGAATTTGGGATTTCTTAGTTCATAGAGACCTTTGTAATCTTTTTGTATATTGTACTATTTCATTAATATGAAACTCTTCTTTTGCCTCCTTTTTTTCTTTCATTCTTTTTGCTAACGAAAAAGGGGGAGAAGTTTCAAGACTGGAGCCCTTGAATATGTGCTCCGATATATTTTTAGTAATAAACATGGTTCAATTTTATGTTATTTCAACTAATGATACATAATATATATATACTAACATCTCTGAAGAAATAATAAATGGTTCTTAAATATGATTCAGAAATTATTAAATATAAATTTCACTAATATAATTTGTGATTTCAAAAAAGGGAGAGATTGGTAGACTCACCTATTTTGATAATCCCAAATCATGTTTTTTTATATAATAATCATGTTTCATTAATATTTATAGTTTCTATCAATTAATAACTTTTTATCTTTAATCTCATTGCTCTATCGATTATGTTTACTGTGAAAAATTTCTCTTAGTAGAAGGTAACTAATAAAGGTTACTGCTAGAGGTTACCGATAAAGGTTACCTCTAGAGGTTACCGATAAACTTTACCAGTGGAAGGTAACCAATTGAGGCTACTACTATGGAACCTCACTACAGAGTTATCAGTGCCAGATCACAGATACAAATTTACTGATGAAGGTTAAAAATAAAGCTATCGATGAAGGCTACTGATGAAAGTTACCAATAAAGGCTACCGATAATACTACCGAAGATGGCTACAATAAAGATAATAATAAAGCTACCAATGAAGGATACCGATGAAATCTACTAATGAAATCTATGGAAGAAGGCTAACAATGAAAGAAACCGATGAAGGCTACCGATGAAATATACTAATGAAGGCTACCAATGAAAGCTACCGATGAAGTCTACCAATGAAGCTACCGATGAATCCTACCGTTGACAAGGCTACCGCTACCTATCCACCGATACCGAGTCTTCTACTCCATACATTGACAATTTCTTAATATTATATTAACAGTCATATTTGGTGAATTTAAAGCTTCTAACATTAACTAATACTGATTTTAGAAATATAAAGAGTCTGTATCGAGAGACAATAAGAGGTACACAGAAGACCACATGTGATTTTTTTATTTCTACTTTCGGACCTCAAATATAAAATATATGACCAAGGAAGGGAATAGTAGAGATGAATGCATGATAAATGCACATTACATGCTAGATCTAAAGAACAAAAGAAGAACACCAGCACTCACACTATTAACCCAAGAGCATCACGAAGATCATTTGGGAGAAAAAATTCAAGAATGTCTTCTGAGATTCATCAAATCTCTGTCAAACCAAGAACCAGAACACCTCAGTACCTAGAAGCTAGAACCTGGAGTTATGACACTCTATTTTGGAGACATCTTCCAGATAAAGACTTGAACTATAATTCCATCACTCCAAGGAGTCAAGAGATGAAATAAAAGACATATAAGTCCTTCTAAACTCACTCACTATAACATTTTCTTAATTTTTTCAATTATCTTACATTTCTAAGATGTGTTAGTTTGTTTGATACACACTATCTCCGATTCTTGAACTGCAGGACACTGAAAATCCTCACACCAAAACATTACTTAAACTTTTTCCCTTGTGTAACTATGGAAGAGGTTATGTGTTGCCTGGTTGTGTGTATTTCCAGTGAATAAATATGGTAGAGGGTGTGAGCCCTGGACATTTTGTGAAAACTGTTGTAAAGTCTGATATAGGCTATGTTTTAGGTTTATTGTTAATATAAACTTCTTAGTGGTGGGTGATCACTAAGTGGAAAGGATTAATTCTCAACTTGAGATTAAACATGTTGGTTAATTCTTATATGTATTATATTTTTTAATACTCTATTTTTCTATTTTCCATTGCTCATAATTTCAAAATTATAAAATTGTTTAACATCAACACTGATAGTTAGTTCGGGTTAGTGTATATATGTGCTCAATTCAGTAATCCTATTTCAAAATTTGAATATGTGCTCGTCACTGATTCAAATGAGGACTAATCAACCTTTAAGAAACTTTTGGACCAACTGAAAATTTATATCTCAACTGCCTTAATTAACTGGGTTGTTCAAAATTGGGGGGATATTTATCATAATGTTTTTAATAGAAGTTTTAAATAGAAACTCAATTCACCCCCATCTTGTGTTTACACTCCATCCAATATGGATTATACCATCAACCCTATAATGGGTTAGTAAAAAAGGGTGCTATCTTTGAAATGGATTCTCTCATGATTTTACTTAGGTCCGACTCTAAGATCTCACATAGTCTCTTAGTAACCATCCTAGAAGCTTACATGGTGTTCCTACGAGAAGGCTCATTTTGTCCCTTAAAAACATATTTATTCTCACACAATCCTACATCTAATAGATCACATGGTACATTAAATAAACCTCTCTCTTTCACCCTGGTTAACCGATGTTCTACTCTATACCAACACAATGAAAAAAAATTACCATATAAAATAAGAAATAACTCATGAAATTTCATTAACAAGAATGCCCAATTTATCAGAACATCTTTCCCAAGGAAACTTTTTTCTAAAACAATATTATAAACCCATTATAAATCAAAAACCACTTCCATCAATTTTATCATACACTTGGAGTTCACACAAGCCACTTTCATTTTGAAAAATCTTTTTGAAAAGCCTAAATTTCCAAAAATTTCATCAAACACATCAAAAATATAATACACACCAATAATAAATAATCTTAACGGAAATTTAAACAATAAAAATGAAAGGCCGATTTATATTTGATGGTATTCCATGTAAAACACCCTTAAATAGATATAGAGTCATCATATTTAGTCTAACTCTCACTTCCATTGGAAAAGACTACTCGAAAGACGTAGAACCAAGGCTCACACACCCAATACATAAGGAATAAGTCAATAACTCCCACTAAATACCCTAGTTTCATCATGCACCACCCTTATGGTTTCACACTTCCACAATTAAAGATGAATATATCTTATGGATGTGAAAAGAAGATGAAATCATTGCAAAATAAACTTACCACAATAAAAACACCAAGAAACCAAGGGAAAATCTACCAAATAGGGGGGGAAGATCCCCAAACCTTTATAAATCAATAGGGGAAGGGTGGAAAAATAATTTTTGAGGAGATATATGTGTTTTCATGTTTTGGAAACACGGTTAGGAAAATACTGTTTCAATCGTGAGGGTTCCCATAACCATCAAAAATAAGCAACACAGTCTTTTATCGGGTGTCAACTGATTTGAAAAATCAATCTAAAACCATGTAAAACTAAACTATAAAAAACTATAGTAATTCATGCATAGTTTTTGTATAGTTTTTAAAAACCATATGGTAATCATGGGCCTTAGTCTATATCCCAAAAAAATTTCCAGTTTTTATCATTGGATATCAAGAACTCCAAGAATACACTCATTGATAAATAAAACTCAAAACTAGACATAAAAATGACCTACAGTGTTTCACAACCCTCACTGCCTTATATTTTATCTAGTTCTATTGTCAATTACTATATGATAGAAATTGATAAGTCTTGCATGGATCTCTATACATTGATTCTCCATGTTAATAAATACATGGGGTTCGAAAAACAGAGGTTCTTATAGTGAACTGAATAAATAAAAAAGAAATTTTTCTTGAGACTCACTCAATGTTTAATGCTCTTGAGCCTCATCCTTATAAAAGGAGTAATTTTCAAAGAGATTAAAAGGAAAAAATATTTTGTATGTTTTCCATGTGGAAAGATAGCATATTGAAGATTAATTATACATATAATAATCATGATGATGTTTTAATTATGCTTATTATCGAGTGTAATATTTCTATATCCACCAATTTATTATTACATAAATTTCGTGGAACTCATATCTACATCCATATACAAGAACCAAGTATATACTAGGTGATTTCTAAAGGAGATGTGTCTTTTCTTAGCTGATAAAGTAGGAGGACATGTTTCCTGGGAAATAAGATACCACCACATTTTGTTTCTAACAATGATTATATTGGTTTGGAAAAAACTATTATTATATTCATAGTGTTACAAAAAAATGTCATTAACATTTTCAGCCTATATATTAATGGTTTTTTTCATACTTCGGAATAAACCTCAACCCTTTTATAAATAAAAAATATGTTATGTAATGTTTCATTCAAATAATTGTCCTCATATATTAGATTTTTAAAACCAAGAATTAATTATTGAAAAAAAATCTATGTTCACATTACTCAGGTCACACCCAGCTAAAGAATCACCAACTAGTTCATGTAAATTAGAATAGGATGATATAAAACTATCAATATAATTATATATAACCCATTAAGATAAAACCACTTAAAATATTACCCTCTTTTTTAAATATCAAGAAGAAGAAAAATCACCTTTTGGTGTGAAATGTGAAAGGACCACATAGATTCTATATTTAGTATACACTATTTTTTATTAGAGTCAATTTTTAATAAACAACTTCTATAAAATTTAGGATTACATGTATAAATTAAATTGAATATTAATAATCATATCATCACATATTGATTGGTATTCAATGTGATTTATAATGTGATAATGTCCTAAGAGTAACTATCACACTAAAATGTTGTAGTAGTTCAGTATTATGATGAGAACATATAAGTGTTCTGATATTATTCTAAAATATATGTTATATAACTATATGAAATAATTTTCTGGTACACAAATGATATATTCTATCAGGGTTCGTGACTCACAGGGCATTGAATAATTTTCTCATTGTGTATTCCCTTGGTGATTTCTTGTATAGAAGATTATGATAAAATGGCCTACTAGTAAAAGATTATGAGAAGATGAACCACTAGTAAGAAATAAATATTATGAGTTCTAGGTTTCGATGTATTGACCAGAATCCTGATAACATTTGATTTTTGTGAAGTAGGATACATTGGGTGTTCCATTTGTAAAATTTTATTAATGAATAATTTGAGAAACATTTTATCCCTCTATCTCTTAAATTTAAATGATATCTCGGTCCCATTTATGGTAATGGAATAGCCTAATCATGTCGATGGTCATGGTGACCAAAACATTTTATTTCCAAAATGTTAATGAAAAAGACATTGAGCCCATAGATTAATGAAACTATCAAGCAACCTTCTTTAATAGGTATATCAAAATAAAATGATTATACTAAAATATATTTGTTATGAGGTTGTATGTTTTTGTGACAACTAAGTTCATTATATATGGTAGCATTGACATGTTTTTAAATGATGACTTTGGAATTTATATGGTCTACATAATTTCACTAAGAAAGGGTCTTAGATGTTCAAAAACTAAGTGTTTCCAGAACCTCAATTAAATACTATTATTATTATATAATAGGTTAAATAAATATTATTCCCACATGTGGTTTAATAATTACTCGTGTTGTCTTGATAACAAATATTTCATCACTTATTATTCGAGAAAATATTTGTGGTCATAATAGTTAATAAATATCTTTTAGTGAATTTAATATTTATTTATATATTGAATAATAATTTAATAAATTTATTTTTAAATAATATTCATTATTCATGGATCGATAAATATTGTGTAGTAATGGTGTACTTGGTTTAATGGTCCTATGACAAATAATATAAATTAAATATTGTGAACATAAATTTCTAACAACTTATTCTAGAAATAATATTTAATTAATTCACTGGTTTTATGAATGTCAGGAAATAATATTATTATTATTATAGACTTAGGGTTCCACATGGATTAAGGTAATAATAATGGAACATGTGAAATTATTATTTTTCAATCGTAGAATTATTTAACCAAAATTATATTACTTCTATCCTATGCTCTTTCCATTTATATTATTTGTATAATGAAGTCTTGATATTAATCTCAAGCCCTAGAGAGATCCTCTCAGAGAGAAATCTCAAGAACAAAGAGTGGTCCTTCTCCATCACCCCTCACAAATCATGAAAGATCAAGGATAGTCCTTATTCTATGTGATTTTAGTGGAGATCAAAGATGAATGATAAAATAATTAAAATCTCCCATGATAGAACTCAACTATTTCTATGGCGATGCGTGATGGTTTATTGTGCATGTGTGGATGACCACTTGATGGAATCTATAATTGATTCCTATGATGAAACAATGGAATGACATAGATAAATTATTGTTTTTATAAATGAAGAAATAATTTGTATCAATGTAATTATTTAAATACTTTTGTTAATTGAAAATAATTATGTTTTGATCACTTGTGTTGGTTATGTGTTCTTGATAATTTAGTTATGGCCAATCACATACTTCCGCTACACTAGGAACATTCAATTTGAATGATAGGGTAACATGGTAATTAATAATTATTTAAGTATCATTGATTTATTTATGCATTTATAAATAGTTTTAAATTCTATTTTCATTTTTTCAATATGAATCATGAGATATCTAGTTCTTCCTCTTCATTTACATAAATATAATTAAAAATGATTAATTATGAATGAATAATATTTAAAATAACTCATCTAAAAGTTATAATTAATCATGTGGGATAACATAAGAATACATGTCATGTATCCTATATGTAAACATCATCTATAAATGTTTCACACACTAATATGACTCATAAATAAATTTAAGGTGTTATGAATTTATTTTATAAGGTGGTTAATTAATACACACCATGTATTGACTAGTCTATCCTAGAGTATAGTCAGATGGACTACATAGAATATATATTTTATACAATTTTTACAGTATTAGTCAGATATGGTCCTTTTGTTTATTACATGATATGTATTACTTATAACCATGCAACTCAGTGACCACACAATGTGTGGTCTATATTCTTTTCATGTATTTTATTAATATCTAGGGAAGTTAAATACAATAAGTTCTTATGTGTGTGTGGTAGATAAATGATGAGTAATTATACATGATGTTTATTTAGATAGTACATTGCATGTATATATTAAATGTTCATATAGATTTTAAAAAAATTAATCAAAATATTTAAACATTATCAACATGAGCCTTCTGTGACATTCATGGGACTCATACACCCCTTTTATGGATTTTATATATGTTAAATATCTAATCAATTAATTCATAATATTTATAACTACATATCATGTATAGTCCATAAAATAGTAATTAATCTATGCGCATTAAAACACAACACAATACATAAATAAAATTTATTCTTGTGTCATTTATTTTATATTAAAAACCATAAAATAACTGAATATGAAGTGTATGCTTAATTTATTATTAGTAAAGAAAATATTACTATTATACATGTTTGGTAGTTCGGAAGGGTACTTGTTGGTATTCCTCCAAAGGTGCATTATTTGTATATAATCAATTAAAAATAAGTTTATTTAGTTTTTTATGTAATTATGGATGAAAATAGAAATAATATTTGTATGATATTTTTTATAATATAATTAATTATTTAATGAAGTTAATTAATTTATTCGAGAATGATCTATCTTAAATAAGAACAATTTATATCCAATGCTGGTTTAAAAAATGCATAATCCACTATTTATAGGTTTATAATCTAGACCATAGACAAAACCATTATATGTGATTTGTTTCCTTTTAATATAATATTATTTTTAAATTAAATTTATGGTTTTTATTTTATCGATACCCTCATTATGTAAGGGTATGTGTTCCCATATTTGTTTAATGTAAATTCCTTAAAAAAATATTTTATTTCCCCTTAACTTCATGTGAGTAAAAGATTATGTTGTGGATATATATCCTAGGAAATTAGAGGTATTTAATTTTTTAGTCGAGGGTAAATAAATTTGGGAGATTCATGGGAGGACAGGTGGAAATCTATAACATGAACAAAGTTATAGTTCAATGTGTTCTCCCATAGGTCGAGTGTCTATTTATCATCTTCTAGATAAAATAACCATTAGTAAAGGCTGATAATCATTCCACCTATTAATATTTTATTTCTATAAATTCTCTTAGATAATTTCATTATATATGTTCTATAGTGATCACATATGTCAATTTATTTAAATGAATAAAAGATAGACTTAAAAAAAATTATTATGAATAATCTTAATATATGACATGAATAATAACTTAAGTAAATACACTTAATATTAACAAGAATGTAGTATAGGTAGAGTAGAAATTTTATGTATTACTATAAAAAATCACCCAATTATTTAAATTAAGTCAATATTGCATTCTACTATTTGGGTGAGAATTGAACCATAGTTCAAATTTCTTGAATAACCTCTTTTGGGGTGCTTTCAATTATTGGGGAATTATTATATTGATTTTTTTCAACCTAATCTAGTTCACATTAAGGGTTTATTGACTCTATATGAATTAGTGAAATTTGTAGGAAAAGTTTTGAGGAAGTCTTTATTTGGGATTTTAGGATTGTAGAGTCTACTCAACATATCATGGAGCTGTGAGTTAATGTTTTTGGAAAGTTACACCTACCCAAATACCTATGAATATCTTGAAAAACTCCTTTCATGGTTATAAGAATGGGAATATAGATCATTTCCACTATATTATCATTGAAATGGGATGATACAAAGTAAATGGAGAGGTATATTTGGTTTCAATAAAATAATGGGAAATTAAAATTTATATTATAAAATTTTATTATATAAATTATTAAAATTCAGTTCTTCTTAGTTGTGGAAATGGAAACCCATGTGATTTCAACAATATCACTATAATCCATACATGATAAGGACAACATTTTCACTCGGACTAATTTTAAATAATATAAAATACTATTGTGTGTTATTATACACCATTAAATGAAGTTAAATTTGTTATAAAACTTTATTCTTGAAGAATCATACAAGAGCCTAGTAAGGCATAATTATCCCTATCGTGAAATTTTAGGATGATGCCACAAATGTCCAAAGTATCATGATATTTTCCATATCCAATGAGGTTCTAGAGAAGCGTAAAGATATGGATTTATAACATTATGTTTAACCCTCATGGTCTATATCAATATAAATAGGTACAAGAGAGATATGAGATCTCCAATATACTATTCTCGTGCAATCATGGAGATTCAGTGATGTCTACGCCTCATACAGTCTAGTTCATAGGATATATAGAGAGATTATATGTCTGAGGCATTAAATTCCTTGATTATCAATTCAAAAATATCGTTCTATCCTCACTAACTAAATCCTTCTCAAGTATAATTGTTAATTACAACCAGAGAAGTACAAAGACGACTCCTTCAAAACACATCACTATAATTTTCAATGTTGATAAGTACAAGGGGTGTGAAAAAACATGTGTCCTTATAGTGAAAAATAAAAGTAAGAATAAAGAAAAGGGACTCAGGAGTCATTCCAAGTCTTGGTCACCCAAACAAAATCCTCTAAGAAGAATGACATTTTATGGTAGGAAATGGAACAACATGTAGAATATATTCATGTGTCAAGATAGGCCACTGTAATAAGAACTTTATCCAAAAGAAAATTGAATCTAAAGGTGTGTTCATTATCTAGTCTAATAATTCTATATATATACATTGGGAATTAGATAAGGATTTTTTTCTCACTTATGTTTCTAAATATAAGATTCACATTGATTCTAAAAAATTTCAAGAGGAAAGATGGATCTTTAAGCAGCCAATAGAGAACACCATTTTTCTCTAGATATAGGATACTACCACACTCTATTTTCAACTAGAATGATTTTAATTTTAAAAACTGTTATTTATATCTAGTTTCAATAAGAACATCATATTTTTTAAATACATTAATATGGGTAGATTTATTTACAAATTTATTAATAAAGAATTCCACTTTTCGAAAGAAATTATTTTTATGTTTTGGAATAACTAAATAATGGTCTTTATAAATAAAATTTGGAAAACCAAGTATTAAAAATATAAAATGAATCATGTTAACATTATTAATATAACACCCAGTTGTGGAATAACTATCTTGGTCACATAAACAAGAAGCACTTGATGAAGTTCTATCAAGATAGTTATTTAGAATCATTAGAGCTAATACCACTTGAAATATGTATTTTATATTTATATTGAAAAATAAATAAAACACCATTAAGTGGATAGTCTGAAATTTCCACAGAGCATATAGGATTAATACACACTAATATGTGTGGGAATTTATTTTATAGTGAAGAGATAAGTATTCATACTTTAAAATTTTTTCTGATGAATTGAGTATATATGTTTATATCTATTTGAGGATGTATAAGTCTGAATCCTCTAAGAATGTAAAATAATTCCATAATGATGGAGATAATAAACTTGGTAAGTAGATAAATAATCTTAAATATAATTGAGGTGGTCAATATCATAACCAAGAGTTTTTATAATCTCCATAAGATATTGGGATTCTATATCAACTCACTCTACCTTATACACTATACTGGAATGGTCTAAGTGAATGGTAAAACCATACCTTTTTTGATACAGTGAGGTTGATGATGATTCATTCATATATTTTAATATCCTTTTGGGGTATGTATTACATGCTACATGACATGTTCTAAACTGAGTACCAAATATAGTGGAAAATGGAATACTAAATAAATTAATGTATGGAAGTAAATTTTTATTGTCATTCTCTCATGTATGTGGTTTTTAGACATTTTTTAATTCCATATCAAGAAAAAATAATAGAACCACAAGGCATAGAGTCTGTATTTAAAGGGTATCCCAAGGAAAAAATTGGATAATATATATGTAACCCCTTATATATGAAAGTAACCATCGCAAGATAGGCTGTAATTCATGATAGGGAGAACATTATAAAGATGTTTAGTGGGAGAATTATTGACTTTGATGATGTTAATGCTCATGATATAGAATATTTTTTATAAGAACAAATTCCATAGGTCCCCATGGAATAATTCTTCACTGAAACACAAATACTAAAAAGGACCACTGAAGAGGTAATAGAACCTGAATGATTTAGGTTTCAAGTCACAAAATATGGTGACAAATGATTTATTGACCATAAAAACACATTTCTTAAAAAACGTATGTAGATCGATTAGAAGTTTCATGATGGAAAAAAAATAATAAATTGTAGATGGATTCCACGTACAAAAACTATATTTGGGTTCTGGTCAATGCATCAATTCATCAAAATACTATTTGGTGTAAAAGAGAATTTAAGAGAAAAATGGACATGGAAGGAAATGTAAATAACTATAAATAATGGATAGTAGTTAAAAATTTAAACAGTTTTATGGAGTCGACATGTTTAAAGACATCAGACTTATACTTACAATAACATCTAACCATGATAATGTAATTTTTCAAAATGATGTAAATATGGATCTCCATACGAGGAACCTTTAGGATGATATATATATAACAAAACTATAAGAGTTTCTAACTTAGGTTATTGAAAAATGGTTTAAAAGTTACATAGAATCATTAATGGATTGCAGAATGCATCCAGTTCAAGGGAAATTCAGTTTGATAAATTTCAGAAACCATGACGGATACCCTAGTACCCTGATACCTGAGCCCACACTGACCTTATGACATCTATGTTTCTAATACACAATGTTTAAAGACTAAAAATTCACCCAAAAAAAGAAACACAAAGGAATTAATTTTTACAGAAAACAGTGGAAGAAAAAAATATGCACGTATGTATGAACAATACTCTTGAAGGATAAGAAATAGAATCAAATATGTAAAACAAACCCAAAAAAAGAATATCATCAAGTGACACAACATCTATCAATGTAAAATCTCTGACTTAATCCACTCTAGTGCACAAGGATCAATAAAATCAACCTCCTCTAAGTGGAAATTTCCATTTACTAAAAATTTTCATAAGATAACCAAAATATTCCAGAAGAGAAATGTTGGGTGTTAGTTAATTGGACGAGAAGGGTCTCACTAAGTTTTCAATGATCAATTCAATAACGATTAAACTAGTTGTAATTTAAATTTAAATAAAACATTTCATGGCATGTAATTTATATATTTTTTGAAAAACATGATTCTATAATAAAAAAGATGGAAAATATTTTACACTAGGCTCAATTGAACATTTTAAATAAGACTTTTATATAAATTAGCTACCCTGAATAAAAATTTGCTTTAATCAATGGAATTTAATCATCAAATTAAAAATATCATAAAATCATGTAACAATTGTTATCATATATTGGTGTTTTGGAGATAGGATCCTCACAAATCACAATCATCGTCATGTCTTAAGGTAGGTGTGTACACTTGAATAAACATCCAATTATAGGCCCCCATTATAAGAAATCATACCAAAATTGGTTTAGTGAGTTTTTTATCATCAATCCATTACTAGGGAGTCAGATTCGTATCATACTTTTCCAAGTTACAACAAAACAACATATGGTTACATCTACCTCAATGAATCAATCTATCAATCATGGGGAAATCAATAATATCAAATCAATTCAAAATAAAATTTACTTATTTTATTTTTCAACATTCCTTTCTCATTTTAAACCCAATTCATATTTTTTATAAAATTAATTCCCTTTTTAAATCAACTATCAATTTAAAAAATTTATATCAAGGTTAAAAATCAAATAATTTCATCAAATCAATTTTTAAATGAAGCCACAAATTTTCCTTATATCCACTAAATTTTTTTAATTCCATAGAAAATGTGGTTTTTGCAATTTCCAATCCTTTTAAAATTAAAAAATCATGCATCCCAAATATAGGATTTTAAATTATTTAAATACTCATTTAAAATCAATCAACAAACAAAAATTTTCAGTTATAGGAAAAATAATATGGATCCACCGATATTTATTTAGCAATTAAATCTACATCATTCATGGAAAATACTAATGAAGAATGAAGGTGCAGAAGATCAATAAGGAATTACTATATCACAATTCATCAACATTAAAATATGATTCAATAAACAATAATGAGATCACATAGCTATAAATAAAATATGATAGAAGGAAGGAGAAACCAAAAATAATGAAACTCATCAGAGATCAAATGCCCAACTAATATTCCAAAGTGGACTTAAGTCTTTCACTACATTAGGGTGAATGCCTATGGTCTCAGAAAGAGGTGACTGCATAATGCCAAAATAAATTAGGTATGTTTCACAAATAAAATTTATAGACATAGTGGTATTTACATTTTAATATTTGTATTATGGTGTAAAAACCCACCACCTAGAACATATACAAAAGAATTACAACCTTGGGTTAAAATCCTGGTTGAAAAAATTTATAGTGTTAGTTCGTTTTTAAGACATATATAATTTTACATCATAAGAAATTTTCCTGGATTGTGTACTAAAAAAATTATGTAATAAACTAAAAATTTATTTCATAAATTCATTAAGCATCCATTTCCTAGTAGAAGTCCCTTTAGAACCACCCATAAATCTTCTAACTCATCCCATATCCAATGTGATCCATTGAAATTTTTTGACACATTTATACCCAGACTCCATTAATTAAAAAAACATACATTCCTAAACTTTATATCAATTCCCCCAAGAATTTATCTTTATCCTTTATCAAACCTACATTTTTTTAGAATAATAAATGGTAAAAAAGAAATTACCTTTAACCATAATGTTATAAACTCCCCACTATAAACACTTTCTTTCCCTAAAAATACTATCAAGAATATTCCGTATCAAATAAATGAGGGAACATTCATCTCATTACTATATCATGATCCCATTTCTCATGTGAATCGGAACAATGATGCCAAATCATAGTGAACAAAGGTTACATCTTCCTACGAATAACATTTTTCTTGGAATAAAAATCATTAATGGATGCTTGATCACGGATAAACTTGGTTCAATGTAAAGATATTTCCAACCCAGTAAATGAGAAGGGTCATATTGATATTTTAACAAATGGTATACATGAAACATGTTTTGTTTTGATGTCTAAGTATGAGATTGTTCCAAATGGTTTGCCACTTTCCCCACCCTCTCATCAATCTCAAAATTACCCACAAACCCCAACACAACCCTTCCCTATTTCCCAAGGTGTCAGTGAAACAACTGAGCTGAAAAACACAATAACACCTAGCCACCTACTAAAAACTCAAATGGTCATTAATGATGATTAGTATAGGATTTATACTATCTTAGTGATGTGAAGATTCTCTTGAAAATTTACTGAATCCTTGAAAAGGTGTCTTAGAACAAGCTCAGTCTAACAAAGTTTCTTCACCAATCTTGAACTAGCACAATAGATAACTACAAGGATATAAATACAAGGCATCCAAAAGACACATTATAAAAGATTAATGGTAACTATAGTTATATTAAAACTCAACCATTCTTAAATGTAAATCCAAAGCTTCACCAAATTCAAGAATGTAACAAGGTATCATGTACTCAAAAACATGCATAGCTCCTTCTGTATAACCATCCATCTATGGTTGATATTCCATGATCAAACATACATGAGATCCCAACGCCTCATATAGGACTCTCCATAAGTGATAAGTAAAATTAGGGTCCTTATTAGAGACTATAGTAGATAGAAATCTATGTAAATTTAAAATATCATTCATATAGAGACTTTCAAAATATTCATCTTTAGATGTAATTCAAATTGGTATAAAGTGGATTCATTTGGTCATCCTATCGATCACCACCCATTTAGTATTCTCCCCTTGAAGGGTATCTAGAAACCCACCCAAAAATTCCATATAAATATCATCCCACTTCCATTTTGACATTAGAGGTGGCATGATCTTTCGATATTTCCGAAGTGGTTCTCAAATTGTGTGCATGATCCTCCTCGATTTTGAAGTAAAGTATGATGTTGTCCAAAAAAACCCATGAATGATTCAAGGTACTAATAAAATATACTTTACATCAAGTGAATAAAACTATATTATAATTTATTGGGACAAATGGAATAACAATATAATAATATTGGATATACTTAATACTAATTGAGATCTTATGAATATCAGATTCTTTAATTCTCAACTAGTGATAAAGATATCAAAAATCGGTTTTTGATAACCACTTATCCTATTTCAACTGGTAAAATAGATAATCAATCCATGGTAATATATAATTTCTATTCACCAGAAATTGATTGAGTTTCTATTAATCGACACGAAGATGAATTGTCCCGACATCATTCTTCATGAACAGAACAGGTGGTTCCAAAGGTGATACAGTTAAGAGTATAAACTATTACTAAAAAAATCAACCATCTAAGTCTTCAACACATTACGTTACAATAGTTTTATATGGTATGAATGAATAAACATTGGCTGAGTACCAGGTACTAAATAAATAATTAACATCACCTCTTTTATCAGTGGAAAACCAAAATAAATAGAAGAAAACGCATTGGGAGACTCAAAAAACTGTAGAGATATCATCTCACAAATATTCTTACTCTAAGTCAAAATAAAGCACTGATATTACCCTACCTAACTCTGGAAAAAAGGATAGTCTCTACTTAACATTCAGTTCCATTCTCTCTAAAAATAATGGCACATCCTACTAGGTGCAGTAAAACAGACCAACTAAAGATAATAGTCAATTCAGGCCATATTAGAAACTAACCAATTCATACCAATAATGATGTAATGAGGATTCATGACAAGAACCCTAAAATTTTAGGTAACCTAAATCTTTGATAGAGTGAAAACATAAATAAGACACTGAATACCTTTCACTCTCTTCATTCCAAGGGGCATAGTAATATCCATCACATGAGAGAAAAACAATATAGAATGATTTAATAGGTTCAAAATATGGGTTTATTTAAATTAATGAGACATTCCAGTATCAAATAAATCAATTACTAAATACGTTCCTATACTGATGGTACCTCTCACAGTCTTCAGACCCATATATGCTTCCTATGGAGACTCTTTCACTAATGAAGAGTCTTTATTCCGGATGCTTGTTGCTGTAAATCGATAGTTCAAGAAGCATATAATTTCACCATTGTACTTTTTTGGGGCTGATGATTCCATGCTAATTTTTGGAGTAGAAAAAATATTGGAAAAAATTTTAATCACCCTGGATGACCATAACAACTACAAATATTTGGTTCCTCAGTACAAACATGCTTCAAATTCCCATAACTGACATAATAAAATCAAGTTAAAGACCCTCTACTAGGTACTATAGGAGGTCTGGATGATTCCTGGTATATATAACCAAAATGAGACTCAACATTATTCCACTTTCCATTAAAGGGGAAAATAGAAATTCCACAGGGATAAGAAAAAACTAACATCAACCCTAACTTATCATTTCGGTCTAGATCAAACATCAATGCTCTATCCACCACATCAACATTAGAAGTGACTTTAAATATAAAGACTTATGATTGAATATCTGATTGAAGACCCAAATAAAATCTTTGATCCTTAAAATTCTCATTTTTATCTCCTCATGGTAAAACTAAATAATATCATCAAAATGGTTTACATACTAGGTCTTGGTCTGGTCACACTAGTGAAGGTTGTGAAACTCCATAAATTTCTCTAAGACTATTGAATCTTGATATAAATAATCTAGGAAAATAAATCTAAAATTTTTCCAATCCAATATCTCATGAATGTTTCTTATCACCATTTAATATCACCATATCCTACTATGTCCCTCAAGATTGATAGTATTATGATTCACTTTAATATTTTTTGGCATTTATGTGAGCTCAGAAAGTAGGTCTATCTTGTTCAACCAATCCTTATCCTCTTAAGAATCACTAGAACCTTGTAAATCTAGTGGATTTTGATGAAGAAAATTTAATCATAATATAATTATTTATACATTCAAGATTACATTACCAAAACCTATACAAGAATGGGTTCCACTACCTATCCAAGAGCTTAGACAACATGAACCACTATCTCAATAAGATTCTCATTCACTAGAGGATTTAATCATTGTGGTTCACCGACATCTTCCTATTGTGGCCTATTAAAATGTCTTTTCAGAAACATGATACTAATAAATATGAACAAAATACAATGTAACATTATTAAGGATATTGAGATCATCAACCCAATCAAGAGTTACAATGATATAAAATGTCAAGACCCATCCATGGGCCCTGTGTTGTGACTACCCCTAGCCCACCTTCCATAGGCCAGGGGCTGGAAAATAGCACCAAAGGCTTAAATCTCAATAAAAGGGAAGTCATTGGCTTTATATAAGTAAACAAACACAACAAAGTATGCAAGAAGAAGTAAACACTAAGTAAAATGAGTACAAAAGTAAGTGCAGGAAAGTAAATGGGCCAGAATACAAACCCAACTGAAAGTACAGTACAACAGCAAATAAAGAACAACTACAGTAAAGTAAACCAGCAACCACTATGTCGTCCTCCGGATATCCCACCTTAAGGGTGGGTACAGATGGACTCCTCAACACCTCATGTCCGGTCGTCCACTCTGTGTACGTCCCGCCAAGTGGTCCACCTCCAGGTACCATCCCGCTCCACAAGACTCCACCTCGATCAGTGTTGTCTGTCGTCTCCTTCCAACACAACGTAGTACGGGCATATCTGGTGCAGGGGTGAGTATACGATACTCAGTAGGGACCTCGAGACCCTCGAAGGTCTCCTAGAAAACAAAAAGGATAAACCACAAAGGTAATATAAAAACACAAAGTATCAACCAACTCTACTTAGGTATATGCTCATACATATACCTAAGTCATTAATTCCAGTTCGGCTCCAACTCACGAGCCCAAGTACAACCCAGTCCACACAAGAAAGCAAGTCAAACACATTGATGATAATGATTGAAAGTCAAGACTCAGCTCAAACGGGTATACTACTCATGAAGAGGGATGGAGATGATAGATATAGTCTCTGAATCATCTCCCCTACCGAACCCACATAGGATCCAATTACAGAAGTCATCACTGTCGAACCCACGTAGGATCTAAGTACAGTTACCATCACTGTCGAACCCACGTAGGATCCAAATACAGTCTTCCTTGCTGCCGAACCCATGTAGGATTCATGTACAGTCTTCCTCACTGCAGAACCCACATAGGATTCATGTACAGTCGTCATCATCGTCACAGTCGCGGCTAGCTCTAAGGTTCTCGCACACAGTATGTTCGATTCGGGGTGGGTTCGGTCCTCGAGACAAGGGGTTCGATACATCAACTATCACGAAATCTAGATTTGATGTATCCTAAAGTTCTGTATCGTCAATAGGAACTCTATGCAATAGACGGCGCGTCCATCGGACGTCCGATATGAGAGATATTGGCTTTTCTGTTCCAGGGGCCCGGTTAAAATATGCTCGTTTCTAACCCAGATGTTATCAAAATTCATCCTAAACTCACATAGAGTATCGAAAATGGATTTTCTCATCGAATGGGCCCCGGTGCCACAGACGGCACGTTGATCGGACGCGCGGTCCATAAGTTATTCACATTAAAGTGAATAACGGGCCCGGACCGTTTATCCCAGTGGGCAGACGGGTCAGGTTGACCTAGATTTACGGGCCCGGCCCAATAGAGGTGTCGGACCGGTCTGAAGAAAATACTCAACTCAGCCCGAAGGGACGTGGCCCGTCACAAAGTGGTGCGGCCCGAAAAGGCCCGGCGCGGCCCGGCCTGGTGCAACTCGGCTGGCTCGGCCGGCTGGCCGAGCGGCGCGGCCGAAGCCGAGGGGGCTCCAGGGGGGTATTTTTTCGCACCGGCGGTTCCGCCCTTCCCCAAACTGGCTGGCTAGACCGGCTGGTCTACTGCACACTCGGCCCGCATGGGTGGGCCGCCGGTCTTCCAACGCGATGCCCTTCTGGCGCAGCGGACCAGCTCCACCCGGCCGACCGATGGGGCGACTGGTTCTTCCACCGAAACGGCCCGTGTAGCAGGACGTGGTTCTTCCCGCACAACCGGCGCGATGGCGTCAGCCTCCTTTGTCATATTACCGGCATGTTATGACGGTTTCGTGCCTCTTTTGTCGCATTCCCGGAATGGCACGACGACATCGTGCCTCCTCCACCTTCGATTGTCGATTCTAGAATAATTAAATGAGAACAACAAAAGGTTTTTGGGTCGTGTTCGTTCAGCCCTCACCCTCCACGTAAAATGGTAACAATCGGCCATAATTAAAATACATTTTCCAACGAGTACAGGGTACATAATCATCCACTTTCATGAGTAAAGCTCTACCTCAATAATTGATGACGAACGTCGGCCTCACGGTTGAAGGCATCGCAAGATATGGATTCATAGACATCAACTGACAGTGTCCGAGGAGGAAGTTGCATCTCCCCTTTTTATCACGAAGAGAAGAAAACAAGACATGATATCGTTGGTGAGTTCCCACTTTAGAGTCTCCTCCCTTGTCGCGGAGGAAGAAGAGGATGGAGAGTTCAGGGTCGTAGAGTCGAAGTTCTTTGTCGGAGAGGATGACGTTCTTCAACAAAGGAGGAGCTTCCTTCTTCTTTCACACAAGCCTCTCTTCCCAAATCCCCACACAACAAGCCAACCCAAATTAAAAAAAGACCACCCCTTATTTTAATTGATCATGCATGCATTTCAAAAATACAAATTTCAAACACATAATTAATTAATGAAAGAGTTTCAATTAATTAATTAAGGTGTGTGTGTTAGCATGAATTTAAGTGGGGAAGTGGAAAGGTTACAAATTCCAAAGGAATTTGTCATCGAATTAACAAGGGATTTCAAAGGGGTTAAGGAGTTATTGAATGTAAACGGTTGGGTCTCATGTGGGCCCCACATCACAATTATCCTCTCATGGGTAGTTGGGAACTAATGGGTCCCACCATAACTCCCACATTTAGGATATAACCACTTAGATATCAATCAAAATTGATCCACAATTTTTATTCACGTCTAATTTAATCCACAAAAAAATTAACTTCCCCTCCCATGAAAATGTGATTATGGTAAAGGTCCCACTAAGAAATTACCAGCGCTGCGTGTTCACCAGTGCCCTCGGATTTCAATTCTGAGCACTAGTTCAAAAGATAGAAAAACCCGCTCATTCGTTCATTGAACGTACCCGAGATAAACATCAGAAAATTATTTTGGGCACACCGGGCCTTGAAATTAGGTGCCATCAGAAACTGCGTACTCATAAAATCCCAAAGAATTTAATAAAAACATTTCCTTGAAATTTACAAATCTTTACATTACTCCCACTTCAGGGCTTTACATACACTCAAAACTACATCAAAAACTAGGGAAACAAATGAGGGTACTGTGAACACATCTGAGCCTCCCGCTCTCATGTGCTCTCCTGGAGGTTCCCGTGCTGCCAACGAATGTGCACTAGAGGAATCAACCGTCCACATAGGACCCGATCCTATCGATCCTTGATCTCCATTGGGACCTCTGCAAATGTCATCCCATCATTGATTTCCAACTCCCCATGATCAATGATATGTGTCGGGTCGTGCACGTATCTCCTTAGATGAGATATGTTGAAGACATTGTACACCCAGTGCAACTGAGGTGGAAGGGCCAGGCGATAAGCCACCTCACCTACCCTACTAAGAACCTAGAATGGTCTGATGAAGTGTGGAGATAACTTTCCACCCCGACCAAATCTCAATAATCCAGGTCGAGGTGAGACCCGTAAGAAAACATGGTCTCCATCCTCGAACTCCAGTGGTCTCCGCCTCCTTTCTGCATAGGACTTATGTCTACTCTGTGCAGTCCTCATCTTCTACTGGATGATTTGCACCTTCTCTATCGTATCCTGAACCATCTATGGTCCTACGTGTGCTGACTCCCCAGGGTCATTCCAGCATAGAGGTGATCTGCATGGTCAGTCATACAATGCCCCATATGGTGCCATCCCGATGGTGGAGTGGTAGTTGTTGTTGTACGCAAACTCCACCAAGTGTAGATGATCCTCCTAGCTGTGACCAAAGTTGAGGACACATGAACAGAGCATGTCCTCGAGAGTCTGAATGGTCCTCTTCGTCTGTCCATCCATCTCAGGATGAAAGGCGGTGCTCAGGCGTAGCTGCATCCAAAATGCCTCCTGTAACCCCTCCAAAAGCTGGGAAGTAAAAAAAGCATCTCGATCGGAGACGATAGATGATGGAACACCATGAAGTCATACGATCTCCTAAACATAGAGGTATCCTAATCTCTCCACTGAACCCTACTCTATGATAGGTAGGAAGTGGTCTGACTTGGTGAGTTGGTCGACAATCACCCAGATGGAGTCGTGTACTCTGGAAGTACGTGGAAGCCCCATCACGAAATCCATAGATATCCCATCCCACTTCCAATCAAGGACCTCTAAGGGTTTCACCATGCATGTCGGAACCTGGTGCTCTGCCTTCACCTGCTGGAAGGTGAGGCATCGTGAAACGAACTCTTCCATAGCCTTCTTCATACCCGGACACCAATGTTGTTACCTAAGATCCTGGTACATCTTCGCTACTCCTGGATGTACCGCCAAATGGGAAGTGTGAAACTCTCTCAACACCTCCTCCTATAATGAAACGGGTACCATGGTACGTCCCCTAAAGAGGATGAGGTACTCTACTCCTACAGAAAATCCATCAGGTGCCTGTCCTGTGGATATATGTGCACGTCGTGTCTCACAGTCAACGTCCCCACATAGTGCCTCTCTGACCTACTAAAGTAGTGGATGAGTGACTGTGAGTAACTACAGAAAGGCTGATCCATCTCTATCCACAAGGATACCTGCAATGCGGCTAGTTGCTCTGTCGCCTCTCCAAGTAGCTGAATGACTGATCTCTTGCTGAGAGAATCAGCTACCATGTTCCCCTTCCCAGGACTATAGACTATCTCAATGTCATAGTCCTGGAAGAACTCAAGACATCACCACTATCTCAGGTTCAGGTCCTTCTACAAGAAGATGTACCTAAGACTCTGGTGGTCAGAGTAGACTGTAAACCGCTCGCCCATCAGATGGTGCTGCCACATCTTCAACGTGAAGAGAACTGCTGCTAACTCCAGGCCATGGGTAGCATAGTTCTGCTCATGCTGCCTCAACTATCGTGAACCATAATCGATCACTGCCCGCTCCTGCATTAGGACACACCCAATTCCGGTCCCTGATGTATCACAGTATACTATGTACCCTACGCCCTCCTCTGGTAGCCTCAAGATGGGTGCACTGGTCAATCTCTGTCTTAGCTCCTGAAAGGTTTGTTGACATCTATCTGACCACACAAAGGGTTTCCTCTTCTTCGTCAAAGCTGAAAGCGGTTCTGAAACTCTAGAGAAGTCTGGCACAAATCATCGATAGTACCTAGCCAGACCTAGTAAAATTCGCACCTCCGTCACACTCCTGGGTGGCTACCAAGAAAGTACTGCCTCGATCTTCGCAGAATCCACAAAAACTCCCGCCTCAGAGACAACATGCCCCAAGAAGTGGACCTCTCGAATCCAGAACTAATACTTTGAGAGCTTACCATAAAGCGGGAGCTCTCGGAGTGTGTCCAGTACAACCCGTAAGTGGTAGGCGTTCTCCTCCTCAGTAGTTGAGTAAATCAATATGTGATCGATGAAGACTACAACAAATCTATTGAGGTAAGGATGGAAGATCCTTTTTATGAAACTCATGAACACTGCTGGAGCATTGGATACACCCAAAGTTATAACCAAGAACTCATAGTGGCCATACCGACACCTGATGTCCGTCTTCTACACATCCTCGTCTCAAACAATGAGTTGATGATAGCCTGACTTGAGGTATATCTATGAGAACCATTGTGCTCCATTAACCTGATCAAATAGGTCGTCAATCCTCGAGAGTGGATACTTGTTCTTTACGGTCACCAGATTCTGGTGATGGTAGTCGACACATAGTTGTAATCTCCCATATGCCTTCTTGGTGAATAAAATTGGAGAAGCCCAGGGTGAAACACTGGGTCGGATGAATCCCTTGCCCTACAAGTCCTCCAGCTATACCCGTAGCTCCTGAAGCTCAGCGAGAGCCATATGATATGATGGAGTATATATCAGGGTTGTCCCAAGGTTCAGGTAAATGTAAAAATATACCTATCTGCGAGGAGGTAGTCCTGGAACATCGTTAGGAAAAATGTCCGCATACTAATCCACCACAAGAGGAAAACTCAGACTCTGCACATCAACTGATCTGAGGATAAGGCTATCCAACTGATGTGTAATCGGATTCCCTCTCCTCTGTGTGAGTCCATACTGCGCTGAAAAATATCCCTTCTCACCGGTAATGGTAAACCTGCTCCCATATGTGTGGACACACCACACATTGGTCCTAATACAGTCAATCTTGGCACGGACTGTAGATAACCAGTCCATACCCAAGATGACGTCGTAAGGCCTCGACGCCGCTACAAGAAGATCTCAGCCAAAGCTCTCGCCTCCTAGAGTATGCTCAAATTACCGGAACCAGTGTGTAATCTTCGAGTTTTTCCTCGTAGGAGTCTCTATCCGTAAGGATCGAGCCAACGGCTCTATCGGAATCTCTGAGCTCCGAACAAGGGCAGCGACAATAAAATAATGACTCAATCCTATGTATATAAGAACTGCAGCAAGGGTGGAGTAGACACAGATAGTACCTCAAATCATCTCAGGTGAAATGTGGTCGTAAGCCTCCACTACCTGAAGCTAAGAATGCCTCTGTTCTCCAGCTCCCTATGGTCGGGGTGGACCTCCTGGTGGTGGTGGTGGTGGTAGAGCCTCGAAGCATCACCCGCCACCCACTTCTCGTCCAGCTCCTCTGCCTCGTCTGCCCGTTCCCTGAGCACTGCCTCTGTCAAACTTTTGCCTCTGCCTGGGTGGTCCCTCGACTGTCTTCTAATCTTATGCATAGCGGGTCAGGCAGTCACGAGCCATGTGGCCCCGCCCGCCGCATGGATAGAACTGCATGCCTCTCATATGAATGGCTCTGCTGCGTTTGCCCCGCATCTCTGAACCAGTATCTAGAGGTCGCCCACCTGATGGCCTGGTCCGCTTGGACCTCTGCGACATCTATCTACTGCCAGCAGTAGAAGACTCCACTACATGTCACCCTATGGTAGACCTCACTTCTGGTGTAGGCTCAGCAAGGAATCTCTCCACAATAAGGGCTCGCTTTAGTACTCCTGCTTGCGTCGGAATATAGAGAGAGATCATCGAAGCCTTGATCTGATGCCTTATCCCCTTCTCAATGGTCCGGGCCTTGAATAATGGGTCCCGTACTGTGTCTGTAGAGTAGCGCGAGAGGTCGGTAAACCTCGCTGAGTACTGGACTACTGTCATGCCGCCCTGTTGCAGCTGTAGTAACTCCTGGATGCACACTGTATAGAGGGTGGCTGGAATGAACTCCAAGCGGAAGAGGCACTCGAAGACCATCAAAATTAGAGATGCCTCGTCATGCACCTAGAGCATCAGACTCCACCATATACCTGCTTCAGCGTGAAGGAGACTCTCCGTAAGGATCACCATAAGATCTGCTGATGTCCATACCAATCTGAAGACTCAGACGATAGCCTCCAGCAAATCATCTGCTGCCTGAGGGTCCGTCTCTCCGCATAACCTAGGTGGCCTCTATCGCTAAAACTTGTGCAGCACACTCAGGAGGCGTACACTCTCTTCTACGGGGGATGGTGGTATCGTTGGACCAACAGGTAGAGGTACCACTGGTTCCTCCGCTATAATGGGGCCCTGAACCGAGGCCTCGTCGCTCGGTGGACTTCCATCTCGCATATAACGGGGAACCCTAGATGGCCGCCATCATGGGGCCATCCTAAAAAGAAACAGGTACTCCATGGTCAAACAATATAACTAGTGAGCTGACCCAAACTAATCACAAATAAAACTTCTGAAACACTCATGCAATCAATTTTTTCATGCACTGAGTCGGAAATCAAAAGTCAGTATCCTGGTGTTTGGATATTCCAGCCACAACACCAACACTGGACTCCCTGGACTGATAACCACACTCAATATCATGAACACTATTGCTTCACAGAAAGAAAATATCAGAGTCCTGAGTTCTGCGGTAGAACTGACTCCTCTGATTCCAATTTGTCATGATCCATCCACGGGGCTCGTTCTGTGACTACCCCAAGCTCTCCTTCCATAGGCCAGGGCTGGTGACTAGCACCAAAGGCATAAGTCCCTAAAAAAGGGAAGGCATTGCCATTATATAAGTAAAAAACACAATAGAGTACGCATGAAGAAATAAACACTAAGTAAACTGAGTACAAAAGTAAGTGCTTGAAAGTAAATGGGCTAGAATACAAACCCAACTAAAAGTACAGTACAACAGTAAAGAAGGAACAGTTGTAGTAAAGTAAACCAGCAACCACTGTGTCATCCTTCGGATATCCCACCTGAAGGGTGGGTACATATGGTCTCCTCAGCTCCTCGGGTCTAGTCGTCTACTCCATGAACATCCCACCAAGTGGTCCACCTCTAGGTACCATCCCGCTCCACAAGACTCCACCTCGATTAGTGTTGTCTTTCATCTATATCCAATACAACGTAGTGCGGGCATATCCCGTGCAGGGGTGAGTATACGATACTCAGTAGGGACCCCAAGACCACCGAAGGTCTCCCAGAATCCACAAAGGATAAACCAAAAATGAAATATACAAACACGAAGTATAAACCAACTCTACTTAGATATATTCCCATACATATACCTAAGTCATCATTTCCAGTTCGGCTACAACTCACAAGCCCAAGTAAAACCCAGTCCACACAAGAAAGAACAACCCATTCCACATGGGAAAGCAAGTCAAACACATCGATGATATTGATTGAAAGTCAAGACTCGTCTCACACAGTTATATTACTCATGAAGATGGGTGGATATGATAGATATAGCCTCTAAATCATCTCCCCTTCTGAACCCATGTAGGATCCAAGTACAGAAGTCGTCGCTGCCGAACCCACGTAGGTTCCAAGTATAGTAACCATCACTTCCGAACCCACGTAGAATCCAAGGACAGTCTTCCTTGATGGAGAACCCACGTAAGATCCATGTAAATTCGTCCTCACTGCCGAACCCACGTAGGATCCAAGTACAGTCGTCATCGTCGTCACAGTTGCAGCAAGCTCTATGGTTCCCGCACAAATCATGCTCGATTCGGGGATGGTCTGCTCCTCGACCCAAGGGGGTGATAAATCAACTATCACAAAGTCAAGAGATGATGTATCCAGAAGTTCCGTCTCATCAATATGAACTATACGCAACAAACGACGCGTCAATCGGATGCCCGGTCTCCACTTTAGCGGCCCAGTTAGAAATACGCTCATTTCAAACCTGGTTGATATCCAAATTCATCCGAAACTCACATAGATTATTGAAAAAGGACCATCTCATTGAATGGGTCCCAGTGCTAAAGACGGTGCGTTGATCGGACGCGCGGTCCTTAAGTTATTCACGTTTAAGTTAATAACGGGCCCAGACCGTTTAGCCTAGTGGGCCGACAGGTCAGGTTGACGTAGATTGACAGGTCCAACCCAGCAGGGGTTTCAGAACGGTCCAAAGAAAATACTAAACTCGGCCCGAGGAGACACGGCCCGACCCGAAGTGGCGTGGCCCCGCCCGAAGTGGCACGGCCCTGCCCGAAGTTGGGCGGCTAGGGATCGGCCCGTCCTGGCACAGCGCGGCCCGGCCCGACCTAGCACGGCCCAGCTGGCTCGGCTGGCTGGCCGAGCAGCTCAACTGAAGTCGAGCGGGCTTCAAGGGGGGGAGGGCGCCACCCCCGGTTTTCCACCTGGGCGGGGCCAGGTGGCGCCTCCCTTCCCCAATCCGGCCGGCTAGAACGATCGGTCTTCTGCACATGTGGCCCGCATGGGCGGGCCACCATTCTTCCAGCACGGCGCCCTCCTGGCGTCGTGACTCCTCTTCCCCTAATTGGCTGATGGGACGGCCGGTTCTTCCGCTGAAGCGGCCCGTGTAGTGGGTCGTGGTTTATCCCGCACAACCGATTCGAAGGCGTCGGCCGCCTTTGTCTCATTCCCGGCACAGCACGACGGCATCATGCCTCCTTTGTCCCCTTCCCGGCATGTCGTGACGGCATCACGCCTCCTCCACCTTCGATTGAAGATTCTAGAATAATTAAATGAGAACAACGGAGGGTTGTCGGGCCGTGTTCATTCGGCCCACACCCTCCTCGAAAAATGATAACAATCGGCCATAATTAAGAAACATTTTCTAATGAGTGTGGTGTACGTAATCATCCACATTCAAGAGTAAACCCCTACCTCGACAATCGATGTCGAACATCAGCATCATGGTTGATGGCCTCACGAGATAAGGATTTGTAGACGTTAACAGAGAGCGTCCAAGGAGGAAGCGGTGTCTCCCCTTTTTATCACGGAGAGAAGAAAACAAGGTGTGATGTCATTGGCGAGTTCCAGCGTCGGTGTATCCTCCCTTGTCATGGAGGAAGAATAAGATGTTGAATTCGGGGTCGCCGATTCGAAGTTCTTTGTCGGAGAGGATGGCGTTCTTCAATGAAGGAGGATCTTCCTTCTTCTTTCACACAAGGCTCTCTCCACAAATCCCCACACAACAACCCATCCCAAATTAAAAAAATTCCACCCCTTATTTTAATTAATCATGCCATGCATTTCAAAAATACAAATTTCAAACACTTAATTAATTAATTAAAGAGTTTAAATTAATTAATTAAGGTGTGTGTGTTAGCATGAATTTCAGTGGGGAAGTGGAAAGGTTACAAATTCAAAAGAAGTTGTCATGTAATTAACATGGGAGTTCAAAGGGGTTAAGGAGTTGTGGAATGTGAAGGGTTGGGGATCGTGTGGGCCCAACCTCACAATTATCCTCACATAGGTAGTTAGAAACTAGTGGTTCCCACCCCAAATCCCTCATTTAGGATATAACCACTTAGATATAAATAAAAATTGTTCCACAATTTTTATTCACTTCTAATTTAATCCACAAAAAAATTAACGTCCCCACTCGTGCAAAAGATATTACGGTAAAGATCCCCCTAATCAATTATCGTTGCTGCGAGTTCACCGGTGCCCTCGGATTTCAATTTTGAGCACTGGTTCAAAAGATAGAGAAACCTGCTCGTTCATTCACTAAACGTACCCGAGCTAAACTTCAAAAAATTATTCCAGGCACACCGGGCCTCGGAATCAGGTGTCGTCAGAAACTGCATACTCATAAAATGCCAAAGAATTTATGAAAAAAATTCCTTGAAATTTATAGGTTTTAAATAAAATTACTCAGACCCACTAGTAAAATACTAGAATCAGATCAAACATCCCTTGATCACACTTTTCCTAAACACCCATGGTGACTTATGGCTCGTTATGATGAAATCTAGCCCGATATTAACACATTACCACCTCCTAAGTTCTGGTAATCTGACCTCATGTCTACTCAAACATCTTAACCACATACTGACTTCCTGGAAAGATGAAAAAATGAACCTATAATACAATATTTTCAGGAACCAACCCAGATAATCTACTATGTGTATATCCTATCTCGCTATTACATAGCCCGAAGGCCATCCACAATTTCCATGGGCTAGCGACTAGCACCATTAATCATACATAAATCAGGGAGGAATTTTATTGAAAAAATATATCTAAAGGATAAAATATACAAGTTCATATGCTCAACCCACCACAAGGATAATGTACCATATTCAAATAGGTAGAACAAACCCAAAGACGAATATCATCAAGTGACACAATATTTTCCAATGTAAAAGGTTAGAAGTAACCCATATAACATGGGGATCATATCTCCACCGGTCACCTCCATCACTATGGGTCACAATGATCAAGAACATATGCCTCCCTTAATAGGTGATTTCCCTTTACCTGAACCTTGCTTATTATAATTTATAAACACCTAAAGGAAATGGTAGAGTGTGAACTAATCTCTCTAATAGGGTTTCACAATGTTTTCCACAATCAATCCCAAAAAAATTATTCCAATTATTATTTTAATATAAATAAAAAAGGCATGGAATGAAAATTACATATTTTTAAAAAAAATCTTCCACATTCAAAAATTATAGCAGATATATTAAAATTTTCTTAATTAAAAATTTTATATAAGACATTTTATAGAAAAAATTTTGATAAATCACATGGAAACAATAAAAAATATCTATAATAAATGGAATCAAATAATCAAATCAAATATATCATAGCACCATGTGATAAGTCCTATAGTACATCAGTTTCTAGAAATGATCATCACAACTCAAGGTAGGTGTCCACACTTGAATCAATCCTCCATTAGGGGAGACCATTATAAGAAGTCATGTCAAAATGCATTAAGTTTGTGTTATTATTGTTAATCCATTTCTAGGGTTTCAAAGACATATCATTCTTGTCCAAGTTATATATGAACTATCCAGGATTACATGTTCCTCAATCAATTAATCAATAAATCATGTTAAAAACAATAATTTCAAATTAATTCAAAATTCAATTGACGGATTTTAATTTTCAACATTCCTTTTTGATTTCAAAACCAAATATTTGGTTTTCATCAATTCATTCCCTTTTCAAATAGTCTTTCAATTTAAGATATTTATTTGAAATTTCAATGTCAAATCATTTCATCAAATAAATTTCAGAATCAATCCAAAAATATTAACCTAATCCAACCACAAATTTCAATTCAGTTGAAATTGGGGTTTTCACAAATTCCTTCCACTTTTCGATATCAAAAATGAATAATCTCACATAATGATTTTTAAGTCATTTAAAACACATTCCGAATCAATCATGAAATATAACATATCAATTATAGGGAAAATCCTTATGGAACTACCAATATTTAATCAACGATCAAATCAATACACCACATGGAAAATGATAAAGAAGAACAAAGGTGAAAGAGATCATAAAAAATTACTACATCACAAATCCTCAATATTAAACTAGAATCCAATCAAAAAACATGATGTAAAACTATTATAAAAATGATAATTTAAGGAAGGGGAAACCCAATATAAGGAAACTCACTGTAGATCAAACACCCAATAAAGACACCTAAGAGGGATGGAGTACCTCACTGTGTGAGAATGAATACTAAAGGTTCAAGAGAGAGAGAGATAGTGGTGACTACATGATGAAAAAAAAGAAATCATTATGGAGCATAAATAAAATTTATATTCATGGAGTAGTTTATGTATTAATATATATATTATGTCATAAAACAACCCACCAAGAATATATTCCAAAAAAGGTGTAACCTCAGGTTAAAGACCCAATCAAAGAGATTATAGGGTGAGTATATTATTAATGACATTAAATTTTTTTCCCTTAAATTATCATATATTTTGGAAAACAAACTTTTTAAATCATAAAATATTGATTTATGTACTAATTTTATTTTACACTAGGTTCCCCGTAGAATCCCTGTTTCGAACCACCCATAACGCTTCCAAATCAACCTAACACCAAAGTGAATCCTCAAAAACATTTGAAAAAACTATACCCAGACTCTATTAATTAAAAAATATAGATCCCTTCGTATTAGATCATTTTTTCAAAAAAGGGGAATGAATCCCCCTTTAGTTTAATTAATAATTAATTTTATCCAAGTGTTTATAATAAGTTTATTTAGATTGAATTGGTTATCTTGGTAGTATATATAGAAAAAATATTACTTATTGGTAAGGAGATACCTGTCTTTGATTCAATTAAATATTGGATAAACATGTTCTTCTTTATTAATGATTCTAGTGAACAATCCTAATTTCTAGGGATTAATATCATTCCTGATATATGAAATAGAATACAAGGAATTAGTCAAGATATATACATTTACCAGATACTAGAGATATTTACCATGGAATAATTGAGTATTTTTTCTAGTGTAACATGGTATACATATTTCTATGAAAATGTGTCTTCAAATAGAAGAGGAGAGAGACTTTGTAAAATCCCTCATTCTAACACACTCTAACATGGACAAATAATGTTAGTTAATGGACCTCAAGTAAAACTCCCCATATGTAAGAGGATAATGAATAGATGTGGGGCTACAAAAAGGATAGTAGGGAGACAATTTTCCTAAGAACAAAGATGTAATGCAATAGAAATAAACAAATATCAAAGTTACAAAAATAACAAAAAATGGAGAAATAAACAACTAGAAGAAAAAAAAGAACAAATAAAAAACAAAATAATAAAGAATCATGTAATGATATTGTATAATATATCTAAATGTTAAATAGGAATTAAAATATAAAAAGTAATATTCTAGCACAAATAACTCATGACTCAAGTCATGAACCCTGTGTTTTCTCACTTCCATGCTCTAACCCATCATGCAAGAAAAAATAAACAACTAGGACCCTTTCTTTTATCTAAATTTTCATCGATGTGTTCTTCTTGGGTACCAAATAGTATCATGGATAATTTGTGAGTAAAACATAGTAATGCAACACCACCATGTCTAAATGAAATCAGTCTGATAAAATTTTCATGTAATAATTTTCTCATTATAAGCATTTTAGCATCCAGGGTAAACCTTCTATATAGTTATTTCAGAATATAATATAATCCCTCTTTAAAAAAAATTTGTGTAACTATGAAAATCCCTATATATAATCATTTTATCATAACCAGAATGAGCTCTATATATAATAATTTCATCATACTGATCCAATCGCTCTATATAATCATTCTAACATCCTGATAGAGACCTTTATATAATATTTCGGCATTAGTAAAATCAAACGTCATAATGGAAAGTATACCATCACATACAATCATGTCACAAGTCAAAATGGTTAATTATTATGATTACCATTTTTCCATTACCCATCCATCCATATAATTAAATCTTAAGTCAAGTCCATGCCAATTGAAAACTTGTTTTAAATCAAATATTAATCATCCATTGAATTAATCTATGAATCCATTTTATAAGGTAAATATATCACAAAAAATCACATGAGGTCTCATGTCTTATTAAAAATACTATAAGATATTAGCCAATTCATTATTATTCTAGTGTAGGCTCATCCAATTGGTATCTTCAATCTTGGTCTCAACATCATTGAATCCAAAAGGATCTGAAAAATAAAACAACATAGTATTTACCATCATCCATTATTAAATTAGTGAATATGCATGCGGATTCAGTGCCATCACATAATATTTCACATACATGAAAAATAGAAATAGAACATAGGGTTCATTTTTAGACCACTTACCTTTACCTAGCGATCAATAAAATGCTTCCAACGGGTAATTCCAACAAGTTATAAGGCATATAATATCACAAGTATAATCAGATCACACAATATCAATATCAAAACATGTTTCTATAGCAGTCAAAATATTACACTATGATAAAAGGGAACATGGGGAAGAGATGGGACAACCAATGAAAACCCACTAACTAGAGATTGATCGCTTGATCGGGTCATTAGAAAGGGAATAAAAACTCCAAAATATCCTATAAATTGGATAGGGATCAAGAGACAAGGGATACATGTGGATGAAATGGAAACATAAGTGTATCGTGGCTTTATAAACACTCAGCCTAAGAAATACACAATGTGTAACCCTTTCACATCATGTATTTATCCAATTATGATTTATGCTGAAAAATATGTTGACTAGGGTTAAAATAACCCAATTTAACATTATTTGATTCAAACTATTTTCATAGATTGTATTCATTTCACATCATGAACTCATTTCTGAGCATCTTCCTGGTGAGAGTTACATGTCCTGTAACATATATGCAGCATGTAAATGTCCTATAGGAAAATTCAATCCTAGATTCTATAAAGGATACCAAACTACATTCAAATCTTTATAAACTCACTATAAACCCTCATAATCCCCTTTAAAACATTTATACCCTGACTTCGTCAATTTAAAAAAACATACATCCCTGAATATTATGTCATTTTATCTAGGAATTTCTCTCCATTCCAAAAAATAGACTCATCCACCAATGTTAAAAGAAGAATAAAAACACAAAAAATAAGCTAAACTAAAACTAAAAGAGGTAAGTTATGGGAAAAAGATGTGATCTTGAAACCTCTACACCATATTAGAGATTTTCTCCAACCTATTTGATGCATCGTTGTGGGGTCTCAGTGAACTAGTCTAGACATTGTTCTCCCATATCATATTCCCACTCTGATGTATCCTCTCAAACATGAATAGGTTTCCACAGCACGCAAAAAATAGTTATAGTATTTCCCAGAAGATACATCTCACTATAGTCCACAGTCTGTTTTAGATGCTCTTAAAAGGAAGAATGTGCACCATACCCAACATCTTTAACATCTACTATATGATAAGAGTTGTGATGGTATCCTTGAGACATGACACATGAAATATGAATTCGATGGAACTATATAACTATGTAAGGTATAACTGGTATGCCACATGACCAACCATTTCCTCTATCTCAAAAGGCATAACAAACCTAGTTGTTATATTTAATTTTTTCTGATATGAAATTTTCCTAACCAAGGAGATGCTCGAAGGAAAATACAATGACCAAATTCAAACTCCAAAGTTCATCTAAAATTATTATCATAAAATTTCTTCCTACTATTTTTCTTCACCAACCTCCTATGGATAAACTGAATCAGCTCATATGTATCCCTTATAAGTCTAGGTCTAACAAGCATAAACTCTCCAACCACTAAGAAACAAAGAGGTGAATGGGACAACCTTCCATACAAAGCCTTGAAAGGTTCCATCTGTATTGATGTATAGATGCGGTTAGTATACTCAAACTCCATGAGTTCTATATACTATTCCAAGGAATTACCAAAATAAAAAACATAGGCTCATAAAGTATCCTATAGAATCAGAATAGTTCACTTCGATTGACCAATGGTCTATGAATGATAGGTCATTCTCATACAAAACTGGGACCCCATAAACTTATAAAGACCCTTCCATAACTAATATGTGAAATGAGGATCTTTATTAAAAAAATTATTCCTTGAAACAACAAGAAACTAAATTTTATCTTGCACATATATACTACCCATATCATCAACAGTAAATCTATCAATAATAGGAAAGAAGTGGGATACCATTTTCATTCGATCTATGATCACCCATACTATATCATTCCAATGGTATTTCCTGGTTAATTTTGTCATAAAATCCATTATGAAATCATCCCATTTCCATTCTAGAATGGGATGAGGCTACAACATCTCAACAAGCCTCTGATTCACATCCTTCGTGTGTTGACAGGTGAAACATTTCACCATAAATCCCACTTCCACCTTTTTATTCATATCCACATGTACTATCTATGGAATTCATGATATATCTTTATCAAACTAGGATATTACTACCATCTAGAAGCAGGAAACTCTCTCATCATATCCATGTGATGTCCCTTAGTAACCCATTCTAGAAAATGGAAAAGAAGATAATTTTCATTGTTAAGAGGCCATCTAGATTATGGCTCCCCACTATATTGGATATTGTTCATAACTATTACCTCTAAAATAGATAACTACTTGGTCTTGATCTACTAAAAAGTCATATGTCTAACATATGTCTAAGTTGGAGCTACTCATTTATGGGACACTTGAACATCTTATTGCAGTTATGCAAACTACATCACCAACCACCACTCATAAAAATACTCTATCATTTACAATTTATACATATTTTGGCTTAAGTAATTTTAAATAATTTTCCCATTTCCTATTGTATATGAAAACTTAAAGTTGACGGACTTCAGATACTCAACAAACCTCTGCTTCTGAAGGTTTAGGTCTCACTGAGAAAAGTTGTACCTTGGTCTCTTGTGGTTTGTGTACACCACCAACCTTTTAGAAAAAATATAATTTATACAACATATCAAGTCATTTACCCCAAATTCTAACAGTAGATCATGTATAGGTAATTCTTCTCTTGCGGCCTCAACTTCTTGGATCCATAAAAAACCACTCAGTTCTCCTGCATCAGAATTGCTCTAAAAATAAATTTGGATGATTTGCAGTACATGGTATATGATTTACCTGACATAGGTAATGTAATGATAGTTTTTTAGGTCACCCTTCTCTTAAACACCATAAAACCTTCTTCATAAGAAACTAATCAAACAAACTTCACTCCTTTCTTGGTCATCCTGGGCAGTGGTGCAACCAAGGGGGAGAAGTATTGAATTAAAGGATGGTAATAACGTATAAATCCTATAAAACACCAAATCTAAAAGACACTCATTGATCATTAACAAGTTACCATGCATGAAACCTTCTATGGGAATACTAAAACTACTACATTTAACATTACACTACTAAATAATTTCACTATATCAATCCAAAAAGTGAATTTGGTAAGCTTGTCATAAAGCTGATTATATATCAATGTACTCAAGATATGTCAAGATGATGAGAATGATAATATAAAAACAAGGAATACATTAATATTCCATCGATAAAAACCATAATAAAATTTTCCAGAAAAGGATGAGATATATGATTCATAAACACCATGAATATCACTGATACATTCATCAAACCAAATAGTGTCACTAAAAACTCTTACAAGTGATACCTTCTCTTTAAAGCAGTCTATGGTATGTTTAATGGTCTCAACCTGAAATAGAGGTATCCTAATATCACATAGATCTTATATAATACCTTATAAACTCTCATATGATGTAAGATAGCATTAATGCATGGAATGATATATTGGTTCTTTACCATCATCATGTTTGATCACCTATAATCCAAAGATAAGTAGAAAGTCTCGTCAACCTTCTTGGAAAAAAGAACTTGATAACCCCATATAGACATTCTAGGGCATATATAACCTTTAACTTCTAGACCTTTAAAATTAACAATCTATGCCTAAAGCTCTTATAGTTCCATCATGTAAGGTTGACTAGAAACTGGCTCTTCTCCCAAAACTCTATCGATCATGTACTCGATCTCCCACTCAGGTGGTAATCTTGAAAAATAATTAGGAAATTTTTCCTAAAAATAATATGAAACATGGATTAAAGTATCTTAATCCATCCCACCATCATTTAGGTCATGTATTTCAATCTGGTTCATGAGAAAATCCAATCTTCATTGAATTTTGCACGCATGACTAGCTTGAAGATCTCACTTATCCAAGTGATAATAGATTTCTCCATTTAGAGATTAATAGTTAAATCTCCTTCGATATTAGTCTATATGATCCTAGAATAGAATTAGTTAATAAATACTAGGAATAAAATCAAAATCAGTAATTTCCTGCATGAATGATTCACAAAATAAATAGTAATAACAAATTTCTAGAGAACACACCATGCAACATTTGTTATATTATGATTGCACTCTAATTGGTGTAACAATGGCCAAGACATCATCCAAGATTTCCAGAACCAATAGAAACCCATATATTATGATATCAGATAAAAATTAATTTAATTATCATTTCCAAACTAAATGAAATAAAGGGTGGATGATACAAGAATCTTAACTTTGATAAGGGAAGGTCCTTTATCCACACTTAACGGGGTAGTCTTCACAGTGTGAAGTTAAATCACCCCTCTTCACTAGCCTCCAGTATGAATCCCCAAAGCTATTACCTTTATCTGATACTACCTCTCATATACTAGGGTAATACATCCCCTCCTAAACATGACCATCCATTGGAACACTAGCTACTAGTATCCTGAGCGGGAATGGTGTCCTTCCCATACTCTAGTACCTTTCTAAAGAACCTCCCACTAATCATCTAATGTATTCCCCTAAAACCCTCTTCTAGAGGCATAACCTATTGTAGGCACGATGTTAAAAAGCATATAATGTACACTAAAGATTCATGTGGCCCAGCATGATACATCGATAGCACTACAACGTAACTCGATCCAAAAATGTATGATCACTTCCATAGATACTATTCTCATAGTTTCCTTAGCACAAACTATCATAGAAATTCTTCTTTCCACCGAAAGAAGAGCTCCAACATCACCTTTCTAAAATATCATGGTCACTTCTTGGGGCCTCTATCATATTCACTTCTGTTATGGGTGCTTGATTCATATCGGAAGAAAAGATACTCAATTGAAACATGATCACATGTGACCTGATCTAAAAGTGAATTCCATCCTAAAAATGTTGCAGCCTACAGATCTCATTAGTTTCTAAAGATTGATCATGGTGCTAAAAGTCATTAAAACACCCAACATATTCCATCACTAACATTTCCTCCTATGTTAGGTGTATAAACTCACGTTCCTTTTAATCCCTAAACATTCCTAGATATATGTGTCTTAGGAACTTCTAATCTAATTATTACAAGATTACTCCTCCTACAACTTATAATACTCTAAAATATCTCACCAAAACTTGGTAGGTTCAAAAACCATATATTAATTAAGCTTCACCCTCTTATCTACTAGTGTCTCAGGGTGCTTAATGATCATCTGGACTGACCCTATCGAGAACACAACTTCTTGGGGGACTCCCTCCCCAGTGAACGTAGGTGGATATTGAAATTGGATCTTTCTAATAAACTCATATATCGAAGGAACAATGAGAATAGTATCCCTTTCCAGGGATAACAAAACCCTTAGTAATCTGTCATGAATCATAATGTTCAATTTGATCTATATGAACTATTGGAAGCTCCAGTTCTACTATATTACGAGTGTGCTTATCCCCACTCTATTGATGTTCAATTCAAAGATGATGTTGGGTAATTTTATCTATAACAAAAATGTACTCCTTAAAACGATAGATAATAATAAGGACAACCTCAACATGTGACATCAATAGAGAACTATTGAATCATAGTCTCTATGAATATGGATTAAAAGTGTATTAGAATGATATAGTACTTGATTAATTTTATTTATCACATATAAAAAGTTTCTCATTTCATTTTTGATACATCAAGTATATCACATGACAAAAATATGTCCCTATCAGGACCAATTCGTGTAAATATATGTCCTTATGGTCCTATCATGATGCATTCATACACATCTTGTTCCATATCGGGCCATGAGAATATAACTCAATAAAGAACAACATCACACAACATGTGAATCACCAGAGGTGAAATAATATCAACCCTAACAATATAAAATCATTAAAAGTTGTCTCATACATGGGGACTTGTATTTTATACCATACATGGGTTATTTTTTCCCATGCCCAAGCTCATTACCAAGTCCTGACACATCCTACCCTTCTTTATATGTTTCCCAAATAGTAAATAAATAGAAAAGAAAAAAAAATTAACCTCATATACCAATTTGTAACATCCTTTGATTCGGAACACTCTCACAAAGAAATATTTGGTTTTTTAATGGTTCCCAAGAGTGCCTACCCTTATGCTAGAGGCTGCTGACTAGAAGCGGGGGTAAAAAGAGTATAATGAGGAGACAATAACCCATGGTACTAATTTCTAATACAATAGAAATAAAAAAAATATATAAGAGTAACAAAAATATAATAAACAGTACAACATAAAACTAGAAGATAAAAGAAGAACCAATAAAAAATATAATAAAGAATCATGTAATGTCATGTATTAATTTATCTAAATGATAAAGTGAATGTAAAAAATATTAAATAAAATTCTGAAAAAATAACCCAAGGTCCTAGTCCGGAACCACATGTTGGTACAACCTCTATGATTTAACATTTACATCATGAAACAAGAAAAAAATTATGGCAAATTTCGTTTGTCAAACCTATATCCATGTAATATTCTCAGGTACCAAATAGTAAACCAAATAGGGTGTGAGTAAGACTCAATAGGTCGACATCACCATGCCTAAAAAACTAGTTTGATAATAAGTGAATGAAATAAACTGATAAATATTATTATTAATTAAACAGTTAATACAATATAACAATCATCCTACTATTGTACCATGATAGAAAATGTCTGAGTATGTAATACAACCATTCCAACCACAACCACAAGTCCATGGTATAATCACATAAGCAGTAAATACCCCTATATAAACATTTTAACATATGATCCAATACATTTATTTAATAATTTCATAATCTGATCCATGCCCTCTATATAATAATTTCAGCATAACCAGGTCAAGCCCTATATAAAATCAATCCAATAAAACCAATCCAAGTGCTCTATATACTCATTTTAGTATAACCAGTCCAAGCCCTCTATATAATAATTTCCTCATTGGGGTAAATACCTCTATATAATGATTTCAGCATCAATAACTTCACAAGTCACAATGGAATGTATATTTTCACATAAAATCATGGTATAAGTCATAATGGTCAATTTTTATAATTACTTTTTTTCTTTTAATTACCCATTCATTCATTGAATTATATATTAAGTCATTTCCATTCCAATTCCACAATTATTTTATATCAAATCACCAAAAGCCTTTTAATTAATCAGTTAAGCCATTATCTAAGGTGAATATATCACAACAAATCACATGCGGTCTCATTTCATGCTAAACATACTTTAATACATTATTCAATTCAATATTATTAAAGGGTAGGTTCACCCAATGAGTATCCACAATCTAGGTATCAATATCATTGAATCCAAAGGGATCCAATGAATAATAAAAAACAAGATTTATCATCATCCATTATGAAATTAATTAATTTCTATGATGTTTTAGTGTAATAACATAATATTCCACACACTTGAACAATAGAAATAGACCATAGGGTCTGGTTTTAACCACTGTCCTTTATTTAGAGATTAAGAAAATACTTCCTACCAGTAATGCCAACAAGAACAAAGGCATAGAATATTTCATGAAGAACCATATCACAGAAGAACAAGATCAAAACCTATTTCCATAATGGTCAAAATATTACACCACAATAATTAGTAACCAGAGTAGAGAAAACCCAAATAAAAACCACTAACCAAGGATTGATCACTTGATTAGGATGTCAAGAAGGGAAGAAGGAACTCCAAAATTTCCTAGAAATTTTCTAGTGATTGAGAGTGATGTGATAAATATAGATAAATCAAAAAACAAGTGCATAATGGCATTGAAACCACTAATATCTATAAATACATGAAATGTAACCCTTTAACATTGTGTGCTTCTCAATTTGATTTACTCCGAAAAATCATCATCTCGGTTTAGAATAACCCTTCTCAAATATTACATGATGTGAACCTGTTTCATGATGTGTATTCATTTCAAATTATGAACCCATTTTAAGGAATTTTCTAGGTGATAGTTACACATCATGTGACATAAACATCGCATGTAAATTTGTTATGTGTAACTTTAAGCCTAGCTTCTTTATAAGAGCCTAAACAACCTCTGAAGCCTTCCAAACTCATGAGAACCCCACCAAATCCATTTTAACACATTTATATATAAAATACATTAATTTAAATAGGAATATATCTCTAAAGTATAGATAAATTTTTCAAATAATTAATCTCTATTACAAGAAAGGGAATCAACCACCATGGTTCAAAGAAAAACAAAAACAAAAACAAAAGAGGCTCAACCAAAACTAAAAAAGTCAAGTGATTTTAAAAAGATTGTATCTTAAAAGGATAATGGGTAAGATCTCATTGGATTCTATGATAGGATCAATCATGTATTCCATGTTCTGTATTATGATTTATTTCCCCTATGACTTGATCATTGTGGGAAGATATGAAGTAGATACAAGTGAACAACAATGCTCGATTATTATGATATCTTTAAGTATAAGAGATGAACAAAAGATATTTTCCTACAGTGTGGAGAATACAAGGATATATAAAATAGATTTTATAATAATTCATTATTTGAAATAATCCAAAAGGATCTAAATTCATTGTTTGGATATTTCTTATGTCTTCATAAAGGAATTGTGATCTATAAGAGTTGTAAGAATCCATGCATCACTAATTCTACAAAGGAATATGAGTATATAATGTCTTCTAAAGTATCCAAAGAATCCTTTTAGATATAACCCATTATCGAATAACTTCATATGGTTCTATATTTTAAGGACCATATCACATTATATTATGATAATATTATGGAGTTTGGTCTCATTAAGGATCCAAGGTCACAGTAATGGATAAAGAACATACATTAAAAGTATCACTTATTGAGATATTTCCATAAAGTGGGTAAGTTTTAGTGAAAAGTGTTTTCATGGAATTGAAAATGAAGGACCCCTTGAATAAATCCTTATCCTAGCAAAATCATGAATATCATGTGATACCTGGAGGACAGAAGGTTTTTACCAGTTGGATCTAATAAAAGTTAGAGTCTATTATAGTCAGTTATCTATAACCAAGTTCTATGTACTTTATGATTACATGTATTAATTTTAAAATAGTAATAAAAATCATTTAATATCATTATTTATCTTCTATTTGATTTGGTTTTTGATAATTTTCTAAGAGTAATTATTGCACAGATAGGTCATAGTAGTTCCCCACTATGATGAGAACATTGAAGTTATACTATAGAATACTCAAATATATGTTTTATTGCCAGATGATATCATTTTACAAGACAAAAATGATATATAATATTATAGGTGGAGAATTATAGATATTTGAGTAACTTAGTAATAGTGTACTCCCTTTGTAATTTACAGTATGGGAGAATATGGGAACATGACTTGCCAATCAGAAATCTGCATTTCCATGTGTAATTATATGTTCCTATATATGGACATTTATAATGGCTTTAAGACATTAAATTTTTGGAGAATGAATATTCTGAGCCACGTACTTCAATGTATTGATGAAAATGGTTTTGGGATATGATCATGGTGAATTTTTCTGAGTTGGGTGCACCAAGAATAATATTATATTAATGAATAATGTGAGAAAATATTTAACCCTTATGTTATTAAATGTATGTTGATATCTTAATAACTTTTATTGTAACAGAATAGCCTAATTAAATCTATCACTTTGTTGATCAAAGTAAAGTTCATTTCAAGAAATTCAAAGAAAGATACATTAAGAATAGAGGTTGATGACACCAATATGAAACCTGTTTTATTAGATATTTCATGATAAAATTATTATATTAAATATTAATCATTTATATGAAGTAATATTACATTGTTAAATTCAACTACTCTCTCCATGGGAGCTTTAGGGTATTTTTAGATGCTAACCTTGGAATTTAGGCGGTTATGCCTAATACCCTAGAGAAAGGGGCCTAAAAGGTCACACATTAAGTGTATCCAAAACTATAGTTAATTTTTGTTATTATAAAATAATTGGATGAATAAATGTTATTTTCATTTAGGATTTAATAATTATTCAATGTTTCTTGATCATGTATATCAAATCACTAGTTATTCAAGTGAATATTTGTAACTAGAATATTTAATAACTTTTATTCATCTATTTAGTTAATATAGTATTTATTTATTTATTGAAGTGATATTTATTTATCAAATAGATATTCACTATTCAAGGATTGATAAATAATGTGAAATAATGGAAGAATAAGTTTAATTTTTTGGTGAGAAATAAAATATATTAAATGTTTTTTGATTTAATTTAAAAAAATTATTCAAAAAAAATTATTAAATTAATTCACTAGGTTTGTTTTTATCAAGAAATAATAATAATAATAATAATAATACTATTATTATAATAGAAATGGGATTTTATAGTAACTGAGTAAATAATATGAGCACATGTGGAATTATTATTTTCTACCCCTAGAAATATTTTAAATAAATTATATTATTTCTAACCAGAGCTCTAGCCATTTGTTTTTTGTGAACAACAACATCTTGAGAATCCTCTCAAGCCCTAGTGAGATTATCTCAGAGAATTCACTCAATAACAGGGAGATATTTCCATATATTGCCCCTCTCAATTTTAAATAGATCAAGGAGAGTCCATCTAAGAGATTGGATATTCAATATAAAATTGGACATAGAGGGTAAAGAGAGTACCGATAAAATATGAATAGTAGATAAAGGATTTAAACACCATCAAAGAAAATACTATGAAAAATGTTACCAAATTTAAGTCCATCATAATTATACTTGATAAAGATTAATTCCCCAACTATGAATTTTGGTATATAGATATAAATACACTTTCTGATAAGGGGAACCGACAAAGTATTTATACATGATGAAACTAAAAGGGTTTGTAACTCCAGGTATTTCCAATATAGTATGTATGTAATAGAGATACATTTATGGAATTGTGTAAGCATTCAGGTCATGAAATATTCAGTTTAATGAATCCATAAGAGAATCTAGTTTCACAAAGAATGAATATAAACCATGTAAGTGCTTCTCCATGATAGACTTATGTAAAGTAACCAATATTCTTAGGATCAAAATCTTACTTGATATATCTAAGAGGTTGTCTGGACTAATTCATGAAACTTATATCGACCATATACTAATGAGATTATGTATAGAAAAATTCAAGAGGGAATTGGTTCACGTATCACATGGTAGTCATATTTCCAAAAAAATTATGTCCTAAAACATAAATATAAAGAGAGAGGATAAGTATTATTCCTTAAAGAAACTATTATTCATTCCATAATGTATGTTATGTTATGCTCTAAGTTTGAAGTTTCCTACATGTAAATCAAGGAAGGGTGATATCAATATAATCTAGGTGAATATAATTGGATTTTTATTAAGGAAATAATTAATTATCTAAGGTATTCTAAGGACGTGTTCCTATTATATGGAGGATATGAGAAGGAATTCATCATGGGATACAATGATGGTAGTTTCCAATCAGACTAGTATGATCTAAACTCATTTTTAGGATATGTATTCCATATCAAAGGAGGATTTTTTAGATAGAAGATATCAAAGCATCCATTTGTTGTCGATTCTCTATCAAAATATGAGTAAATGGTGACTACTAATGTTACTAAACATGTAGTTTGGATCCACAACTTTGACAAAGATATTAATGTGGTGTATAGCAGTAAAGACACTATTACATTTTAATTTGATAATACTATAGTGGTGGAACTTTAAAAGGATACAATGTCACATCAAAAGATGAAGACCATACATTGTAGGATTGATCCATTGAGGTATTTATCTCAAGGTTTGAGATCATGGTGAGAAAAAATTTCATAGAAGATAGTGTGGTAGACCCCATAACTATAGATTTATCTTATCATAAAAAAATATCATGTGATAACTGGTGGAATGAATTTTGTTAGAAGTTGGATCTAGTAAAATTGGGAGTAGGTTAAATTTTTTACCTAAAATAATATTCATTGTACTTTATGAATTCATGTATTCTTAGAATTTGATTATTTATAAAATTCATATAGCATCATGATTTTTCTTCAGTATAGTATTCTATGTGATAATGTCCTAAGGGTACCAATAGTAATAAAAGGTTATAACAATTCCCAACTATGATAATAAAATGGATGTGGAATGAAAATATTATAAAATATTGTTATATGGATCGATGGTATCATTTTATATGACACAAATAAAACATACTACTATGGGTAGGTGGAATATAGACATTGAGACTTCTATTAATAGGGCTCATCCTTGATAACCTCCAAGAGAAAGGGGATAGGTGACCTTACCCATATAGTAGGAAATCCACATTTATATGGGTCATTTTATAGTTTTATATGTTTATGTGTATAATTATCTTTCAAATTTAGGATTATTATTCATTAATATCATGATTCATGCGCATTTATGTATCTATATAGACCATAACAAAATAGGTTCATTGTGAAGTTGGGTATGTTGGGTGTATCTTATGTGATATTTCATTAGTGAATAATGAAAGAAGGGATTTTACCCATCCGAGTTTAGTAAAATTTGATATCTAAAGAAACTTGTTTGGAAAAGGACTACATGATTAAGTATATGGACATTGTGTTCTGTTGGGGAGTTCATTCCCAGAATTTTACGGAAAGAAACATCGAGTAGGTAGTTTTATGACATTAGTATCGAAAATATATGATTATAGATATCATGAAAAAAGATTATATTACATATTTTATATTTGTATGTGGTTTTATGTTGTTGTGAAATTAAATTTTTTTTCCTATGGGTGCATTAATGTTTTTCAAGAGGTCAATCATAGACTTTGGTTGGTTCTGCCTAATGCCAATGAGAAAGGGGTCTGGTGGGTAACTAGCTAAGTGTATCCATAACCTTAGTTAAATTAAATAATTATTTAAAATATTGAATAAATATTATTCCTATACATGGTTTAGTAATTATTCATGTTTGGGTTGAACACAAATATGTAGTAAACAATTTTTTTATAAAATAAATATGAGTGATATATTTAATAAATATTAATTCTCTTTTTAGTGAATAAGTTATTTGTTTAATTATAAGTGGGTAATAGTGTGATATTAATTTATTTAAATAATAATTCATTATTTTTGGTTTATAAATATTGAGGATGATTGGTGGGTTCAGTTTAATAGACTGGTAAGATTTTATATATTGAATATTATTTGGATAAAAAATATTTTATTTATTCTAGATAATAATATTTATCTATCTATGACTATAGTGTATGTTAAGTAAATAATATTACTATTATTATTTAGATATGGGGTTCATTGGTGATTAAGAGAATAATTACGGATCTGGTGAAATTAATACTCACTAGCCCTACCTTTATTTAAACCTAGTTAGATAATTCTCAATCTTATACATTTTTTTCATAATGAATATCTAAAGAGAATTATCCAAAACCCTAATTATCTCTTACCTTAGAATACTCTCATGAAAATAGATAAATCATCCTCCTCTAATCTCTCAACTCTATAGAGAACAAGAAGACTACATTAATCCTAAAATATATTCTGGTAGAAATAAAAAACTAATGATACAAGCATTAAAATAATCTATGTTGGTTCCTAGGTATTTCAATAGCGAAGTTCAGAGGTTTTTAGTGAACATGTGGATTGTCAGTAGATGTATTCCATTTTTGAATCATCTAACACAATGCTGATACAATATGAATTCATTTTCTGATATATCATGTAAAATATTATTTCAATGCAAGGTAATTGTTTATTTATATAAATAAATTATAAATTATATGTGATGATCCTATCTCATGGATTCTAGTATTGTTATTCATATAGTTCTATGGATAAATTTCATGAAGTTGATGAATTCCCTTTACTGTTCATGGTCCTAACCACTTCTGATCTGCCCAAAAACATTGTCTATTTAGGCAACCAGGGTTCATAGATGATGATGAAATAAATTCAAAAAAAATGGTGGAGAATTAGGGACACTAGAATGGGTAACATAAAGAAAAAACATTGTGGTGAGGCTTGTGGTATAATTTGAATATCATTGTTGAAAATGAAGATTCCCTCTATGAGAATTTTGGTAACTATTATCATGTGTCTAGTTATTTGATTTCCTTGGAATATGTTATAGTGGGAAGCATAATATAACCATGATATGATGATAGGTGTGTAGCATATTGTATTTTTGTATTCTAGGAGTAACATGGGATGGTGTGGTTTTTAAAGGGTTTTTCAATCAAAAATTTTCTTTATGTTACATCATTTTCTGAAATATGCCATGAAAAATATGAGGTAGATCTCAACATGTGTGTTTTTAGAAGGGACCTGGTAATGGAGTTGAAATATCTATATTTTACATCCTAGACTATGATTTTAATGATAATTCAAATACTTGATAGATATTTTTCGGGATTAAATGGTCCTGTTTAAATGCAATGGTGATTATTTAAGGAAATATGCTCCCAAGGTTATATGTTAAGGAATGGAATTCATAATATTTTTTATATTTTAATTTCAAATTCAAATTGAAATGATTCTTCAGTGTAATTATTATTTTTTGTACATAAGAATAAGAAACAATAAAGACTAGAGAATTAGTGGGGGTAGTATATTTTTATAAGGTTTATGGAAATATTATCAAGGGATTCATTGGTGATATATTTAGATGATGAGTATATATGTTTGGTGTTTCCTAAAAAGAGCAGTGATTGAATAGAAAGATAGTTGTGTACTCTAATTTAGTTTAGTTCTTAATGATGGTTGATGTGTTTTGTTCATGTATAAAGAGATTGAATACAATAATTATAAAAAACATACAATTCACTAAAGTAAAAGGAGTATTAGTTGGTTGAATAATGATTATATTTACTATAATTATAATATGGATAGTTACCTTATTGATCAGTGAGGTCATATTCAAGTCTGAAGATAGAATTATTCTCACAAGGAGTTATTTATTCCTTGAAGTTGTATTTGAAGTAACATTTTAAATTAACTAAAACATCGCATCAAGAATTTATAATGAAGTTCACATAAACATTACATACTAAAGATGAATGCAGCATTATTTCATTAAAATGAGGAGAGAACTACAGGTCTCTATACTGATTCCTTCACCAATGAAGTGTGTAGAGGAGAAGAAGAGGCAATAACCCTTGGAAAGTGTTGATTTTTTCCTAAAACATAGAAAATTAGCGATCCTTGGTAAAAATCGATCTTACCAAAATATTATATCCTCACAAACAGTGAGTTACAGTGGATCAAGGTATATGATAAAAATACTAACGGTATGTTTTGTGGTGTACCCTTTTATATATTAACCAAGTAAGATCTCATTGTGCATTTTATTTATATTTATTTATCTTCATTCTAATATATGAAGAAACAATTAGAGTTTTATTTTTGTTCCATCCAACTAGTAAAAAAGATCCTTGTTAAAAAGATAAAAAAGATAAAAAATCCTTTAGATAACACCCAGATTCACCACCCCCACCATGTTATCCCACATTTTTACAATATTAATATGATTTTGTTATTTTAAATAGTATAAACATGTAAAAGATAAAATTTAAAAATTGGTCTATAAAATAGATAAACAATTCACTTTATATAGTATAAAAAGTATGACTTAATATTAAAATATATACCTAAAAATATATTCATAAAATATTAAGATATATAATTTTTAAAAAAATTATACTATATTAACATGTAAACATACAAGTTATTTACATGTATATATTTAAAATCTAAATTTTATTAACATTTACTTAGTTTCAATTAATATTAATAAATAATCATTTTTTTGAATTTAATTTTATATGACATATAAACATGTAAACAATAAACACTGTCTAAACCAATGAAAATATAATGATACTTAATATAATTAAACTTAATTATACACACCTTACCCAACCCAAATCAAACATAACAAAACAAAATCAAACCAAAATTAATGAAATATAATCTAACCTAAACAAACCATGATTAAAAAATTAAATTAAACCAAACTAAATTGAATGAAACCTTAACTGTACTAAATTTTAAGAACATGTGTAAAAACTATAAAAATTATAATTTATTAAACTATAAAAAATGAAAATAAACAAATTAAAAAAATAAACCAAGAAAAATTTACATGAAATTAAATGTTCCATAATAAACTAAACTATATTGACCCAAACTAAACTTAATTGAAAATTGTTGTTCATATCTAGACCAAAAAAACATGAATCAAATAAATATTTCATAAATTATCTAAAATAGTTTCTTAATAAAACTAAAATCACCTAGACCTATCCAAAATGATAAAAAAATGAACAAAAATTAATATAAGTAATCTAAATTAAAAAAATCAAACCTAAACCAATAAAATAATAATAATATTAATAATAATATTAATAATAATAATCTAAATATACCTTGATCAAAATGATCTATGTTTTTTATTTTGGTTTGATTTATTATAGCTTTTATCATGTGGGGATGATATGATTTGTTTCAATGAAACCTAGTTTGATTTTATTTTGTTTTTTTCACATAAGTATTAGTTATAATGTGATAATTTTGTTTATAAATACAATAATATTGAATAATATTTTCATACAATCAGTGTAATTTTCATTGAAAAATGTTGAATATCAAGGGGTGTGTACCTCAATTGAAATTGTTTTTACTAATGAGAAACAATAAATATAGGATTATATTTTACTAAGATAAGTGAGAGAATATTATAAGTATTCTTAAATATTTTTAAATTTCAAATATATATTTCATCACTAAATATTTCATTTATATCCTCAATAGTGTTCTTTAGAGGGATTTGATGATAAGGATGTTGAAAAAATTGTGTCAAACTATCAATTAAAATAGATTTTAGCTGATGAAAACAATGGAAGAGTCAATTGTTGTCGAGGGAAGATTAACCCCCCATTAGTTATTTACCTAGTTAATTAAACTCAAGAACCTATAGTAGCACTAAGCTGTAATAGGATCATGAAGAAGAAGTAAAGAAAACAAATTATCCAAACAAGAGTTTGAAATAAGTAAAAATGTCAACAACTAATTTATAAATCTTATGATAGGTTTGTGTCAATAAATTACTCTATAAAGTGATATGGTTTTTCAAATATGCATTTCAATAACTTGTGTAACACCCTCAGTTTTTATGTACATTTTTTAAAAAATTAAATTTACATTTTTGTCTTAAAATGCACTTAGTCAAACATTCCTTTCACATTGAACATTAACTTGGAATATATTATTTGAAACATTAACTTAGAATACATTACATGGTATATCAACTTGGTGTATGTGATACGCAACACAAATTTTTATACAAAACATAATTTTATTATTATAATTATTTAAATGACATAATTACAACCTAGATGTTAAACATACTAATATTAATAATAAAAACTACTTTTCAAATAATTAATATAATGGTTTGATGTAAATAAAACATATTTATAATCAAATATATAATTTTTTGCTTAAGTCCTTATATGGTTAAAAACAGTATTTTCTAAAGAAAACTACCTTTCATGTCCTCATATGAAAAATAAGAAAAGTAATTTTAGAAACATTTAGAAATATAAATTGATAAAATAAAATAAATGTTTTAATTTATAATATCTAAATTGTATTATGGTAAATGTTTGGTATTTTTCTGAGAAACGTCATTTTGGATGAATGGGGAAAAGTACCTGATTTTAATTCAAAACTACTTTTTCATCTATTTTCTTTATAAATTTAAATTATATTTAAAATTTCTTTCAAATTTTAGTGGGATAATATTTTTATCAGTAAATAAAATTTAGGTCATTGATATCAATTACATATCGAAATTGGATATAAAAACTTAGAAAGATTTTCAATGTTTTTACTTTTTAATCCACTATTATTGACCTAACTATGTGATTAATTTTAAATTAATTTATTAAAATTATGTGTTTAGAATTTTGGAAAATAGGATTACATATTTTGAAACAAAATAATTTATATTTTATAATTTGGTCAAATTAGTTTTTTAAAAAAATATTAGTGAAAGTAATAAAAATTAATTACATCAATTAAGGTAAAATTAAGCATAACTAAGGACTAAACCTTAAATGTAAGACCCAAAACGACTTATAAACATTTCCAACACCCATTTTATGGCCATTTTTGAACAATTAACCTTCTATTATTTAATTTATTTTGTTTTTTATTACCTTATCTTAGGTAAAAACAGGGGTACACCTAACTTGTTTTAAAAAAATACAAATTCATTGTTTTCCCTTCCATATAAAGGCCACCACCTCTCCCTCATCTTCACACCTATCAAACCACTTAGGTTCATAAAATATCTTCCCAATAAAATTCCTAGAATCCATAAATTCCTCCAACAATCTTTACCTTTTGTATAAGGGAATCAAAGGAATCCATTTAGCACAAACAAAAATGAGTTATCGGATTAAGAGGTAACGTCTTCTCTCAAAATCCTTTCTCTTGATTTCCTTCTCCACCCCCTCCACTATATTTATTTCATTGGATTTATAAAAACAAAAGTATCCTCAATATACTTGTATATTGTTATTATCAGGGTTCAACCTACACTTTCACACACCTCCATCTATTGGGAAACTAACATACTATTTACGTGTAAGGATAACTTTTTCCTCACTAAATAATGATTATTCATTTTTCCTTTATCACCTCCCATGGTGAATATAATGATGGAAAATCTGTTTATAAATGTTATATATTGTATTTATTATGTATTTAAGCTTCTTTATTCCTTTTATAACATAAATCTTCTTAACATTCCATTTGGTGTAATAACAATAATTCCATTTGAGAAAGTGTGGACTACCATCCCCTCAAAGCGATGTGATTTATTAACACACTACATGAAATATACTAAAGATGGGCTTAGTGAACTTATATGATATATATGATATAATAATTCTATTTTAATAATTATATATATATACACATATTTGTATTTAAAATATTTTTTTCAATATGACAATAAAAACAAAAAAAATGTTCATGCGTACGTACATCTTACTGTCTCCATAAACGGTGTATTCTATTTCATACTTCTATATTATATATATTATTATAAAAAAATATACTGAATATAAATGATATATATATCATTGATTACATTCTTTAATAATTATATATTTATAAGGACCAAATTATAACAAATTAAGACACGTGTGAAAAACAAAGAGAATATTACCCGAAATGAAACCTTAACAAAGAATTGTCAAAAAGTGGGTAATATAATGCAAAAATAAAACCATATATGATATTATAAGTAATAAAATGGTTTTTTATTTAATTATAAAAAATTAATATTTATTATAATGGTATTTTGAATGAGTATAAAGAGATTCAATATACAAGGTAAGGGAATTTCATCTCACTGTTGTTTTCATGAGATACATTCCTTAATAACCACTCACTTCTTCAGTATGGTGTATGTAATTAACATTAATGTATTATATGTAAATTATACATAATTTTATATTTATTAATAAATCTATTTAGTGATATTTATTTCATGGGGTTTAAGTTTCAAAATTTTCACAATCAGTAAAATAGTTCAGTCTCAATTTGTCTTCATTGCAACCCTTGTTTTGTTATGAATCAAAATTAGTTTTCAAGGATTTTTATATCATGAACATCCTTATTTTCATGATATTTTAGGATTCCTTTATTTTCCTTTTATTATGTGGATATTATGATCCCAAGTTATCAACTAATAAGAGTTTACAGAAAAAATGTAATCTCTTTTCAAGATTGTTTACGATTATGCTTCAATTAATGAAATATCATGAAAAAATACATCAATAACATTCAGTAAGTTTATTAAACTCAAGTTATTAATTATATACCCATTTATGTTCAAAATAAATCACCTATTTGTACATAATTTAATGTTTTTAATTAAAATATTAATTTCTCTCTCTTCGGTCAAAAAATTATTGTATTAAAAAACCATGTTTTCAAAAATGTTTTCAAAATATATTTGAATCCCATTTTAAAGGTAAAATTATTTTCAAAATTTTTTATTCTTTTTTCAATATTCCTTTATAATTTTTCAAATATATTTTTGGAGAAAAATGTTTTGAAAATGTTTCATGTTTTAAAAATCATTTCTCAATGTAGAAAGGATATTTTCCAAGTGAAATGTTTTTAAAATATCTTTAAAAATAATTTCTCATAGAATTTATCACTTATTTGTGTTATTCATGCCTTTATGGAGAAATTATTCAATGTTTTCATTCATATTATTTCTCCGAATGGATTATGTTTTGATGGCATGATGATGATGAAACCTATTTATTTTTCACATGTTATAAGTTTTTGAAACCTTTTTATTTCTGGAAGTTATGTTTATGATAAAATGATTAATAAATATATAATTTCTCACATGTTATGATATGATTACATGTTAATAATTCTTATTTCATTTCATGGGATATGATATGATTTTTTATGATCCTGTGGAATGTTTATGTATGATTTCATTATGATATGGGTAGGATCTATATCTACATCCAATGCATTGGGTAAATATTTATATCTCATGGGATAGATATCTATGGACCGAGAAATGAAGTTGGTTTAGTATTTTAGGGATAAAATGGGAAATGAACTTGGTTCAGTATTATAGGACCGAAATGGGGAGTAAACTCAGTTCTGTAATACAGGAATGAAACTGGTTGTAAACCAGATTTAGAAAAGGAATGTTTTTAATAATATGGTCTCGGAAACAATGCCTTGGATACTATGAAAATATAATTATATGTCTATGCGTCTGTAAAAATTCCTTGTTCTATTCGTATGTTATTATTCTATGGATTATGTTCTTTATTTCCTAATGATTCATGTCTTTTTAACATCCAAGATTTATAAAATTATTAATATAGATAATGTTTCATATGAACGGTGTGATATTATATTTTCATTATCATGTTATCATGCCCCTATGATCATGATTACTCTAACATATCTCTTTTGATTACCCTTAATTTTCATTTGAGGTCATCCTTTTTTATGCTTCCTTCCCCCCAATTTATGAAGATATGTATTATGATTGATGTGTCTAATAAGGGTGATAGCCAAGAAAAACCTCATAGCAGATTATATAGCTCATTTATGTATTAATGTTTCTATTTCCATGTTTCCAAAGCCTCTAGACTAATACGTATTTTGGCATCTGTTTGAATAAGATTTTAAGTGTTCTGAAAAGTTTATGTGATGTTAATGTATATGAAGCTAGGGTCACTATAGTTGGTATAAACTTTTTAGTTAACCTTTGGAAGCTAGCATTAGAAAGCCTTAGTGAGAACCCTAAATAAATTTCTAAGTATATTTCTTAGGCTAAGGAATGTATAGGAAAATGTCTTGGAATTTTAGTAAAGGATATATTTAGTGGTTTCCCAGTAATAAATCCTTTTCATGACACTACAAGTATATATGGATCTATAAATAATGTACCTATGGGTAACAATTCCAACAAGATTTTAGAGGCCTGGCTCGGGGTAATCTAGTACACGACAACAGGCCATGCTACACATGTGGTTTGACAATCCCAAGTGATATGCTTTAGGGATTCACAAACTCTTTACAAACCATTATAAAAGATTTAAATATAATTCTTCAATGAATAACCTAGGATAAATTTAAAGTTTCATAAAGTATGGATGTTTTTATAATTTAGATAACATATAGGTGACTTTTCATGATTATGTGGTTCCTTGTTATGATAATTGTTTCTCACTCTGTGATTTTTTGTTTTAATCAATGGATGGAACTCGAAGGAACCATATTAATGGTTATTTTGATGAACAATGAAATTATTTACCTCTTGAGAAACTAAATTAAATGGGATTTAGAATGAAAAACCTTGTTTTTATGCTCACAAAAATTTCTCAAGCTATGAATAGTGGTGGACTACCAAATGAGTAAAATATCGAACAATATTCTAACGAGTCTTTCATGAGGAAGCATCCACCTTCTTTCAGAGGGTCTTATAATCCATTTTTTGGAATAATGGATCAATACTAATAATAATATATTCTCCATTCTTCAGTGTTTGGAGTATGAGAAATTAATTCTGTCTATTTATCAATTATAAGGTGAAGCATAATAGTGGTGGAATATAATAAAGAATACAAGGTCAAAATATAATATTTAATCCATTGATTGGGATGAGTTCAAGAACATATTTTTTGATAACTATTGTCATAAAATTATTTTTAGAAATATGGGGAAATAGCTTCATGAGTTAAATAAAAGGGATTATAAATCTATTGGTACTTACATGGATAATTTTAGGAGACTTTCAAGGTATGATTTAGGAATTATCATCCAACCTGAATGTAAAGTGGATTGGTTTTTTAGTACCATAAATTCAATTCTCAAAATGGTTATTTCCATAAAAAACTATCTATGAAGATATTTTTCATTGTGCAATCAAGGTTGAAATGGAGGTTAGAGTCACGTATCAACCTCGTGATTTTAACAAGAAAAGTTATATGGAGTTCAAAGGAAACTCTAAAAACCATAGAGAAAAGAATATTAGTTTTCCATTATGCTCTAAATGTGGGAATAATCATTGAGGAATTTATCTTAAGTGGTCAAGTAAATGTTTTAAGTGTGGAATGGAAGTTCACTGGGCAATTGATTGTCATAATTATGGGAAGAAGTTCGCTCAAAAAGATAATGGAGAGAAAGTTACAAAGAATTCCCCTATCATAATTCAGTGAAATAGGTGTAATGAGAATGAGAATTATGTTAACCACTACCCAAACCCAAGAGATGGTGATGATGATCAACTCCAACAACCTCTTATGTCAAGGGAAAATGGGAAATCTCATGCAGTCATTGTTTATAATGAGGGGTGAGATAACGATGTTATGAAAAGTACACATAACATCAACTATAAAATAGCTAATTTCATATTTGATTATGGATATATCCACTCTATAATATCTAAATAATTTTCTAAAAGTGTTAAGATTCTACTAAATTAATTAGATGTGGAATTAAAAGTGAAAACCAATAATGGTATGATGATTTCATCTCAAGTCTATGACTCCTCTCTGGTTGATATCTATGGGAATGTGCTGCCTGAAAATATTTTCATTTTTCCTTTGGTTGAATTTTATGTTATATTAGGCATGGATTAGATTTCTCTACAAAAATCCGACAACCATTTTCAGGAAATTGATGTAATGTTTGATATTTAGAACCCTCATATGATCATCCATCCATGTGATGATATATATGAATGTACTATGGAGATTGCATCTAGTATATGGGTTTTAATTCCCATTCAAATGTATTTTTTATCTCAGATGGTCATGGAAAAAATCAACATCAATTATATGCCTATTATTCATGATTTTGTAGATGTCGTTATTAAAGAGTTTTCTATTCTTCCAACAAAACATGAAGGTGAGTTCTCAATATAAATTTTACCAAGTTCCACATCAATATTAAAGTCTCATTATAGAATGGATCTAATTAAGTTTAAGGAATTAAAGAAGAAAATCCTAGAAAACATTGATAAGAGGTTCATTTGGCCTAGTGCATTACCTTTGGGTGCACCACTAATCTTTGTGAAAAATAAGTATGGATCAACGTAATTATGAATTGATTATCGAGAGTTGAACAATATCACAATCAAGAACAAGTATCATATTCCATATATGGGTGAATTATTTTATTAACTACATGGATATTAATAATTTTCTAAGATTGACCTTCATTCTGTATATCATCAATTGAGGGTTGAGAAGGAGGATATACCCAAGATGGAATTCCATACAAAGTATAGACACTATGAATATATATTGATGCCTTTTGGTCATACTAATTCCCTTGATATCTTCATGGATTTAGTTTATATAGTATTTAAGATTACCTTCATCATTTTGTGGTTGTATTTGTAGATGATATTATTATCTATTCAAATAGAAAGGAAGATCATGAAGATCATTTGATAATTTTACTAAACACCCTAATGAAGGAGAATCTATATGAAAAATTTAAAAATTGTAAATTTTGGCTACAAAAGGTTTTATTTTTTGGTCACATAATTTTTAGAGATGGTATAGAAGTAGATCCATTAATAACAGGTCCATTTAATGTTGTCCTAGACTAACCATGGTGATTGAGATATCTAGATTTCTTGGTTTAGTTGGATATTATTGATAGTTTATGGATAATTTTTCATAAATATCTAATTTTCTAACCAAGTTATCTTCAAAGGGTGTTAAGTTCTTATGGATAAATGATTGTGAGGAAAATATCATGGAAATGAAGAGTTGGTTAGGTAATTCACCTATGCTTACATTACTCTATTATGGAGAAGGGTTTTTAATCAATAGTTTTTCATCCATGAAGGGATTGGGATGTGTTCTTATGAATATTAACTTGGTTATTCCTTATGAATTGTGGTAGTTGAACAATCATCAGAAAAATTACCCAACTCATGATTTGAAGTTAGCATCGGTAAGTTTTTCATTAATCATATGGATGAATTATCTTTACGTAAAAAATTTTGAAATATATACTGATCATAAAAGTCTAAAATATATATTCACATAGTAGGATTTTAACATGAACTGGAGAATATGGTAATAGTTGATAAAGGATTATGAATTTTCAATACATTACCTCCCTAGGAAAGCTAACATGGTGGTTGGTGCTTTGATTCGGAAGGATCATGTTAGCTTATCCCTAATGAGGATCACAAAAGATCCAATATTTCCATATTTGAAAAGAATTGATTTAGGAATCATAAAGGAAGGGTAAAATCATACCTTTCTTAAACGAATGTTCAACCCTCTATATTAGTGAATATTAAGGAAGAATAGAAGAAAGATGAATAGATGAAAAAGAAAGGTAGAAATGTTCCTAAGTTTAATCTTAATCTAATGATGAGGTTGAGGAACCATGTATGTGTTCCTTCCATACCATATTTGAAAAAGGAGCTGCAAGATGAAGCTTGTATTTCTTCATTATCTATTCGTCTAGGAAGTATGAAGATGTATAGTGACTTGAAAGAATACTTTTGGTAGGATGGAATTAAGAGGGATATCGCAGATTTTGTATCTCAATGTTTGGTATACATACAAGTAAAAGGTGAAATAAAAAATTCTAAAGGTATGTTTCATCCATTTCCCATAGCAAAATGGAAATTGGATAGAATAACTATATATTTTGTCGTTCGACTACTAAATAACTATAAATGGTTTAATTATATATGGGCGTTAATCGATCACCTTACTAAGTCAACATGCTTCACTGCTATCAGATAAGACTTTTCTATAGATCAGCCTTCTAGGATATACATTAAAAAAGTGGTAAAGTTTTATGGAGTGACAAATTCCACTGAATCGGATCATGATATATATTTCACCTCAATATTTTAAAGAATTATTCAATAAGAACATGACACATAATTGAGATTCTTTACTACTTTTCATCCTAAGGCAGATGGTCAGTTTGATATAACAATTAAATCCCTAGAAGATATGTTTATATCATGTTTTCTAGATTTCAATGGAATTTGGGATCAAAAAAATCCTCTATTTGAGTTTTCTTACAATAATATATTTCACACAAACATTAATATGGAAGTATATGAAGCCTCATATGTAAATAAATTTAGAGCTACAACCTGCCAGGATGAGGTAAGATAAATTAATCTATTGGGACCGAAGATTGTTAAAGAAATGATCGAGAAGGTTAGAACCATTCAGAAATATATCATGGAAACTTCAAGTAGGTAGAAAAGTTATGCTGATAACCATTAGTGTGATATAGAATTTGAATTTGGTAAAACAATTTTTATTTGAATCTCACCCTATAATAATGTTATGAGATTCAAGAATAAAGGGAAACCAATCCCTATTTATGTTACTCCCTTGGAAATTCTTGATCATGTTGAGATAGTAGCCTATCGCTTTGACCTTCTTCCAAATCTCCCTCAAGTCCATGATTTTTTCCATCTATCTATTCTATGGAATTACATACCTGACCGTTCACATGTTATGAACTCAAAGGTCATACCACTGGAGTAGGATTTGTCTTATCAAGAATAACCAGTTAAAATTATAAACTGATTAGATAAAGTTAAATGAAAAATGACTACTCAGAAGGATAATGTTCTGTGGAGAAACCACAATTTATAATAAGCTATGTGGTATCTTTAAGATATGATGAAGTAGAATTATCCTCATTTTTTTCCTGAGTGGCAAATTTTTAGTGATAAATTCATTTTATGGGGGTAGACTATAACACATTGAGTTTTTATAGATATTTTTCAAAAAATCATATTTTCATTTATGCCTTACAATGCACTAATTAAAACATTCATTTCATATAGAACATCGACTTGGAATTCATTACATAGAACATAGACTTGGTCTATGTCACATGGAACATCAAATTGTCATAAGTTACATGCAACACCTATGTTTCTACAAAACATCATTTTAATATTATAATTATTTAATTGAGGTAATTATAACAAATTACGACACATGTGAAAAACAAAATTAGTTTTCAGATTAAGATATAACATCTTCTCTCAAGATCCATTTTTAATTTTCCTTCTCCACCCCATACACTCTCTTTATTCCATGATTGTATAAAAAACTAGTATCCTAAATATACTTGTATGTTTTTTTCTAAGGGTTCAATATACACTTTCAGTCACCTCCATCTAATCGGTAACAAACATATAGTTTACATGTATGGTGAACTACCACCTCACTAAACAATGATTGTTCATTTTTCCTTTAATGCCTCTCACGGTGGACATTATGATGGAATCACTATTTATATATGTTATATATTATTTTCATTATGTATTTAATCTTATTTATTCCTTTTACAACACATATCTTTTTTTACATTCCATTTGGTGTAAATGCGATAATTTCGTTTCAGCAAGTGTGTACTACAACCCCCTCAAAGTGGTGTGATTCATTCACACACTACATGAAATTTATTAAGGATGGGTTTAGTGAAATAATATGATATATATGATATAATAAAGATATTTTATTAGTGATATATATTCATATATATGCATATATTTCTTTTTCTTTCATTCTTTCAATAGGAAAATAAAAAACGGAAATATCATTCATGTGTACGTATGGATTTATGTCTCCATAACGGTGTATTATATTTCCTACCTCTATAATATATAGAGTATCATAACAGAAATATAAAGAATATACATGAAATTTATATCCTTTTTTACATTATTTAATCATGATATATGTATAAGGATCACAGATATAACAAATTAAGACACATACGAAAAATAAAGCAAATATTACCCAAAGTGAATCATTAACATTGAATTATTAACAAGAAGGTAATAAAAAGTCACGATAAAACCATATAATATTTTTGAAGTAATAATATGGTTATTTTATATAGTTATAATAAATTTATATTTATTATATAGGTGGTTTGAAATAGTACAAAGAGATTCAAGATACAGGGTAAGGGTGTTTCATATCACTTTTGTTTTTGTGGGATATATGCCTTAATCACCACTAACAGATTTTGTGTGTTTTATATACTTAAAATGATGGTATTATATGTATATTATACTTAAATTTATTTGTATTCCTATATAAATCTATGACCTTTCTTTCACGTGGTTTAAGTTTCAAAAGTTACCAAATAGGTCAAATAGTTTTGTCTCAATTTGACTTCTTTGATACTCATGTTTTGTTATGTTACTATATTATATTTTAGGTTTATTATATAATTAATATCCTCATCTTCATGATATTTTATGCTTTAATTAATTTCATTTTCTAACATATAGATTACGATCCCATTTTACCTATTGATAAGAGTTTATTGAAACAATCTCATAACTTTTTTAGGCTTGTTTGTGATTATGCTTCTGTTAATTAAAACTCATGAAAAATATCTCAATAATATTCATAAATTTCCTTATTCTACAGTAATTAATTATATCCTCATGTATTAGTACATTATTTAAACTCTTTGGTACTTAAACAATTTATGTAAAATATGGTCATCTATCTCTTCAGTCAGAAATCTATTGTATAAAAAAAATCAATTTTTTTTAAAAGATATTTGAAGACCATTTTCAAGGAAAAAGTTTTTTAAAAAATTTTATGATTTTTTAAAATATTTCTTTATATTTTTTAAAATATATTCTCAAATAAAATTTTTTTTAAATTTTTTTTTGTTTTAAAAATAATTTCTCAACACATAAAGTATATTTTCCTAGAGAAATGTTTTTAAAAGATATTTCAAAATTATTTCCCCTAAAAGATAACATCCATTATTTTTAATTATTAATTTATAGGGAAATTATTCAATGTTTACATTCATTTTATTTCTCTTAATGGGTTATGTTTTTATGTCATGTTGTTGAAGAAACCCATTCCTCTTTCATAGGTAAGGTTCTTTCGAAATATGCTTCCTTTCACATGTTATATTTATGATGAAATAATTGTTAATCCTATTATTTTTTCATAGGTTATGATATTATTACAAGTTTATAGTACCCATTTCCTATAACAAGTTATTCTATGATTATTTTTGATCTTATGGAACATTTATGTATAATTTCATTATGATGTAGGTGGGACTTATATCACTCTCTAATGCATTGGGTAAAGATTTATATCTCATGAGATAGACATGAATGGAGTGATAAATGAACTCGGTTCAGTATTAAAGGGTTTCAATGTGAAATGAACTCCATTCAGTAACACATTTCTGGAATAGGGAGTGAATATCGTTCAGTAATATAGGGCTGGAATGGGGTGTAAACCCGGTTCAGTAAAGGGCTTTGTCCACGTGGATGGTCTCTGCTGCAATGCCTTGGATACTGTAGAAATCATATTATATGCTTATGTGTCTACCATAATTCCATATTTTATTCCTATTTTATTATTTCATGGATTATGTTATTTATTTACTTATTATTCGTGTCTTATATATTTTATGGATTTATGCCATGATTCATGTATATGATTTCTGATATTCATTGTATGATCTTCTATTTTCATGATCATGTTCTCATACCCTTATACTCATGATTATTCTTACATATCAACCATGTTTACTCTTAATGAGCATCTAAACTCATCACATTTTATGTTTCCTTCCCCCAAGTTATTATGATGTATTTTATATTTGAATTATATGACAAGGGTGTTGTCCAAGAAGAACCTAGTAGAAAATAATATAGCTCATTTTTGTACTAGCATTTATATTTTCATGTATCAAAAGGCACTAGCCTAGTATGGTATTTGGTCATTTGTTTTTATAATTTTTTTAAGTATTCCTTAAATACTATTTAATATTAATTTATATAAAGTGAGTGTCACTACAAGATTCATCTTATATGATTCATTGGGTGATGAAAATTTAGGTCATAGTAGTGGTTAGGGAAATGAACTTCATTATCGTGATGGTGATGAAGATGTCCAATGTGATGATGCTAGTGAGGATGATAAAGATTTGTGTGAGTATAGTGATGACCATGATGGTAGTGTTTCCCATGATGATTATTTTTTATAGGGATTTATTAATCCTCTACATTTCTAACTTGATATTTAATACACTTACAACTATCTAGGTAGTGTATAATGAAAAAAACTGATTGTATATATGAGTTGTGATATGATTTATTAGTTTTCATCTAATTAAATATCAAATAAGAAATAGAAAACATATATAATGTTTTGATTGTGAATTTTGATCTTTTTAATATATTTTTTTATAGATTATTTTATTTTCTTTATAGTGGTAGAATTTTTCTTGGTGGGAAGGGGGGTTGTACCAATAGTTATATTAAATCATTGATATATCCATTTATTCTTATAGTTTTAAAAAATATTGGTTTGAAAATATACACCAATGGTTATATTAATAAAATATATATGGGTTTGTGATATAACACCCTGATAATTTAAAAGATTACTATGTTTGATATCTTTCTTAATAAGCAACACCGAGCATTAAGTGAATTTTGATATACTATAAAAATTTTAAAAGTATTAAATGAAAATATTGTAACATATCAATAAAATTAGTAGTATGAATAGGAGTAACAAAATTATGAAACATATATATAAATTTCAAAATCAATAGAAATGTATTTATAAATTCTTAGGAAATTAGCACACAATTATTTATTAAAGTCTTTATATGTTTTAAAATATATTTTCTTCAAAAATGGTTTTTAATACATTTCTTTGGTGAATATTATAATTAGTTTTTGACAATTTTATAAATTTAATTTGATAAAAAGGATATAAATTTTTAAATCAAAATATTAATACAATATTTTGGTGAAATTTTTAAATTATTCGGAAAATATTGATTCTTCATTGAATGGTGAAAAACACATATTTTTTACAAAACTATTATTTCCATTCATTTAATATTACTATTATTATTTGAATAAAATCTTATAGTATCATAAATCTCCTTTAAATTGATATAATATATGAAATTACATAGTAATCATCATTTTTACCTGATTTTGGTAGAAGTTTATTTTTAGGCTTGAAAACACATTTTTCTAAAAAAAATTCATTGCATTTTTCATTTAGATATTAAATTAATTTCGGAAACTTATAGAGATTATGTATTGAAAAATGTATTTAATATTTTTAATTAGTAGGTTAATTTTTTTTAAATATGTCACTTTTATATTTTATCATCATAAATAGTAATTGAGTTAAATATTTGTCACCTCGGTAAGTGTAAATTGAGAAATTAATGTTAAAAACAATAAGGTAAGGCCTAAAAATTACCCAAAAACTTTATTTTAAAATTTTGGACGAGTTATATTCAACCATAATCATCTAATATTCTAATTTATGGAAACTTTGTGCTATTTGTATTCACAAAATACAAATATGTTATTTTTTAAGTAATGAAAAATACAAAATGTCACACTCTAGATTTCAAATTTCTCTAATATATTCCCATAGGGATAAAAATAATTTGTGAAGGAATATTAATGTTTATTTTCATAATAATGAAAAAAATTTGGATGATAATTTATTTCTTATTTTTATTGATTATATAATTTTATTAAATTCATTTACATTACTGATACAGTTCTTGTGTAAGTCATCGAACAATCAGAGTAAATAATATTAAACACATTAAAAGTAATGTATTTTGGATAAATTATGGTTCCATGTAAATGTATAGGTAATAATAATTTATTATTTTTCATAAAATTTGTTACAATATTAGAGTCAAATTAAATTCATACTTCCAAAAATGACATTATTGATATTTTATAATAAATAATATTTTATTAGATGATTTAAAATTCATAAAAATCATATAGTTGCCTAATTTAATAGGATATTGTTAAAAATATAAACATTTATCCATATACGGGTGCCTTTTTCCATTTATAGTGAATTTATTTACCCCTAATAAGTAAAAAATATTGATATCATGATAATAGTCAAAAGGGTTAACAGGATGTTAAAATAAAGAGATAAAGGTGAAAAATCACCTAAACTTGATAAAATTTTCTTGGATGAGAGAATTTATACTAATCACAATATTATATTCTAAATATGTCAGTTTTCTTCCATGTTTAAAAGAAAATTAGTCTATTTTAATTTAGTACATTAAGATATTACAAGAGTGCCCCTCTCCTCAGTTATAAAATCACACCCCCTCTCTTGTCCTATCCATACACCAAGAATAATTTTTTGACTATTCACTTCCCAAATAAATTCCTAGAATATATATAAACAGCTTATAGTACTTATTTTAGTTATAATACCATCCTTTTAGGGATTAATTTGTAAAGAAAATGATGTTGCTTGATGAACATATATAGATTTTAACTGAATGTTTTAATTTTATTTCTTTGTATATCTCTATTAATTCTATAATAACCACTATAATATAATAACATAATTTTATAACTTATATTTATGTGTCATCATGTTAATAATATTAACATTATACAACTCCTCTTCCATCAAATTAGAAATGGAATCATCATTCATGTGTACAGCGTACTACCAACTCGTGAACTGGTCTAATTCATTTTCCATCACAACCTCACATACTAGTATGCCCAAACAATTTTTTCCATTTTCAAATAAGAAAAATTATGCTTAGTGGGAACCTCAAAATTATCAGATACCAAAATCCAAATTTCCTAGAAACATAAGATCAATTAGTGTGAAATTATAATAGAAATTACAAAAAATTCTCCAATGCGTCAAACTCCACGGACTTCAAATTACAAAAAAAACACACTACCACCTCAAGACACAATCCATGAGGTGACTGGTGCCTAAATCCTTTCAACTTTACATGCTTGATCACTATTATCATCAATACCTTCACTGTAAATCAGACTTCATCGCTCCGGAATCGCTTCAGCCATGTCCCCTCAAATATCACCCAATAACATAATGAAATCCAAACAAAAAATGATCACCAATTTAAATTGTGCCATCATCTTCCAAATATATAAAACTGTATCATAGATCACCAAAATGAACACCTAGCACCATTTATAGGAAGAACCCCTGAAACCAAGACAAAGAGGAACCAATACAACCATAGAAATCGAAACAAAAGGAAGAAAGAACCCAACACAAAACCCCATGGAACATTGTCGATGGGTCAGCCTCATATCCTAGAAACCCCCTAAACATTGTCGAAACAAACCAATATGGGGTCTAGAATAAAAACGCTGGGAGAAAGGGAAGAATAAGGACCAAACTCAATCTTTGATAGGGGGAACAAACATAGAATTTAACACGGTGAAGAAAAAACGAAGCCCCCACCCTACACCCCTCACAATCTCAAATCACCCGAAGATCTATCACACCTAGACAATATGGGGTCATATATGTTTGTAGAGGCCAACAATAGAAGAACTAAGATGTTGAAGGACCTCACTGCCAAGGAACCTAGAACTGAGTATGAGGGAAAGAAATAGAGGATGCCTGGAAGACCGATGAAAAAAAAGAACGTAGATAAATCCAATCTGAGACCAACACCAAGGGGGAATGAACAAAATGCATGTGGACAAATGAGATAAGGTAATGAAACTATAATAAAACCAGTAAGGTATGAGGGATCACCATTGGAGGAGAAGGAGGTGAATCCCTAGAACCAGAGAGGCCGCCACTGATCATATTCCTCAAAAACAGAGACAAGAATGGGAAATCAAAAACATATGGAGAAAAAATGATGACTCTACTAAGTATAATAAAAACAATAAATGAGGAATTTTTTGATACTATGCCTTTATAGATCACTAAATAAACACCCATCGATATGAAGAACAACAAGAAGAAAAAATTTAGAAGATAGAAAACTTGGGGAAGATGTCTCTAAAAGGGTTAGAAATGTAATAGACCAAAACCTGCCACCGCAAGAGTCGAAACCCTAGTGTGCTAACAAGAACTATAAAGAGAGAGGCCTAGGGGGAATGGAGGCATATCCAGGGAGATCTCACACCTCATATACTACTATATATAGTATACTAATTTTTTATAAAATTATGGAATAAATTTAGTGGATGGGGTGGAGAAGAAAAATAAACGAAAGGAGCTTGATATAAGATGTTACCTCTTAATTGGATAACTCCTTTAGGATTGTGCCAAAAGTATTCCATGGATTTCCTTATATAATCATGATATATGTATAATGACTAAAGATAAGACAAATTAAGACACATGCTAAAAACAAAGTGAATATTACTTGAAGTGAAACATTAACATAGAATTATTAACAAGCGGGTAATATAAATTCATAATCAAACCATATATTATTTTTGAAGTAATAATATGGTTCTTTTATAGAGTTATAATACATTTATATTTTTTATATAGGTTTTATTAAAAGTACAAAGAGATTCATGACAAAAGTAATGGGAATTTCATCTCATTTTTATTTTTTTGACATACATGCCTTAATCACCACTCACTTATTTTGGGTTTTGTATGTACTTAAAATGAATGTATTATATGTGTCTCATAATTAAATTTATGTTTATTAACGTAACCATTTTATGATATTTCTTTCATGGGGTTTAAGTTTCAAAAGCTACCAAATAGGTAAAACATTTTTTTCTCAATTTTACTTCTTTCATACTCATGTTTTGTTATGTACCTACATTATTATTGAGGTGTATTATATAATTAATCTCTTTATTTTCATGTTTTTTTATGATTAATTTTTTTAATTTTTCTTACATGTAGATTATGATCCTAATTTACCAAGTGGTAATATTTTATTAAAACAATCTCATCACATTTGTAGATTGTTTCTGATTATGCTTTAGTTAATGAAATATCATGAACAATATCCCAAGAACACTCATAAAGTTTCTTCTCCACTAGAAATTTAAGATATTCTCATGTGTTAGTATAGCTTTTACACTCTTTGGTACTTAATATAGTGTTTTTAAGTAAAACATGGTTATCTATATCTTCATTTTGAAATCTATTGTATTAAAAAACCATGTTTTCAAAAAAAATTGAAAAGATATTTGAATCTCATTATCATGAAAAAAAAATTTAAAAATAGTTTATTATTTTTTCAAAGATCCCTTTATAAGTTTTCAAATATATTTTTAATGAAAATGGTTTTGAAATTTGGTTTATGTTTTAAAAATAATTTCTAAATGCAAAAAAGTATATTTTCCTCAACAAATATTTTTAAAAGATCTTCCAAAATTATTTCCCATAAAATATAACATCCATTATTTTTTATCATACCTTTCTGGGGAAATTATTCAGTGCATTAATTCATAATATTTATCTTGATGTATTATTTTTTGATGTCATCAAATTGATGAAACCCATTTCTATTTCACTGGTTATTTGCTTTAGAATACTTTTTCTTTTCACAGGTTATATTTATAATCAAATGATTTTGAAACCTATATTTTGTCACTTGTTATGACATGATTACATGTTCATAATACCCATTTCATTTCATAGGTTATGAAATGATTATTTTTTATCTTGTGTATTATGTATGTATAATTTCATTATGATATCAGTGGGACCTATATCTCCCTCCAATGCATTTAATAAAGATTAATATCTCATGATATAGACATGGATGGAGTGATAAATGAAATGGATTTAGTATTATAGGGTTGTAACAAGAAATGAACTTGGTTTAGTATTATAGGGTTGGAAAAAGGAGTTAACTTGGTTCAGTAATACATGGTTGGAACAGGGTGTGATCCTAGTTCAGAAAAGGACTTTGTCCATGTGGACTGTCTTGATAGCAATGCCTTGGCTAATATAGAAATCATATTATATGTTTATGTTTATTCTATAATTCAATCTTTTAATCGTATGTAATTATTTCATGGATTATATTCTTTATTTAAATATGATTTATATCTTATTAATTTTGAGTCTTTATACCATGATTCATTTATATGATCTTTGATATGCAGTGTATGATCTTATATTTTCAAGATCATGATCTCATACCCTTATACTCATGATTATGCTCACATATCTACCTTGATTATTCCTAATTAGAATCTAAACTCACCCATTTTTTTGTTTCCTCCCCTAATGTTATTATGATATGTTTTATTTTTGAAGATTCTTATCAGGATTCTAGTAAAGAAGAACATAGGGGGATATTATGTAACTCATTTTTGTACTAGTGTTTATGTTTACATGTTTCCAAAGGCACTAGACTAGTATGGTCTTTGGGCATATGTTTCTTTAATTTTTTATATATTCCAAAAAATTTATTTTATATTAATTTATGTAAATTGGGTTTATATATAACATGAAACATATATAATGCATTGAGTGATGATAATTTAGGTCGTAGTAGTGGTTTAAGAAATGAATTTCTTTATCATAGTGGCGATGAAGATTTTTAAGGTGATGCTTCCAGTGATGATGTTAAAGATTAGGGTGATGATAGTGATGACCATGATTGTAGTGTTTCTAATGATGTAGTTTTTATAGGGATTTATTGATCTTTTACATTTCTAAATTGATATTTAATACACTTACAACTGTCTTGATAGTTTATAATGAAAAAACTGATTGTATATATGAGTTATGATTTTTTTAATTAGTTTCCAAATGATTAATTATAAAATATAAATTATAAAACATATATATAGTTTTAAATGTGAATTTTGATTATTTTAATATATGTTTTTTATAGATTGTTTTATTTTTTTATATTGGTATAATTTTCCCTGTTGGGGGGGGGGGTTATATAAATAGTTATATTAAATCATTGGTATATCCATCTATTCCAATGGTTTTTAATACTATTGGTGTGAAAATATATACCAAAGGTTATGTTAAAACTATTTTTATGGGATTTTAATTTAAATCCCTGATAATTTAAAAGATCATTATGGTTTATATCTTTCTTAAATCTCAACTGTTAGCTTTAAGTGAATTGTGATATACTGTAAACGATTTACAAGTATTAAAAGTTAATATTATAACATACCCGTTAAATTAGTATTATTAGTGAGAGTAAAAAATTACCAAACATATATATATATAATTATAACTCACTATAAATGTATTTATAAATACTTAAAAAAATCACTCAATTTTTTAGTAAAGTCATTTTATGTTTTAAAATATATTTTCTTCAAAAATTGTTTGCAATACATTTTTTGAGTGAATATTATAATTAATTTATGACACTATTACAAATTTAATTTTATTAAAAATATATAATTCTTTATATTAAAATATGAATATAATATTTGGATGAAATTTTGGAATCTTTCGGAAAAGATTGATTCTTCAGTGAAAAGTGAAAAATGCAGTTTTCTTTACAAAACTATTGTTTCTATTCATTTAAAATTACCATTATGATTTTAATATAATATGATAGTAACATAAGTATCATCTAATAATATATAATATAATTAATTACATAGGAATCGTCATTATACCTGATTTGGGTACAATTTTATTTTTAGTCTTAAAAAAACATTTTTCAAAAAAAAAATGTTTTCCATTGCACTTTTCATTTCAATATTAAATTAATTTCTACCACATATAGAGATTATGTATTGAAAAATGTATTTTATATTCTAAATTAGTAGGATAAATTTTTTTAACTATGTCACATTTTTAGTTTATCATTATGAATAGTAATTGTGTTAAATATTTTTCGCTTTAATAAGTGTAAATTGTGAAATTAATGTTAAAACCAAGATAGTAAGGCCTAAACATAACACAAAAAATTTATTTTAAACATTTTGACGAGTTTATTTACCCTTAATCATTAAATATTCTAATTTATGGATATTTTTGTCCATTTTTCTTCACAATTTAGTTATATAATATTTTTAAGTAATGACAAAAATATCACTCTCTAGATTTTAAATTTCTCTAATATATTCGTATAGGGATAAAAATAAGTTATGAAGGAATATTAATATTTATTTTGATAACAAATAAAATTTTGTTACTGATAATTTATCTCTAATTTTTAGTGATTTTATAATTACATTAAATTAATTTTCAATGCTGCTAGATTGCTTGTGTAATCTATGGAACAATCAGAGTCAAATTATATTCATACTTCAAAAAAATGACATTTCTGATATTTTATAATAAAAAGTATTTTATTAAATGATTTAAAATTAATAAAAATCATATAGTTGGCCAATTTAATGGGATATTGTTAAAAATATCAACATTTATCCATATATCAGTCACTTTTCTCATTTATAGTGAATTTATTTACCGCTGAAGAGTAAAAAATATTGATATCATGATAATCATCAAAATAGTTAACATGATGTGGAAACAAAAATATAAAGGTGAAAAAATCACCTAAACATGATAAAAGTTTCTTATATGAGATGATTTATACTAATATAGATATTATATTTTAAAATAATTAGTGTTTTTTCACATTTAAAAGAAAATTAATCTATAATAATTTAGTAATTTAAGAAATTCAAATAGTGCACATCCCCTCACTTATAAAATCAAACACCCGCTCATATCTTATCCACACATAAAGAACAATTTTTTTTCTATTACCTTACCAAATAAATTCCTATAAAATATGTAAACATCCTATAGGATTTATTTTAGTTATAATACCATCCTTTGGGGGATTAAGGTGTAATAAAAAGGAAGTTTTCTAATGAAGATGTATAGATTTTAACTGAATGTTTTAATTGTATTTCTTCATATATCTAAATTAATTATATCATAAAAAATATAATATAAAAAAATAATTATATAACATATATTTATATCTTATTTTGTAAATTAAATAACCTTTATACATCTCCAATTCTATCAAATTGGAATTGAAACCATCGTTCTTGTGTACTACAGATGACCGAACAGCGAACCGATGTAATTAATTTTCCGTCACCCCCACACAACTAGATATAATTATAGATTTAATGTATATATAATATTGTAATGAAATAATAATCATTATTTAAGTATAATATATCATCTAGTTTCAAAAAAAAATTGTATCCATTTAAAAATGGTGATGTCATTCAGGCGTATGTGTGGATTACAACCTCCATGATGTGAAGTGATTAATTTTACATTACCACCTCACATGGATAGAATTTTTATTGTTTGTAAATATATAGCATTATATTTATGATATAATAATATTTTTGTAATTTTAAAATAATACTTACCTTATTTTCTTCAGGTTTTTTGAAAAATTGAAATGTTACTAATGTGTACATACAGACTATCATCTCTATATAGTAACGTAATTCATTTTTCATAACCAAGTTATATGGTTGGTCATAAAAGTATAATTCTTGTATAAAAATTATAATTATTTAATTGTTATTATTATTGACTTTAGAGGTTAACTAACTCTTTTAACATGGTCAACAATCTAAAATAGCTTTTTTATTTAGGAACTAGATGTCCTCAAAATACCAAATAAGATATTAACAATTAAGTAATTAAATATTTCATTGAAATAAATTAATTAAATGGTTTAATAATAAAATATTAGTCTAGTTAAAGGTTCTTAATAAATCATTTTATTAATACCTGTTAATAATACATGAGTTAAAGAATATACATAGTGATTTGGGACTCGGTTGAGGGGTTTCTTAACTCAATTTCCTTTCAATTTGTTGTATCACTTGTTCATTGATTATATTATGTAAAAATTATCATTTAATTGAACCTTGTTTTATTTAGGTATTATTTCCATTTTTTTATTTATTTAAAATTTTTACACCAAATATATCCATTGATTAATTATAAATTCAATTTTATGATCTTTATAAGGGTTATTCGACTCAATTTTTTATTTTTTGGGACATAGGTTTTTTTTAATGAATGTATCCTATTTTATGAGGTTTATATACTTACCTTTGATAGGTTATATCATGGATATCCTTATAGTCATGGAATTTAATGTTTCAGTTTAATTAATTTATTTCATTGGATAAAGATTCAAAAGTTACCAAAACCATAAGAATTTTTATGATATTCTCTCATATTTTTTCTTGGTTTTCTATATTCCAAGTTCCCTTGGGTGAGATAATATGCTCTAATTTTTTTAAACCACTTTTATTTTATTTTAATACAATTTTTAGTATGGTTTAAATTTTTAATTTCAATTTCATGTCTTATTGACTAAATATAGATAAAAAAGTTGTCTAAAAGTGATATTAGTCTTTTATTATATTTTAGATTGTGAATCTTTCTGTTTCATATCCATACTTTATAAACATATTTCAAAAATGTTCATATTTACAATTCAATGGTTTATTAAGGTCATTTCAGGTATATTTGGATCTATGTATAAGTTTCTTTAAAAAATATTCTTTTTAATAATATTCATACGACATGTTTTGCATTTACATACTAAATTGTGAAAATAATTTTTTATTTTAACAAATATTGCTTAACCACCTTTTTTCACAATTATGAATGTTTTTTATTTTATGTTTACTTTGAAATTTTCCAAGGTTATTTTGAAATAAAAATATTCCCTTATATTATATAAATTTTTTATTTTTTAAAGTGGTTTTAAATGAAGAAAGGATATTTTCCTCAAGAATTTATTTCGATTCGTCAATGACAAAAACACTTGATATTACTTTTTATAAACTGGAGATATATTTTTAATTAAACCATCCTTATTCATTATCTATAAGTATTATGATTGTTTCAATGATATTTTCATGGAACGAAATATGTTTTATGGGTAAATCATGCTATGAAAGAACAATTGTTATTATTATGTTGAAAATTTAAATCTTCTAAATGTTTTATTTATGAATGATATTTTTATATTATTAATGATGATAGTTGTGTTCTATGTATAATGTGATTATGGGTAGGCCTGATATAACTTATACAATGGGTCATCATGATTTGTTCTATACAACATGTGATTTTCATAAAGAAAATATGATGAGTGATCCCTGGATATTTTATACAATAAGTGATCCTGATAGAGATCTCTAATGCATTGGGTAATGTTACTTTCCATTAAATGTAATAAAGAGTTAATTAACTGAGGAGGATTCTCTGATGGATTTAACTGGGCTCTAGTTATTTCATTCATGAGTAAACATGTGTTATTAATATAATTTTCCATTATAGTTGCACACTTTATCAATGATTTTTATGAGTTTTTAGGGTTTCTTTGAGAAACATTTAAATCATATTGATAAATATTATTCATTATAATAACTCTTTACTTTTATAAATCATTATTCCATTTCAGGTGTCTAATGATATATCTTTTGATGGGTATTAATTCTCTTGTATTATTCTAAAGAACTTGGATTATGTTACTATACCTTTATATTCCTTTTATGGTCACTGGTTACATTTAATTGTAAATGTTTATGTTTAACCTTACTAAGGGTTTGATCTCACCCTTATTATGTTTTATATTTCCATTGGATATGAAGAATGATATTAAATAAAATTTAAAAATAATTCATGTGTGAATAATATTATGAGAATGTTGATGACTTTATGTGGAAAAAGAAAAATTGGGTATGGTGAGAAAAATGATCACTTAAGTCATGGTTTTTTAAATGTAAGTTTTTTCCTAATTCTATAAAACATTAAACCTAAAAGGTCTTTGTCTATGTTATTTAGTGAATATATTTTTATGATGTATGTTTTGGATGGCTAAAATTAGGTCTTGTTTAACGATATCAAATCCAAAAATTTGAAGATTATGTTTTTAATACCAGATTTGACCGGGTAGGTTTTGAGTTGTTATAGTTTTATTATATCATGGTTCAAATTACTTTAGAGGTTGTAATGTTTTAATGTTAGTATACCTTAAGAGTTTTGGATATCATCCTAGGTTTATAACTTTAATTTCGATTATAAGTTCAAAAGCATAGATTCAAATTTTATGGTTTTAATTTACTTTATTTTGAGATGATTAATGATAATTAGGGATATTTTTCTGTTGAGGTAAATGTAACCCTTAGGTTTAACATGGATGATTATTTGATAAGAATGATATGAAATTTTTTGGGATATACTCTGAAAGGTATAAAAAAAACCCTTGAGGTTAATACATTATTTAACATTGATATTGTTAAGGTTAATTAGGATATAGGGTTAATTATTTATGGAATGATCTATCTTAAACATTTGGTGTTTTTATTTAATTTTTTATATTAATGAATTATTTATTCAAATGATGATCTATTCGTTTGGGGTATTATGTTATTATTTACTAACCATTTTAGTTTTAGGAATGATGGGAAGAAAAAAACATCCTTTTATATACCTTCTGTCCAATCAGAAGTTGATTATAGTTATTTAGGAATTAAATATTCATACTCATCATTTGGAGTAAAATATGAGATAAAGGTGGAAACTTTTTGAATCACAAAACCAATAGAAAAATATTACAGTTATGTATTTTTTAGTGAATCAAGTAAATATACTTCTTTATATTCCTATTATAGATGATAAATTAATTAATCAGCTCTAGGAAAAGGATCATCAAACAAAAAAAATATCCTATTACATTTAGTTATAATTAATTTTTGACATTTTTACAACTCAATTATTTTTGGTTTTATGATCATTGAGTTTCTTATGATCATTCACATTCTTTTCATCAATGTATTCTATAAATATTCATTATTTTTTAGACAATAATTTTTTCCTCCTTGTCCATATTTTCAGTTCCTAGTACTATTTTTCAATTTTGAAACCTATTTATGTTCTATTATATTTGATCCTCACATTTCCTTTTCCCTTTTTCAAAGGGAAGTTTCATTGAATCTTTTTCAGATGTGGGTTTACAACAAATGTGTTTTTAACTATTTAACCCTTGATTACTATGATTAATTCAAAATTGGTAGGATGGAATTTCTTAATGGGGGAGAATGTAACACCCTAATATTTTAAAAAATATATGATTTAAAGCGTTCTTAACATGAAACACCAAGCTTTAAGTGAACTGTGATATACTATAAAAATATTAAATATATTAAATATGAATGTCATAGCATGGATATTAAATTATCAGTATGAAAAGGAATTAAAAAATTATGAAAAAATATATTAATTTCATACTCGATAAAAACTAATTTACAAATTCATACAAAATGAGAACTCAATTTTTAGTAAATTCATTATATCTTTAAAAAATGTATTTTCTTCAAAATAATTTTTTTCACTTTTTGTGAGTAAATATTATAATTAATTACTTCTAATTTTATAAATTATATTTTATAAAAAAGGTATAATATTTTAAATTAAAATATAAATATTATCTTAGTATGAAATTTTTATATTTTTTTATTGTGTTTTCATTTAATAATGAAAATACTGATATTTTTTGTAAAAAAATAAATTATTTTCATTGAAAAGAATCATTGAAATTTGATGTTTGTCTTAATATAAAATATTAGTTATTTAATTTGATATAATATAATAAATTACAAATTAATATTCATTATTCATTCATATTGTATAAGTTAATTTTTTGGGTTAAAAATGCGTTTTTTGAAAAAACAAATTCATTATGATTTTAAATTTTATCTTAAATTAATTTATTCAACTTATAGGTATTGACTTATTAAAAATGGATAATATATTTAAAATCAAAAAAAATTAATTTGGTAAATACACATCTTTTAATTTTTCCATCAGAAATTGTAACAGTGGAAAATATGTGTCACCACGGTAAGGGTAAATCAGATAATTATGGTTAAAAATGTAATAGGCCCTAAAAATAACCATAATACATGGATTTAATAAATTTTATGAGTTTGGTTCTATAATAATCATTATTTTTATATATTATGGAAATTTTGTGCAATTTGTCTTTTAAATTGAATTATATATATATTTTACTAATGAAAAAAATAAAATGTCACTCTCTTATAAATTTATCATATATGTTAACATATGGATAAAAATAATTCTTTAATGAATATTATTTTTTATTTATAGAGAAATTAAATTATTTTTTTGATGGTAATTTATTTATAATTTTCATTAATTATATATTTACCTTAAATTCTTATATATTACTAACATAATGCTAATGCAAGGAGAGAAAATAATCAATGTGAATAATTATAAAAGAAATAAGAGTAATGTGTTTGGGATGAATTATTATTTCACAAGAATTTTATAGTTAATAATAATGTATTATTTATGGTAAAATGTATTATATTAAAATTATCATATTATCATGATGACTTTTAAGTTAATATAAAACAATGATGTTTTATAATAAATAATAATTTATTAAATGATTTTAGATTCATAAAAAATATATATTTATCCAATTTAATAAGATTTGGTTAATAAAATAAATCATTTTTCATATATTTATAACTTTTATTTTTATTTTAACTTTATTACCCATAAATAGTAAAAATATTTGAAATTGAAGTAGATTTTAAAATGGGTTAGCGAGAGGTCAAAATAAATACATAAGGGTAAAAATATCACCTAGACTTTCCCAGATATTATTTTATTATAAGATTTAGAAAAATAATCATACTATATTATAAATATATCATTCCAAGAGTTCCTCTTCCCTCACTTATAAAAGGAAACCCCCTCTCCTATTCTCTTAACACTTCAACTTCCATTTTTTCCAATAACTACCCAAAAAATTCTTAACCTTCCTATACACATCCCATATGTCTTATTTTTTGAATAATACCTAACTTATATGGATTAATTTTTTTTAAAAAAAAATTGTTTGATTAAGAGGTATAAATTTTGGCCAAATATTTTCATTTTTTTTATTATTATTCCTCCTTTAATTTTATCCTAAACATTATAATATAATAACATTTTTATATCCCATATAATTAGATTTTAACATATTAGTGAAAAAAACATTATCTTTCTCCAGTACCATCAAATGGGAAATAAAACCATCATTCATGTGTCTGATGAACTACTTCCTCACAAACCAATGTAAATGTTTTCCATCACCATTTATTATACTCAGATATAATTATGGATTTTATTTATATATATGATATACATGAAGTAATTAAATTTTTTAAAATATAAAGTCTCATATTTATGATCCATTTATTGGAAAATGGTAATGTTATTCGTGCGTATAAGTGGATTACCACCTCCACAAAGCAATGTGATTTTTTTCTCATAAACACATCATAAGGATGTTATATATAAGTGTATTTAAAAATATAATATGATATTAATGATATAATAATGATTATGTAATGATAAAATAATAATTAACTTCTTTCCATGATGTCAGTTGAAAAAAGAAAACGTTACCCATACGTACATACAAACTTCCATTTCCATGTTGTAACATAATTCTTATTTCATAACCACCTTATATAGTTGGTTATAAATGTATAATTATTTTAATAAAATGATAATTATGTTATGATTATTTTTCTTCAAACTATGTAATTTTGACACCTTTGACCACAATCAAACAACCAATGTCATTTTAAAATTATGAACCAGATTTCCTCAAAACACATGAAGTGTGATTAAATGATTAAGTAATTAAATATTTCATTGATATAAATGAATTAAATGTTTTAATTATAAAGGATTTATCTTTGAAAATATTCTCAAATGAATTTATAAATATTATAATTCGTTGTACATGATTTAAGGAATGTGAATAGAGAGTCCGGACTCAAGGTAGGATATTTCTTAACTCAGCTTCATTCCATTGGGTAACTTGACTTCTATAATAATTATATTATGTCATGATTATGTATAAAATGGCCTTTTTTATTAATGTTTTTTTGGACTTTATTTTTTTATATTTATATTCTTCACACATAATATCTCCATTAATTAAATCTTTATTCAATGGTATGATCTATGTAAGGGTCATTTGACCCAAATATTCCTTCTTTGGGGCATATGTTTATTTATTGCACATATCTTATTTTATGAGGTGTTTTTAATATCCCTTCACATGTTATATCATGGATATTATTTTATTATGGTATTTAATATATCATTTTAATTCATTTGTTTCATGGGATTAAGATTAAAATATTACCAAAATGGTAAGTATTTCTACAATATTTCATAAAAGATAATTTAAGTGATATAATATAATCTTATTTTATTGAAACAAACCTATTTTCTTCTTCTATAGTTTTAAATTTGGTTTAAATTTTTAATTTCTATTTACTCCGATATTTATTAAAAAAATAAAGAATGTTGTTTTTATGTGATACCGATCTTATATATTCTTTTATATCTAGAATATTTCTATTTCATATCCATGTTTTCATAAATTCTTTCAATATTTTTTGTATATTCAATTAATTATTTTTATAATTTCATTTTAAAGTATTTTTGACATTATTTGAAAAAAATTAAAAATATGAATCTTTTACCATTATTTATTTGACACATTTTCACTATCTTTACCAAACTGTGAATGTAATATTTTATTTTAAAATATAAAGATTAAATTTATTTTTATGAAATCATGAAAGTTTTCATTGAATATTCATTTAAATGTTTCCAATGTTATTTTCAAATAATTGTTTCCTTGATTTTCTAAAAAAATTGATTTTTAAATTGATTTTTAAATTGTAAACGATATTTTCCTCGATAATTAGTCCATAAACTCTTAATGGTATTTATATTCATTATCAATAATAACCCTTGTTGTTACTAATGATATGTGGGGAATTATATGGTAATGATAACATTATTATTTTTTATCTGGATAGATTAGAATTTTTTAAATTATAATTTTTTGGAAGAAATTATTTCCCCTGGTATATCAGGCTATGAAAGAATAATGGTTATTATTATATTAAAAATTTAATGATTCTAAATTATTAATTCATGAATTTTATTAGGATATTATTTATGATTATGGTGGTTTGTATTGATATAGATCGTGATGATGGGTGACCCCAATACAACTTATATGATGGGTGAGTCTGATACAACTTATATGGTGGGTGATCCTAATTAAGCTTATATGAATGGTGATCCTAATACGACTTATATGATGTCTGATTGTGATATAGATCTATTACATATTGAGAAATGTTCCATACCATTAAAATCAAGAAGGAGGGATTTAACCATAGAGATTACTCATGTGTATTTAAAAAGACACCAGTTTTTTCTAACACAAGTAAACCTTGTTTATAAAGATAACGTTTCAAGATACCAACACATTTTCTATATGATTTATATGAGTTTATAATGGTTTCTATAATTTATATTTACATCACATTACTTATAGTTATTTATTCACATGACTCTTGACTTTGAAAAATCTATATGACATGTCACAAGTTTAATGATCCATGTTTTGATGGATAATAATTCTCTTATATTATTCTCTTACAATTTGATTATGTCATCATACACTTATTATCTTATTATTATCAATTATTAAATATAGTTGTTAATTCATATTTTTAAATCAAATGATTAGAGATCACACTTATTATGTTTTCTATTTACCCATGTTATAAAAAATGATACCAACTAAATTATGATTTTTAAGGTTTCATGTGTTAATAATTTTTCAGAAGATGTTGAATAGTTGATGTGGAATAAAAAAATAGGGTATGGTGAGAAAACATCCCAATTAAAGACATGTATTTGTTTTTAAACAGTTTCCCTAATTCTATAAATCTTTAAACCAAAAAATTAATTGGGTATGTAAGTGTTCCAATATTTATGTTTGATGATTAATGTTTTGGATGACTAAAATTGGGGCTCATTTGTCAGTATCAAACATAAAAATATAAATATTGTGTTTTTACACCATATCATGGACTTTGGGTTAGGGGTTTTTATAGTTGGTATTCACGAAATTTTTAGATAAATTTAGAAATTTGAATTTTTTTCATATGAGGATAACTTAAGAGTTAATGAAATCATCATGGGTTTATAAGTTTAAGTTTGAAACAAAGATCAATGTTATAGTTTCCCCTTTTTAGGTTTTGAGTGATGGGACTTTGAGGTTATTAATTATATATTGGGAGGTGTTATATTATTCTTAGGTATATCTAACCTTAAGTTTTAACATAACTGATTATTTCTGAAAAATGCTATTAAATTTTTGGGGATGTAAGATGAAAGGTATGATAAAACTCATTATGATGAAACATTATTTAAATTTTTGGTTATTTTGGTTAATTGGGAGATAGGGTTATTTATTTATGGAATGATATATGTTGAACCATTGATGTTGTTGTTTAATTTTTCATATTAATGGATTATTTCTCTATTTGATGCTTTATTCAGTTTGGGTATTATCTCATCATGTGTTAACCATTTTGGTTTTATTAAAGATAGGAAAACAGATATTTCAATAATTTTTTATACAACATGATAAATTTGATGTTTATTATAGTGATTTAGGAATTTAATATTCATACTCTTAATTTTGGATAAAAATGAGGCAAAGGTGGAAACTAATTAAAACATTCAAAAAGGAAACAATTTTACTCTTGGATTTTTAGAATATTAGGAAAATGTATTTTCTTATATTCTATGGATAAATGGAAATGTAATTCGTAAAATATATTGAAAGGATATGAATGAAAAATAATTAACCCGTTGCCTTGATTTCTAATAAAACAATGTTCTTTTTTAACACCTCTTTGATTTTTGGTCTTTGTTCATTAACATTCTCAGGGTCTTTCACTTTCTTATAATCAATGTTATTGGTCAGAGTATATCATTTTTTGTACATTAATGTTTTCCTCTATATCCATATTTTCACTTAGCACTAATTTTTTCTAATTTTGAAACCTATTTATGTGTTCTTCTAGATGGCCTTTATATTTTACTTTCCCATTTTCCAACAGAATATTTTATAACCGATTTTTTATGTTCATTTTCAAAAAAGGTATGTTGAAATGTTGAAACCTATATTACTAAGATCATTTCTAAATTGCAAGGATTCAATTTATTAAATGGGTAATATGTAACACCGGAACATTTTCAAATAACCCGATGATCAATATATTTCTTAATAAGAAATAGCAAGAATTAAGTAAATTGTGATATTCTATAATAGTATTAAATGTATTAAATGTGATTATTATAAAATAAATGTTAAATTTTCAGTATGAATAATGTTAACTTTAATTTGAAACATATAAATAATGGTCTTATTCAATAAAAGCTAATTTAAAATTATTAGTAACTGATAGGTCAATTTTTTAGTAGAGTAATTTTATGTTATAAAATATGTTTTCTTCACAAATTATTTGTATTAATTTTAGGGAAAATATTATAAATAAGTTACAATACATTAAGAAATTTCATTTGGTAAAAATGAAATAATTTTAGAAATTAATATATCTATATCATCTAAGGGTGAAATTAATATATTTTTCTAATAAGAAATATTTTTTAATGAATAGTGAAAATTTATGATTTTTTTGTAAAAATATAATTTATTTTTTTCTTTCAAAAGCCCCATTATCCATTGGATTTAAAATTTTAGTTACAAAAATATAATTTAATTATATTTAATATAATTAATAACATATATATCTTCATCATACCTCATTTTTGTATGAATTCTTTTTTAGGCTTAAATACACATTTTTCATAAAATTGTTTTTCATTTGGTTTTGTGTTTTTAACTTAAATTAATTTAAGACACTTATAGGGATTTAATATTAAAATATGGATTCCATATTTTTATTTATGAAGTTAATATTTATTAATTACTTCCCTTATATTTTTTAATTATGAATAGTAACTGTTGTAAATATTTTTCACCTATGTAAGAGTAAATTTGGTAATTATGGTTAAACATAATGTGAAAAGAAATGAAAATAACTATGAAATTTTATTTTAATCTATTTTATGAGTTATTTCCAAAAATACTCTAAAAATATTAAATGTTATGTAAATTTTGTTTCATTTGTCTTTGAAAATGACTTATGTATTATTTTAAGTAAAGTAAAATACAAAGTGTCACCCTCTTGATTTTTTATTTATCTTATTTGTTCACATGGGTATAAAATAGTTATGAGTTAATATTAATGTTTATTTTGATAATAATCAAATTATTTTAATTATGGTATTTTATTTATAGTTTTTATTGATTATATAATTACCTTAAAATCTTATACAATGTTAGTATAGTTCCCATGAAAGAAATAGAAACAAAAAAGTAAATAATTTAAAAACATAAAATATAATTTATTTTTAATAAGTTATTTTGTAAAATAAAATTTATTGTCAATAATAATTTCTTATCTATGTTAAGGTGATTTATATTTGAATTTTTTGTTATCATGATATCTTTAATGTCAAATTAAATAAATAGTTCCAAAAAGGGAATTAATTATACTCTATTATAAATAATGTTTTATTAAATGATTTGAAACTAAATTAAACCAAATAATTTTAAAATTTAATTGTATATTGTTGAAAATTTCAACCATTTTCCATTTATGCGTAACATTTACATTTATAGTTACATTATATACCCCTAAAGAGTAAAAAACCTCAATATTAAAATAATCATTAGAAGGGCTAACGACAGGTTAAAAATATAAGGGTGAAGACATAACCTATAATTTTCAATATATTATTAGATGGGACACTTTCAACTCATAATCATCATATCATATAAAATTATTTTTTTTCTTCTCTTGACCCTAAAAATTAATTTGTATTAATTTAATATTTTAAGAAATACCAAGAGTTCTCCTCCTTTCACTTATATAAGTATGCCCCCAATCCTCTTATCTCCACACTTAAAGGTCCATTTTATTTAAACAATACCATTCCAAATTCCGTAAAAAAACTTTATACACATCCTAGAGGCCTTATTTTGTTCATAATACTAATCTTAAGAGGTGTTATAGTGTAAAGTAAAGGAATTTGTCTGATGAAGTGATATTTCATTTAACTAAATTTTTTCATTTTATTTATTTGTAAACATAATTTAATTTTATCAAAACCATTATAATATAAAACAATTAGTATATCAAACATAATAATATTTTATTTTTAACTGAAAATACTTTATTTGTCTCCTCCTCCATTGAATTGGAAATGATATCATCATTCATGTGTACGGCGGACTACCTCCTCACGAACTGTTGTAATTAATTTTTCATCACCGCCTATCATGGCTAGACAAAATGATGTATTTAATGTATATATATTATATTGATTAAATAAATATAATTTTTAAAGGATAATATATCAAATATTTTTGTACATTTCCATCCATTTAAAAATGATAACATTGTTTATGTGTACGTTTGGATTACCACCTAGGAAAAGCAATGTGATTCATTTTTCATCACCACATCACATGGTTTGTAACGACCCAAAAATATTTTTAATAAAAATTCATCTTGATATAATTAAATATATTATTATGTGAAATGGTTATATAACATATGCACTTTGTTGGTTTTATGTTTTTGGATTTCAAAACAACATTAATAATTGTGATTGTTACTAATATAGCTTTTGAAAATTGATTACATGATTAGTATAAATATATGGCTTTAAAAAATCCAGTTTACTCAGAAAAAATAAATGATGGTTTCATCCAATAGAATTTCTTCATACGAAGCCCATTTTTCAGAGCTCAGAAAGGTGGTGGCACCATTGGGCTTCGCTCTTGACCAAGTCAAAGCTGAACTTGAATATGTTAAGCTTGAGAGAAACCGCTTATGGGAGAAGTGGAAGTTGATAGAGATTATCACTCGAGCGATATTATCAGAGCCACCCCAAGAGTCTATCACTATCGCGCACCTTACCCTAAAGTCTTCTATGGGTGTTTTGAGGGGTTTTTGTGAAGAGAACCTAGAGTTATGATTATGTTCATTATTTTTGTATAGAATAAAGAATATACATTCATTTAATTATTTTTACTTTGTAAATAGTTTTTAAAGCACAAATTGAATTTTAGTTCATATTCAACTAAAAATATTATTTTGATTAATTAATAGATTTTTGAATTAAAGATTATTTTGATAAAATATTATTATTATAAAATTTAATTTTATTAAATATAATGATCATATAATTCTTTATGAATACAATTGTAATTTTTATTAAGTTTTGAAAGCTATTTTTTTCAAAACCCATGAATTTTTTATAAATACCGATTTTTATTTTAAAAGTTAAAAATAACATATTTAGAAAATTATTTAGATAAAATGAATATTATTTTGGGAATCAAGAATTCAAAATTATCCAACAGTTAAATTTTCATAATTTTCTGAGATAGTCGAATTTTTAGGTAAAAATTAAATACCGTTTAAATATATAATGTGTTTTATGACATCATAATGACCCAATAGTGATGTAATAAGATACTATAAACTTTATATTCAGACAATATATGTTTTAAAATAAAAAGTATGTGATTTTTTTGATTTATTTTAAAAATCCTTAGGCACCCTCCAAGACATGTAAAACATTTTAGATTTTTAAATTAATTTCATTGAGAGTGTGACTCACCTACACAAAAGAAACCCTATAATTTTAATAATTTTGGAAATTTTAATTATAAATAATTGTTTTCACTCCCCTTTGGAAAAAAAATGGGCAAAATCTATGGGCTGGTTTGTTGTTTTGATTAGTTTAATGTGTGTTATCACAAACCTAAATAATAAATATTTCCCTCTCACTTCCTATATAAATCTACCCAAGCTCCCACTACATCTTCACTCAAAACCTTTGCAGTTCTTCCAACCTCTACCCTCATTTGTCTAGAATCCTCCCAATGCACTCAAGCTTTCACGAAACCTCTCTCAAGCCTCTCCCAAGCCTTTGGGATCACACATCCAGGTATGGGATTCCTTCCTTTCTCATTTTATCCATGTTTTTAATATTTTTATTCCCTTTTATTTTCAATTATAAATGTTGGATTATGATATTGAACCTTCCCCATACTACCATGTTTATGTTTTAATGATAAGATACCCCTTTTCTCTCTCATTAATGCTTCCCATTAACACCCATTACCATGCTAAAATTTCAAAAGGAATTTATCCCTCCTCATTTATATTCAAGAAATTATTTTGTATTATGAATCCAAATTCCATTACCAATGTTAGGAAATGTATCTATATGACCCCCTTACTGTCCATTTCATGTACATATGTTGAGACACCCTTTTCTCCCTCATCAACCTTTTTATGAAGTCTTATGTAATGTTGTTATGTTGCCAAAATGCACCGCCATTTTCCAAGCCAAAATCGTTGTATTGTTAATACCATTCCTATTTCAGTATCAAGGGTATTCCCCTTTATGCACATTTACTTATTTATGAAAGTGTTTCATGTATTAATTCTGCATTCCTTTACCCTGTAATAAATTATGATGTTTAATGAATCTATGTTGTATGATATTGTGGCACATTTATGCATGAAATGAAATGTTTAAGAAGGGTGTGCCCTGATAGTTATCCAATGCATTAGGTAAATATTAGTATCATGATACTTTAAGTGCAATGATGATTTACTCATGCTAGTTCAAGTGTAATTAGGATTCACTGAGGATAATTCAAGTGCAATGAGCCTTGTCTCATGCTAATTCAATGTAAGTTTTGTTGCCACATTTCCATGTTATGACAATAATGATATATCATGCCTTTAGGTTAATGTTTCTTTTATGCTTCATTAATGTTCTTATTACCTAACTTGTGTTTTATTATTCATTTTATGCCTTGTTTAATCCCTTACTAGGCATTATAGATCACCCTTTTCACATGTATGTCCTCAGTTTATCACATGAAATGCTATGTATGAGGGAATGTTGTGGTTATGTAAAGGATGTTTTCAATAAATACGTTGTGTGTTTTATGTTTTAAGTTGTTATTTAATGATCCTAATCCCAAAAGACACTAGGCATCTCAATCTTCAATGTTGTATTACATGAAAAGCTTATGTAACAAATCATGTTTAAGTGTGTAATAAAAATCAGGGTTGTTATAGTTGGTACTATAGGATAGGTTTAATTATTTTTGGGATTAGGTATAGAAAACCCTAATGAAGCCTTATTATAGAATACTGATCCTTTTAAATATAAAATTTCATGATTTTAAACATAATTCATCATCAGAGTACAAGCTGAGGATCTTTAAGTCTAGTGTCTTAGAAGACTAGGTACATATTACACAAAACATTGGGATTAAAAAACACTTCTTTATTTAATCTTCATAATGAGTTCATAACTTCCTTTGAGCCATTAAATCTGCATAGGGTACCCTGGGGAACACATGAACAAAGGGATGAGCTAAAAATCCCAGTAAGGGAAAGAAAATAAGGATACATCTCAAGCATATGAATTAGGAGACATGACATAATGATATCCAAAGAATGAAACTTATAAAATCATTTGATATAAGCATGGGATCATATAAACATGGAATCGTATAAATTTGGAAGAATCATAAAGCGTTTCTTTAGTACGGGTCAAGGCTAACCACCAATCCCATTTCCCATTCCAGTACGGGTCAAGGCTAACCGCCAATCCCGTTTCACATCGCATCTCATGAGACTTAACCTTATCCAATGCATTGGAGCGCTGTTTGGGTGCACCCATCTCAAAATATTCATGAATATTATTTCCACATAAATTTTCTTACCACATATACAGTCATACATAATCAACCATACACAAACATAAGGGTACCCATGAAAAGAATTGGGTACCACAATCATGACATCAATCATAAACAATGGGCGTATCATGAAGGTTTCCATATAAGGAAATAATTATAAATACATGAACGTTAATAGGGTAAAATAGGGATATAACTTGGTAAGTGGTGTCAAACATAAGTGAAAACATATGAGAAATGTATTTTAGAAACATTAGCATTAAAACATTTCTGTGCAGTTTTAAGGAAAATACCATAGAGATTTTACAAATAGTAGAGAATAAATTCATTTATATAAAACCATAATTGAACCAAGAAGGTTTCTATAATTAAAATAAATAATTTACAAATATAATGGTGTCCTAAAACATAAGTTATAGTTCTCTTTAAATTGGGTAAAAGTTCAGGATGTTCCTTTAAAACAAATGTGCTTATTGGGAAGTATCGAAGAGAGATTCAATTATATGCATGTATATCCTCGAAAGAGAGTGAGAGGTGGATCTTGTAACATGATATTGGATAATATAAACATTATTTTTAAGTTCTACATAAAATAAAATACAACAAAAAAAATAAATATAGAGCAATCCGAAGGAATAAAGGAAGTTCAGGTAGAATCCAGCATGGATTATTGGCATGGTATTAGGTGTAACTACGAGGGATTTATGAGAGAGATAAAGGGTTTCTCGTAAATTATAAAACATTAGGGAAGTATGGTGGAAGGTGTATAAATGTACCCCATCACTTGGTATTACACAAAAATGCATTTCATATAGAACAATCTTGATTAAGAGAAAAAGGGTAGGATCCATAACATTAAGTCCATTGGTGTTCTCCACTTGATATTAATGACCTGAATTATAAGGACCCAGCCTTAAACATTACTTATTATTGAATTAAATGAATAATTCGCATTGAATATCTTTTTAGGTTTATAGATTTAGAGAATTAGGACATAACTATTACATCTCAAAGTTTACAAAGTAGACACATCTACACAACTTTAATTTTTTTTCCACAAAATAAAAACTCTTGAACACAAGAGTCATATTTAGTTCCATGTTTTAGACAGCCTGAAATTTCCTTGATACCATCCTTAAACCTATTCATCTTTATTTCTTATGAAAAACATTTCAAAAATAACTTGGGATGAGCATAAAAAGCTCAGTAAGGGTTATAACAATACCGAAAGAAAACATTAGTCTATGTATACATAAGAATCAATGAAATCATACTTTACTCATAAAACATAAGAAAATTAATATACCTCAATAAATCATAAGATTTATGAATAATTCATACAAATCATAAGACATAAAGGTAACTTGAGGCATTCATAACATTATTATCTAGGGAGTAACCCTCATGGTTATGTTTGGAATACCCATCATTGTATATTCCCTAAATATCTTCGTAGAAACCATAGCGTTTAATTCCTTCACGTTACCCAATGAATTGGAGAGCTATATTGGGCTCACCCAACCTTATATTATCATGGAACCAACCATCATCCTAACAATTCCCAAGAACCATAACATAATCTTATCACATAAAACATGCATAAAGGAAACAAAACATTTACCCATTTCAATCACAAGATATCAATAAAACACATTGTAATAATAAAAACATTATGAAAACCATTTTCAATACCAAAATAAAAGAAAAGTAAAACATGGTATTTATTTTTCATTTTAAAAAAATGTTATGGCTTGTAGAGGAAGCCGAAACTCAAATAATGGTCAGAGTGGCGGAGAAGTCATTGTCGCCGCATTATAACGACAAAAAAACATTCCTTTTGTCATTTAGTAAAACGCTTCGTATAGAAAAAGATTACTTTTGACTAGACATAAAAGTAAAAGGGGTTTATACACCGTATAAAAGTAAGTTGTGTATAGTACAAAATATGCCTCAATGAAAAGAGATTAAGAAGAAGTCCCTTATAAAGATGGTATCCTTGGATTAAGGATAAATCAATTACATAATTATGTGTGACAAATAAATACACAAAATATAAGTGGATATTAAGTGTAAAAAAATCATAGGTTATTCACACATATTCATAGAATGACATATTCAAGGAGTACAAGTTTATCCCAAAGAATCAAAATTGGGTTAAGAAGTTCCCTTGCAAAAATTCAACAGCCTAACGGCGTCACATCAAAATTCAGAAAATGAGTTGACGAGAGATAAAAAGGGTATCTCATCACTTGGACATAAAATTTACATCAATAAGGATATATAAGAACATATCCCAACATAATAAGATGTAATTTAAAAGATATAACAAAAGAAGACTTTTTAAAAAGAGGAGGGTGAAAGGTTCCCTTACCGACTTGGGTAACTTTCGAAACGTACACCCCATTGAAGAAGGGTCATACAATGAATATGTAAATACCCATAAATGAAATTATATTACACAAGGAGTATAATAATGTGCAGTAAATAAACCAATCAATGTAAATGTTGTAAAATTTAGCATAAATCTCATGGGAATAAAAGTGATATGAAAAATCCCTTACGAAAACTCGGCAGCCTAACAGCACCACTTAAAACATCCAAATATGGATTGATGAGATCAAATAGGGTTTCTCATAATATTAAAATAAAATGTACAGAAAGAGGAATATAAAAGAACATCCCCCAACATAAAAAAAAAGGAGCTTTAAAGAAGTTACATAAAAGAGAGTACTTAAAAAGAATGAGAGAGGTAGGATCCCTTACCTCAAGTCCAACTTGTCTTGTTCGTTTCTTTATATTCCTGAATAATAAACATTAGTCATTTTATAATTTCTTAAGGTACACCTTTAAAGATTATTATTCAGTTCATATCATATATTATAATGTTATAATAATTGGTTAATAATGTGAGTTCATATCAGACGTTTTTGTCGATGTTTGGTACATGAGTCAAAAATGAACTTGTTTGAAAATGATTGTCCATGTAGTTATAAGTAAAAAATCTCCCGAATAATATTAATGATTTTAATATCATATATATCTAGTAAATATTCATTTTACACTATTCCTTAACATTTTTATATAAAAAGAAATGAAATGCACTGTTCATGGAGACGGTAGGCCGTACGTACGCAAGAAAGCTACTTTCATTTCATTGTCATATTAAGGGAATTAAAAATAATTGATAGATATATATATTATAATTCCAGTATAAAATATAGGATTTATAGGTCACATAAGTTCATTAATTGTTTTCTTTATACATTCCATGTTTTGAATGAATGAGTCAAATCACTTGAGGGGGCGGTAGTCCACACTTCCTCTTATGAAATTATCACATTTGCACAACAGGAAAAGAATAAATATATGTATTAAATATAAAATACAGACGCATATGTAAAAGATAAATACCATATATATCATATATAAAATACAGTGACATCATAATGGCCACCATGAAAGGTGTTAAGAGAATATTGAACAATCATCTTTTCGTGAGACAGTAATTTTCCATCCACAGAAACAGTATGTTATTTAACCATTGGATGTAGGTGTGTGTAAGTGTAGCTCAAATAATTCTCATAAAAACATCCTAGTATATTTAAGATACTGGATTTTTTACAAAATATTGTAATAAAAAGAGTTTAGGGGTTTGGAGAAGCAAAATAAAACAAAAGAACACAAGTGAAGACATTACCTTTAAATCGGGTAACTCCTCTTGGTTTGAACCAAAAGGGTTTCTTGAAAAGCATTATGCCAAAGGTGAGGCATAAATGATGAATAGAGGTATGTGGATAGATGAAATGGGAAGGGTTTGGCCAAGCCAAAGGCTTGAGAGGTGTGTGTAAGGTGGTAGAGGTGGGGGCCTTTTATAAGAGAAGAGGAGGGGCACTCTTGGAAAGTTATAAAATATTACTTTATTATAAAATGCTTTTCGGATTTTAAAGGTCCCAAAAGGATATGTTTAGAGGATAAGGTGATAAGGTTTCAAAAGACATCCATATAATAGGTTTTTTACAAGTTTAAGACTTAGATTTAACCCTATTTTCTCATTTTATTTAAATCGTTCATTTATGAGGTAATCACTGCATCATCACGGTGTCATAAATAAAATAATTTATTTAATGTCTAAAAATTATAAAAAAAATATAATAATATAATAAATATTTTTATATTTCTAATGAATATTTATAGTCAAAAATATGACTTTTATAACCCCATGTAAAAATTGTTTTAGTAAAACAATACATGTTTGAGACATTTTAATTTTAACTTTAAATAAAAAGTTATTAATGTCATTTTCCAACCAAAGTGGCTCCATGGGGTCCCCAAGTTGACCCATGGATTGTCTTGGTCGTAAATTACTCATCCAATAAGTTTAGAACATGTTTCAAGGTCATTTCATATTATTATAACATTATCTTTACCTTAAATTACACTAATTACCATTAATCGCGATTAATAAAACTTAAAAGTTACTATTCACCAAAAATTATTTTAATATCATTGAACCACATTTTACTTCCAAATGAAAACCATGTATGTCGGATTTTTGAAAATCAAAACACATAAGTGGTAAAGTTTCATTTAAATGAAAAATCTATTTCTTTAACTACCACTTAGTGGTTTCACTATTCATCAAAAATTGATGTTTTTCTGAAAATCACCAAAAAATCACCCTAAGCTATATTTGATATTCCGAATTCAAAAATGATGTCTATTTTACAAAATTCAAAACAAATAAGTTTCATTAATTAATTTAATAATTAATTCCCGCTATCAGAACAAATAGTGTGTTTTTAAGAAACAATATCTATTAAAAGATTGATACTATTTTAAGTCCAATTTCAAAGTGAAATTAATTCCAATGACCACCATTGGTTTAAATGGTAAACATATATTATAAATACACTTTACTCTCAATTAAAAATATAATTTATCCATATAAATAAATCATATTAAAAGAAAGTTTTGAATTAAAATGCAACAATTTCACTAAAAATGATCTTTATCGGAAAAATAACAAAAATTTACATAAAGTAAATTTTGATGTCCAGATTCTAAAGAAGGATTTTATTTTGACAAATAAAACATATAAAATTGTCAAAAGTATATTTAAAAAGGGTTCTCCATCAAAAGGTGGTTAATCAACCTTTTAAAGAATATTAGAATATTTATGCTTAAAATTGGATTCATTTTCATTTTAAGCCTCTAACATTTATTGGATAAAAGAAAAAATATATGACAAACATATATAATCATTGTTTAGTTAGTTTTGTTCATTCCCGCCATTACAACGGCTAGGAGTTAACTACCATTTAAAATAATATTATTTTATTATTAGAGTGCAATGTAAGATTTCAAAGAAACTCATTGTTGCTTATTGGGTACGCCATCGAGCATAGCGTTCCCTTTAAAGTAAGATTAAAATTTTATTCAAAAATATGGATAAATATGAAAATGTCATATTCTTTATTTACATGTGGTGTTACATCCTTCCCCCTTTTGGGAATTGCGTCCTCTCAATTTTAAAATTGGTCTTGGAAACATCATTGAAAATCCCACATCGGAACAAGAGTCAATAAAACTATCACTTTAAAATAAAGAAAGAGAAGTACAAAGGTCACCCGAGTAAACCCATACTAGGATTCCATGTAAGAAAACATGGACATGGAGGAGAAAACAAAGGGTCATGTTCTGATGGAGAGTGATAGAAAACATGTTTAAGAGAAAGTTAGCCACAAGAAAATCACAAACTTGTGATGGGTTGAATGGTATTTGATTCCCCATTAGGAAAAATTAACAGACAAATTTTTTGTCTTAAGTTACTTTTCATTGAAGAATTTATTTATGAGCTTAACTAAAAAATAAGGAAACATAATTACTTGTCATGTTGACTGTAAAATTTTACTATATTTCTTACATGAACTCATATTTTCTCCAAAAGACGATTATTTAGGATGACTTGTTCACATTAAGGGAGATATAATCAACTTTTTGAGAATCACCTAATCTACAAAAGAGAACTATATACTTCCCGTGTCTTTAGACCATAACCAAAACTAAAACAAAAAAGGATATTATGAGATCAGATAATACCCAAAAAGGATAATCCTTTATAAAAAAATCTATTCTTAATCTCCAAAAAATTTCAAACAATACCCAAAGTTCAACAAAGACCATTCAATAAAAATCTATCCATAAAATTATTCAAAGTAATCAAAACTAAGACTGAAACCCAAATCTATGAAGGATTTAATCACAATTTCTTCCAAGATAAACCTTAACATTTATCTCCAAATAACATTAGTTAATATTAAAGTCTCATACTGAAAAGTAATTATCCTAATCACATATCTTCCATGATAGGTTAATAATTTCCATAGATAACCCAGAATCACCTTATTTTAGATTCTTAAGATCATCTAACTAAAAATAATTAGTCAATCTAACCAGGGACTTCACGTAGTCCAGTGGTAGGCAATAAATACCAGTCGCACTTTGGTTGTGGGTTCGATTCTCGTTGCTTCGTCAGGATCGACAGGTTGTCACACGGTCTACGTGTTGTCCTTTTTCCAAAACATAATAATTCTTATAACATTCCCCAAAATGAAATAAAATCTTCAAAACTAACCTTACATAATTTAACCTCAAGTTTATCTCATGTCGTTCATATTCCATCATAACATATAGAAACCCATAATTACCTCAAAAGTAAGGATCATATAAACCCTAATGATTACCTTTATAATTATTACTTGAACTTCCACGTCGAGTTGGTTCTCTCGTACATGATGCATTAGAGAACTCACCAAGGTTCAAGTGGTTGATAAAGAATCTTGATAGTTGGTTTAGAATAACCATGAGATTTCTCATTGAATCCCCCATTTCATCCAGTCTCTTAATCAAAGAACCACCATAGTTTCCTTCAAACCCAATGTCACTTTGGTGCCTGCTAGATCCATCAATTTACTAAAACCAAAAATGTCAGTGTTAGTATATCAAAAAAATCATCATGTAATAATGAGGAAGATAAAAACTAAGATATACTTACTCATTCACTTTATCTAAAAACTATGACTCTTTCTGAAATCCTAACCATTATGGTAATGTCACTTATGCTTAAAGAATACCCTAACCTCTAAAGTTATCTAAACCGAGCTCTGATACCAACTATGAGGAATCAGACATAAACATTACTTATTATTGAATTAAATGAATAATTCACATTGAGTGTCTTTTCAGGTTTAGAGTTTTAGATAATTAGGACATAACTATTACATCTCAAAGATTAAAAAGTAGACACATCTACTCAGCTTCCATTTTATTTCAACAAAATAAAAACTGTTGAACACAAGAGTCGTGTCTAGTTCCATGTTTTAGATAGCCTGACATTTCCTTGATCCCATCCTTGAACCTATTTATCTTTATGTCTTATGAAAAACATTTCAAAAAAACATGGGATGAGCATAAAAAGCTCAGTAAGGGTTATAACAATACGGAAAGAAAACATTAGTCTATGTATACATAAGAATCAATGAAATCATACTTTACTCAAAAAACGTAAGAAAGTGAACATACCTCATGAAATCATACGATTTATGAATAACTCATAGAAATCACAAGACATAAAGGTAACTTGAGGCATTCATAACATTCTTATGCTGTGAGTAACCCTCACGGTTAAGTTTGGAATAGTCATCACAGTATATTCCCTAAATCTCTTCGGAGAAACCTTAGCGTTTAACCCCTTAACGTTACCCAATGCATTGGACAGATATATCGGGATCACCTATCCTTAGTTTATCATGTAACCACCCATCTTCATAGCAATGCCCAAGAACCATAACATATTCATATCACATAAAACATGAATAAAGGAAACATAACATTTTTACATTTCAATCACAAGATATCAATACAACACATTGATATAATAAAAACATTATGAAAACCATTTTCAATACCAAAATAAAATAAAAGTAAAACATGGTATTTATTTTTCATTTAAAAAAAGTTATGGCTTATAGAGGAAGCCGAAACTCAAATAATGGTCATGGCGGTGGAGAAGTCATTTCCGCCACATACGCACGACAAAAAAAACATTCCTTTTGTCGTTTAGTAAAACGCTTCATATAAAAAAAGATTAATTTTGACTAGACATAAAAGTAAAAGGGGTTTATACACCATATAAAAGAAATTTGTGTATAGTACAAAATATGACTCAATGAAAAGAGATTGAGACGAAGTCCCTTACAAAGATGGTATCCTTGGATTAAGGATAAATCAATTACATAATTATGCGTGACAAATGAATACCCCAAATATAAGTGGATATTATGTGTAAAAAAATTATAGGTTATTCACACATATTCAAAGGACGGCATATTAAAGGAGTACAAGTTTATCCCAAAGAATCAAAATTTTGTTAAGAAGTTCCCTTGCAAAAATTCGACAGCCTAACGGTGTCACTTCAAAATTCAGAAAATGAGATGATGAGAGATAAAAAGGGTATCTCATCACTTGGACATAAAATTTACATCAATAAGGATATAGAAGAACATATCCCAAAATAATAAGATTTAATTTAAAATACATAACAAAAAAAGTCTTTTTAAAAAGAGGAGGGTGAAAGGTTCCCTTACCGACTTGGGTAACTTTCGAAACGTACACCCCATTTAAGAAGGGTCATAAAATGAATATGTAAATACCCATAAATGAAATTATATAACACAAGGAGTATAATAATGGTCATTAAATACACCACTCAAAGGAAAGGGTGGAAAATGTAGCATAAATCTCACGGGAATAAAAGTGAGATGAAAAATCCCTTACGAAAACTCGGCAGCCTAATGGCGCCACTTAAAACATCCAAAAATGTATTGATGAGATAAAATAGGGTTTCTAATCATATTAAAATAAAATTTAAAACAAGAGGAATATAAAATATCATCCCCCAACATAACAAAGAGGAGGTTGAAAGAAGTGACATAAATGAGAGTACTTAAAAAGAATGAGAGAGGTAGGATCCCTTACCTCAAGTCCGACTTGTCTTGTTCGTTTCTTTATATTCATGAATAATAAACTTTGGTCATTTTATAATTTCTTAAGGTACTACAATAAAGATTATTATTCACTTCATATCACATATTATAATGTTATAATAATTGGTTAATAATGTGAGTTCATATTAGACGTTTTTATCGATGCTTGGTACATGAGTCAAAAATGAACTTGTTTGAAAATGATTGTCCATGTAGTTATAAGTAAATCATCTCCAGAATAGTTATAATGATTTAAATATCATATATACCCAGTAAATATACATATTATACTATTCCATAACATTTGGAGATAAAAAGAAATGAAATGCACCGTTCATGGAGACGGTAGGCCATATGTACGCATGAACGCTACTTTTATTTCATTGTCATATTAATGGAATTAAAAATAATTGAGATATATATATATATTATAATTCCAGTATAATATATATGTTTTATAGGTCACATAATTTCATTAATTTCATTCTTTATACATTCCATGTATTGCATGAACAAGTCACATCGCTTGAGGGGGCGGTAGTCCACACTTTCTCGTATGAAATTATCGCATTTGCACAACATGCAAAGAATAAAGGTATGTTTTAAATATAAAATACATAAGAATATGAAAAATATAAATACCATATATATAATATATAAAATACAGTGACATCATAATGGCCACCATGAAATGTGTTAATAGAAGATTCAACAATCATTGTTTCGTGAGGCAGTAATTCGCCATCCACAGAAACAGTATGTTCTTTAACCATTAGACGTAGGTGTGCGTAAGTGTAACTTGAGTCCTTCAAATAACAAAATCCTATTATATTGAAGATACTTGTATTGTTACAAAATAAAAAAACAAAAAGAGTTTAGTGGTTTGGAGAAGCAAAATACCACAAAAGAACACAAGTGAAGACATTACCTTTAAATCGTGTAACTCCTCTTGGTTTGAACCAAAAGGGTTTCTTGAAGAGAATTCTACCAAAGGTGAGGCTTCAATGATGAATATAGGGATGTGGAGAGATTAAATGGGCATGGGATTTCTGATACAAATACTTTAGAGGTGTGTGTAAGGTCGTAGAGGTGGGGGCCTTTTATAAGAGAAGAGGATGGGCACTCTTGGAAAGTTATATAATATTACTTTATTATAAAATTCTTTTCAGATTTTAAAGGTCCCAAAAGGATATATTTCGAGGATAAGGTGATAAGGTTTCGAAATCCACCAATCCAATAGGTTTTTTACAAGTGTAAGACTTATATTTCACCCTATCGTCTCATTTTATTTAAATCGTTCATTGATGAGGTAATCACTACATCATCACGGTGTCATAAATAAAATAATTTATTTAATGTCTAAAAATTATAAAAAAATCATGATGTAAGAAATATTTCTAGATTTATAATTAATATTTATAGTCAAAAATATGACTTGTATAACCCCATGTAAAAATTGTTTTATTAAAACAATACCTGTTTGGGACATTTTAATTTTAACTTTAAATAAAAAGTTATTTATGTCATTTTCCAACCAAAGTGGCTCCATGGGGTCCCCAAGTTGACCGAGGGATTGTCTTGGTCGGCCATGACTCATAAAATAAGGGTAGGACATGTGTAAAGGTCATTTCATATTATTATAACATTATCTTTACCTTAAATTACACTAATTATCTTTAATCGCGATTAATAAAACTTAAAAGTTACTATTCACCAAAAAATAATTTTAATCTCATTGAACCACATTTTACTTCATAATAACAACCATATATGTCAGATTTTTTAAAATCAAAACACAGAAGTGGTAAATTTTCATTTGAAGGAAAAATCAGTTTCTTTAACTACCACTTAATGGTTTCACTATTCATCAAAAATTGAAATTTTTGAGAAAAATACCAAAAATTCACCCTAAGCTATATTTGATATTCCAAATTCAAAAATGATTTCTATTTTATAAAATTCAAAACATATAAGTTTCATTAATTAATTTAATAATTAATTCCCGCTATCAAAACAAATAGCGTGTTTTTAAGAAACAATATCTATTAAAAGATTGATACTAGTTTAAGTCCAATTTCAAAGTGAAATTAATTACAATGACCACCATTGGTTTAAATGGTAAAAATATATTCTAAATACACTTTAATCTCAATTAAAAATATAATCTATCTATAAAAATAAATCAGATTAAAATATGGTTTTGAATTAATATTCAACATTTTCAATGAAAATGATCTTTATCGGAAAAATGAAAAAAAAAATTACACAAAGTAAATTTTGATGTCCAGATTCTAAAGAAGGATTTTATTTTGTCAAATACAACATATAAAATTGTAAAAAGTATATTTAAAAATGGTTATCCATAAAAAGGTTGTTAATCAACATTTTAAAGAATATTAGAAAATTTATGCATAAAATTAGATTCATTTTTATTTTAAGCCTTTAACATTTATTGGATAAAAGTAAAAATATTTGACAAACATATATAATCATTTTTTTGTTATTTCCGTTCATTCATGCCATTAAAAAGTCTAGGAATTAACTACCATTTAAAATAATATTATTTTATTATTATAGTGCAACATAATATTTTAAAGAAACTCATTGTTGCTTATTGGGTATGCCATCGAGCATAGCGTTCCCTTTAAAGTGATATTAAACTTTTATTCACAAATATGGATAAATATGAAAATTTCATATTCTTTATTTACCTAGGGTGTTACATGAATAGTCAAATTTGGTTTATTAATCAATAGTTTCAGAACCTTATATACATGTAAAATATTTAGTATAACCTTTTTATGTTCATTAATACCCATTTTGATTGATTATAAGGATCAATTTCATGGTTCGGGTCTATTTGTTTCCTTGGTTTTAATGATAAGTTCACTTGTATTTAGGTTTGGATAAAATTTAAGATGAAAGTGGTTGTCTAGAATTGATGTTATATATAATTAGTGGACATATAGAAGGTTACAAAATTCATTTGGTTAATTAGAGTTGAATAGAACCATGAAATAACACATTAATGATAAACGCTTGAATTAATTTTAGCGATTTTACCCATAATTAACTTTTTTTGTATTATTATTTGATATCATGAGTGTATAAGGATTCCAGAACCATAAATAAGATATATAACATAAATAATAATCTGGTTCAACCATAACATAAAAGGTGTCATGACCAGAAACAAAGATGATAAAAGAAATTGAAAACACATTATCCATGATGTCGATCACGGACAGTGTTTTAATTTTATAATGTGAGGGAGAGGAGAAGAAGAATGATGATTTAATTTTTACATAAACATGATTAACATCCAGAATATATGAGATTTTGGTGCTTTCATCCTTTTGAATTGGAGAAGGGGAAGAGGGTATAAGGAAAGAAGGAAATTGAAAACAAAACACTTGAAAATGAAAGGGGATCCTTACCCTTTGATCTCCTCTCTTTGAGATCCCTCTTAAGGACTTTGATTTTGGCCTTTTGGTGAGACTAGAAAGCCTTTTACATGGGGAAGGAGCTTTAGAGGATTTTTCGGTAGAATTCGAGCTAGGAAAAAGGCTTGAGAGGTGTGTGGGAAAGAGGTAATGAGAGGGGGTAATTATAGTGAGGGAGGGGAGGTTTTTTCCATTATTTTAAGTATTAGTTTATTATTTAAGGCCAGAACTATGAATAATTGAGAATAATAATTAAATATACTAAAATAATCAATTATTATTCGGGATTATAATCTTACATCAGCCATACATCACCTATGATGCAGTATTTAGCATTTATTGTAATTTATTGTATTTTACTATTCATCAAAAAATTCAAGTATATCAGAAAAATCCCAAAAATTCACCCTAACCATTTTTCAATGTGTATAATCCAAAAATGAAGTCCATATTTCAAAAATTATTTTCTAAATATGATTATTAGAATATTTAATTAAAATAATAATTATTATCAAATCCAGTTTTAAAACACTCATTAAATTATTCTAAAATATAGGTATATTTCACTTCCAACTTGAATATTATTTTTATACCACCATAGGTGATATTACTATTCATTAGGGTATATCACTATTTATAAGGGTATGTTACTATTCATTAGTGTAGGTTACTATTCACAAAAAATTAAGTTTTTCTTATCACACTCCAAAAAACATCATGAACACAACCGTGTATGTCAGATTTCCAAATTTCCAAACACAGAAGTGAAAAAATTATTTAAAGGTCACTTATCACTTAGTAGATCGTTATTATGTGATTTTATGGAATATTTATAAGAAGGTAATTCCCATTAAAAACATTGGGTTGTTAAATTCTTCCCCCCTTAAGAAATTTTACCCTTGATATTTCATTTTACATTCTAGGCCAAAAACAGATGTGGGTACTTTTCCTTTATTGTTTCCTCTAGTTCCCATGTTTCTTCCTAAAACTTATGGTTCCTCCACAACACTTTGACAAGATGGGTTGTCTTATTGCGTAGAACTTTATCTCTCCGATCCAGAATCATTACTTGCTACTCCTCATAGGAGAGATCATCTTCCTACAGCACCACCTCTGAGTTTAGTACATGTGAGGGATCAAGTATGTACTTCCTCAAGAGTGATATGTGAAAAAAATCATGAACTCGAGCCATATTCAGTGGAAGTGCAAGCCAATAAGCCACGGATCCTATGCGGTAAAGGATATCAAAGGGGCCAATATACCTTGGGATTAGCATCCCTTTCTTCCCAAATCGCATGACTCTCTTTCATAGAGATATTTGAAGGAATACTTTATCTCCAATGTTGAACTCCAAGTCCCTTCGATGGTTTTCAGCATAGCTCTTTTTCCGACTCTGAGTATCTTTGATGTTTTTTTGGATGACTTGGACCTTCTCTGTCATCTCTTTCACAAGATCGGGTCCATGTTACTTTCGTTCTCCAACTTCATCCCAACAGGTTGGAGTTCTACATCGCTTTCCATACAGAGCTTCATACAGAGTCATCTGAATACTCAAGTGGCAGCTATTGTTTTATGAGAACTCAACCAATGGAAGATGATGATCCCATCAACCTTTGAATTCTAAAGAGTAGGATCTCAGCATGTCTTGAAGCGTTTGAATAGTTCCTTCAGATTGGCCATCAGTTTGGGGGTGATAGGTCAGGCTGAAATTTAATTCAGCACCCAAAGCATGTTGAAGACTCTTTGAGAATTTAGATGTGAACCTTGGATCGTGGTCAGAGACAATTGAGAGTGGAACACTGTGCAGTCTCACCACTTCTTTCACCTATATCTTTGCATGTTGTTCAAGCAAGAGATCTTCCCGAATAGTGAAGAAATGGGGTGTCTTGGTGAGTCGGTCAACCACAACCCATATCACATTATTTCCCTTTGACGTCTTTGGGAGACACGTGACAAAGTCCATAGTAACATTTTCCCATTTCCAAATGGGTATACTAAATGGATGCATCATACCTTTGGAATTTTGTCTCTCAACTTTAACTTATTCACATACAAAGCACCTTGATATATATTCCGCAATCTCATTCTTCATGTTATCCCACCAGAAGTGTTCTTGGAGATCATGGTACTTTTTGGTACTCCTTGGATGGATAGAGAAGGTGGAGCTATGTGCATCATTAAATATCTCCTTTTTTATCTCTATATCATATGGTACACATAATCATGTCTCAAATCTTATAACTCCTTCCTCATCAATTTTGAAATCAGAGGATTTCCCATTTTTAACAGCTTCCACCCTTTTCTGAATTTCCACATCATTTCTTTGAAAAACCTTTATTTTATCTAAGAAGTATGGTTGAGAAATCATTTGAGAAAGTATTGATGATGTTCCTCCATTAATGATTCCCATTTCCATCCTTTTCAAATCTAAGAAGATCGGATCCTTTTCAATTCTCATCATTGATAAATATGAAGGATCCTTTCTACATAGAGCATCTGCCGCCTTGTTTTCCTTACAAGGATGGTAGTGGATTGATCATTCATAATCCTTGATGAGTTCTATCCATATTCATTGGCATATATTAATCTCTTTCTGTATAAATATATATTTGGTACTCTTGTGGTCAGTATATATCTCACATTTTCCCCATGGTGATAATGCCGCCAAATTTTCAATGCAAAGATCACAGCCTCCAACTCCAGATAATATTTGGGATAGTTTTGCTCATGGATTTTCAACTACCTTGAGTCATAGGCTATCACTTTATAATTTTTCATTATCACACAGCCTAATCATTTCTTAGAAGCATCATTATACACCACAATGAGTTATCCACTTGATGGGAGTGTGAGTACCGGCATAGTGATAAGCCTCTTTTTCAACTCCTTGATACAGTCTTCACATTTCTGTGTCCAGACGAACTTTACTCCCTTCTGTGTCATCTTGGTCATTGGGTTTTAAAATCATGAAAAGTTCTTCACAAATCATCGATAATACCCATCTAGACATAAAAAGTTGTGGATCTCCATTACACAAGTTGGCCTCGGCCACTCTTCAATTTCCTTCATCTTGGAAGGGTCCACAGATATCCATTTCCTGGTGATAACATGACCCAAGAATGATACTTCCTCCATCTAGAACTCACATTTACTATACTTCGCATACAAATTATCCATTCTCAAAGTCTTTAAAACCGTTTCCAAATTCTCCTCATGTTCCTCCTTGCTCTTGGAATATATCAAAATATCATCAATAAAGACCACCCCAAATTTGTACAGGTAATATCTAAAGACTCTATTCATTAAATCAATGAAAATTGTGGGAGCATTAGTGAGTCTGAAGGGAATCACTATGAACTCATAGTTTCCATACATTATTTGAAAGGCATTCTTGGGTATATCTTCCTTCTTCACCTTTAGTTGGTGATATCCTGACCGAAGGTCCACCTTAGAAAAATAACTGGCCCCACGAAGTTGATCGAACAAGGTGTCTATATGTGGAGGGGGATACTTGTTCTTTATTGTGATTTTATTGAGCTCACGATATTAAATGCAAAGGTGCATTGATCCATCCTTCTTCATGAAAAAGAGGACTGGAGCACCCCATGGTGAAGAACTCAGGCATATAAAACCTTTCTCCATATTCTCATGTCACTCCTTCTTTAGCTCTTCTAGCTCTATTGTGGCCATTCTATAATGTGTCTTTGAGATAGGAAGAGATCCAGGGAGAAGTTCAATTGAGAACTCAACCACTCGGTCTGGAGGAAGACCATGAAACTCTATGGGGAATACATCAATGTAATCCCTCACGATGGGCATGCCTTCAAGCATGATTCTCTCCTTTGTCTCAATCATTTGATCTAGTATGAATTCTCATAAGGAAGCAATATCCCAACTTGAGACGAAGATTCTAAAGGAGACTCATCTTCCTCCTTGCACTTGTAAAGAATCGTAGGATGCTTCGGGATTTGAAAAGTGATTTCCCATTCCTGAAATTTGATGTTGTCTTTTTAAAAAGATATCCAATCCATGCACAATATTATGTCAAACTCCACTAAATGATGTATGAGGAGATTTGTTGGGAGTTTTAGTCTACAAACAATAACAGGGGAGGAGTTATAAACCATGGATGCAGTGATCGCCCTATTTTCAGTTTTCATAGATAACTTTTCCTCCAAATATTGAGGTGGTGTTTGAATAGTTCTACTAAACATTCATGATATGAAAGAATGTGTAGAACCAGAATCAAATAGTACGTTTGATATTCTTGAATGAATAACAAGCATACCTGTCACCACATCATTGTCCAACTCCACCTTAGAAGTAGTGAAAGCATAAGCCCTTCCTTGTTCGCTTGGAGGTTATTGATGATTTCCTCTGAAAACCCTCGGTTTAGGGAAATTGTTCGCATAATGCCCAAGCTCATTACAATTGAAATACTACACTGTAGGCTGAGTGTTGTTCTGATTCTTCCTTTATTCTTCAACATTAGCGGGATTTTTCATATCCCTTCGGCAGTTCTTGGCCATATGACCAAACTTCCCACATTTGAAGCAATTCCGAGTTCCCTTGAGATAGTCACCAAGATGCTTCTTCCAACAATTCATGCAATGGGGAAAGTGAGGCTTATTTCCCTCATGGGATTTGTTTGATGAACCACCCTTGTTGTTCTCTATTTTCTGCTTCTTATCACTAGGCCCATGAGACCACTGAGAGTCTCCAATCTCTATTTCAACCTTGAGGGCACAACGAACAATCTCATCATAGCTGTAGAAGTCTCGAATCGCCAACACTTTTCATAGACTTGGCTTTAGTCCGCTAAAGAAACAATCCACCTTGCTTTCAGTGTTCATGAAAAGGATAGAGGCATACCTTGAAAGCCTTTTAATGTTTGCTTCATATGCCCTGATGGACTCATATTCCTTCTTCTTGAGTCCAAGGCACTCTCTTTCAATCTTAAGACGGAGGGTTCGAGGAAATTATTTGTTGAAAAACATCCTCTTGAATTCCTCCAAATCTATGGAATCAATTTCCTCGTGGGACTTTGCATTCTTGATCAGTCTCCACCACTGATCAGCTTCCCCATCAAAATGATAGACCGCCAGTACAACCTTCTCTTCTTCCAAGCACTACATAACATCGAATATCTTTTCAATGGAGTTAATCCATCGTTCTGCAAGGAGTGGATCAGAAGACCCGCTAAACATGGGAGGTCTTTGCTTCATGAAGGATTCTACGGTAACATTCTCTTTCTTGGCGGAAGGGGAATTTCCACCTAATTAAAGTTATTATTCATAACTCCAGCCATCTAAGCAAGTACTTCTATGAAGTTTTGAGCACCTGATTCCATCACATCAGGCATTTCATTAGGGAAATCATTACACTGCCAATCACATTTGTTGTTGGAATGTGTTCTTATATTTCCCACCATTAACTAATAAAAAGAACGTATAATTAGAGGTCTTGAATACTTTTCTATTAATCATAAAAAGAAACTTTGAAAATAAAATTATGAACTTTTAAAGAAAAATTATATCCTGACTTGTGATTCCTTAGGTTTATATCTAGGTTATCCTTGATCTATTTCATCACATATATTATTATGGGGTTCTTTTTGTCCCTTAATAATGGTTTGTACTAAGCTCGTGAGTCTACCAAAGCATATCCCCAGAGAGTGTTGTAACCAAGAGTGCAGCAAGGCCCATTTTTGTGCACCAGTTTCCGTTCGAGTCAATCTCAAAGCGGTGTTTTTGGGTTTTACCCCTAGATACATCTATGCCAGAGCTGCCTCTACCTACTCATATCTATATAAGGATGTATTTTCTTGATAAACCACTTACTCTATACTCATCAAAATTTAGGACTGGTTTATTATAATTAGTCTCATCCTTAAGGATCTTAATAAGGTGCTCTATTCCTAATCTCCAAAAATAACTAGACCATCCTATGATACAAACTATATCTACCATATCCTTTTAAATATAACATTTCATTATTATAAATAGAATTCATCATCAGATTACAAGCCAAGGATCGTAAAGTCTAGTGTCTTTGAAAAATAGGTACATATAACACAATACATGGGGATAAAAAACACTTCTTTATTTAATATTCATAATGATGTCCTAACTTCCTTTGAGTACTTACATCTACATAGGGTACCCTGGGGAACACATGATCAAAGGGATGAGATAAAAATCATAGTAAGGGAAAGAACATAAGGATACATCCCAAGCATATGAGTTAGGAGGCATGACATAATGATATACAAAGCATGAAACTTATAAAATCATTTGATATAAGCATGGTATCATATAAACATGGAATCATATAAATGTGGCAGAATCATAAAGCATTTCTTTAGTAAGGTTCAAGGCTAACCACCAATCTCGTTTCCCATTCCAGTACGGGTCAAGGAAAACCGCCAATCCTGTTTCACATCGCATCTCATGAGTCTTAAACTTACCCAATGCATTGGATCACTATCTGGGTTCACCAATATCAACATATTTATGAATATTCATTCAACATAAATATTCTTACCACATATACAATCATACATAATCAACCATACATAAACATAAGGGTACCCATGAAAAGAATTGGGTACCACAATCATGACATCAATCATAACCAATGGGAGAATCATGAAGGTGCCCATATAATGAAAGAATTATAAATACATAGACATTCATAGGGTAAAATAGGCATATAACATGGTATGTGGTTTCAAACATAAGTGAGAACATATGAGAAATGTATTTTAGAAACATTAGCATTAAAAAAGTTTTGTACGGTTTTAAGGAAAATACCATAGATCTTTTAGAAATAGTATAGAAGACATTCTTTTATGTAAAACCAGAATTGAACCAAGAAGGTTTTCATAATTAAAATACATAATTTAAAAAGGTAATGGTGTCTTCACATATAAGGTAGAGTACTCTTGAAATTGGGTAAAAGTTCAAGAAGTTCCTTTAAAACAAGTGTGCTTATTGGGAAGTATCAAAGAGTGATTCACTTATAAGATTGTATAACCATGAAAGAGTGTGAGAGGTGGATATTGGAACATGATATTGGAGAATATAAACAGAATTTTTTAGTTCTACATAAAAGAAAATACAATAACAAAAAGAAAGATAGAGAAACCCGAAGGAATAAAGGATGTTTGGGTAGAATCTGTCATGGTTTATTGTCATGGTATAGGGTGTAACTAAGAGGGATTGATGAGAGAGATAAGGGGTTTCTCATCACTTATAAAACATTTGGGAAGTATGGGGGAAGTTTTATAAATGTATCCCATCACTTGGTATTACACAAAAATTCATAGCATAGAGAACAGTCTTGATTAAGAGTAAAAAGGGGAGGATCTCTTACCTTAAGTCTGTTGGTGTCCTCCACTTGATATTAATGACATGAATAGTCAAATTAGGTTTATTAATCAATATTTACAGAACCTTATATGAATGTAAAATATTTATTATATCCTATTTAAGTTCATTCATACCCATTTTGATTGATTATAAGGTTCAATTTCATGGTTCGGGTTCGTTGGTTTCCTTAATTTTAATGATAAGTTCACTTGTATTTAGGTTTGGATAAAATGTAATATGGAATTTTTTGTCCAGATTTGATGTAATATAGAATTAATGAACATCCATAAGGTTAAAAAATCCATTTGGTTAATCAGAGTGAAAGAGAACCATGACAGAAGACATTAATGTTAAATGGTTGAATTAATTTTAGCGATTTTACCCATAATTAACTTGTTTTGTATTATTATTTGATATCATGAGTGTATAAGGATTACAGAACCATAAATAAGATATATATAACATACATAATAATCTGGTTCAACCATAACATAAATGGTTTCATGACCAGAAACAAAGATGATAAAAGAAATTGAAAACACATTATCCACGATGTCGATCACGGATGATGTTTTAATTTTAGAACGTGAGGGAGAGGAGAAGAAGAGTGATGCTTGAATTTTTACATAAACATGATTAACATCCTGAATATATGAGATTATGGTGCTTTCATTCCTTTTGGATAAGGGAAGGGGAAGAGGGTATATGAAAATAAGGAAATTGAAAACAAAACACTTGAAAATGAAAGGGGATCCTTACCCTTTGATCTCCTCTCTTTGAGATCCCTCTTAAGGCCTTTGATTTTGTCCTTTTTGTAATACCATCTGACCTTGGAAGTGGGGAAGGAGCTTGTGAATATTTTTGGGAAGAATTAGGGCTAGCCATAAGGCTTGAGATGTGTGTGGGAAAGAGGTATGGAGATGGGGTATTTATAGTGAGGGTGGGGAGGTTTTTCCCATTATTTTAAGTATTAGTTTATTATTTAAGTCCAAGACTATGAATAATTGATAATTATCATCAAATATACTAAAATAATCCAGGATGATTCGTGATTATCATTTTACATCAGCCATACATCACTTATGATGCAGTATTTAGCATTTATTGTAATTTATCATATTTTACTATTCATCAAAAATTCATGTATTTCAGAAAAATCCCGAAAATTCACCTTAACCATTTTTCAACATGTAGAATCCAAAAATGAAGTCCATTTTTCAAAAATAATTTTCTAAATATGATTATTTTAATATTTAATTAAAATAATAATTTATTATCAAAACCAGTTTTAAAACACTCATTAACATATTCTAAAATATAGGTATATTGCACTTCCAACTTGAATATTATTTTTATACCACCATAGGTGAGGTTACTATTCATTAGGGTATATCACTATACATAAGGGTATGTTACTATTCATTAGGGTAGGTTACTATTCACCAAAAATTGTGTTTATTTTATCTGACTCCAAAAAACATCTGGAACACAACCGTGTATGTCAAATTTCCAAAATTCCAAACACTGAAGTGACAAACTTTTGTTCAAAGGTCACTTATCACTTAGTAGATCATTATTATGTGATTTTATGTCATATTTATAAGAAGGGAATTTCCATTAAAAACATTTGGTCATTACACTTATAGATAAGAATAAGTATAATAAAAGCCTACCTAAATATTGGTGTGTATTGAGTAAGTGGTTTATCAAACAAATATATCCATGTCTGGATACGAGCAGGTAGAGGTGGCTCTGACACAAATGTACCTAGGAGTGAAAACTCTGGCAAAGAGTTTCGGGCTTGACTTAGGGTATCTTGGTACACGGAAATGGTCTTTTCTACACTCTTGTTTATGAAACTCCTGGGGTATATGCTTTGGCAAAATTAGAATCTTAATATGAACCATTATAAAGAGATTTAAAAATTCCCTTAAGAATATATGTCAGAATGTAGATCATGGATAACATAGATTGAAGCCTATAGATTCATAAGTTAAGGAAATAAATGTAATTTATACGTCATCTATTTTTTTCATTGGATTAACCTTTATGTGTTACCCCTAACTTTATTTTATTCCAGACAATGGCCAGTAATAGGAGGAATCAGGATAACAACTGATGCGAAGATCAATGTGATGATTGTTCTAATGAGATTCCCAATCCAATGGGAGTGGGAATTGCAAACTTTGTCATGATACTCTCTCAGTTAACTCAAGATTTAAATATAAACATGTATCAAGAAGAATGTTCAACCCTCGCCCCCCAAATAAAGAACAAGTCGAAATCGAGTGTGTCATGAGACAACGAATTCCTAATTTTAATGGATCATTTGATCCCTCAATTGCCAAAAAATAGATCAACCCCATTGAAAAGATATTCTCCATCCTTCAATGTTATGAATAATAGAAGGTTCTCATATATTCTTATTGTATGGAGGGTGAATCAAATCAATGGTGGGAATCGATAAAAAACGAAGCTTGATGAGTAGATTGGGGCATTAGAATGGAAGGATTTCCAGAAAATATTTTTCAATAAATATTTTCCTCGCATTCTCTGACTTAAGAAGAAATGGGACTTCTTTCCCTCAAGAAAAAAGATGATGAATCCATCAGAGCGTATGAGAAAACATCACAAGGAATTCATGATATTCCTTCGGCTTTATCGTTACCCCCAAATGCAAGGTTGACCACTTCTTTGTTAGGCTGAAACCTAGCCTATGGAAAGACTGAGAGATCCATGACTTTCATAGTTATGAGTAAATTGTACGATGTTCCCTCAAAGTCAAAATGGAGATTGGAGAATCCCAAGGGTATCATGGGGATAAAAATAATAAGGTGTACTTCAATTTTAGCGGTCTGATGTATAAATGCAATGGTACTACGAAAACCAAGCACCCCACTTGCAATAGGTGCGGAAATAAGCACCCCAGAAATTTCATGAGGGGGAAAAGGAAATGCTTTAGGTGTGGAAGAGAAGGTCCCCAATCCATTAAATGCTGACAAAAAAAACCCACAACTGAAATAGAAGATAGGAACGCTCCATTCGACTCTCAATGCATTGTTTATTACTTCAACTACAAAAAACCAGGGCACCTTGAAAACTAGTTCCCTAATCCAAGGGGTTTTAGGAGGCAACCAACAACCTCCAAGGCATCAAGGGTGAGAGATTTTTCCATCAATACTACCAAAGTGAACCCTGAAAATGAAGTGGTGATAGGTACGCTAGTTATTCATTAAATAATAGAGAACATATTTTTTATTTTGGTTCTACGCATTCTTTTTTATCCCGAATGTTTAGTAGAACAATCCCAACACCACCAAAAATCCTGGAAGAAAAGATTTTAGTGAGTATGAAGAATGGGGAAATCATTTCAACCAATGAATATAACTCATCACCTATCATAACTTGTGGATTGAACTTCCCAGCGAACCATATCATACTCCCTCTAGTGGAATTTGATGCAATTCTCAGCATGGATTGGATTTCCTTATATAGATCCAAAATAAATTTCTGTGAGAGGGAAATCACTCTCTATATACAAAATCAACCCCCAATTCTATACCAGTGCAAGGAGGATTATGAATCTTATTTAGCACTATAATATCAATAGTGGATATTACTACCCTATGAGCATGTATATCTGGCTCAGATGATTGATCCCAAGGAAGAAACCATCCTTGAAGACATGAAAATTGTGAGGGAATTCGATGAAGTGTTTCTTGATGAATTTCCTTATCTTCCTCCTAGAAGAGATGTTGAATTATCAATTGACCTTATACCTGGGGAATGTCCAATATCCAAGACTCTGTATGTAATGGATTTTGTGGAGCTTGAGGAGCTGAAGTAACAACTACAGGAGAATCTGGATAAAGGGTTTATATGCCAAAGTGCTTCCCCACGGGGTGATCCAGTCCTCTTCGTCGAGAATAAAGATTGGTCAATGGGCCTTTTCATTGATTATCATGATCTCAACAAAATCTCGATGAAGAAAAAGTATCCTCTGCCTCTAATTGATGACTTGTTCAATCATCTAAATGGAGAACAATACTTAACCAATGTGGATTTGTGGTCGGGATATTAACAAGTAGGGGTGAAGAAGGAGGATGTCCCCAAGACTGCTTCTTGTACAAGATATGAGCACTATGAATTCATAGTAATTCCATTCAGACTCACTAATTCTCCATAAATCTTCATGGATTTGATAAATAGTTTCTTTATATATTACCTCAAAAATTTTGTGTTAGTACTTATAGATGATATTCTAATATACTCCAAAACCAAGGATGATCATGAGGAGAATATAATAACTATTCTAGAGACCTGGATAAAGTAGAAGCTCTATGAAAAGTACAAAAATTGTGAGTTCTAGTTGAATGAGGTCTCGTTCTTAGGTAATATAATCACAAGAAATGGGATATATGTGGATCTCTCCAAGACAACTGCAATTGAGGGATGGCTAAGGCCAACATCGGTAACGTATATCTGTATCTTCCGAGGTTTAGATAGATATTATCACCGATTTGTGAGAAATTTCCCACAATTTTCCAACCCTCTTACCAAGATAACTCGAAAGGGATTAATGTTTTCTTCGAGTGATGAATGTGAAGAGAGCTTCACGGAGTTGAAAAGGAGGCTTATAACTATGTTGGTGCTCACTCTACCCATAAGTGGAGAACTCTTTGTGGTCTACAGTGATGAATCAAAGAGGGCTTTAAGCTGTGTACTAATGAAAAATGATAATGTGATATCCTACACCTTAAGGTAGCTGAAAATCCATGATCTAAACTATCTCACGCATGATCTGGAGATGGCAGCTGTGATCTTTGTGTTGAAAATATGGTAGGATTATCTCTATGTGGAGATGTGTGAGATATATACTGATCATAAGAGCCTCAAATATATATTCACACAAAATATCTTAATATGTTCCAATTAATATGGATAGATCTCATCAAGTATTATGACTACTCAATCCACTACAATCCCAGTAAGGAAAACAAGGTGGTGGATGCTCTAAGTAGATAGGATCCCTCATATTTATCAATGATGAGAATTGAAAAGGATTCAATATTCTTAGATTTGTTGAGGATGGACATGGGAATCATTGAGGGAGGAACATTATCAATCTTTTCTCAAATGATTGCTCAACCATCCATCATGGAGATAATAAAGGATGCTTAAAGAAAGGATGAAAAAATTCTAAAAAGGGTGGAATCTATTAGAAAGGGGAAATCCTCGGAGTTTGTGGTTGACAGGGATGAAATTGTGAGTTTTGGGTTACGATTATGTATACCATCTGATCTAGATAAAAAGAAGTAGATTTTGAATGATGTACATAGATCAACCATCTCTATTCACCCGGGGAGCACAAAGATGTATCGATATCTCTATAAAAACTTTTGGTGGTAAAATAAGAAAAGGGAGATAGATGAATGTACATCAAAGTACCTCGTATGTTATAATGTTAAGGCTAAGAGGAAAATGTCAAAGAGAGGATGAAACCACTACCCATACCAACAATGAAGTGGGACAACATTACCATAGACTTTTTCACTGGACTTAAAAGGAGATCCAGTGGAAACAATGCTATATGGGTCATTGTGGGTAGTCATTCGAAGATATCTCACTTTATCATGATTCAAGTGGACTTCTCATTGGATCAACTTGCATGGATTTACATAAAAATAAGTGGTAAGTATTCATGGAGTTCCACTGTATTTTGTATCCGATCGTGATCCTAGATTCACCTCAAAGTTCTAAAAAGTCTCCAACATGCTCTAAGCACTGAACTGAACTTTATTATGGGCTATCATCCTCAAAATGATGGCCGATCTGATGGAACTATTTAGACAATAGAAGATATGATAATATCATTTTTTATGGACTTCAAAGGAGGATGGGACCAACATCTTCCACTGGTTGAATTCTCCTACAATAATAGTTTTCACTCGAGTATCTGAATGGAACCATATAAATCACTTTCTGGGAGAAGGTGTCGAACACTGGCGTGTTGGGATGATGTTGGTGAGAGTAAGATGATAAGACCTGAAATGGTCAAAGAAATGGTAGAGAAGGTGAAAACCATTCAGAATCATATCAAGGCATCCCAAAGTTGACATAAGGGTTATATAGATAACCATTGATGATACCTTGAGTTCAAAGTTATAGACATGGTATTTCTATGTATATCTCCCTGGAAGAAGGCCATGAGGTTTGTAACGAAAGGGAAGTTAAGTCCTAGGTACATCGGTCCCTTTGAGATTCTTGATTGTTTCGGGGTTGTGGCCTATCGACAATCACTTCCACCCACTATATCCAAATTACATGATATATTTCATGCATCTCTCTTATGAAAGTACATACCAGACCCTTCACATGAACTCCCTTCAGAGGTAGTACAGTTAGAAGATGATATTTATTATAATGATCTTCCAGTGAAGATTTTATATATTTTGGAAAAAGTTATATGAAATAAGATAATTCCCCTCATCAAGGTGTTGTGGAGAAACCAGATTTTTAAAGAATCAATGTGGGAATCGGGGGAAGTGATGAAGTAGAGTTACCCGTATATGTTTTAGTGTGGGAAAAGGAAATTTTGAGAGGAAATTTTCTTAAAGGGGGAAGATTATAATGACCCAATCTTTTATTAATGAAAATTCATCTTGATCTTATTAAATGTATTATTATGTGAAATGGTTATATAACATATGCACTTAGTTGGTGGTATGTATTTGGATTTTAAAATACTGTTGAGAAATGTGATTGTTGCTAATATATCTGTTGAGTATAGATATAGGGCTTTAGAAAATCTAGTTTACTCAGACAAAGGGAGTGATGGCCTCATTTAGTAGAATTTCTCCATACGAAGCACATTTGTCAGAGCTCAGAAAGGCGGTGGAATCATTGGGATTTACTCTTGACCAATCCCAAGCTGATCTTGAATGCATTAAGCTTGAGCGGAAATGCCTACAGAAGAATTGGAAGTTGATAGATATTAGCACTCGAGCGATGTTATCCGAGCCACCCCAAGAGTTTGTCACCATCGCGCACCATACCCAAAGGTCTTATATGGGTGTTTTTAGGGGTTATATTACAATATCTCAGAACTATGATTATGTGAAATATTTTGGTATAGGATAACTAATATACATTAATTTTATTATTGTTACTTTGAAAATATTTTTTAAAACACAAATAGTATTTTAGTTTATATTCAACTAAAAAATCTATTTTGATGAATTATAGGATTTTGGAATTAAATAATACTTTAATAATATTTTATTGTTATTAATTTAATTTATATTAAATATAAATGATCGGATAATTTTTTATGAATACAATTGTAATTTTTATTAACATTTGAAAGCTATTTTTGTCAAAACCAATGAATTTTCAATAATTGTAGGTTATTATTTTAAAATTGAAAATTCACATATTTAAAAAATTATATAGATAAAATGAATATTATATTTGTAATCAGGACATCAAAATTATTCAATGGTGAATTTTGCATAATTTTCTGAGCGTCAAATTTTTGGATAACAATTAAATATCATATAAATATAGAATGAGTTTTATAACATCATAATGACCTAATAGTGATGTAATAAAATACTATAAAATTTATTTTCATCCAATATATGTTTTACCATTAAAATAATTTGATTTTAGTATTTTTTGATTTATTTTACAAATCCTTGGTGCACCCTCCATGGCTTATAAAACATTTTATCTTTTAAAATTAATTTCCTTGAGAGTGTGACTCACATCCACTTAAGAAAACCTATTATATTAAGAATTTAGGGCATTTTACTTATAAAATATTGTTTTCCACTCCCCTTTGGAAAAAAACCATGGGAAAAAACAATGGTCTGCTTTGTGGTTTGGATTAGTTTAATGTGTGGGGATCCAAACCTAAATAATAAATAATTCCCTCTTCTTTCCTATATAAACCCCCCTAAGATCCAACTTCCTCATCACTCAAATCCTTTGGAGTTCGTCCAAAATCTACCCTCCATTATCTATAATATTTTCAAGGCACCCCAAGCCACCAAGAACCATCTCTCAAGCCCCTCATAGGCCTTTGGGATCACACTTCCAAGTAAGGGATTCCTTACTTTCTCATTTTATACACATTTCTTAATATTGTTATGCCATTATATTTTCAATTATAAATATTGGGGTATGATTTTTCACCTCCCCAATACTTACCACTTTATGTTTGAATAATGAGATACCTCTTTTCTCTCTCATTAATACCTCCCATGTACACCTGTTACCATGCTGAAATTCCATAAGGAATTTCTCCCTCCTCATTTACATTCAAGAAATTATTGTGTATTATGAATCCAAATTCCATAACTAATGTTGGTAAATGTATATATATGACCCCATTACTGTACATTTCATGTAAATATTATGCGACAACTTTTTATATCTCATTAACCTTTTTATGAAGTTGTATGTCACGCAGTTATGCTGCCGAAATTACACCGCCATTTTCCAAGACAAATTCATTGTGTAGTGAATACCACGCCCATTTATCTATCAAGGGTATTCCCCTTTAAGAACATTTACTTATTGATAGAATATTTTCATGTATGAAATCCCCATTCCATTATTTTGGAATATATTATGATGTTTAATGAGTCAATGTTGTATGATCTTGTGGCACACTTATGCATGAAATAAAATGTTTAAGAAGGGTGCGCCCTGATAGCACTCCAATGCATTGGGTAAAGATTGGTATCATGATACGTCAAGTGAAATGAGGATTTACTCATGCTAATTAAAGTTTAATGAGGATTCAATGAGGCTAATTCAAGTGCAATTATGGTTTACTCATGCTCCATCTGCAATGAGCCTTGGCTCATAGTAATTCCATGTTAATTGTTGTTGCCACATTTCCATGTTATGGTAATCATGCTATATCATGCCTTTATGTTCATGTTTATTTTATTCTCCATTGATATTTCTATTGCCTAACATTTATTGTATTTTTCATTTTATGCCTTGTTTACTCATTTACTGGGCTTTATAGCTCACCCTTTTCACATGTATGTCCTCAGGTTATCCCATACAATGCTAAGTATGAGGGAATGTCATGGTAATGTAAAGGAATATTTCAATAAAGATGTTTTTTGTTTTTTGTTTTAAGTTGTTATGTAATGTTCCTAAGACCAAAAGATACTATACCTATCAATCTTCCATGTTTTATCAAGTGAATAGTTTATGTAATAAATCATGTTTAAGTGTGTAATAAAAACAAGGTTTGTTATATGGTTAGTATGTATATGTGTATTAAAAGAGATAGAATTATATTTATGATATCATCGTAATTTCAAAATGATAAAGTGATACTTATCTTCTTTCCCCTATGTTAGTTGAAAAATAAAAAATTTACTCATACTTATGTACAGACTACCATCTCCATGCTGTATCATAATTCATTTTTCATAACCACCTTACATGTGTGGTTATAAAAGTATAATTAATATATAAAAATTATAATTATTTAATTATTATTATCATGGATATGATGGAATAATTACCCCTTTCTACATGATCAGCTAACCAAAGTTATTTTTCAATTATGAATTGAATGTCATTATAACACATGATGTGGGGTTAACCAATTATGTAATTTAATATGTTAGTGATAAAAATTAATGAGATTTTTTAATGATAATAGAATAATCCAAGAAAATATTTTTAATAAATAAATTAATTAATATAGTTTTATGATATAGGATTTAAAGAACATACATAGTGATTTGAGACTTGATGTAAGGGGTTTCATAACACAATTTCCATTCATTAGGTTATATAACTTCTTTATTTGATTATATGATTCCAAGATTTTGTGTGAAATGTAATTTTTTATAAGTTTTATATTCAAAAAATATTAGATTCACATTTTTTACACATAATATCTCCATTGAGTATTTCTCATTTCAATGATATGATCTTTTTAAGGGTTTTTCTTCTCGAATATTCCTTTTGCAATGCATATGTTTATGTTACACCACTATCATTTTCTATGAGGTGTATATAATTGCACTTGACATGTTTTGTCATGTATATCTTTATATTAATTGAATTTAGTTTTTCATTTAAGATCATTTATTTCATGGGATTAATATTCAAAAGTTACATAAACATTTATGATTTTTATTATTTAATCTCATCTAATGTCAGGATTTTCTATGTTACAGGTTTATTTTGGGGGGGATAATATGTTCTTATTTTCTTGAAAAAAAACTCTTTTATATCCTATTTTTTAGTGTGGTTTAAATATTTAATTTCCATTTCCTCCCTTAAATATTAAAGAATCGTCAAGAATGTTTTTTTTCAAGTGATATCAATTATGAATCTCCATTTAGATAGGGAGTATTTCTATTTTATATAAATTATTTCTAAAATGTTATCAAGAATGATCATATTTAAACATTAATGATAATTTATGGTCATTTTCGTGCATCTTTTACATTTTTTACGATGGTTTTAAAAAATAAAACTGTGTAACATTGAATGTATGCCGTATTTTGACATTCTTTACCAAACTATGAATGGGATGTTTTATTTTAACATATACTACTTAAATGCCTTTTTGAACCATCATGAATATTTTTTCTTTGAAGCTTTATTTGATTGTTTAAAGGGAAATTTTCAATTAATTGTTTTAGATATTCCATAAATGTTTTGTTTTTAAAATTTAATTACAAATTAGAAACATTATTTTACTAGAGAATATTTTTAATGAAAATTCAATGGTATTTCGATTCATCCCTAAAAAAACCCTTTATGATACCTATGATAAATTGAGAATATATAGTAATTATAAAATCCATATTATTTCTCTTGATTAATTATGATTGTTTCAAATATATTCTCCTGGAACCCATTTATTTTCCACCGGTAAATCAAGCAATTAAAGAACAATGGTTATAGTTATGTTGAAAATTAAAATCTTCTAAATGTTTTATTTATGAATAGTACTTTAACATTATTGATAATGATGGGTGAGCCCAATATAGATCAGGATGATCGGTGAGCCAGATAATTATTATATTATGGGTGATCCCAATACAGATTTACAATAGGTGAGCTCAATAATTCTTATATAATGGGTGATCCGAATACAAATTATATAAACAGTGATCATGATATAGTTATCTAATGCATTGTGTGATGTTCCTTTCCATTAAAAGTGGAATGGAGGGAGGTAATATGGGATGGTTGTCATATTTATTTCACGGAGATCCGGTTATTTTTGACATGAGTAAACATGGGGTATGAAGATAATATTATAAGATATCAATATGTTTTACCTATGATTCGTATGAGTTTTTAATGGTTTATTTATTCAATATTGACGTCATATGTCTTCTAATTATTGATTCTCTTGACTCTTTCCTTTTATAAATCATTATTTCATGTGTATCATTTTTGATGATCCTAGTTTTTATAAGTATGAATTGTAACATCCCACCACTACTCATTTTCATGGTATTTGAAGGGTATAGAACATGGCCTTAGGTGACATCCCCATGACACAAAAGGACGGAAATAAATAATAAGGGCCTCAAGAACATTTGAGGGATTATTTTTACTTTTAAAGATAAAACATCAAAACTACATTAAAAATAACCAACCAAACCTATATATGTTATATGATTACACAATACATCTCAAAACCTTACTAAAACAAAAAATGATATCAAAGTAAAAGAAGAAACCAAAAGATATAGTTGAATAGAACTAAAAAACCACAATTCTAAAAACTCCCATATTATATCTACCAAAAACATCCAAACCACTGAAAGATCCAACTCCATATTCCATTCCCATGGTTTCAAGAATAATCACAAAAGAACTGAGATACCATACCTTTACTTATGTCTTAATATATGACATATATAAACACATAACAGTTCCCAAGAAGGGATGAGTCTAAAAATATTATGATATCCCCCCAATGACTTCCCAACTCATAACATTAGGAAAAAACATGTTATCACAATTTATGTAAAACATTTTTAAGTACTAAAAAGGGTTTACATCAAATTAAAAAACAATTTCTGATGGAAGGAATTTTCAATCATAAAACCATTATCTTTTATTTGTAATACCCATAACCATATATCCACACACACACTACACATGCCTTGGTGATAGTTCCATACTCATGTATGGTCTCTCATCAGTCCACCTCTTAGTCACTAGGTGACCAATCCACGGTTCCCTAATACCCCAAGACCCTTCCACTGGGTCGCATCTAATGAAAATTAATTCACTCTAACCATGTATGATAAACACCCATGCCAAACCATTAAAAATAAAACCTTTTAATTATTTAAATAATTTCACAAAACACTTCACATGCATCAATACCAAATCGTAATTTTAAAATCATCATTTTAAAATTATAAACAAAATGGTGTTTTCCTGAAATCAATCCATTTTTTCTAAGATCTAAAGCCAAAAACAAAATGATTTTCCATAAATAGTAAAAAAATAATTTTAGAACAATTAAGATCATATAATTTAATAAAAACTAATCCTTAATGTTATAATTCAAGTGGAGATAAGAGAGAATCCACCTACCTCACAATGGTTGGTGAAAATAAAGAACGTCATTATGAAACTTCAAGATCTGATTGAAAACCAAATTCACTTCACTAGATCCAATAAGATATAATCATGACTGACATCACACAACATAGATCTATCCCTTATAGACTACATATATAGTTACAAGATGGAGAAGAATAAAGGATCTAATAAAAAAGTATGTAATGGTGCTTACCGATGGTTCCATTCTGCCAAAATGCTTTAATTCACCTATGAATTGTTTTGAATCAAGGGGAAAAGTCTCTCAAGCCTTGAGAGAAAAAGGAATTAGGGTTATTAGGATAATAGTGGATTAATTAGGCTTTCATGATTAATTTTTATTAGATTGATATTTTAATGGGTTCCACAAATACGTCGCAAGGTTAGGTCACATGGTTTGGAAAACCATGAATCAACTGTGTGGTGATACTATCTCAAGGACACACCTCACTTTATTGGTTCACATGGTTAGATAAATCATGACACAACTATGATTTTTCCTCTATTTCGAGTTTAACTATTTCCCCTAGTCACTCACATGGTTTGGAAAAACAATACACCAAATGTGTGCCTTCGCAATTCCTAGTGTCTTCCCTTGCACGATTTCTTATAGATGGTTCACTATTTATACTAACCATGAACCTCCATAAAAGAATAATAAATATGAAATAACCCCACATAACCTCTATAAACAAAACCTGATAATTATATATACTCAAAATACATGAATAAAGGGACATGATCCCTAAACTAGTGGGGCTACATTATCCTCTTCATTGTCCTTTCCATCACCGGAAATTAGGAACCCGTAGTTGTCTTGGAATATTTTGGGCCATTTATATATCATTTCATTTCCACAATCCCATGTTTCTTCTTGAATCTAACAATATTTCTATAAAACCCCTACTAAACTGATTATTTTCCAATAAAAAATATTCTCTTCATTATCTAAAATTTGTATCATCACATGAATCAATAAAGAATCCAACTATAGGTCAATGTGGCCCCATCAAATCACATAGTCAGGATCAGGTTTGTACTTATTCAACTACGATAGATGAAAAAAATCACTAAAATAAACCTTGGAAGAAAATACCACTAATATTTCAATTCACCAATTGATTCATGTATCACAAATGGGTTTATGTATTGAGGATATAACTTTCCCTTTTTACCAAAATGATGGTACCCAAGCCTTGGAGAGATTCTCAAAAACACATGGTCACTCATCTCAAACAACTATGGTCGCTGAAAATGATCTGCATAAAATTTATGATGACTTTGAGCCCTCTCCATTCTCTTTCTGATCAACTAAATCTTTATTGTTGTCTCTTGCATAAGGTTGGGTCCAATTAGTGGATTATCACCAGTTTCCACCCAACAAAGTGGAGAAGGACTAGGAACCCCACAAAATGTTTAAAAAGGGTCCATATATATCAAGTAAAGAGAAATTTTATTTTATGAGAAATATACTGTTGTTATATGATCCACCCATGAGCCACTATAATCCATTAAACAATCCCTATGTATATCCTCTAATATTTGGATTATCTGTTCAGACTATCCTTCTATTTGAGTTTGATAATCCATATTTATAGTCTAATTTTTTATAATGTATTTATATATATATTTTGAAAAAACATTACATGAACATATGTTATTTTTTATATATAATCAGTAATATAATATCATGAATCTTTACAATTTATCAAATATAGATTTTGGAAAAGGCTTCTTCCTTGTTATTTTCAAGAGTTAGGATGAAATGAGTCGACTTTGTGAGTTGATCCACCATAAACCATATGGAACCATGTTTATTAACCATTCTTGGTAGACCTATTATAAAATACATGAATATATACTCTCATTCCCACATTATAATTAGTAAAAACTTCAACATATGTACTGTTTGTTGATGCTCAGCCTTCACCTGTAGACAGGTAAGGCATCTCGATACATACTTCGCTATAAATATTTTCATGGAAACCCAAAAAAAATATGATTTCAAAACTCTATATTTCATCAATATTTCTAGATGAACAACCCATATTTAATGGTTGTAGGAACTAAGAAGATTTTTTTGATAATCCAAAAGTACGTCTATCTAACATGTAAACTAAAATAATGAACTCTCATCCCATTTACATCCCTCAATAGTCTACCCACCATTAATTTCCAACCTTATCATAACACATTCATAGGTGGATGTATTAGAAAATGTAACCTGCTCAGCCAAATTAGGAAGAAATTAAATTGGAGGGAAAACTGGAACACCATCTTGGACCGAGAAATCTAGATTTATATTGACTATGAAAAGAATTAGTTTCCACTTCTCCAAGGCCTCTTTAGAAAATTGAGAATGTGACTTTGTTCTCATTTTATCTGCCACATAGTTCCCATTACCCAGTGTATACATCATGTTATAGTCTAACATTATAATATACAATGTACATCTACACTTCCTTAAATTCAAATCTATTTGTTGGAAATTGTGTTTCAAACTCTTATTATTTATAAAAAATGTAAATTCTCACTAAATAGATAATGAACCCTAGTATTCAAAGCATGGACCAGATAATCTAATCCCAAGTCATGTGTTGGGTAGTTATTATCATGAAAATATAATTTTTGTGAACCATAAGAAACAACATGATCTCCCTGTATGAGAACACATCCCAACCCAAATTTTAATGCATCACAATAGAGTACATATCCCTTAATAGAAACTGGAAATGTGAGGATAGGTTCTAATGTAAATATGACCTTAATTCCCTAAATTGATTTCTGTAATTCCTCATTTCATTATAAAAGAATGCCTTGTTTAATTGGTGATTCCAAACATGAATAATCACATAAAAATATATTTAGTATCCCACACTGCTAAGGAAACATCATATCTCAAGGACATTCATGGGTGGTTTCTAATATATAATAGCTTAAATATTTTTAGGATCTATAGAAACATTTTTTTAGAAATGACATGACCAAGGAAATAGAGATATTCTATCTAGAATTCAGACTTTGATACTTTGGAATACAAACTATTCTCCCTCATGATACACAATACTATAGACAAATATTTCTTTTGATCCTCATTTATCATAGAGTAAACCTATATATCATCATAAAAACACAACCACAATGGAATCTAGATACATCTAAACGTTTATATTAATCAATTACATAAAGATTTATAGTGAATTAGTTATACCAAAAGGCTTAACCACATACTCATAATTCCCATATCTACTTCTGAAATATGTATTTGGGAATATCCACCTTCCATACTCATAACTATTGATACCTCGAATGTTCGTCAATTTTTAAAAACCACTGGGATCCCCTAAAATGATAAAATTTATCATCTATGCATGGAAATAGATACAAATTATTTATCATAGCTTGGTTAATATTATGATAATCCACACAATGTCTAAGAATTTCATCGGGCTTCATCACAAACCAAACCAGTGATGTCAATGGATACATACATGGTAAAATGAAACTATTCCTTTCCAACTCTTCAAAAGAACTTTCAAATCCCTTAATGTTTTTGGTTTCATTCTATAAGACATATGTTATAAAATATTCATCCCCTATAAGAGGTATATCATAAAATCCAATTCTCTTTTGGTTGGAAACCCTGAGAAATATTTGGGTAAAACGTCATGAAATTGGTCAAAATGGTTATAAAACCTATATTCAAAAAATAATCCATAGATCATAATGTAATAACTACTAATGGATAAGATATGGTTCATAATACCAGTTCCAAAATTCGTGTTATACTTTACTTTACATCCCAATATCCATTAATGATATTCTTGACCCCATCTAGATATGTGAAACCAACCTTTCTTTCATAACAATTAATGTGATACTAAAATGATTTCAACCATTACCACCCCAAAATTTATCCATATACATCAATATCAAGCATAGAGAAATACTAATTCAATTCATCCTCATATATAGTTATAGAACCGTGTTTACACATAAATTCATGAAAATCCCTTTGTCCAAGAGTATTTTGTTGTTTAAAAACATAAGGAATCATCTAAACATGAAATCACATATGATCAAAAACATGAAAGGAAGTAAACAAGTGGTATGAAACCATATCAAATGGTAAATTTCAAAATAATCATACCTATCATCATTGAAGTAAGAGATTGATCATCCATGATCACTTTCTCTATTCCATACAATTGTTTACTCACTATACTTTTCACTTAGTTACCCTGTTGGGATTTAACTGGTTGAGGATTCATGGTGCACCTTGAATCACCTTGGATCACTCTATTCAGAGGACTATAATTACTCTATTTTAATCATACCATTGAATAATATGATGTTTTAGAGACAAGATATATGTATCTATCACTAGACCTTAGAGCACTACGATAATAATATAAGAGATGTCCTATCTGGTTTCAATTGTGATATTCTATAGGTGGTTTCATACAATATTATTCCATATGGACAAAATAACCACATTAAAAACATCTGAGTTTACTTTTTTTTCAAGGAGGAATGACTGTTAATCGAATGGTATGATTCTGAGATGTTACACCACTCTAAAATTATGTTATCCCTCTTCCACTTCTTTTTAATATTAGAGACACCACATTTTATCATAGGAATAAACATGCTCCCCGAAACCATATTTGTTGAGATATCATTTTCCTTCACAATATCTGTATTGAAAGTTTGTGTATAATCCATTATACAAATCGCAAAAATATTTGAGTGAATATTCAATGATAATCACAACTCAAAAATGATTACCTTCAAGGACTCTCTTGCGGAAAAATCCATATAAAAGTTGGATAAATTCAAAATTTTAGTTGTATACTTTATCACTATAAGGTTATCTTGGTTAAAAATGAATAAGTCTATTTTTCTATAAATTTGAAAGGAGTAAGGATAAAATATCTTGGTAAACAATTCCTCAAAATCCACCAATGTCATGTCTTTTTCAAATTTAGAATAATCTAATAATTCCCATTCTTGCCATTCCAAATACTCCAGTATATACATTTCCCACTTTACATTCAACTCTTATAGTCTCCCAGGGAAATTAAAGATTCAATTTATCCTATTTAACCATACTCATATATTTCAAGTTTAGAATCGCCATGAATGATGGGAAGATTTTTCTTTTAGAGCTGAACCAAATAGTCCACTTATCAAGGTTCTTCCTTAAAATTACCCTTATCCATGGCTTGAAAATCTAGTAAAATTATTTTAACTATCTTTGGGTTCACATGTGGCTTAGGTGAAACCACATTTTTAGCAGCCCCATTTGGTTGATTTCTATGACACCTACCTGGTTCCATTCATTATAACCAGAAAAAAAATCCATTTAGCATAAATTTTTATTAAATAAAGGCTTATAACTTATAATTTACTACATAAACATATATAATAACATATCTTTCCACAATTCGACCATCCTTAAAATTTTAACCATTTTTTAAAACACTAAAACTGTGCTTTTAAAAATCAATCATTTTAACAATTTTCAAAAATCAAAAACATTTTTACATTAAATAAACCATTAAACATATAATGAAAAATATAATATTAGTGGTAATTATTACTAATAATTCATCTCAATAACCACTTACAACAACCTTTACCCCATTAGATTGGAGTTGGTTCCTGCTTTATTACATTGGCATGAGATATAAGGAATCACATCCCAAATGACTAAATAGTTTAGTATTCATTGAAAACTAGATACATATATGATTCATTCATTATATTTGAAATTAAAAACTAGAACATAACTTTAATTCAATAATAACATTATACCCTCTAGAATATCATTGCATATCAAACATAATGCACTTCTTGGGTTCCTAGAAATAGAAAACAAAATAATTGTGAGCTTAAATGCTCCATAAGGGTTAACTACAATGGAGGTTGTCAAGAATCAATAAGAATAAACATCATGGAAAGGTATATAACCCAAAAAAAAGAATTTAATCAAAAACATTAGCATAATATGAAAGGAATAAATGATGAAAAGGTAATTACATATAAATAATCACATGAAAATTAATGTTTAACTATGGATATTATAACTAATTGGATAAACACATGGAATATAAATAAATGTATTAATAATGTTCAAATACATAATTGTAGACATCTAAGCTATCAAGATATATCCTTAATATTTTTACTATCAAGATCTATCCTCAATATAGTTACTGTGGAGATCAATTCTCAAGGCAGTTTTAATTTGTGTGTATAAACCTATCTGATTTGGCCAACTGATTCGTCTCTTGAGACCTATCTATACATATAGGGGCTATATAAAGTATGGGACCCACCATTCATGTACTAAGTACATTTCATTTTTCATATGAAGGTGAGAAACTTAAAAAAACATCCATATTAAAAAACTATCCTGTGGAAGGGGATTAATTTCCCCAATCAATAAACATAAACATAAACCATCTAGAATAAAATGGTGAATGGTATAAAAATAGAACATCCCCAGTGAAACTAGTCATAAACCATCCAAATAAAAAAATGTATGATATAAATAAAACATTTCCCTAGTTTATTATAATTATAATAAAGGGGTTATGTAATTGATGAATAGAAATAATGTAACCAGATATTTCAAAACATTTTTCATGAAAATATCTATTTGATTTTTAAATTCAAATTCTAAAACATAAAAAAATTTCAAAATAACATTATTTACAAATAAACATGAAAACATATAAAGTAATATTGTAAAAAATTGTGGTTCTCAGAGTAGAAAATTTCATACATTTTTTACACATTAGAACAAATATTCCTTTCAAATTTTTAGTAAAAGTAAAATAGTAATTTTTGAAAAATGACATAAGATTACTTTGAAAAAAAATTAAAAATCCAAAATAAATAAATATTCCTTTAATAAATCATTTATAATGGTTAAAAATATTTTTTAAAACATTTTTAGAAAATATTTAAGAGGTTGAAAAAATTATTTCTAGTTGAAGAGATAAATAAGGTTTGATTTTATTAAAAACATATTCTCAAATAATTAAAGTATCATAGAGTGGGAAATGGTACTATTACTTAAAGATATCATGAATAACCAGAAAAGAATAAAATTTTAAGGTTTTATTAGAAAATATTAAATAATTATTCATAGATGTAATTTAAGAACAAATAATCTCAATTAGAATGAGATTGTGAAATAAATATTTACAATGATCATAACATTTAAGTGTGAGTTAATTAATGAATCAATTAAGTGTTTCAACTATAAATATAAATAAATGGTTTAAATACAACATGAGGTAATCAAAATTCATTATACACATAATCATATAATGGCATAGTTAATGAAGTGTACATTTAACCCTATTAACTGAATTGAGTTAATAAATCCCTTACCTAACACTTCTATTTGATTGAACACTATTTTACCTCGTGTATTGTGGTTTAAAACATGTTATTAAATTAAACCAGAACCATATTAATTTTTTTAATATCATATGTGATCCTTTTATAATATCTTATTACCTTTTCAATAATAATCTATCATTAGTTTCTTTGTTTTGTGTGTTAATTACCATGTTTTCTCATGTGTGTTTCAACATGAATGATCTTGTTATTATGAATATTATATAGTTATATCATCTAAAAAATATTTATCATGAAATAATTTTCATTTTTTACGTAAATTATAATTTTTAAACCAATCATGAATTATTTTTTTAAAAAATTAAGTATGTGATGATTATGGAGATAGTGGGTTTTAAGTATGCATGAGAAATATTTCCATTTTCAATGATCATTATGGAAAGGAAGTAAGTAATCTATTATTTTTTGATAATGATAATACTATCATATATAATATATTATTTCATTAAATTGAATTATATAGATATAATCCATGTGGTTTGGTGATGAAAAGAGTGCCACATCTCTTCATGAAGGCAGTAGACCACACATACAGAAATGATGTTATCTTTAAGTGAGTAAAAATGTAAGAAAGTAAATGATATATATTATCCTTCCCAAAATATAAATATTTTAATTAAATCTCAATTATTTCATTTATATCAAATATATTCATTATATTTAACCTTATTTCATTCCATATAAATCATTAGTAAAATAAACACCACATCACTTCACAGGGCGGTAGTCTGTTGTACAAACGAGCAACGTTGTTTTATCCCCTCTGAAATGGAGATTAAATATATATATATATATAACATAATTAATATTTAGGTATAGCTATGTTATAAATATAATATATATGTTTACACTTTATATGCATCATCATACCCAATAGTGAGCAGTGGTAATGGAAGAATGAATAGCATCGGTTCACGAGGCGGTACTCCGCTATACACATGAATGGTGATTTCATAACCCATTTTATGGAATTTTATATGGTTTCAGGTCATTAAATTTTTATAAAAACAACATAGTATATGGAATATAATTATTTTATTATATCAACATGGTATAATAATAATTGAATTAGGTGTAGAAATATATAAAATTAAGATGCTCATTGAAGAAAATTACATCTTCATCAGGTATCCTTTATACGTTTTCACTAAATACTTCATGGGATGTGTTTTTGCATCAAATAAAGCTTATAGGATAATGGGAGGGAATTTGGAAAGTGATTTTTTCTAGTATTACTTGAACAAAAGTGGTATGAACGTGTGAAGAATATGGTAGATGTGGTGGCCTTTTATAAGTGGGGGAGAGGGAATATTTGGTATTCTTCAAATAAATTGAGTTATCCAATCTTTTTTATATTCTAAAAGGATAAAAAATCATCAATTATGCAACCTTATTGGTGAAATGCTCTAAATATGTCTATAAAATATTTTTAGACAATTTTATAGGTCATTTTATCCTTATATTTTTATTTTAAACCCCTGGTAAACCCATTTTTACCATAACTGTGGTAATTATTTTGTAATGAATTAATTATTAAATTGGTTAAAAAATTAAGATGAGGCCTTTATAAATTATAAATTATTCTAATTATAAATATTTAATCCAGTTTTTCAAATTCAAATCATAGAAGTGTGAAATTTTAATTTAAAATTTATCTCAAAGACACAATGAGAAAGTTTGTAAAGAGTAGAAGTCTAAAACTTTTTAAAGTTATTATATAAAAAATCAATATGAAAATGATTAGAATGACATACATTGGATTAATTGATTAAAAATGAAATAATTTTACTTTAAAAAAATTAAAAAATATAATTTAAACTTATAAATTAAGTATGTGAAAAGGTATATTTCGATTAAAATTCATTATTTTTCACAATTCATCAAAAAATGAAATATTTAATAAAAATAGAATACATTTAATTTAAGATGATATTATACCCCAATTTAAAAAATGATTTATATTTTTCATATAAATTTTATAAAATTTGTAAAAATTTATTTTAGATTATGTGCACAAAGCGTGATTAAACCGTCTTTTCGAAAAATACATTCTTTTGGAGAACAATTTTCTTTATTTTAAATGATTCTTATTTTATTTATAATCAATGGATAACCATAATTTTAATAATTTATTTTTTATCATTAACACCCTATAATTTAATGGATATTTTATAACTATTATATTAAATAATAATATATTAATAATATTTCACATTTCGTTTAAACTCTATGTTACACGTGATGCAAACTAAACTCAGTGTTATGTGTAAGACAAGATAAACATAATATTGAATGTAATTTAAGTTAAAATTATCATTGAATTTAATGTAATATGTTTAGTAAAATTTTTTTATTTTAAAATTCCTAGGTGTTACATTCTCCCTACCATAAATAAATTGTTTATTTGTAATTTAAACATGATCTTAATAATCAAGGGTTTGACATTTAGGAATACTATTGTAGAAAAAACTCACATCATAAAATTTTTAATAAAACATTAAATTTATAATAGAATAAATGAAGTAAATATTTCATATCCAATAATATGAAACTAGGTTTCTATGTAAGAGAACTTTGTTGGTAATTGAATATATAGACATCTAATAAAATAATAAATAATTTTAGAGAGTGTTAGAGGTCATTGATCACAAGTGAATTATCAATGGAAAGTTAAGGGCCCAAAATAAATAAATATATTGTAATATAAATGACTATAGGTTTAACATAAATGTATTTATTTATATAATATTTTGTTTTAATATATTTTCCCTAGAGTTAAGGAATCATTTTACTATCTTAGGATATATGGAAATATATATGATATGTTTTTACTTCATAACAATAATTTTATCATTTGGTTTTTGATAAATTCCCAATCCATCACTTACTCCAATAAATTAATATCCAAAAATAACATTTTAATTCATAGACATCTAAAATTTACTTTTAATGTATCACAAGATCCATAAAATAGTGGCAAGTCTTTCCTTGTATCTCTAAATATTTTACAAACCCAATATGGTTATCACAAGTTATCCAATTTGTGTAAATCCTTATATGGTGAAGTAATACATTAATCTTAAAAACCTTATCCAATGTTAAACTTAAAAGATTTCAAAAAAATTAAACCCTATAACCCTTCCAAAATATTAATATCCAAAACATTAGAAAAAATGTCTCTTAATTTCCAAAATGAAATTATCATTAATCTCTCAAAAATATGAAGTAGATCTTAATAGTTACATACCAAACATGTGAAGACCTTTATATGTATTATCATAAAGAATTGTAGTATATTAAATTACCATAAAATCATATTTAAAACATTCATTATTCCACATTCCTTAAAAAACAAATATTATTGGATAATTTTCTTAGATCCCAAGATGTTTTAAACTCCATTAATAATAGTGCAAACCACTTTTTCAATAAATAATTAATCAGTTCCATGGTAGTCATAACTATGTAATTTAATTTATCCATATAAATCATATCTTTATCTCAACACCATTATCTAAACATCAGGAACATATTATGGTTCATCTTTACCACAATCATTTTTTTAAAGAAGATTAACTTTTCACTAAATCACTTTTCTAGTTACCAATCAACATATGATTTAAAATATTTAATGAAATAGTATGGAATTAAGATAATAATATATTTTATAATTCTTATGATAATAATATAATCAATAAAATAATTTTACAACATATTTTATGGATCCAAATAAAAAATCACATTTATCATTTCACTTAGATTATATCAATACCATAAGCTTGATCTTGACCCCCTAGATTCTTGGGAGGTATATTGCCTTACAACTTAGTACATTCATCTGTGTAATACCCAAAATCCTTATAGTTATATAATTGAACATTATAAACTTATTTCTTTACATGTTAATCAATATAATTCTGAAATTTTTTCCAAACATATTGGAAACCCACATTCCTTTCAAAAAAGTGCCATGGTGTTTCTTTCCATAATTATCAATTGTGGGAAAATCCTTCTTTACCTAATTCCCTTTATCCATTTTTTTATCCATTATCCACTTATTATCTTTATTACCTTATATTCTAAAACACTTAGTGAATTATTTTTTCATATTGATAGCACATAAAACTATTTCATCGTATGAAGAAAAATTTTGAGAGTCTAGTGCCCTTCGAAGACTTGTCTTAATTCCACTAAAAAATGGTCAGAATTACACTTTGTTTTGTGTATGTGATCTATAGAATACCTTTCTATCCATGTAAATATATTTTCATAGTCTACAAAAATTTCATTCTCCTTTTTATTTAGACTATGTTATTTTCTATTTATTCTAGTTTATTTCTCAGGCGGATAATATTTTTCCAAGATTGTATCCATAATATATTTTGATTCCATGAGTTCTATTTCTGACTCCTCTATAATATTATTTATCAATGAAAACCATTTATCATCATCTTTATTGATACAATACACAACAAGTTTAACCCTTTATTTTTCACCACATCATAATGCCATAAATATATTCTCTAAAGACATAAACTATTAATTGGATACAACTGGATCAGTATACCACTAAATTATGGGGGATTCTGTCACATAAAATGATCCAATAC